>CM070073.1:39639522-40239522 GCA_036320875.1 Cotoneaster glaucophyllus
ATAGAGAAGAACAACTAGTATCAAATCTAATTTAGGATTTACACAATCACACTTAAATACAAAGTTCATAACAACTACTAATAAAACATAAATATTGAAAAGTTAAAAGTAAAACAACATTCTCTCTTATCACTGTCATCCCCACTCGTGCAACCTTCTGCACATCACCCCCACCACTACGGGACTCTCCCCCACCCACACAAATCTGACCCACACCAAATCTACGCCAACGCACCCCTCTACATTTATCCCACTAGGTACTCCTCTCTCTCGTGTCCATCTACAAGTCGAACATGTTTGTGTAGTTTATCCCTGTCGCGTTGTCGAAAACGCTGTTGTTTGGCTTGAATATCGTGTAGCCAAGTCTTGGGTACGAATCCGAAGCGGGTATGAATGGATTAGAAATGGGCATTTGGTTTGGCGGTGAAATTCGAGAATTGGAATGACAACAACTTAGCAGTAGTCGGTCCGGAATTGGCTTTGGCTCGGTGGGTGCATGGTGTGGGCGAGTATAAAGTGAGGTGTTCAGGTTTGAATGGTGGAGATGTTAGTGACATGAGCGCCCAAAATATATGACGTGCCCACCCCCCCCCCCCCCCCCCCCCATAAGAGACAAAGGAGGAGGAGGGCGGGATTGTAGTGATAGTCGAAAAGTGAAGGCAAAGATTTTTCAATCTCGTAGTCTTTTTTTTTTGTAGATTTATGATTTTTTTATTGCCCAATTTTTTTTTTATGATTTTAAATGTTTTGGTGGGCCAAAGATCTATCACGTCATCGTTTAACAGAGAACTTGACGACTAAACTAACAGAAGAATGATTTTGAGAGTAAATGGTAACTTTAGATATGAAAGAGACGAAAATAAACTAAAGGTAGCAAAGTGCACATTTATGATACTTGAGAGTCGTCAAGTAAGAACATCCTAAATAATACGGGGTCAATAAGTTTCGAGACTTTTGGGTTGAAGCAAGAAATATATGAATTTCAAATTTTGGTTTCGATCAATGTGACGACTTGACATTCAAATTTGAGACCCATTCCAACATTGAAAAAGAGAGATGCCACTAAACAAAGAACTAATGCCATTTGCCACTTCATGAAGATAAATGTGAAATGTTATTATACCAAACACAGGTAAATATTGTAGCCAAATTCATGATTTGTAAGCTGTGAAATGTAATTAAATCAATTATTGAGGTCGGGGGTGCTTAACATAAAGCATTGACAAGCATGTTTTTTACACTATAACAAACTGACTGCATTTGTTTATTCTGTAATGATCTTCACAATCTTAAATCCTGTGGTTGTATAGTTACAATGAGAAATTACATGACCATAATAATTACATGCCCTATGTCCCATGGCGGCCTTACGGCCGGCTCCACGGGTGTTGTCTCGCTTTTACAAGACTCAACACTGGTTTTCTTTCGTCGCTTGTTTCTTTGGTTTCGTCTGTCCAAAAAATTTGGTTCCCTCTCCTTTCAATGGCAGAGTTTTATGATGATCGAGTAAAATAAGTAAATGAATATGAATCAAGTGGTATTACCACCACATATCTCAGGCTCCCTTTGGAAACTGCTGTATTAGTTTGCTTGCTTCTTAAAGAAAGGCTTTTGGCATATGAGTAGTTTCTCATCGCTGTTGCTTTCGATTTCCACCACGCGTGCCTCCCATTTCAGCCCTGTCGTGAGAGCTCTTGCTGATTCGACAAGAAGAGCCTTGTCATGGATTATCACCCAACCCTGCAAAGAATCACTAACATCAGTAGATATTCTAAATACTAACATAACGAAGCAAACAACAAGCCATCCTACATAGCAACTATAAGTGGTCTATTGCGTTTTGGTGGTTGAACTGAAGTTAACTTTGTTGTTTATTTCCATAAGCCTTGACGGTAAGACACTGTACAAAACAAGACAAAATAACGTATGCCAGTTACATCCTCACATGTAAACAGACGTATACACACGCATATATGTAAACACACGCATATACATCTATAAGAAATGATGTGTGACAGTCCTAAAAAGGTATTTCCTCTATGAGTCTAAAATTTAGTTAACAGCTCTCCATTCTTTTGCCTGAAACTATATTGGAATAAAAGGACTAGTAAAATAACTGTAGATGAAATGTGATGAGAATTATTTAATATGGGTACCTCTGGACGAAGCAATCGATCAATCTCTATGAATAGATCAAGAATGGTACATCTGCGCTGGTGATCAATTTCAAGTGAAAGAAGTCCTGCTGCATGCACCATATCATAAGTTCTTGGGTATGTTGGAAAGGGTTCACACCTAGAAACAGATAAAAATTCTTGTTAAAACAAAACCCTACAAAGGAGCAACGATGCAGCATTTCCCACAATTACAAATGATGATATGAGTCCAGAGTCCAGACCATGATGTAAAACATGCTGGAGGCAAATCAACTTTTCAACCAATCAAATACCATGACAATACCACTTTTATGTCAAATTCAATCCATTGGGTTCTGTAATTCAACAGTTACAAATGTCGTTTCACAAACCAATAGTATGATGACATCCCTCAGTATTCACTGCTTTTTTTTTTTTTTTTTTCCAGATAACTCCAAAGTTACAAAAGTATATTAACGCTGAATTATTTCCCCCATCAAGAATTTACACATCAAACCTGTGTAAAATCAGCATAATTTAAGACACTACAAGAAGTTAGAAGTCTTTTTTATGAAAGAAAATTCCTGTTTGGTTTTACACCACTGATTAACAAAAGGGAAGGATCACTAAGCTACCCACTAAACATGCAGGACAGAAAAATCCCTGGTTAGATGATATAATCTAACTCTCTCCTTCGTGAATGATACATCCCATCCATGTAAAAGTATACTGGCGCGCTCATTTGAAGAAAAAAAGAATCCAGTGCTACAAAACTTCAGATTGCAATAAATTATAACTAAGCAGAGATGTTATCTTTAGCGAATGAAATTTGGTTAAACGGTTCCAAGTTAAACATGATGCTTAACAGTAATTGCAAGGGAAAAAGATGTGAGAGAAAAAGTAGCTTTACCAATCATGCAGAACACCAACAAATCCCCTGTCAAGGATCAAGGGCAGATAATTGGGTCCATTTGTTGGGACCACATTCATGACCCATGCGGACTTTCCAGCTTCCAATAATGCAGAATTAAAACCACCAAAATGAGCATTCATGTCAAGTACGTTTCTAAGCATATTATAGGGTGGTGAAGGATCTTCATCGCCAGGTCTCTTTGGATGATCTGAGAATATCAATGGTGACAGAAGAGACCAATAATTGCGTACTGCCATTTTCCACGTCTCAGCATCCTCAGTGATTTCTTCTGGATGTAATCCTGCACAAAAATTTCAACACACATGAACCTTATGATCTTCACTAGAATAAATTAGGAGACAATAGACTAGTCAGAGGCTGTGCGATGCATTTGTTTTCTCTACAAAATAGGCTATAACAAGAACATAAGAAGTACCATATATGGTAAGTTCACTCTTGTTTGGAATAGCCCTAGAAGGCCAGATTTTCCTCCCTTCAATAGGAATCCATCTGCGGCTTTGAGTTCCACCAATGCAGGCTTGGAGTGGTCGATAATATGGAGATTCAAGATCATGACCTTTGCTGCATATAGAGGGACCTGAACCTGGTTTCCTGAAGACATACGTAGATTGTACCACATATCAGTTTTGGCTCTTATTCTTGTGCAGTAAAGACCAAACACATGATCCCACGTTCAAAAGAAATTCCACATTAGTTTCCTTACCGTGAACTATAACAATTCCTTTTACTAGTCTTTTTCCATACAACTGTTTCATCTTGCTGCGATAACATCTCCCAGCAGAGATTTTCTGCAAAATCATGTACAAGGTTCCACCTTTTCTGATTCACTTTGTTACGACGAAATGTTTCAGCATTGGTAATAGGTGATGTCCAGACAAAGTATCCACCAGGCTTCAAAACTCTATCAACCTCAATCAAGAGGATCCCATCTGTAGTTCAAACATAATTGAACATATGATTAATATACGGTAAATCCAAAAAGTATTAGCCTTTTAGTATATTAATGGTTGAATGTGATATTTTCTGCAATCCCACTTCTCAACAAAATTGTAAATCCAAAGAGTATTAGTCTAAATATTTCTTCTAAAGAGTAACGGTGTAATTATATTTCTGAAAACTCTTTAATACAGAAAGAATTGTATCCGTTGGATTCTGTACATTTTTAATACACAATTTCTGTCAGATCTTACAATCAAAATGTGCTAGGTTCCAAGATAAGTTTACAGAAAACAAGAACATAATGCAGCTTGAACATTTAAAATATTGGCACTTCATGGAGTGCAATTAGAAGTAGTTGGGCAGTAGCATTGGTTAAAAGGTGTGGTGGGCACAAAATGAAAACACTTGTTAAAGAGGAGGAGCATTACCCCGTTGGTCCCAATCAATCCCACATCGTGCACAATGCAACATATCAAACGAGAGAGATGGATACGGCAACTGTTTCGAAATAAAAGAACCAATCATTGCAGGAAGACCCCTTTCAAGAGTCAGCTGAACTTGGCTTCCTGAAGCCTCATAGTTCGCAATGCACATAGTTAGGATCTGACTGGAAAAGAGATGTGCTCCGAAACTACCATAACCGCATCCTATATCCAAGATGGTTCTCACCTGAAGAATTAATTTTGACAGTTTCATTAACCAATTCAAACATAAAAGCAGAGTTTTAAATTCAGTGCAACCACCACACATTTTGATAAATGTACATAGACACAAGTGTGTACATACCACAGTCCATATGGCACATAAAGCATGTTGCAGGTGCATCAAAGAGCAAATACACTACAAGTGATCATAATATAACAACAGTATGCTCTATTTGTCTTTGAAATAATCAGATCCATATATAAGAATTTGTGTAATGATCAATCATGCATCAGAAACCAATGGATATGACATATGTACCCTTCTAGGTGGTATGCAGGTGTTCATGTGTATACGTAAATGGAACCAAAGCTAAAAAAAGCAACTTGGTAGGGTACCATAAGGAGTTATAAAGTATTTGCAGTCTCTTATGGAGTAAGCAATGTCAAACGCAAAAGTGCTTGAAACAGTTCGAAATGCGTGTTACCTGAGCTGCAGTTTCCATGCCAAGGGCGATGTTTGACATATTAACCCACATGTCAACTACCACATAAAAAAAGGATACTGATTCGTTTCTTAAACTGAATATTCTGGACTGGGGGTTAGGCCAGGACCCCTTCTTGTTCAATAAAGAGCATTAAAATAAAGATGTCAACCGCTTGGCTAAAATGCTATATATATATTCCTAACACTTCTTGTTCAATATGATTATGCACATTAAAATAAATATGTCAACTTGCTTGACTAAAATTCTACCTAAATATAAGTTAAATAAACTACACGAGGGGAATCAATAAAGGGAAAGGAACATGATAACGAATGTATCCATTGTTCTGTAGGGTCAGTTCCAACAACTAATACACGCAAATTCCAATCCACTTACCCCAGCTTGTATGAAGTTAGATTCATTTCTCAGTCCTATCATTTCCGCAATTTGGTGCGAGTAGTCTTCAACACCATCAAACATCAAGGAGGCTGAACGGAATGAAATTTGCTCTTCTTCCAACATCATCATCCTGTAAGCACATGGAAACTCAAAATTAAAGCAAAACCAGGACAGGTTAATAGAATTAGAGCAAAGTTTGCTAACAAGAGAAATCCCAGCTGACCTCTTCGTCAAGCTTCCAGAAGAAAGTACCTCCTGCGCTGTTATTTTCACATTCCCCACCCAGATGACATCTCTACCAGTAGGCCACCGAAGAGGAATCTTATAATTCACAGGCGGAAGAACTAAACAATTTTGCCTCATCCCATTCTCACAATGCCGGTCACATTCGTTGCCATCAGTAAGACCCAAGGCAAGATTCTCCGAAACATTGAAGCATGGGACATTATTTTCGTACTCCTGAGGACAAAACTCCAAGTCTTTCAACCTTGATGAACCAAGAGAAAGCTCTCCGATATGCCACAGGTCAGAAACAAGTTGCTGTTGGAGTCGCCGGTATCCATGGTATATGTGACCTCTTGAAGTTGTTGAGATGGAGAGTGTCCACCAAAAGGATCCAGTAAGAGCTAGAATAACAATCAAAACTAAACTTAACTTCAACAGTAGCAGCATTAACTTGTGCCGACTTCTGGGAGTACCAGCCATGAAGGGATCAGATGCAAAGCCATTTTCAGTATTTCCATGTTTGGAAGGAGAATTGTCCGGAAAAAGTACTCGAATAGGCAATCTAAAAGCAAAACTATTGTTATCAGAAGAAGTTCTTCTGTCCAAATCTTCTTTATCTGTTTTATCTTTCATTTGGGAGTCCAAAAAATCATTGCTACTGCCAGAGATCCGCGGACCAGACGGACCTCGATGCAGAGGTCTGGCCATTCTTTGATTTCAAACGATGCAGACAACGGAACAAGAATCTGTTAAAAGAATAAATAAAATTAAAATTCATACACAATCAAAAGACATCCAGGAAAGCTCAAATAACAGAAAAACAAGCTGAAAGGTGAAAAAAAAGGCAGAAACCCACAAATGTCCTTTACTTAAAATCCTAAGACAATTGCAAAACCACAACAAATTCCCATTCAAAAGAGTTATCTTTTTTCAGGTGAGGTCATAACTTCATCCAAAAGAGTTGATAAATATCAAGATTCTACAAAACCCAAATTTATTTTCCACCCAAGATGCTTAAAAAAAAAAAAAAGAAGGAAAGAATAAAAAGTTTTCCCTCAGAAGCATCATCATTCCCTCACTAGATCCATTAACCCAGCTGCAAGACAGACCCCATAAACGATTCAATCGATTAAAGAGAAAAAGGAAAATCTTTTGACTAAGAATCAATTGGGAAGAACAAACCCAGAAAAAGGAAGACAAAGAGCAATTCAGATTTACAGAAATTAAGAGACAGAAAGCAGATGCATTTACATATTAACTAAAGATTTGGATCACTTCCCACGCCAAATAACAACAAAAAATTAAATCACTTTCAAGTACCCAAATGAACTAATAACAAAACAGCAAGCATATTTCTACTCAAATTTCAATCCTAGAGTGTAAAAAGAAAGACCCAGAAGTACAAAGTAAGCAGAACCCATTTGAGATCAATCCACAGATAGCAAAAACAGTGGTTACCCATTGTGCAGAAGGAGCTAAATGTAGCAAACGTGAGAGAAGAAGTAGTTGCAGAGAAAAACAGTACCTTTTTTAATTAGGGAAAGAGAAGAGGGTAATGGATAAAGAGAAAGAAACAGAAAAGAAGGGCCAAGAAATTGTTGGAAGGAAATCAGTACGAATCCATGGACTCGCTCGGTCTATTTATTGCCACAAACACTTGTGCTGCTGTGAATCCGATTTCATCTCTCACTTCGGTCGGTCTCTCCTATTTTGCTCAAATGCTTAGCTCACAGGAGAGGAAAGAAAAAGTAGAGAGAGAGGGAGAGGATTTTGTACCGATCCAATCGTGACAGAGTTCGTGAAAACTGAGTACTATGTAATTTGAAGGGGAAAATGCACCACTGTAGAGAGAGAGAGAGAGAGAGAGAGAGAGAGAGAGAGAGAGAGAGAGTTGAAACTATATATATGCATGAGAAATGCGAAGATTATGTTAAATATATTTTCTATTGTCCCACAGTTTAACGTTAATTTTCGTGCTAAAATTATAAAATATTATGCTAAAAATAGTGGCATAGTCAGAATTTTTATTTTTTCAATTTTAAATATCTATAAGGTTTAAGTGAAATTTTTTTACAAAAGCTTATATAATAACACAAAATCATAGTTTAAAAACTTGTTAAAGATGATTTTAAAGGTATTATGTATATTAACTTCTACATTTTTCTAATATGACATGATTAGGCATAAATTGTATAATTAGGGTTAGCTAATTAGCTAATCATCGATTGTTGACACAATAGAAATATAAAAAAAATACAAAATAGTAAATTTCATTCATGAGTTATATCTCTGAGGATACAGGTCAAAGAATCAAAATATCCTATGGACCAGAAATGTAAAAAACTTAACGATTTTGGTATTTAAAAAAAAAAACTAAATACAAATAATCATATAACAAAAATTTAGAAGTGAGAAGGGTCAAGTTATCCTCCTAAGCCTTCATTAGCTCCACAACTGGGTGGCAGAGAGTTTCACTCTTTAGAGAGTCTTGTTAGTATTTTTCTATATTGATTTGTATAAGTTTTGTATAATAAATGCTACAAGGGACTTATGAAATTGTATTATTTATTTGCAGAAAGAACACGCTATGTGTTACCATGCAGGAGAAGAAGTGCACCGCTGCTATAAATTCTTAATTCTCACTTTTCTTCAATGTCACAAATGTGAATGTCAAATGCCCCAAATTCGTCCCAATTTGACATTCAATTAATTTTGGTCGACAGAAGAGCAAGATGGTCTTCCATGAAAGAGACCTTTTCCCGACTAGTTTTGAACTTTTGATCTATGAGTCGGTTTAACTACTCACACTCACTAGTCTTATCTTGACTATATAGAGGTGTTTGGTGAAGGTGGGGGAGATTTCAAGGATTTTTTGTTTTTATACAAGTGAAATTAAAATGAAAGAGCATTCGTATTATGATTTCGAGAACATTATGAATGGTGTTCAATTTTTTGAGTACATCGATATTTTTACATTAGGCAGAGGGGAAGTTTGTATAAGTCATATAATGAGTAACATAATTTGGTATTGAATTCGTCATCCACCAGATCGTAGTACTGAGTAACGGTGAATGATGTTAATTATTTATGAACCATGCCTCTAATGAGTTTTTTTATTTTGTAATATCCACTCGACTAATTATATTGTTTGTTAGTTGAACTTTTTTTGAGGAGATGGTCATTTGTTTTCTTACATCATACGTCTTTTTCTAACGTCACAGAGGATGTTTCTTTGCTTTACTATCACTTTACAACAACTTCAATGTAAAGATGTAAAATTAAGGATCTAAATATACATTTCACATTATTTTAAGGGAATTTTAATGAAACGCTTTCAGTACTGTTCACTTTTCCTAGTACTATTCACTCACACATTTATTTGTTCTTTTTCATTAAAACTAAAGTTTTTTTTTTTAAACTTTTCATTAGTTTTCATTTATTTTAAAACGAAAACTCGTCTTTTTTGTAATATCAAGAAATCGAACTCTAAATTAAAAAATAAATAAATAAATAAATCCCCTATCTCTATTAGGGGTGGGCACGGGCCGGGCCGGGCCGGGTAAAGAGATTTTCAGTTTTGGAACCGGACCTTACCCAACCCGTTTCAAACGGGCCGGTTCCGGGCTAGTCCACGGGTCCAACTCTATTTTTCTTTTTTTTCGATTTTTTTAAATGGTGCAGCAGCCGCTGCACTCCAGTGCACAGCAGCAGCATATTACACATTAGGAGTATGAAACACAGATTGTGCACAGCAACATACAAATATAATCCCAAATCATTGAAATTAGAGTTCTCAAGGATACCATGATCCCATTTTAACATTGGTTAAATTCCCAAACTGATACCAGCTGATGCTTAATCCTAATTTCGACCCCATCCACCCAAATCATATGAGCAAAAGATTTGAAATTGGAACAGAATAGAGGTCAAAATTCCCAACCCAACAAAATCCCTAAATCTAGAAAACCCTAATATAATTTTCAATCCGAAATCCCCAAAACATAATACCTTAAAAACTATGAATCTGAGTCAGACGGAGGGGATGGATGATTAGTTCTTCGACTTCGTCGTTCGTCCCTTCGAGTTCGACTGAGAGACTGATTTTTAGAGAATGAGTGAGAGAAAGAGACACAGAGCAGAGGTTTAGGTTACATTAGAAATCAAGGAGCACCAGATCATCGACCACGATCGCATTTCCCATCTGAATTCCGTGCATGCATTCAAAAATTAAACCCACAAAAAACGAAGAAATTTGCTATAAATTGACAGAAAAAAGAGAACGAATTTCAATTACCTTGGATTGAGGTCTGACGATGATGGCGGCGAACGGAACTCGAGATTTGGGTTCTATGGGATGCTGTCGAAGAGGAGAGAATCGACGGCAGGGGTGATGGCATGGGTTCTATGGGATGTTGTCGAGGAGGATGATGGGTGGCGTGGTGCCGTTGTTCACCGAGGAGAATCGACGGTTGGTGAGGGAGGGGGAGGACGATTGGAGTCGACAGTCGAGTCGAGGGACTGAGTCTGAGAGGGAGAGTCTGAGAGAGAGTCAGAGTGAAGTCGAGATGAGAGAGAGATAGAGAACCTAGGGTAAAACTAAAACTAACGGTTCATATTACATATGGTAGCTAATTCATCAATCTGGCCCGTCCATTTCAATTACAAACGGGCCGGTCCGGGTACCCGCGGTTCCTATACTTCAGGAATCGGCCCGATCCGAAACTCACAAAGGCCCGCCCCGGCCCGCCCAGTTTCTATTTTTTAAAAGTAAGAACCGGCCCGTACCCGCCCCGACTCGCGGTTCCTGTACCCGTTTGCCCACCCCTAATCTCTATATCACTTAAATCTTTACACTATTCTCACCAACCTTAAAAGCCCTAGGGAATGGGCTTTTAGGGATGAGCCCCGCTCAATCTTCCAAAGAATTAAATTTAAACTAATCATTTAAAAAAAGCAATTGGGGAATTTACTTGCTGACTTCCTCTATCTATCTGTGTGCAAAGTTAGATCTGAGGAGGAGAATTTGTTTATATGGACTCCTTTTGTTTTAGGAATTTTATGGATCTACCAAAATATAAACTTTGACTTGCGCCTGATTTGCCGGGCACTTAGGCTTAAGCCATTCTGTATTTTTGTACTAAACAATCTTATTATTTCACTCTCCCCACTGCATTTGCATCGCTTCTCACTACCTCCCACTCGTTTAATAATTCAAAACCAATGAAATACTTAAATAACTCATATTAAAAAGTCAACAAATATGTTAAGAATTGTCCGTTTTATACAATTATGTATTTTCGGACCAATATTTACATATCAACGATAAGACGGGTTTTTTCTTTTGTAAATATGTATCTTACCCTAGTCGTAATTTCTGAATATTATTTATAGTATGTTTATGCAGTCAAAATGCTTTTGGTCGTGGGCTAAAAAATTGGCTCAGTTGAAGACAGATTTTCAACTGTAATTTGTCTGGTACTATCCAAAAGCTAAAAGACATATATTGCTTTAAGATAAATTTACTAGCTACTAAGAATCATAATAACAACTGTAAAAGAAAGGGATATGATAATTTTTTTTTAGTTTTTCACTTTTTTTTTATATTTTTAATCGTCTGATTAAACAAATTATAAACGAAAACAACAATAGTACTAAGTAGGAATACCATTAAACCGTAATACTAAGTGTCAAACGAAAACAACAGTTAAAATCAGGTAAAAGTGCGTGAAAAATTAAAAATGGTTTGGTTTATCATTCATTTAAAATAAAATAGATAGATTCAAAGTAATTATCTTATCGTTTGTTGACAGCAAGAAAATTGATAAATTCTTACCAAGATAAATAAACGCAAAATAAAGTTAAAAAAAAATAAATAAATAGGCGAGGGCTTGTTTGACAGGGTAATGGTACACTTTTCGGCGCTTGTGAATGATTTGGGTCAGAGAATCAGGTAAAGGAAATCCTGTTCTTCTACACAAACGGGGCAATCCTTCTGCTCTCTCTTTTCCCTTAGTAGAAGAATCCACCTTCCACTACCAAAATCTGATTCCACTCAACCACTACACTGCACCGACGTGGCACCCTGCAATTGGTTGTAGTCGTGCACCTGTTCACACTAGATTGGAGGCGCTGAAATAAATTATACCAAAGAACTTGACTTTTTGATAATTATTCATGGATCCTTTTGAAAAATATTGAAGGGCTGACGAGGGACACATGCAAATATTCATAAAATAATATCCTGTAGTCAATTTAGGAAAGAGTAGGATTCTCTCCTCACTTTCATTCCCTCTTATTTGAACGATCATACTTAAATCACGTCAACATCTTATATTAACTTTATATAGAAATAGAAAGACAAAATAGAGAATGTGAAAGGAATGGAAGGAAGAGGATGAAAAGATAAAATGGAAAGGAAGCGGGCCAGTGAGGAGAGGGGGATAAGTGGGAGCCAGTTGCCGCGTTTATCTGTGTCGGTGGGACTGGAGCGGTGAGGTGGCGCGTGGAGGAGGGTTGGAGAGATGGGTGCGCGTCGCAGATGATTGGAGCCCGGAGTCACAAGTGTGAGCGGGAGTTGTCCGTTAGTGGTGGCGGTGGAGTGTAGACACGAGGAATTGAATAGGGTGGTTAGCTGGGCTCCACGGCCCACGAGCCACGCGGTTAAAAAAGAGGTGGGGGCCAATAAACAATACGCAGTAAATGGGAAAAAAATGCGATACGGCCAACTAGTTTTTTATTTTTTATTTTTTTGGTAAAAAGGAAATTTCATGGTTAGAGTTTTTAGGTTATTATTGGATTGCATGGTAGTAGAATTTAGTTTGTAATGTTTCTCATTTTTCAAAAAATGAAATAAAATAAATATGATATATCAATCCACGAGGTGAAATTCTAGTTTTCACTATGGTAGTATGTTTAACTTGGTGAAACGAGTGGAAAACAACTAATATAGCATGGATACACTGTTAAAATTCTTTCATGGTGCTATGCTTATTTGCTGAATGACATCTTCATTAGTAGTATTTGCACACACAGTTATTGTAAGGTAAACATGTTGTTGATTCGTTAGATAT
The DNA here is from genome assembly GCA_036320875.1 of Cotoneaster glaucophyllus. NCBI lineage: Eukaryota > Viridiplantae > Streptophyta > Magnoliopsida > Rosales > Rosaceae > Cotoneaster > Cotoneaster glaucophyllus. Next base: position 39,652,354 of record CM070073.1, read on the forward strand.
GTATTGTATGGATCTGCGGTGTTTATTATTGGTGGTCAATGATCTCTGTTTCTACAGCTTCTACCCATAGTTGAGATTTTTTTTTTTTTGGTTCTATTTACAGATTTCGATGCTATATATTATTGTGTGAGTTTTGGCTTGGTCATCTTTGTGGATGCAAATTTTCGTCTTCTTCTTCTTGGACAAAATTGCACCTACAAAACAATTAACACACTTGGTCAAGGCCAAGAGCCTTAAGCGCCCACGATGCCAAAGTTAGAATTTGAGGGAAAAGTGTTTATAGAATTTGGAGAATTTTGCAAGACTGTTGAATTTAGGTTTTTGGAGAAAATGAAGTGGTATTTATAGGGCTATGGCCGGCCCTATTAGGAGAATTGTGAGATCCCACATCGCCCAGGGGAGTGATCCTTATATGTATATTCCCATCCCTACCTAGCGCGAGGCCTTTTGTGAGCTCACTGGCTTCGGGTTCCATGGGAACTCCGAAGTTAAGCGAGTAGCGCGCGAGAGCACTCCCATAATGGGTGACCCACTGGGAAGTTCTCGTGTGAGTTCCCAGAAACAAAACCGTGAGGGCGTAGTCGGGGCCCAAAGTGGACAATATCGTGCTACGGTGGTGGATCGGGCCCGGGATGTGGTGGACCCCGGGCCGGGATGTGACAATTTGGTATCAGAGCCTAACCCTGGCCGTGGTGTGCCGACGAGGACGTCGGGCCCCTAAGGGGGGTGGATTGTGAGATCCCACATCGCCCAGGGGAGTGATCCTTATATGTATATTCCCATCCCTACCTAGCGCGAGGCCTTTTGGGAGCTCACTGGCTTCGGGTTCCATGGGAACTCCGAAGTTAAGCGAGTAGCGCGCGAGAGCACTCCCATAATGGGTGACCCACTGGGAAGTTCTCGTGTGAGTTCCTAGAAACAAAACCGTGAGGGCGTAGTCGGGGCCCAAAGTGGACAATATCGTGCTACGGTGGTGGATCGGGCCTGGGATGTGGTGGACCCCGGGCCACGATGTGACAAGAATGGGGACCGGCCATATGTGGTATTTTTGGTGTTAATTTCAATCAATTAGCTAATTAATAAATCAATTAATTAGCTAATTAATATAATTTGAAAGGAATGATTTGGGGATTACCTTGTGGAGAAGATTTGATGAGGATGGATGAAATAGGTTTTGAATAATTACCTATTTTGAGGACTTTTGACCTTGATTGAGTCATGATTGTCCATTACTCGCGCGTAGGAGTTCCGGTATTCTCGAGGGTAATTTTATCTTTTTCATCCTAGAATCCACGTGTCGCATCCATATTTTGCTTGATTATTTTTTGTTCCACACTCTCGTTTATAATTTTTTTTCATTCTTATTATTAATAAAATTTGTAAAGAGGAGACGAGTGGATATTTTTCCTTCAATGAATGAGTCTTTATCTTGCAAAAGACTTATGAAAGAAAATTATATCTAGCCTTTTGATTGGCATTTAATTTTTTTTTTTCCTTTTCTTTGTTTTTTAATTTTTAACATTGAGAGCTTCTTTGATAAGAATGTAGAGTTACTCAAGTTTTTGGAAGGGCCTAGCTAAACCTGATGAAAGTGTATTTTGGTTCCAAAATGACTTGAAATGACTTTTGCAAGAAGAATTAGTTATGAGTTTTTTTGCAAGAATCACTTCAAGTTTTTTTTATTTTTTTTATTTTTTATTTTTTTAAGATTCACTTGTATTTTACTAAGGATTGATTGTAAAAACATATTCGCCAAAATTGTTAATGTTTTTAATTATTTTAAAAACGCTGCCAATCATAGTATCACTATCAATGTACAAATAAATCGTTTCAAACTACTCAAATGTGTCAAAAAAACAAGCATTATTATTTGTATAATTCATTTATATGGTGTGATATTGATATGTAGACTGATAGCCTAGGCCCAAGTGGATACTTATTGTTAAAAATATTATTCTTATCATATTTTTCATATGACATTACTCGTTAATTTATTCATTTATTAGTGAACAAAGAAAAATCTTTATGTAGACAGAACAAAGTATAGGTCATGATCAAGCTAGGTTAAAAATTTGGTTTCCTTTACCACCCAAATACCAATTTATAGTATCTAACACGTCGTCTATGTTAATAAATTCCAACAAGGTATGAGTTTTATTTTTCTTTTCTTTTGGTCAATTAAGATATGAGTTCATCTTGGTATCAATTTGTATTTCTGTACTGTACTTATTTTTTGGTTGACAGATGCAACTTGCAACCCGCACCACGGCACCAGTCAATTCTCGAACCCCTAGATGTACATTGTTCCATACATTTAGCACAGCGGATGTCATGACTGAGTAATTATGACGTAATTAAGAAAAAGTGGAGAAAGTAGGAGGATAATATAAGCTGGCCACTTACCACCTTCCTCTCTCAATCCTCAATCGTTAATTCCTTATGGGTCATGGCCATGGCAGAAATATTGGGACCCTTGTCGTCGTACCATGTAAACTTCTCAGAGCTGAGAGTCTGAGACCGAAAGCACCATCTGCATGCTTTGCCTCCGTACCAAAATCTCAAGTCTCAACAGTTTCACCCTACGAGGCTGCGGCCTGCCAAGGTGGGGTTGTTCTGTCGCCACTCAAATTCCTCATGAACTCTTACTACTATTTTTTTGGATATAGATATATGCCTAAATTCAACCAGATTTGGGGGTTTTCATTTATTGGATTTCTCATATGATACGATTGGACATGAGAAATATTAAATTTTCCCTTTCAACATTGAAAATATAATTATCATTTTGACGAACCGTTAATCTCTTGTTATAAGCAAAAGTACGATGAATGAAATTCCTTTTAGATCTCTCCTCTTTTTTTTTTTTTTTTTTTTTTTTTTTCAAACAATAAATTTGTTTGATTAAATGTTAAATTAAAAAATCAACGAGCTTGAATTCACTCGTGGTGCAAAGACAATCCTTCTCTTCACCACAGAAGCCACTTACTCTCCCTTTTTCTCTTTGGCGTCTCTTAATTGTTTTCTCCATAAATAATGAGGAGAATTCAATAGAGACACTTTTCAACATCGATTAGATAAATATTGCTAAAATTTTAGAATTGGTCCAGCAATTCACCATTAATCAATATTGATATGGAACTACTCCACGTCATAACGGCCCCGCCCCTTTTTTTTCCCTCTCCATATAATATAATTTGGGTTTGAGTTTGATTTGAGTTTGTGCTTGAGAGCCCTATTTAAATTCATGGTCTCAATTCGAGACTATGTTTGGATTTTTTCAATTCGCAGACCCAAATTGAATTCAATCAAGCTCATAAAGTGTGGTAAGTTTTCATATTATGGGTCAACATGCCTTTCCTCGAAAACAAAAGGAATGCCTGGCTTCTCAAAAGATGAGGATGAATTCTTCATCAAAACACTTCATGGCCGGTTAAAGAACTTCGTATTTGTGATCAAAATCATGCCTAATACGAAGCGTTATGTATAAATCATTTTAACAAAAAATCAATTAAAACTAAGGTTGCTTAGTCAAACAATTGTACTAAATAAATAGTCATCAGTTTGTAATACTTTTATTGATTCTGATCAACTGTTTCCATACAGTTTCATGACTAGACAATATCATATTTTATTGATTTTTGCAGAGATAATCTTAACATAGTTACTGTAATATTTAAGGATTCCGACCATAATCAGAAGAGTTTTGAAAAATCGGCCATGAAGTGTTTCGAGGAGAGAATTCCTCCTCATCTTTAATGAGCCAAATTGAACTCCCAAAACAATGCAATCAATAGAAGGCATATCATAGAAATTTTTTTAGTGTGCTCAGAACACAGACAAATATGAAATATATCACCATACAAATGGAGGAATACTCTAACCTTACTCATAGTAAAACAAATACATTGATTGTGTAATGCAAAAAAGGGACACTAAGGCCAACTTAACCACTTTCAATTTTAAACACGCATTACACTAGTGTATAATTTTGCCAAGTAATAAATGCGTTTGAAATACAAAAGTCCCCTTCCTAGATGAATGATTACCCATTGTTTTTATTCTTAAATGAAGATCCATCTTTTCCTACCAAAACAATAAAAAATGAAAAGAAAAAACAACCAGAAGCGTAAATCTTGTAGACTTGTATACGTAGTGGGTCATAACAAAATAGCATTCACATACAGGTTTATGGTTAAGTACCAACCCTAAGTAGATCTTACTTATAGTGGATCTTGATCCCCAGTTTGACTCTAAGGATTTTAATTAATTAATGTCATTGGGAAAGAAGAATAATAATAATTAATTGGAAGTGTTTAGGTCAAAACGATTCACATGAAGTCTCGGTGTGTTAACGCCTTTGCAAATCATCAACCATTTGACTTAGCATTGCAGGGAAATACTGCTAGCATTGATTGATAAACACCTGATCTTACTTATATTATTGTTGAGATATTGTGATGTGCCATACTTCTAGATTTACTGCTGATTGCATTTGATTTCATACCTATATGTAGTATGATTTTGTGGAAACTATACAGGTTTTATGGCAAGGGGTTAGTATTTTATGAAAATAAATGGATTTTATAAACTTTTGTTTTTGCCCACTCACCCTTCAGTTTTTCACCCATCTAGGTCCTACGATTCTGACATATCCCTAATTAATGTAGGAACTATTCCTGGTTGTGTATTAAGCACTTAATTAGTTTCGACTGCACACTTTTTGTCATCTATGCTCTGAATATTTGTATTCTATGGGTTCTACCCACTACTGCGCACTCACTTTATTAGTTTAAATAAGTTCTAGTTTCGGTTTTAATTTATTCACACTTTTACATCACTTACACTTTTGGTTATGTCACCTTCCGGTGACGGCCAGCATGCCTCGACTCCGTTCGGGGTGTGTCAAACGTAAATACGTTGATGTTCTTGTTCGGGCTGATTATTTTTTCGATTAGAGAAATACTAAGCAGATTTTTTCATAATGAGACTCTTTATAGACTCTCCACTATCTCACATTTTGTATCAAAAAACATGAAATTACGGAGAGTCTATAAAAATCTTACTTTTGAGAGAGCCCCTTTATTATTTCCTTGTAATGCTAAGTCAAATGGTTGATGATTTGCAAAGATGGTAACTCACTTTATTAGTTTAAATAAGTTCTAGTTTCGGTTTTAATTTATTCACATTTTTACATCACTTGCACTTTTGGTTACGTCACCTTTCGGTGACGCCCAGCATGCCTCGACTCCGGTCGGTGATTATTTTTTTGATTAGAGAAATACTAAGCAGGTTTTTTCATAATGAGACTCTTTATAGACTCTCCACTATCTCATATTTTGTATCAAAAACATGAAATTACAGAGAGTCTATAAAAATCTTACTTTTGAGAGAGCCCTCCACACAAGTCGGAGTCGCCTAATGCGACCTGTACGATTGAACTAATGCTTATCAATCTATGCTAGTACACGAGTCGGAGTCGCCTAATGCGACATGTACGACAAGACTGGTGTAATCATAATATACGCTCTAGTGCTACAATCACGTGAAGATTGGTGCTATTTGCGATCATATACAAGTCGGAGTTGCCTATTGCAACCTGTACGACGAGATGTCGGAGTCGCTTATTGCGACATGTACGACATAACTGGCACCCTTGGATCCAAGGCGAGCGTGCGGTGCGGATGTGAACAACACGTGAAAGACTGGCCCTGGCCCAGGGCGAGCACTAACACTGGGGTGCAGCAATGATGAGCAAACTACATAAATGTAAGCATGCCATAACAATTCAATAATTCTAGTCAACATAATAAACTCACCTGCGCGTCCCGTAGGATTATTTTGCATTTCACAACAATATAGCATTTCTTATAATATTATTTAATCATGGCATGTTATGCATAAAACAATAAAAGCATTTGTGGAAACTATAAAGTTTATACACACACACACACACACACACACACACGAAAACAAATGCCCACTCACTGATATGTCGATGGATCATAGCCCCCTAGCCTCACTTGTCCTCGTACATCCTCGGGGTAAGTCTCACCTATGTGGGAAACAACTAATCATAATTAATTAATAATGACATATACTAAAAGCTAGGTAAATTTCCCCATAGCTTGCTCAATCGGAAGGTTTGAATACACGAAAATGATTTGCACGAAGTCACAAACCCGTATGCGTCAACCACTCGTTGGCCGAAGGTCAGACGTGCCTTCATGCGCCGCCTAGCGCACGGCCACACACGCGGTAGGCATGCACCTGGCAAAAACTGACAGAAGACATGAATATTTGTCAGACTTGACGGAATATTCCGTTAAATAGTTAATAGAACTTAACTGCGTTACCTGTAATCGTTAGAATATTCCGTCAACTTTGACGAAATATTCTTCGTCTTCTTCGGTAGAACGCCACCGTTCGCTGCCGTCTGGTTTTTCCGAAAACTGGAAAACTTTGATGGTTTTTGGAGAAAAATTCAAAATCGCATATCTTCTTCATTTCGCAACCACTTTTGATGAAATTCATATGGAAATGAAGTTGGAGAAGAGGAGAACAAGTTCATACCTTTTAAAAGTCCAAAAGATGGACATAAATGGCTTGAAAAAGCCTCGAAAGGTTCGGCGTAATTTTCGACTCCTCGAAACCGTGCATTTTGACATTGTCTCTACTCCAAACTTAGCCTAGGGACTCCAGGGAGTTGTGTGGATGCTTCCACAACCTTCAAAACTTTGTAACTCTGCTGAGATCACGTCGAAGCAAACTCGAGTTGGTGCTTCCAAGTTGGCGAGTCAAAACTCGTCCATTTGAGAATCGGTTGGTACGGCAGGGTTCGTGAGGATAAGTGAAGCACGATGATGGTATTTTTGGGCTCGATCTGTGAAGTATGGTGTTTATTCATGCCTATTGCAGAGAAGAGGGAGGTACGGGTGAGAGAGAAAGAGAGAGGACGAAGAAGAGAGATAGAGCTTTTTCTGATTGGTATAAAAAGAAGGAGAGAGGGTGATTTGATTGGGTGAGGGATGTGAGGGTGAGATTTGATTGGGTGGGTGAAATGGGGAACACGAGACATTTTTTAAAAAGAAAAAGGATAGGGTTTTTTTAGATTTGCACAGTAAAAAGTACTCAGAAAATCTATCCCCTTATAAAAAACAGTGTTTCCAACACTGAATAAATTAGCACACACGCATGTACAAATCCACCCACTACTAACGTACTTTAATGGAGCGTGACTTTTTTCATTACAATTCCTATTCTGGTCTAATTCGCGCTCATGTGTTCGTAACAACGAGTACTATTTAATTACGATACTAGGAGAAATAATTTAAAGTCGAATAACTACTTCCATGCCACTTTGCCAACAAGGGTGTGAGATCCCACATCGCCCAGGGGAGTGATCCTTATATGTATATTCCCATCCCTACCTAGCACGAGGCCTTTTGGGAGCTCACTGGCTTCAGGTTCCACGGGAACTCCGAAGTTAAGCGAGTAGCGCGCGAGAGCACTCCCATGATGGGTGACCCACTGGGAAGTTCTCGTGTGAGTTCCCAGAAACAAAACCGTGAGGGCGTAGTCGGGGCCCAAAGCGGACAATATCGTGCTACGGTGGTGGAGCGGGCCCGGGATGTGGTGGACCCCGGGTCGGGATGTGACAATTTGGTATCAGAGCCTAACCCTGGCCGTGGTGTGCCGACGAGGACGTCGGGCCCCTAAGGGGGGTGGATTGTGAGATCCCACATCGCCCAGGAGAGTGATCCTTATATGTATATTCCCATCCCTACCTAGCACGAGGCTTTTTGGGAGCTCACTGGCTTCGGGTTCCATGGGAACTCCGAAGTTAAGCGAGTAGCGCGCGAGAGCACTCCCATGATGGGTGACCCACTGGGAAGTTCTCGTGTGAGTTCACAGAAACAAAACCGTGAGGGCGTAGTCGGGGCCCAAAGCGGACAATATCGTGCTACGGTGGTGGAGAGGGCCCGGGATATGGTGGACCCCGTGTCGGGATGTGACAAAGGGCAGAAACATTAATTTACACACTCGTGGAGAAAATTACATAGAAATTTAGGGACAGGTCGTCACACATTAGTTGTATATATATTAATAATGTTTGTAATGTGTTTCCATTATATATTTGTATATAGAGTAATGCTAAGAAGATTTTCTGAAAAGTAAGATTCTTCATAGGTAATCTGTGAGATGACAGAAAGTGTATAATCAATTCCTATTTGAGAAAATGTCCTTAGCATCTCTCTTATATATTAGAAGAATGATTAATTAGTAAGGGCAGCTGCTGCTACGTACGTTGATGTCAAAGAGGTCAACGAAATAACTTAAAACGCGTTTTTGTGGAATTTGTGAGTGTTGTTTGTCATTTGTTAAAAGATAATTATTGTGTTAGTAAATAATGTTAATCATGGAGGCCCTCCACTTGGGAGGCTTTTCTGGGTCTTATGATCTTATCAACCCATCTGTATAGCACTCGCACGATAGCTATGACAGCCACATAATTTAGAGCATCTTCAAAAGAGATGCTAAAATGTACACATCAACTATAACAGTAAAAAAAGACCACACTAATATTCTCCAACTGAAGTGCCAAATCCTATGTGGCGATGACATGGATTCGCAGCAAAAGAGGTTGTTGTCAAATTTGACAACAGCTTTACTGATTAAACTTTAAATGTCCTTTCTTAAATTTTAATTAGTTTAATAATTTATTTTATAAAATAATAAAATAATAATTTAATTTGACATGTCAGTTGGAGAACAAAACTTTAAAAGATATCAAAGTGCCACGTAAGCTGTTAAAGTTTAAATTTTATGTTCAAAATTTAACATCTTTTTCAGAGATGGGCTTAGCTTATTTATAAAGGAAAACTAATGAAAAGTCCCAAAAAAACTTCTCTTTTAACGAAAAGTCCTTTTTTACCTTTAACTGACACTATTCACTATACCTTTAAAAATGACTTTTCATTAAAAGTGAACAGTACCGGGACCTTTTTATTAAACCTCCCTATTTATAATGGTATATTTTATGTGAGGACAATTAATACACTTGTCGTCTTTGGAGATTCACACAAGAATTTGACACATTTGAATTGTAGCTTCTGTTCCAAGTTATGGGCTAGCTATGGCTTTTTGTTTTGTTACCCGGGTCATTGCTTTGAGTTACTAATTTTTGTGTCGTTTGGTTAGAACTCCTATGCTCGATGATCTTTTGCGTTTTGTGGCACGTATCGTTGTTATTTTTTCTAATTTTATTTATTAATAAAATAAATAATATATCAACGATAGCTTAATTTTATATGTGCAAACAAAAACACGACGACTAATCTCCAAATGGCTTTGACCCCCCAACTTGTCTTTCACATGTTTCGTACAAATCCCAACGCCACACCTCACCTCACTTCGATTTCTATACTTTGATACAAACTCCCATAACGCCACTCCCAGCACCCCAATACAAACTTACGGGAAAATTGGTCCTTATTATCATGTCGACTATGATGTTTTTGGCAGTAATATTTGTTCTTTAGAGCATCTTTAGTCTGGATGTATACGTTATGGGGATGTAGAATATATATACATTTTTTGTGGCCAGGAAATTATTTAGTATATATTTAACTGTTAGATGATGAACGTATTAAATAAATACACGTCCTATAACTAACCCTATAAATAGAAAATTGTAAATGTAATCTTAAATTCATTTTTTTTTATCAGAGATCTAACCCTTGCCTTACCGAAATCAAACTAAAACCCAGTAAAGTTTCAAATGTTTCACTGAAATCGCACAAAATGCCAACCATGTACGGCAATATGGGATGTCGGCTGGATTACGTTAAACCCCACACATACAAGACCCCGCAGTGCATGTGATGTCTTTATATAATGGCAATTTGATATTCTATCTTGGTGATTTGGCTGAAGACATAGCCCCCATGCACTGCTTAAATTTGGTTATGCATAGTTCATGTACCATGTGACTTGTCCACATCACTTATTGCTTGCTTCATACATAGCTAGCTAGGTTCATTTTCCTTGATGGTTCCATCATCTACGAAAACAAAAAGCCCTGCAGTGACGAATGACTCTATTTTAGACAACCACTTTTTGGTGGGTAAATCGAAGGGAAGGGTGTTTAGTTAAACAAATGCTTATGTTGAGTACCCAACCGAACCTTATATAATATAAGTTTTCATATGTATTTGAAATATATATGTGTTTGGGCCTAAAATGACAATATGGGTCGAGGCTTCCGGCCCAGTAATTTTCCGAAAGTATCATGGGCTGGCTAGGTTACCAATGGTTGTCTGGTCGTTTTCGGTCGAGTCCTAGTATAAGGAGGATTGATTTGGATAGTATAAGGAGGATTGATTTGGATAGAGGCGAAAGGGTTGAATCCTGATATAATGAGGGGTCTCGAAGCTAGAAGTAGGAATGAATCTACTTCATTATGGGGCTTGGTTCAGAAACCTGTTGGAGCTAGGATTGGCCGAGACCTAATCGGATCGGATTGACGAGTCCTGATTCGAGTACATCTTTGGTTCGGTCAGGAGTAGGTTCACTGCTATAAATAGAGGAGGAACAACATCATTCAGGCCCTCGCAAACTCTCGCTCTACGTGAAACCTCTCAACAACCTTGAGATTTTTATTTTCTTTTTCCGCCAACACATCTTCAGTTTGGATAAACAGCACTGTAGCCGTAGATTCAGCTGACCGCGGAGCATCTTCAGTTTGGATAAACAGCATTGCATCAAGGCCGACTGGTTATTTATCCAAGTCTCGGTCAAGAAGGATTTTCGAGTCCTTATTGGCAGAGGTCATCTCATTAGCCTTCTCGGCGAAGTGAGGTGTTATAGATTACTGGGCTCGGCGCTTTGAACGCCGAGTTGTTTTATGATTGGATACTCACAAGTAAGTTTTAGAGTTCGAAATTCTGACGGCCGAACCACATTCACCATTAAGACATACATCTCTTTCGAGTACTTGTGTCCATATAGTTTGGTGTCAGTTCGGCGTGCTTATACTCTCACAAATATAATCACTGTGACCGAACCCGGCGCCGACGAGCCGTGAACTTCGCAGGACTAGCAGCCTTGTCTTCAGGCTCCAGAATTCGAAGACCGAGACGTGTTCCTTCTTCGGCCGCAGTAGCAAGATTAAGAAGTCACCAGCGCGCCCAACTCCACACCAACAAATTTTACTCCCCAGCCTAGCTCGGTTGTCGAGTTGGCACGCCCCGCACATAACCGAATGACATAGTTAGCTCATTAATTACTCGGCTTGCGCGCCACGTAGGCTTGGTAGTTTTTAGGGTCAACATTTTGGCACTCCCAGTGGGACATAGTGCTAAAACTACGAAGTTCATGACCATTGAGACACGATCAGTAAAAAAAAAAAATGCAGTCATGGGAAAATCCACGACCAACCCAGAACAAGATGACTTGTCACAGGCACAAAAACCCATTGTTGCCGTGACATCTGAGGCCACAAACGCGACAAACCTAGAGAAGGAGGTTTGTCTCGGCGGCCAGCCTCACCATGTAGAAACCCTTAACAAAACCAAGGGCGTTTTAATTGAAGGGATAGGCGTTTTAATTGAAGGGATAGTGGAGGATTGCGATGAAGATGGTGATGATGGTTATGATCCACCGACTAGATTGTTTCTCCGGAGAAGACTAGAAGAGCAATATCGACAAGTTGATCAGGTGTTCAGCTGAGTACTTGAGGAAAGACGTTATAATGGTGACACATATACCAGATTGCTCGAGCTACTGGTTAGTAAAGCCTACGAAGGTGGACTCGCTGATCATTCCCGACTGTGCCCACCTAGGAATAATCCGTTACCAACAGTACAGGCCGAGGCAGGATCTGCTAGGCTCAAAACGATTGACTTGGAGAAAAAAAAAGGGATCAAGCAGTAGATCAGACAGATCTGACTAGACGGTAGGAACGACATCCGTCAATGTAGTCAAGGTCCAAAGAATGATCGATTCGGCCTTGAAAAAAGGGCCAAAGTTCCCAAAGTTCATTCACCCATATCCTGCCTTCGTGGAGAAATTCGAGTATCCCAAGGGATTCAAGATTCCGGACTTCAGCCTCTTTGCTGGGGAATCATCTCTATCATCGCTATAACATGTAGCTCGGTTCACCGCTCAATGTGGGGACGTAAATAGCGATTTCCATAAGCTACGATTATTCAACTTCTCGCTAACCATATCAGCTTTTGCATGGTATATCAATCTCCTACCCAACTCCATCTAGAGTTGGGAGGAATTGGTCGAGAAGTTTCATGAACAGTTTTATCGACCAGGGATGGATATATCTGTGTCATCTTTGGCCAGAATGGCTCAAACCACTGACGAATCGCCAATGGAATACCTTACAAGGTTTAAGTCGGCCATAAATTGGTGCCGAGTATCTCTTCCTATGGTCGAGTTCGTTAGGATCGCTATAAATGGCCTGGATGTAGAATACAAAAAGAAGTTCCTAGGAGCCAACTTTCGTGAAATGTATGAATTAGCTCAGCATGTCGAGCAATACAACTATTTACTCCAAGAAGAGAAGGTCTCAAAGCCCCCCATCTCGAGGAACAATCTACAAAAACCCCAAGGCCAGTTACGCGTCGGTCGAAGGTGAAGAATATGCCAGTATAGACGTAGCTGAGATAGTAATCAACAAACCATATATATGTAAAGCGTTGGCTCATGCCAATCCTAAAGATGCCAAAACTCGCTCGGCCCCTGAAGAGTCTACTGTCAAAACATCAAAAGTCTATACTTTCAACATTACTAAGGCCGATGCCATCTTTGATCAATTGCTACTTGCCAAAATAATCGAACTTCGGTCGGGCATAATATCCCCAAGGCCGAAGAATTGAAAGGAAAAACGTATTGCAAGTACCATAACTCGAACAAGCACATGACAAACAACTGCGTCGTGTTTCGAGACGCCATCCAAAGCTGGATTGACAACAACAAACTCAAGTTTCCAGAAAAAAAATGGGTGTCGGCACCGATCCATTTCCCATGGTGACAGTAAGCATGGTGGATGCTCATCTACCTAAGGATAAAGGAAAAGGAAAGGCTGAGTTTGTTCCAATGTGATCCGTCACAAAACAGAACTCTCGGCCACGATTGAAAATCGATTTATTCTTAAACGAGCCACCCCAAGATTTAATTGGGCCAGTTGTTGTCGAATCGATGTCGAGCTCCAGAGCCGAGGAAACTAACGAGCTAACAATCCTGTGTAGTCGGTGCAAAACGGACGTTGTTTTAACTAAGCCGAAAGAAAAGCCACATCGAGTAGCAATACCTCAAATGACCACACCCGCGGTAGCGTCCCAAAATATGCTTGGAACAGGTCAATGTCATATAGCTTTCAGTAGACTTAGTCCTCACGCAAGAAACCAAGCCATTTTCGGTTAGAGGACGCCTTGATTTCGACACGCCATTTTATAAGGAAGATTATTATGCGTGGAGCTCTGACAGTTCAAGCTCACCCATGAACTAACGCCCTTCAGACCTCCTAAGCCACGTGATCAGCATTGGTACACTTGCAATTCCCCTAACGATGTATATACCGCACTGTCCAAATCACAGAAATGTCAGCGTCAAAGAATGAACTGTATGGCCCGCCGATGAGCAGCCCGGGAGATTTCGGCCCCCAAATGGCAGCCGAAGGAAAAGACCAGCAATGACGATGAACGACAGCCTCCGACAATTATGACAGAATTGATCCAAGGAAAGCAGAAAATCGATTGTGATTTTGAGACCACGATTGAGGAATTCGAAAAACGGATCAAACTCATTCTTCGGCCCGGGGAGATAAAGGCTCGCCTCGAGTACTTCCTGAAGGAAGCTGAGAGAAAACTTCACCTGTTACCCATACAGGAACTGTTGATCAAAGTTAGATGGAATCTACATCCACCGTTCCTCGGGGAGGCTTTAGAGTACATGCGGGAGTTTCATAGAAAGCATTCGACTAATGACTTATACGGTTTGCCAAAAATGTGCCAAGATACTATTGATCTCATTCTAACTTGTCCAGATGCTGAACGAATCATCCAAAAAACTTCAAACCTAGGGTTGAAAGCTAGGTTCCAGCATATACGCGAGGCTTGGGTCCTCGGCTTCGATGTCGTCCATACACTGATATCGACGCGGCCGAGCTTCCCTTCTCTCTCGAGGACCTTCAATATTTGTGGTACCATTTCTAAGTCATTTTCAGCCGTCTTCCTTTTCGGCCTTACGGCCGACGAAACAGAACGTGTCGCACGATTAGATGCTTACCTCAACACCAGGGATGCTTGTATCATGTATTAGGAGCAAGCCCGCGACACGACACAAGTCTCGGACCAAATACTGATTTCAGATGAATCCAAGGCAATTGAACAGGACGAGAATGCTCTTATAGACACGCCGCAGAAACATACTTCAACGACAACCGAGGAAGATGAAGTAGATATTCCCCACACAAATCCAGAAGAAGAGGATCCAAAAGAAGAGGATCCAGCAGAAGCAGAAGATCGCGACCCGATAGGTCATTCGGTCCTTGACAACATGGAAATCTGTATGGTTTATGTCTTATCTGCCGATTTTCAGCCAATCGCATCCCAACCAAATTCCCTGGACGGCGACGTAGTTGCCAAGGAAGCTACGCAAGTCGACTTTGTGACTACTGAGGAAATCGAGCAAGCAACAAAAGAAGATAAGCTCAAAACAGTTCTCGCCTGATTATTTTCTCGTTCGTCATCAGTCAATCTCCATCATTTGAAGCCATTGTATGTTACGGCTCATATTGAAGGATATCCAGTCTCCAAAAATTTTCATCGACTGTGGAGCAACTGCCAATATCATGCCCGTGACTATCATGAAGGCGTTACATCGTTCCAATGATGAACTTATTCCATCAGGGATCACCAAGAACAGTTTCGTCGGTGACAAATCCCAAACCAAGGGAGTGCTTCCGCTAGAGGTAAATATCGCAGGTCGAAATCATATGACTGCATTTTTTCATAGTCGATTTGAAGACCGAGTATAATGCGTTACTCAGCCGAGACTGGATTTATCAAACAAGCTGCATTCCCTCATCGTTGTATCAAGGTCTCACATTTGGGGACGGCAAGTCGGTCATTGTTCATCTGGCTGATAATCAGCCGTTCGAAGCCAACATGATCCAGGCTCGTTACTACGACGACCACGTCATCTACATCACTTTACAAGGTTTTAACGAAAATGGTAGGCCAACTAGGATCTTAGCTCAGAAAGCCATTGAGATTGGAGTCGAGACTGTTCACCAAGATCCAGTGAGACTCGGGTTGACTGACCTCCTTACCGATCCTAATGTTTGAAACCAAGCAGGCCGAACGTCAAGCCGTGGTTTCATCTACCATGAAACGACTGCTGGCCCACTGGCTCACTATTTCCAGACAACCGAATTCAGGTGTAAACCTCGTGAAGTTTGTCGCCGAAGGAGATAATGGTCCCATCCTATCCCTTAACAAAGTCCAAGCTGCCCTTGCCGAGCTCGAAGACAGTCGACCCCAAGTAAAAGACCCATTCGAAGACACTCGACCGTTATTTATCAGTACTCTGTTACCCTAACCCATGAAAACTGAACTTTGTCAATTACTGAACGAATTTAAAGATTGTTTTGCTTGGAGTTACCATGAGATGCCCGGTTTAGATCGAACCCTTGTCGAACACGAGTTACGCATTAAAACTGGTTGCAAACCGTTTCGACAACCCCCTCGATGATTCTCAACCGAAGTACAACTCGACATAAAAGACGAACTGGTTTGACTTTTAAAAGCCGGGTTTATTCGAACCACTCAATACGTCTAATGGTTGGCGAATATCGTACTGGTGCTAAAGAAAAATGGCGCCCTACGCATTTGCATCGATTTCCATAACTTGAATTTGGCAACTCCCAAAGATGAATACCCAATGCCTATTTCAGATTTGTTAATTAACGTTGCAGCTAGTCATGAAATGTTGTCCTTCATGGACGACCACGCTGGCTACAACCAAATCTTTATTGTGGAAGCCGACGTTCACAAAACTGCCTTTCGTTGCCCGGGGGTACTCGGGACATACGAATGGGTAGTCATGCCATTCAGCCTTAAGAATGCTCGTGCCACGTACGAACGTCCTATGAATACTATATTTCATGATCTAATTGGTACGATTATAGAAGTGTATATCGACGATGTGGTGGTTAAGTCAAAGAGCCGCCGAACGCATCTAGATGATCTTTGACAAGTTTTTCTTCAAATGCGCCAGCATAACCTTAAAATGAACCTGGCCAAATGCGCATTCGGTGTGTCGACCGGTAACTTCTAGGTTTTTTTATGCACCATCGTGGTATCGAAGTTGACAGAAATAAGGCTCGTGCAATCATCGACGCTCCACCACCAACGACCAAAAAACAGCTTCAGCCATTACTCGGCAAGATAAACTTCCTCTGTCGTTTCATAGCTAATTCGACGGGAAAAATGTAGGCATTCTCTACGCTTTTAAAACTCAAGGATTCAGACAAGTTAGAGGCATTCTCTACGCTTTTAAATCAATGTTTCTCTTACGACCCCACCCATCCTTATACCGCCTCGGCATGGTAAACCTCTTAAGCTATACATCTTAGCGGCATAGGACGCGAACATGCCATCTTTTATCTCAGTCGGCATCTCAACTCACCTAACATCAATTATTCAGCCGTAGAAAAACTTTTCCTGGCTTTGTTTTTTGCTGCGTCTAAACTTCGGCATTACATGCTTTCTTCCGTCACTCAGGTCATCGTACAGATTGACGTTATTCGGTATATGCTCACTCGACCAATGGTTTAAGGCTGAATTGGGAAATGGATAATGGCACTGTCCGAATTTAGTTTGCAATATGTGCCACAAAAAGCTGTCAAAGGACAAACACTAGCCGATTTCTTAGCTTAACATCCTTCTCTATATGGTTTCGGGGGCGGCGACGTCGAAATCGACACGGTGAAAGCACGTGATAATCATTGGACAATGTATTTTGATGGCTCTAGTACTTCAACCTTGGTTGGGGTTGGGAACGTTATTCAATCCCCTGATCAACACCGCTGGTATTTTTCTCTCAAGCTTGATTTTGATTGTACGAATAATCAGGCCGAATACGAATCCCTTATCATCGGCTTCAGTGTCCTTCATGACTTACGGACAGCCTGAGTACTCATCCTCAGCGATTCAGAACTTGTGATTAACCAACTCAATGGAATTTTCCGTTACATGAGTTGTACTCCGGCGCCCTATCATATGGTTGCCAGTTATCTGGCCAAGTCATTCGACGGTATCATATTCAAACACATCTTTCGCACTCGAAACACTGACGCAGACGAACTGGCTCAAATAGCCTCCAGAGCACAACCCATGGGGGGCGAGTTAGGCCGGGCAATACCCGTAATACGACGATCGCACCCGGCCTTGGTTAATCAACAAGTTCTCCGTCACGACCACGTGATTCGTACACGAGTGATGTCCTTACCTTCGTTGTTAGAGCGAGGAGATTCTGTAGACGTGTGTGCAGTCGAGACATTACCAGACAACTGGAGAATGTCAATTATGCGGTATCTCAATAATCCCAATAACAAACATGACCGTAGAACCAGGGTCCATGCCATAAATTACGTGTTATACCAGAACGAGTTATATCGGAAAGGCGAGGATGGGTTATTGTTATTGTGCCTTGGCCGGCAGGAGGCTGCCTAAGTTGTGATAGAAGTGCACGAGGGAATCTGCGGAGCTCATCAATCTAGGCGCAAGATGCGTTGGTTGGTTCGCCAACACGGCTATTTCTAGCCGAGTATACTAAAAGATTGTATCAAGTACGCACATGGATGTGTACAATGTCAAATTCAAGGGCCTATACAGAAAGTCCCAGCCGAATTACTCCACTCGGTCACCAAGCCATGTCCGTTCAGATGATGGTCTATGGATGTAATCAATAAAATTACACCATCGTCTGGAGCAGCAAAACATGCATGGATACTTGTGGTAATTGACTACTTCACTAAGTGGGTCGAAGCAAAATCATACGCTGAATTAACATTAAAGGAAGTCTGCAATTTTGTAGAAGAAAACATCGTGACCAAATTCGGTGTACCAGAAACAATCATAACTGGCAACGGCACAATCTTTACAGCCGATAATTCAAAGAATATACGGCAAAGCTGAAGATCCGACTCGAGCAATCCACGCCGTATTACACACAAGCAAATGGACATGCCGAAGCAAGTAATAAATTTTTTATTGGTATTCTCGAAAAAATAATAAAAGAGAAGCCTGGTATGTGGCATTTGAAGTTGAACGACTTCGCTCCGATCAGCAACAGGGACGACACCTTATGCGTTAACTTATGGGTACAACACGATGTTACCAGTCGAGTTAGGTATAAATTCATTACGAGTAATTGAACAAAGTAGTGTGTTCAGTGCTGAGTACAATCAGTCCATGAGACAAGAATTAGAAGACTTAGAGGAAGCTTGGCTCGATGCTTATAACTTATTGGTGGGGCAGAAAAAGATTGCCGAGCGAGCCTATATTCAATGAATCAAACAAAAAATGTTCGGCGAAGGAAAGTTAGTTTGGCAAACCGTGTTACTCGTAGGGATCAAAGATCCTAGATTCGGGAAATGGTCACCGAATTGGGAAGGACCGTTCGTCGTTCATAAATTTCTCGGCAAGGGGGCATACCACCTTAATGATCGAACCGGTCTAATTCATAAATTACCAATCAATGGGAATTTTTAACGAAATACTATCCAGTCACTTGGGAGATGCGAGAATAAAAAGTTCATTTTATTAATTTTTGCAAAAAAAGGTGTACAAGCAGGATTGATCGATCAATTTACAAGGACAAAAGTTAAGGGGTCAAAGGAAGGAAGGCTTCGAGGGCGGCTTTCAATTCTAACCACCTTACTTCACCCATTGTAGCTTCGGCTTGCCTTATTCTTTTATCGAGCTGAAGTTGTTGTATTTTCTTTGCACCAGACGCAAAGGCTGTTAGTCGAGCCTTATTCGCTTCAAAATCCTTTTCGAGTTCCGAAGCAACGATCGACCTTTGCAGTTGAAGTTTGGCAATTTGATGTTGAAGCTCGGTAATTTGATGATCAAGGTCGGCCAGCCGCGTTTTCTTTGTTGTTATGGCCTCAACCTCCGGCCTGCTGGGTTCATGAGCAATCTTTGCAGCCTTTAGGTCATATTCGGCCTGGAGAGCCCTTTCAAAAGTAATAAAGTACTAACGGGTCCGTTCCAAGATATTGGATAAATGGACAACACTTTCGACGCTCAGCAAGCCACCGCCCACAAGATTGTTTAGGCACTCTCCTACAGAATCAAGGCCGTTGCATCGAAGGATTTGTGAGGCTCAAAGGGATAGGAGTTCTTGCAACTTGGCGAGGGCATTAGATTCGGCCGCGGTAGCAGAAGGCTCGGCCGACGCAGCAGATGATCCGGCTACTCGAGAAGTATTCGAGAGGAGAGTGTCGAGCTCGACTTCCCAGGAAGCCTGCACACGAAAAGATTTTAAAGATTTTAGGAAAAAGGAGAATAGTAAATAAAGATAGCAGAGATAGTTTATTTTAGACCTGCCAATGCCAAGAGGAAACTTCGACCATGTCCCCTGGTTCATTACTCGAACCTAGAGAGCTTAATGGCCGAGCCCAGTGTTTAAGACTATGTTCGACGACTACTGAGGCAGCCAAGAAATATAGATAACACCCTTCAGTGCATAGAATTTTCGGTGAAACGAGTAATTGGGCACCCGACATTTCATATCTTGGTTTAGAATTCTAAAACAGGAAGTTAATAAAAAGATAATAAAGGTCCTTACAAAATCTTAAGTGACCTCTTGTGGAGGAATGCCGAGATTTTTATCTTGGGGATCAATCGACGTCTCTGCCTCTTGCCCTACGTTCGCCTCGATCGCATGAGCGTTGACTTGGCTAACCGACTCGACCATCGGCTAAGGATTGGTGGGGGGCAGCTCGGCCGATCGAGGATGCCTTATCAGTGGAGGTTCTTCGCTCTCGTCTTCCTGGACAGAAAAAGGCTTGTTCGTCAGTGAGAGATATAGTTTAAAAAGAGGAAAATTTGCTAACAAAATGATCGTACCTCTTGTTCCGCAACGATTACTGATTTCTTTTTTGGATTTAGGGGAGGACTTTTCTCCAACAGGATGGCCACTTCCTCGCAACAGCAGCTGCTGCGCTGACTAAATGAGTAACGGCCGACCTTGGAGCTGCATGACCCTCGACCAATGTCGTGATCACCGTTTTGACCACGGATGGAATGGTAGGGTGAACTTTTGACATCGAATCTATTGGAGGATTTTGCAGTTCTCTTGTCGAAGCCTCGACGACTGGAGGAAGGGGAGAAGCGTTGGGAACAATTTCCCCTGTAGTGTGACTGGAGATAACATGAATCTCCTTTCCCCATTTTTGGCCAATTTCTTGACACGTTTTTTAGGCTGAGGAGAGACTCATGCGGTCTTAGCCTCAGGACGGGGTTGTTTGCTCGGTGGGGTTGGCGTAGTAGCTGTCGTTTTCTTCATGGGAGGGGCAAGTTTTTTCTTGGCCACGGCCATCGTAATTACTTCGGCCCGTTTTATAGTTCGGCCACTTGAAAACACTGCGTTGAATAAAAAAGGAGTTTGAAATAGACAAGAAAGAAAAGTAAGAAGGGAAGTTGTTTACCTTGAGCCGTTTCTTGGGATTTTGGGGTAAGCGTTTTGGGGCGGTTGCCAAAAAGTTTTTGTGAGATTTCCTCGGCCGAAGTTTTGAAGAAATTCTTAGTATAGGCTTACCACCATTCGGCAAAGATGCTAGCGCATCGGGATTCTGGAGTTTTCGGTCAAAGGTTGAATTTGGCGCACTGCTCATTGAATTTCTTCCCGGCGACTTCACACTACCTCTCTGAAGAATCAGACAAGCGTTCTCAGTTCAAGAGGGAGAGAGAAGTAAGGAATGGCATAGGGCATCCTTGAAGGTAGCCCAATTGGCGAGCCAAGAAGTTGGGATGATAGATTTCCCAGCTCCCTCGCCGAGCCTCGCAATCATAGGGCAAGTCGCAAGTGATGATGAATGACCCCCAAGACTTTTGAAGATCAGCTTCCTTAGAGTCTTCCAGTGCTGATGTTGAATCTTGATATAACGAGGGGTCTTGAAGTTAGAAGTAGGAATCAATCTACTTCATTTTAGGGCTTAGTTCAGAAACCTGTTGGAATTAGGATTAGCCAAGACCTAATCGGATCGAATTGAGGAGTCCTGATTCGAGTACATCTTTGGTTCGGTCAGGAGTAGGTTCACTGCTATAAATAGAGGAGGAACAACATCATTCAGGTCTCTCCAATTCAACACACAAATTGCCCTGCGTAAACTCTCGCTCTACGCGAAACCTCTCAACAACCTTGAGATTTTTATTTTCTTTTTCCGCCAACACATCTTCAGTTTGGATAAACAGCATTGTGAAGGCAACCAGTGACATCTTCAGTTTGGATAAACAACATTGTAGCCGTAGAATTAGCCGACCGTGGAGCATCTTCAGTTTGGATAAACATCACTGCGTCGAGGTCGACTAGTTATTTATCCAAGTCTCGGTCAAGAAGGATTTTCGAGTCTTTATTGGCAGAGGTCATCTCATTAGCCTTCTCGGCGAAGTGAGGTGTTACAGATTACTAGGCTCGGCGCTTTGAACGCCGAGTTGTTTTATGATTGGATACTCACAAGCAAGTTTTAGAGTTCGGCATTCTGACGGTCGAACCTCATTCACCATCAAGACATACATCTCTTTCGAGTACTTGTATCCATATAGAGCTGCTCTTGGCCCAGCTGTTTTCAAGGGGTATCATGGGCTGGCTAGGTCACCATGAGTTGTCCAGACAGATTCGACCGAGTCATGGTGCAAGAAGGATTGATCTGGATAAAGACGAGGTAGTTGAATCCTGACACGATATGGAGTCTTAACGCCGAAGGCGCTGAGAAGTAGGAATGAATCTAGTTCATTATATGGCTTAGTTCAAAGACCTTTTGGAACTAGGATTGGCCGAAACCTAATCATATTGGATTGAGGGGTCCTAATCCGATACATCTCTAGTTCGGCCAAGAGTAGGCTCGTTGCTGTAAAAATAAGTTACCGTGCAACAATTGAAGCCCCTCCAATTCAATACACAGACTGCCCTGTGCAAACTCTCGCTCTACGCGAATCCTCTCAACAACCTTAAGATTTTTATTTTATTTTTCCGCCTACACATATTCTGTTTAGATAAACAACACTGTGAAGGCAGCCGATGACTTCTTCAGTTTAGATAAACAACATTGTTGCCGTAGAATCAGCCAACCGCTGAGCACCTTCAATTTAAATAAACAGCACTACATCGAGGGCGACTGGTTATCTGTCCAAGTCTAGGTCAAGATGGATTTTCGAGTCCTTATTGGCAGAGGTCATCTTATTAGCCTTCTCGACGAAGTGAGGTATACAGAGTACTGAGCTCGGCGCATTGAACGCCGAGTTATTTTATGATTGGATATTCATAATTAAGTTGTAGAGTTCGTCATTTTGATGGTAGAACCACATTTACCATCAAGACGTACATCTCTTTCGAGTACTTGTGCTTGTATAGTTTGGTGCCAGTTCGGCATGCTTATATTCTTACGAATATAATCACCGTGACCGAACCCGGCGCCGACGATCCGTGTACTTCGCAAGATTGGTAGCCTTGTCTTCAGGCTATAGAACCTGAAAGCCGAGACGTATTCCTTCCTCTGCCGCAACTGTAAGATCGAGAAGTTAGCAGCGAGCCCAATGCGACATCAACACATTCTACTCCCCGGCCGAGCTCGGCAGACGAGTTGGCACGCCCCGCATATAACCAAAGGATGTAGTTAGCTTATTAATTACTCAGCCTGCATGCCATGTAGGTTTGGTATTTTGGCACGCCCAGTGGGACCTAGTGCTAAAACTACGAAGTTCATGACCATTGAGACACAATCAGTTAAAAAGAAAACAGTCATGGGAAAGTCCATGACCAACCTTCCAGTCCAGAACCCAGGAAGAGATGTCTCATCATAGGCACATAATCCTCCTGTTTCCATGACACCTGAGGCCACAAGTGCGACGCACCGAGAAAAGAAAGTTTGTCTAAGCGGTTAGCCTGACAATGCAGAAATCCTTAACAAGACCAACGACGCTTTAATTGAAGGGATAATAGAGGATTGCAATGAAGACGATGAAGGTTCCGATCCGCCAACTAGATCGTTTCTTTAGAGACGAATTGAAGAGCAATCTTGGCACGTTGAACAGATGTTTAGCCGAGTACTTAAGGAAATACAGAAGAGCATGATAGGAGCATATTTATGCGACTTAGTTAGCTTGTTTTTGTGCATTTACGTTCTTAGTTCTTAGTTAAATTAGTATTTTGAGCTATTTTCGTGTGTTTGTAGGTTCTAAGTGTCAAATTGGCAAGAAAGTGCTATTTGGAGCGTTTTGGAGCATTTTTGGGCCAAGATTGGATAGTGCAAGCATGGAGGCATGAGGATGGACGTTTTTGAAGATTAGAAGGCTAGAAATCAGCTAAAAAGATGGAGAGAAGAAGTCAAAGATAAAGAAGATAAGGGAAGAGCAAGAAGCATGGAACATTATCCAAACCTTTTCTTATCTTATCCAAAACGTTATCCTATCTTATCTTGACTTATCTTAATCCTAATCTACTCAACTTCCAGCTACAAAGAGGCCTCCAATACATGCTAGGACACTTAATTCCTTATTCTAGAAGATCAAAGCCTAATCCTAGTAGGTTGCCGTACCTTCCCTCCAATTTTCCTTTCTTGCCGCACAAGGAAACACTTCCCCATTCCTTTTAGGATAGTGCCGCATCTAATTCAGCCAAGGACACTTCCTTGCCGTGCAAGGAAGTTGGTTCCCTTATCCTTTACACCCTTGCCGCATATCTTTTCCCTTTTCCTTGGGATTTTGGTCATTCAATTCCCTTTTATTTTTGAGGATTCTCATTTCTTGGAGGATTTGGAATTCAAAACTTACAAAAACTCCTTCTCTTTTATTTTTGAGGATTCTCATTTCTTGGAGGATTTGGAATTCAAAACTTACAAAAACTCCTTCTCTGGCTGAGTCTCAACCTCCCCTATATATACATGTTATTGCTGCACAAATTGCACTCTCTAATCACCCTACACACAATTCCAACACCTTGTCGCAGCCTCTTCACATTCTCAGCCATTCCATACATCATCCCTACCCTTTGCCGCACCCTTCCACCCTTCTAAATCACCTTCACACACCCTTAAACACCATCAACCACCTGTGCCACAGCCTAGCAAGGAAGAAGGAGAAGAGGATCAGCCTTGGATCGTGTTTGCACTCAATCTGGATTGCTTGGCGTTCTTAGGTGTATTCTACCTTATGTTTTTGATGTTTAATTTATTTTTCCTTTGTCTTGCTGTAATTATGAGAGGCTAAACTCGTTTTAGCTAGAGGATACTTTGAAACCATGATTTTATGTGCGATATGAATTGATAAATTTCAGTTACAGATTCTTGAATTATGAATGCAATTGGCTTAACTGTTTAATTCAGAACTTATTTGTGTATGTTGATTGAGGGTGCACACTTAATTTGCATGCATGAATCCGATGCTAGAATGTAAGTAAGTTTCACATAATCGTTACAAACTTATGTTCAAAAGTAGTGAAGGTCGCTGGTCACGATCGTGTTAAGTTCAATTCTTGGTGTGAGTAACATGATGGCATAGTTATGAATGCCTCGTCAATGCTTATGATTCTCATGGAACATAATGATCTCTGATTGTGTCTCTATTATGATGTCATGTAGGGAACTTGACGAGAATAACTTGGTTGCAGATGCGTTGTCCATCCAATTCAATGAATTTAGGAGAATCTGAGGATTAATTTGTGATTGACACGGTTAATATGGGGTGTTGTCATTCGTAATTTAATGAAAACGTAACTGGAAGTCGAGTCATATGCATATAAATCATGTGTGGAAAAGGAACCCTCTAGCTAGTCCACCATCCATCCCAAAAACCTATTTTCGTGCAAATCTGCCTAGTTTAAAGTTTCTGTCTGTTTTAGCTTAGTTTCACTCTGAAACCAATCCCCCTTTACTTTGTTAAGTTAATTAAGTTAAAATCTGTTCAAACTTGTGTTTTTAAGTGTTTTAAGTCAAGTCAAAACAAATTTTCGTCCAAGGTAGTGTCTAGCGTCTAGAATCTGTCTAATTGGTGTTTTTAAGCTGTTTTAAGTCCTTTG
Organism: Cotoneaster glaucophyllus; assembly: GCA_036320875.1. Classification (NCBI taxonomy): domain Eukaryota; kingdom Viridiplantae; phylum Streptophyta; class Magnoliopsida; order Rosales; family Rosaceae; genus Cotoneaster; species Cotoneaster glaucophyllus. The sequence goes on from CM070073.1 coordinate 39,677,671, forward strand.
AGTCTATTTAAACGTTTTTAAGTTTGTTTTTGTGTTTTTGAGTCAGTTTAGAGTTGATTAGCAATCCCTCCTAATCCCCGGCCTAGAACGATCCCTACTTGCATCTATACTACAATTGTCAATAAGAGGGTTTAATTTGTGTGTCAAGTTAATTTTCACATCAGAGCAGTACTACACAAAATAGGTGGCTCGAACTACTGGTTAATGAGGCCTACGAAGGTGGATCGGACGACCGTTCATGATAACTTTCACCTAAGAATAGTCTGCTACCAACGATACAGGCCGAAACATGATCTGCTTGGCCCAAAATGATCCACTTGGAAAAAAGAGGAGGATCAAGCAGTAGATCAGACAAATACGACCAGAGAGCAGAAACAACATCTGTCGATATGGTCGAGGTCCAAAGAATGATCGATTCGGCTTTAAAGAAGGGGCAAAAATTTCCAAAGTTCATTAATCTATATCCCGCCTTCGTGGAAAAATTTGAGTACCCCGAAGGCTTCAAAATTTCGGACTTCAGCCTTTTCGCCAGAGAATCATCCCTATCATCGTTAGAACATGTAGCCTGGTTTACTTTTTAATGTGGGGATGTTAATAGCGATTTCCATAAACTACTATTGTTCAACTTCTTGCTAACTGGCTCAGCCTTCGCGTGGTATATCAACCTCCCGCCCAACTCCATCCAGAGTTGGGAGAAATTGGTCGAGAAGTTTCACAAACAATTCTACCGACCAAGGATGGACATCTTAGTGTCTTCCTTGGCCAGGATAGCTCAAGCTTCTGACGAATCACCGATGGAATATCTTACGAGGTTTAAATCGGCCAGAAATTGGTGCCGAGTACCTCTCTCTGAAGTCGAGTTCGTTAGGATTGCCCTGAACGGCCTGGATGTAGACTACAAAAAGAAATTCTTGGGGGCAAACTTCCGAGACATGTAAGAATTAGCTCAACACGTCGACCAATATGATTATTTGCTCCGAGAAGAAAAGGTCTCGAAATCCCCATCCCCGAGGAACAATCTACAAAAACCCCACGGTCAATTATGCATTTGCTGAAGGTGAAGAATATGCCAGTATAGACGTGGCAAAGATAGTAATCGATAAACCATATATATGCAAGGCGTTGGCTCATGCGAATCCCAAAGATGCCAAAACTCCCTCGGCTCCTGAAGAGTCTACCGTCAAAACATCAAAAGTTTCTACTTTCGACATTACTAAGGCTGACGGCATCTTCGACCAGAGCATAATATCCCTAAGGCCGAAGAATTGAAAGGAAAAACTTATTGCAAGTACCAAAAATCGAACAAGCACACGACAAACAACTGCGTCGTGTTTCGAGACGCCATCCAAAGCTGGATTGACAACAGTAAACTCAAGTTTCCAGAAAAGAAAATGGGTGTCGACACCAATCCATTTCCTACGGCAACAGTGAGCATGGTAGATGCTCGTTTACCTGGGGATAAAGGAAAAGAAAAGGCCAAGTTCGTTCCAATGCGATTCGTCCCAAAATAGAACTCTCGGCCACAATTGAAAATTGATTTATTCTCAAATGAGCCATCCCAAGATTTAATTGGATCGGCCGTTGTCGAATCAATGTCGAGCTCCAGTGCTGAGGAAACTGACGAGTCAACAATTTTATGTAGTCGGTGCAAAATGAACGTCGAGCTGAAAGGAAAGCCACGTCGGGTAGAAATACCAAAAATGCCCAAAGCTACGATGACACCCCAAAAAGTGCTTGGTACAGGCCAACGTCATAAAGTCTTCAATAGGCTTGGTCCTCAAATACAAGATACCAAGCCGTCTTTGGCTAGACGACACCTTGATTTCGATGCATCGTTTTATAACGAAGATTATTATCTGCATAACTCTAGTAGTTCAAGTTCACCTGTGAACCAGCGCACATTCAGACCCCTGAGCCATGTGATCAGCGTTGGTATACCTATAATTCTCCTAACGGTGTATACACTGCACTGTCCAAATCGCAAAAACATCGGCGCCAAAGAATGAACTGCATGGCTCGCCGATGAGAGGCCCAAGATACTTCAACTCCCAAGTGGCAGCTGAACGAATCATAAAAAAAACTTCGAACCTGGGGCTAAAAGCAATGTTCCAGCATATACATGAAGCTCGAGTGATCGGCTTTGATGTCGATTGATACACTGATAATTACGCAGCCGAGCTTTCCTTCTCTCTCGAGGACGTTCAATATTTGTGGTACCATTTCAAAGTCTTTTTAGTCGCCTCCCTCTTCGGCCTTACGGCCGATGAAATAAAATGTGTCGCACGATTAGATGCTTACCTTAACACCTGAGATGCCTATATCACATATCAGAAGCAAGCTCGTGTCACGACTCAAGTCCCGGACCCAATTCTAATTTCAGATGAACCCAAGGCCAATGAACAACCGAGGAAGATCAAGCCAACATTACCCACGTTCAGGACACATCACCAAAACGTCCGGAAGAAGATACCCAATGGGTCATTCGGTTCTTGACAACATGGAAATCAGCATGGTTCATGTCTTACCCACCGAGTTCCAGCCAACCGCATTCCAACAATATTTCCTAGACGGCGACGCAATTGCCGAGGAAGCCACGCAAGTCAAATTTGTGGCCACCGGAGAAATCGACAACTAAATAGGGAAGAGACTTCGGTCCTGTCTATTGGTTCGTTGCTCGAACCTAGAGAACTTAGAGGTCGAGCCCAATGTTTAAGGGAGCCACTTAATTCACACAACTGATGGAGGCTATCCACATTCGATGGCCACTAAGGCGGCCAAGAAATATAGATAACACCTTTCGACGCATAGAATTTTCGGTGCAACGAGTAATTGGGCACTTGGCATTTAATATTTTCTTAGTTTAGAATTTTAAAGCAGGAAGTTAATAAAAATATAATGAAGGTTCTTACAAAAGCCGAAGTAACCTCATGTGGAGGAATGCTGAGATTTTGATCTTGGGGATGAATCGGCGTCTTTGCTATCGCTTCCGGTTCGACAAAAGGTACTGCTTCTTGCCCCACGCTCGCTTTGACAGCAGGAGGGTTGACTTGGCTAACCGTTTCGACCACCTACTGAGGATTGGTAGGTGGCAGCTCGGCCGGTTAGGGGCACCTCACCAACGAAGGTTCTTCGCTCTTGTCCTTCTAGACAGAAAATGCTTGTTCATTAGTTGGGAGATCTAGTTAAAAAGAAAGGAAAAAATTTCTAACAAAAATGGTCGTACCTCTTCTTCCACGATGATTACTGATTTCTTTTTTTGATTTAGGGGAGGACTTTTCTCGGCTAGAGTGGCCACCTTCCCCACAGCAGTAGCTACTGGGCTGACCCCAAGATTAACAGCCGGCCCTAGAGTTGCAGGACCCTCGACCAATGAAACGATGACCGGTTCGACCACGACTGGAATGGTGGGGGTGAACTTTAGTCGCTTGATCCATTGGAGGATTTTGCAGTCCTCTCATCCAGGCCTCGGCGACAGGAGGAATGAGAGAAACGTTAGGAGCAGTAGATCCTGTAGTGTGGCTGGGGATAACGTGAATCTCCCGTTCCCCTTTCTTGGCCAATTTTTGACACATTTTTTAGGCTGGGGAGCGTCTCCTGACGTCTCGGCTTCTGGGCTGGGTCGTTTGCTCAATAGAGTCAGCATAGTAGCTACCGCCTTTTTCACAAGAGGGGCAAGTTTTTTCTTAGCCGCAACCATCACAACCACCTCGGCTCCTTTTATAGTACGGCCACCTAAAATCTCTGAGTTTAGATTAAAATGAAGTTCGAAATAAATAGATAAACAAGAAAAGTAAGTAGGTATATACCTTGGGCCATTTCTTTGGATTTTCAGACGATAATCTTTTTGGGTCGATCACCAAAAAGCTTCTTGGAGATTTCCTCGACCAAAACACTGAAGAAGTCCTTAGTGTAAGCATCACACCACTGAACAAATATGCTGGCACATCGGGTTTTGGAAGTGTTCGGCCGATGGTGGAACTTGGAACATCGCTCCTCGAACCCGCTTTCGACTATTTCACATTCTCTATCCGAAGGGCCGGAGAGGCGCTCTCAGATCAGAAGCGAGCAAGAATCACGGAACGGTATGGGGCACCCTTGGAGATAGCCCAGCTGACGGGCCAAGAAGTTGGGATGATAGACTTCCTAGCTTCCTCGTCGAGCTTTGCAACCGTAGGGTAGGTCGCGAGTAATGATAAAGGATCCCCATGACGTTCGAAGATCATCTTGTTTGGCCTCTTCCCATGCTGATTGTGGGAGGATGATATATGATGTATATGTTCGACGACGACAGACTTGGAATTCATCGTCTGACAAGCCCTCTAGGTTGAAGAAATATTTGAAGATTCATTCGGCCGAGTGAGCAGGAAGAGGGCGTGAGGCCAGTTCCAGGCCCATTGCCTCGGAAGGGTTGAAGCTCGGGACTGTAAACCAAGAAGAAAAATATCATAGACATAGATTCTTAGAGAGAGAAGTCGAGAGACAAATGTAGAGAGAGAAAGATATTTCTGATTTCTTTACTTAATGAGCAGGGTATTACACTAGGAAAGTATTTATACAAGAACCTTCTTACAGTTGCATATTCTTAACAACTATAACTAACTCTCTTAATCTGATTACAAGTGTCACAATCCTATTTGTAAATTATCTCTATCATCCCCCCTCAAACTCATGGATGGGAAAAGAACCAAGCATGAGATTGCTACAGTGAGTTCGAAAGAGTGGTGCACTGAGACCTTTGGTAAGGATGTATGCAAACTGCTCTCAAGAAGATACAAACTGCACAAACAACTGCTTTTTAGCAACCCTTTCACGAACAAAATGAACATCAACTTCAATATGCTTGGTCTTTTAATGTTGAACCAGATGAAACGAAAGAGCAATTGTAGAAAGTTATCACAGAAAAGCATAAGAGCACAAGACATTTGAATTTTCAGGAATGTAAGAAGTTGTTGAATCCAGCCAAGTTCAACTGCAATGGATGACATGGCTTGATATTCTACTTCTGTGGACGATTGAGAGACCGTTTGTTGTTTCTTAGAAGACCATGATATTGGATTTGATCCCAAGAATACAACTAACCTAGTTGTAGATCTTCTGTTATTAGAATCGTCGGCCCAGTTGGTATCACTAAAAGCCTTTAAACCAACTTCACCAACAACATAAGTAATACCAGAAGACAATGTTCCTTTCAAATAACGCAGAATGCATTTGACAACAGTGTAGTGAAAGACCATAGGTTGTTGCATAAATTGGGACACTTGATGTACTGAGAATACAATGTCTGGGTGAGTAAAAGTTAGGTACTGCAGAGCACCAACTATACTTCTGTATGTACCGAGTTCTGAAAATGGAACACCATCATCCTTCAGTAATCGATGATAGGGCAAACATGGAGTGTCATAAGGTTTGCAATCACTCATTTCTGTCTTATGCAACAAGTCTTGAATGTACTTGGTCTGTGATAAAAAACAACCCAGTGGTTGTGCGAGATATTTGAGTGCCCAAAAAATAATGAAGTGTACCCAAATCCTTGATATCAAACTTAGTAGTAAGAGACTGAATTACTTGTTGTACAGCAGCTGTAGCATTCCCAGTTAAGATTATGTCATCAACATAAAGAAGTAGGATCACTATCTCAGAACCAACATGCTTCACAAAGAGAGATGAATATGAATATGTTGTGTGGAACCCGAGAGAAGGAAGGAATACTGTGAATCTCTCATTCCAGGCCCTTGGGGCTTGCTTCAAGCCATACAAAGATTTATGTAACTTGCAAACGAAATGAGGATGCACAAGGTCTGCAAATCCAGGTGGTTGTTCCATGTAAACTTCTTCCTACAAGATTCCATGCAAAAATGCATTTTTCACATCAAGCTGCCTTAAAGACCAATGGAACTGAGCAGCTAAGGCCAAAACTAGTCTCACTGTGGTAGGCTTAACCACTAGACTGAATGTCTCTCTATAGTCCAATCCTTCCTCTTGACTGAATCCCTTTGCAACTAATCGAGCTTTGTGTCTTGCAATAGAACCATCAGAATTCTTCTTGATTTTAAAGATCCATTTACATTCTACTAAGTTTTTCTGAGATGGAAGAGATACAAGAGACCAAGTACCTTAAGAATGAAGGGCATCAATCTCTTCCTTCATAGCAGTCAACCACAAAGATGATTTCATAGCAGACTTATATGTAATCGGGTCAATGAGAGACATATCAACTTCTCCAGATGTATGTAGAGCACTTATGAAAGCCTTGTGTTTGACTATACCACTCTTACTTCTGGTCTGCATAGGATGCATATTCAATGGTGCAATAAGTTACACCACTTGTAAACTATCTGGACTAAACTCAGGATCCACAGGGAGTTGAATAATATCACTTGTTATAGCAGTAATGGCTGGAGAATGAACAACTGGACTAGAGACAGAGACACTAGAGTCGGGGTTGGAATAACAGGTGTAGAGATTGGGGAAGGAGCCTGAGGTATAGGCAACACCAAAATATTCTGATTATTAGAAACTGGTGTGAGAGTTGAAGGTTGAAAAGAGATATGTGAAGTACTGGTTTGTTTTGGCAATTGGAGGAGACTGAGATATGAAACTCAGTCTCATCAAAGACAACATGTCTAGAGACAAAAAATTTCTCTTTTAGCATTTCATAACAAATATAACCCTTATATTTGGAAGTATACCCCAAAAAAACACACTTGGTTGTCTTAGCTTGAAGCTTGGATGTGTTGTAGGGTCTAAGTTAAGGATAACAAGAACAACCAAATATTATTAGATGAGTAATGACAGGCTTATGTCCATATAATGCTTGAAAAGGAGATTGATTTTGTAAGACTGGTGTTGGCATCCTATTGATTAAGTAAATGGTGTTGGCATATTGTAACAATGTGACAGTAGTTTCAATGATATGTTTATGCTTCCTCTCAGCTAACCCATTCTATTTAGATGTATAGGGACAAGATTTATGATGTAGAATACCTTTAGATTGCAGAAAGGTTTGTAACTTATTACTAATGTACTCACCCCCCTCCCCCCCCCCCCCCCCCCCCCCCCCCCCAAAAAAAAATCAGTTTGTAGTATTTTCACAGAAGTAGAGAACATAATGTAACAAACACATCATTGAAATCAGATTTATTGTATAAGGGAAACAACCAACAAAACCAAGTACACTCATCAATGAGAGTAACATAGTATTTATAACCATCAATGGAATTACATGGTGCAGGACCCCAAAGGTCACTGTGAACAATTTCAAATGGTATGACAAACTTGACATGAGTGGAAGGAAATGGTAACTTTGTAAATTTTCCCTCGAGACAACTTTGACACACGGTAGAAACAACATCCTTATTACATGGAATATTTGCTTGTTTAAGGAGTAAGGAAACTATATTATTGGATGAATGTCCTAACCTAGTATGCCACAAGCTGGAACCAACAAGTTGTCCAAGATAAGCAACATTGGAATATTTGGAAGGTTGGTATACAAAGGAACTAGTAGAGAGTGAGTGGATAGGATAGAGTGCATTACTACACGGGCCTTTGTACATGATTCTCCCAGTGACCTTGTCCGGAATCCAGAAGTAAAATGCATCAAAGATTAGCCAGCAATTGTTATCCAAACATATCTTATGAACTGACAATAAATTCTGTATCAATTTAGCAACATAAAGAATGGAATTTAATTTGATAGGATTTTTAGAAGTTGTAAGAATGGAACTGCCAATATGAGAAACTCTCAAACCTTCACCATTGGCAGTTTGAACAACTTCATTGCTGGGATATGGAGAAGCTATGGACAGATTGTTAAGATCAACTGTCATATGAGTAGTAGCTCCTGAATGTGTCAGCCATACTTGTAGTGACTGAGAGGTAGATGCTACAGACCCCATGTGTGAATGCTGAGATGTTGGAGAAAAGACAGTATTCATTGTTTGCAGTGAATGACCACCACCAGAGTTAAATGACTGACGAGACAAAGGAGATCCTTTGTTCATGGCAAATGAGGTATCGTCAACCATCGCAGAAAGAAAAAGGATATTAGGATGACTGTCTACAATTGCTTCTTCAACAAGTAGTTGAGACTGGAATTCTTTAATGGTCACAACACTTTCTCTGCCTCTAACAACCATTCTGAATGTATTATACTCCAGAGGTAAACCATTGAGAGCCAAAATAATAATATCTTCATCAGCAAGAAACACACCAGCAGCAGACAAATAATCCCTAGCTTATTTGATTTTCTGCAAATATCGAGTTACAGAGTCTGACCCCTTCTTAATTGTTTGAAGATTTGACTTCATACGAAAAATACTAGTCTTGGAAATAGTAGAAAATTGTTCCTTAAGTCTAGTCCATAAATCCCGAGAACTAGAACTACCAATTGCACAGGATATAGCTACTGGGGACAATGTTGCAGTGACAAGCTTCATAAGTGCACGATCATGTAATTTCCAAAAAATATATTCATCTGTTTATGTACCAGAGGATGAGTTAGCAGAATTAACTCCAGAGTCACCATAATTATATGCAAATCGAGCAGGACAGGGTGCTGAGCCGTCAACAAACCCCATAATTCCATTACTTTCCAGGAGTAATTGCATTTGAAAGTGCCAACTGAGATAATTCAAATCATCAAGCTTAAGATTGACAGATGTGGAAAGTATAGAAATAAGAGCAGTAATAAGGGATTGGAGAATTTGTAATTGAGATGCAGTAACCATATTTGCAAAATTAAGATAGAAATTTGAGAGAGAAAATATCATAAACACCTGGTGTGCACACTCTTATAACACAGATACAAGAAGATCAAGAAATCACAGAAGAAGAAAAAATACCCGAATTCGTCCAAGAACACAGCAATGAGCTGATGTCAAGGAATATAAAAAATCACAGGTTGAGAAGATAAGCGGAAACAACAGAAGAATCGAAGAAAACAGCGGGAACAACAGTGGCGATTGATACCATGTAAACCAAGAAGAAGAAGATCATAGGCAGAGATTTTTAGAGAGAGAAGTCGAGAGAGGAATGTAGAAAGAGAGAAAGATAATTCTGATTTCTTTACTTAATGAGCATGGTAGTACAATAGGAGAGTATTTATACAAGAACCTTCTTACAGTTGCATATTCTTAACAACTATAACTAACTCTTTTAATCTGATTACATGTGTCACAATCCTATTTGTAGATTATCTCTATCGGGGACTTCAGGCCCCAGCATCCAGAAATAGACCTGCAGCCAGAGTTGGAAGACCTAGAGCGGGCCGTTTTGATGGGAGTAAATCTTTCCCGCATAAGCATCTGCTAAACACCGATAGAGATTGGCAATGATGGCCGGGCTGAGGGCTAAGATATGACTGCTGGCCAGGGCTTCGGCAACTGGCATGTTCTCGATCAGGCACTTATTCAATTTGGCGCAAAAAATATATTTGTTGTACCAATAAAATAAGAAGGCCCCATGTTCCCCCCTCTTAAGAGCTTCCCATTCCAAGCTGGTGAAGTGGGTGATCAGGGTATTGCAGTTAAAGAAGTTTTTGTGCAGTTTCTGGGCTTCTTCTTTCGACGGCCTTTGATCTCCTTGCATCAAGGCTTCGATGGAGCGATCTTCGAAAATGGTTTTTAAGTCCAAGTCGAATTTATACCCGAAGGAGCAATATCGACTGGAAGGCCGGTTGGAGAAGTGCCAACTATGGCTATGATATCTAACACCGTTGGACCAAGGGGGCCGAGGGGAAGAACCATCCAGTTGGTGGCCGAGCACCAAAAACTTAGAGCATCCATCACAAGTTCTCGGTCCAGATTCATCTCAATGGTCGAGAGTTTGATGGCATCAAAAATGCCGAGAGACCTCTATTCGTCACCAAAGTGTGTCTTCATCCAGGTAACCCAAATAGCCCAGGCTGAAGTAATTGAGGGCTAGACACCTTGGGGTTTGGCCGATTCCCATTTCGACCAATTGTACCCTTGGAACAAGGGTTTCAGGTACTATGCCTTCAACATTTCGATGATGGTTTCTGGGACATCATCCTTGAAGAGTGGGCCAAGAGTTTGATGGAGAACATTTGCCTCATCCTCGAATTAGATGGTCTTGATGGTGTTCCCATCAGTAATGCTTCCGCACTTGTTGCATTCTTCGGTGAACTTAGTAATAAATGTATTGGGAGCCATTGAAGATGAAGGTTTTCTGGGATTAAGGGTATGGTTTCTTTTATGAGATTGAAAGAAATTGGCAAGGGATTTGAAAATTTTGAAAGCGTAAAATTTGAATGTAGGAGAGTTGAGTATTTATAGGCATTTTAGGAAGAAGATCAACAGTTTAGTATTTAAAAAGGGGGATAAAATCGATTGGAGGGTTTGATAATCACGAAGGATATTCAAAGAATCCAGGTGAAGGGATCGAAAAACTCGTGGATCAAGGATGCACGTTTGCGTGTGACGACGAATTTAACGGTGAAGAGACGTTTCCATGGTTGCACGATTCGAATGTCATTATTAGACTGACGAGTGAGTTGAGAAATGGCCACGTGGTAGGGCATTTAACAAAATTAGGATCGTGTAATCGTGCTTCATAAATTCGCCCAAGTGGTTGGGATTTTCGAGACATTTTGGTGCCTTTTAGAGATACCAAGGGTTTGATTTCACTTCTTCAAGGTCGAGTCTCGGCTGGGAGTTATAGGCCGAAGACCTCAGAAGCGATGGGGCAATGTTTGGACCCAAAATGATAATTTGGGCCAAGTTTATAGCTACTCTCGGCCCAGCGGTCTTCCAGGGATATCATGGGCCAGCTAGGTCACCATGAATTGTCCAGTCAGATTCGGCTGAGTCCTGGTGCAAGAAGGATTGATTTGGATAAAGACAAGGTAGTTGAATACTGGCATGACAGGGAGTCTTAATGTTGCAGGCGCTGAGAAGTAGGAATGAATCTAGTTCATTATAGAGCTTGGTTCAAAGACCTTTTGGAACTAAGATTGGCCGAAACCTAATCAGATCGGATTGAGGGGTCCTAATCTGAGTACATCTCTAGTTCGGCCAAGAGCAGGCTCGTTGCTATAAATACAAGTCATCGTGCAATATTTCAAGCCCCTCCAATTCAACACACAAACTGCCCTGCGCAAACTCTCGCTCTACGAGAAACCTCTCAACAACCTTGAGATTTTTATTTTCTTTTTCCACCAACACATCTTCAGTTTGGATAAACAGCATTGTGAAGGCAACTGGTGACATCTTCAGTTTGGACAAACAACATTGTTGTTGTAGAATCAGCTGATCGCGGAGCACCTTCAGTTTAGATAAACAGCACTGGATCGAGGCAGGCTGGTTATCTATCCAAGTCTAGGTCAAGAAGGATTTTTGAGTCCTTATTGGCAGAGGTCATCTCATTAGCCTTCTCGGCAAAGTGAGATGTTACAGATTACTGGGCTCGGCACATTGAACGCCGAATTGTTTTATGATTAGATATTCACAAGTAAGTTTTAGAGTTCGGCATTCTGACGGCTGAACCACATTTACCATCAAGACGTACATCTCTTTCGAGTACTTGTGCCTGTATAGTTTGGTGCCAATTCGGCGTGCTTATACTTTTACGAATATAATCTTCGTGATCGAACCCAGCGCTGACGATCCGCGAATTTCGCAAGATTAGTAGCCTTGACTTAAGGCTCTAGAACCCGAAGGCCGAGACATGTTCCTTCCTCGGCCGCAGTCGCAAGATCGAGAAGTCAGCAACGCACCCAACACGACTTCAACACATTCCACTCCCCGGCCGAGCTCGGCCTACGAGTTGGCACGCCTCACATATAACCGAAGGGTGTAGTTAGCTTATTAATTACTCGGCATGCGTGCCACGTAGGTTTGGTAGTTTTTAGGATCAACAACAATACAAAACATTTCTCATGACAGAAAATTGTCCAAGTGAAAAAAGAAAAGGTATACGATCGATATATCATTCTATTTAACGCAAGAAATACATAAACGACTCGTTGGATATCAATTACATATCTAAAATGCAGTTTTCATACGAAGACTGATTTTTGTATCCTTTTTTTCGCAGTTTTTTGTTTTAACTATTAAATTGAACAAATTAAAAAAAAAATTAACAACCATAAGTACATAAAAGGTGAAAAAGTGTGCGAAAATCATTCTCCTTCCACTACATACGTAACAAGAAAAGGAGTTAAAAGCTCATCTTAGTTAGTGGCTACACCTGATCCTACCGTAATGTGTATCATCGAATTGACAATCAAATCAAACCAAGATCCATGGGCAAAAGGACAATAAGATTAGCATCACACTGGACGGAAAATATTGCCACCATATTTTAAGCCATGCCATGCCAAGTTGCCAATTCCATTTTCATTGACTAACTATATATGTCAAGGAAAAAACTATTGACTTAAAAATGATATAATTGAGTAGAAATTGATACAATGCATTTTTTTTTTAACAAACAATGCATGTTAAACATGTTTGACATGCTAAAGAGGAGCCATTTGTGTTTTATGCCAAGAAATTATTGCATATATTGCGTGACATTGTTGTGATGCATGACACATACCTAAGTTATAATAATTGTATACGTGTTTATGAGAAGGGATCTTCATTTTCTTCAAAAAATGAAGATTAGTTGTGGGACTCACTCCACATTGAACTTCAACAATCTAAACTGTCTATTTTTCAAATTGCATCACATAGATCATCCTTGCAAAATGTTAGTGAAATTGAAAATATGTGAGGCATCTAATTGAGTTCAAAGAAATTGATGAACACTATGTTCTAAAAAACTTTGAAATTTCATTGTGATAATTAGAAAGGTAAATGGTTTTGAATTGAATTGAATTTTTGAAAATATGATCTATGAATCAAAACTTATAAAATAAACGGTTCAGATCGTTAATGTTTAATGTGGAAATATTTGAGGCATCTAATTGAGTTCAAAGAAATTGACGAACACTATGTTCTAAGAAACATTGAAATTTCATTGTGACAACTAAAAAGGTAAATGGTTTTGAATTGAATTGAATTTTTGAAAATATGATCTATGAATCGAGACTTACAAAATAACGGTTCAGATCATTGATGTTCGATGTGGAGCGGGTTCCACAATTAATCCCTATTTTTCAAATATCCAAATTCAATATGTGGTATAAGGATTGTAATTGTATACTAGTTAATATATGAGTAAATCTAATACATGTACCTTATTAAGTGATGCCCATATGATACCTCGGATGGTTTTTCTTTTATACCAACTCTACCTATTTAGTATTTGGGTTTGCACTATAACCACAGGAGATGATTTGGTATCTTATTGAATATCGTACATTTTTCTTTGATAAAACTAATTAAACTACCTAAAAAAAGAAGAATAGTCAACCTTTTATTTGTTATCCTGTAGAAATTGCTCCCGGAAAGCTGGACCGGCCACAAGTTCATTGATCAGGCACTGTACTAGACTCTAGTACGTAACTTATCAGTCACGTTACTCCTTTCATGGTATTTACTCTCTGCCAAGTGCCGGGTACTTATTGACGTGCTTTAACTTGACATTGCAATTCAAATTTTCAAATCGAATATGAAGCTGCCTAGCTACAACAAGAATATCAGAATATCTTCCCATTTCAAACTAATGTTTTCTGCATTAATTGCATAACAAGATTTCAGCTCACAAATGTCAACGATCTCTCGTGGCTCCCATTTCCTTGTTCTCACAACGCGGATCAAATCTCAAATGGTATTTGATGAAACTATCTACATACTGCATTATTTTTTACCCGAACTAAGAAGTTTATTCATTTGAATCTAGTATTGATGTTTTGATCTAAGCCACAAAGAGTTCAGTTCCATTTTATACTGGAGCAATCTAGGATACACGTTACAAGAAAAAAGGACAACAATCACAGAGCAAGAGTGGCTGTTGTTGTGGTAGTTATTGCTTAAAGAGTGTAACAAAAAGTCAGAACACATGACAAAAAACCAAAAAGTTGTCATACTTTAGACTGTTTATAACACCTTTAGAAATAGGTAGGCCAGTAACAACTAGGCTTGTTCCGTTGTTGTTGCCATTTTTCTTATATTTGTACATTACCATTAACATTGCGGTGGTTCTGTACCTAATAAATATAGAGTAAATTGTAACTATGATCCATGAACTTTAACTCAATTGGAGTAATGGTCCCTCAACTAAAAATCCATTATCATTGGTCCCTCAACTCATCAAAACGTGCAGCTATGATCCCTCAACTAAAAATTCATTACCATTGGTCCCTCAACTTTAATTCAATTGGAGAAATGATCCTTTAACTTTAACCCAATTGTAGCAATGGTCCTTCCAACATAACTCGTGTTTACAAAAAATTTGACGTAGTTGACGAAAATGATCATAATTACACACTTTGATGAGTTGAGGGACCCTAATTATATAAATGGTTATTCCAACATAACTTATTTCGACAAAATTTTGACTAAATTGATGAAAATGACTATAGCTACACATTTTGATAAGTTGAGGGACCAATGGTAATGGATTTTTAGTTGAGGGAACATGGCTACAATTTGATTAAAGTTGAGAGACCATTGCTATAATTTACTCATAAATATAAGATAGTCATGAATTCAGCTAAGTAGAAAATCTTCTTTTATATATCCAACTGTTTATCTAATATCTAATCACGTCATTAGAGATAGTAACATATTTTATATAACTAATAATGTTAATGTATCTAAGTGATTATAATTAAGCAAGCTGAACCAAATCAAAGAGATGTTTTTACTCTAAAGTGTATTGCAATGAGCTTAGGCCATCTCCAACCGAATGAGCTACGTTTAGCTTCCATCCAGATTATAGTCATGCAAAAAATTATTTTTTAATGAACAGTGCCAAACCATATTTGTATACAATCTCCAACCGAATGAGGCTATTTTTTAGCCCCCTCAATAATTTATTATTTAAGTTTGTTCTTTAATTTTATCGGTTAATTGAATTAAATTACCATAATAAAATAAAGTTTGCGGACATATTTTGAGGGCTATTTGTCGCTAAATGTTTTTTTAAGTTTCATGTTATTAAATATTTTAATTTTACTTGCATGTTAACAACTTAGACATTAAAATGAGATAAGATAGTATGAAGGGTGAAAATGATGTGAGAAATGGCTTAAGTATTTATATGAAAAAATTAAAAAAAATTAATTTTTTTTTTAAATTTCGTCTTTGAAAAAAAAAAAGAGGCTACATGATGTTAACTAGCAGCATAGCTGGCCCCAACTTTTAAGGCTGGTTGGCTGACTATGTTTGCCCCAGGGCCGGCCCTGAAGGTGTGCAACCGTACAGGGGCCCCGTTTTTATGGGGCCCCGAAAATTTAATAACCTGTGTAATAAATAGATATATAAAAGAAAACGTAAACTTAACTAACGAACTTGTTATAGCGGAGTTGGCAAACGTTGGTGTTTCTAGTTATATAGCACGGGTTCGACCCCCTACCTTCGCACTTTTTTTAATTATGAATTTTTTTTTGGGCTTACCATTCTGGGCTTTTTTAGCTACACTATTCAAATGTCACTTTTGCTAATAAACCTATAATTAGGAATATCATAATAAATTAAAATTGTCACATCCCGACCCGGGGTCGACCACTTCCCGGGCCCGCTCCACTACCGTAGCACGATATTGTCCGCTTTGGGCCCCGACTACGCCCTCACGGTTTTGTTTCTAGGAACTCACACGAGAACTTCCCAGTGGGTCACCCATCATGAGAGTGCTCTCGTGCGCTACTCGCTTAACTTCGGAGTTCCCATGGAACCCGAAGCCAGTGAGCTCCCAAAAGGCCTCGCGCTAGGTAGGGATGGGAATATACATATAAGGATCACTCCCCTGGGCGATGTGGGATCTCACAATCCACCCCCCTTAGGGGCTCGACGTCCTCGTCGGCACACCACGGCCAGGGTTAGGCTCTGATACCAAATTGTCACATCCCGACCCGGGGTCGACCACTTCCCGGGCCCGCTTCACTACCGTAGCACGATATTGTCCGCTTTGGGCCCCGACTACGCCCTCACAGTTTTGTTTCTAGGAACTCACACGAGAACTTCCCAGTGGGTCACCCATCATGAGAGTGCTCTCGTGCGCTACTCGCTTAACTTCGGAGTTCCCATGGAACCCGAAGCCAGTGAGCTCCCAAAAGGCCTCGCGCTAGGTAGGGATGGGAATATACATATAAGGATCACTCCCCTGGGCGATGTGGGATCTCACAAAAATTCTTAAAAGGCTGAAGATATAATCTTTAAAAGTCCCCCCATTTTCTTATAGGATATCATTAATAGTTTATTTTGTCATTGTTTAAAGGTCACACCCCTAAAGTACCATATTGATTGCAGTTAGGTTAATTTGGTTTATTTGATTTAAGACACGAATCTCGAAATTTTAACAAATCTAACGACACTCAACTGGGGTAGGATGAGAAACATCCTTACTTTAGAAGGTGAGCAAAAATGCACTAAAAAAAACCGACAATTCATCATAAGCATGCTACTAATATCATAATCTATGATTTGTTTAACACATAATTTTTTCTTGAGATGAACTCTAGTGATAATAAGAGCAAGAATGGTCCTATTACAATATTTGTACGGTAATATGTTTGCTACATAGCCACCATACCATGCTTTTTGTATTAAAAACTAAAGAGTTTCGAACCCAAAAACATAGGGGAAGCATATAAGTACATAGCCACCACACCATGCTTCATTTTTATTTATTTTATTTTATGCTATATCAATTTATACACAATGAAATTTAAAAGAAAATATAACAACCAAAATTCTAGACCATGTAAGGGTGTCACAGCCCGTCCCAGACTTTATTTTTCGACGGTTATGAGTTGACGAGTTTACCCTGGTACGTTATTTCAAATGTTGAGTTTTGGAATTTAAGAAAATGTTAGGGTTTATGTTGGTTAACCCTAGTTAATTTTTGGATTTACTTTAACTTGGTTAGGTTAAAGTTAGAATGGGGGATGTGTGAGGACCACACAAATTTTTACACTTTCACTCTCACTCCCGTAGGCTCTCTCTCTCTATTTCCAGTTTTCTCGGACCCTCACTCTCTCTCTTCCTTCTTTCGTACGGACAAGCCCAAACTACCTCTAAACTTGGGAGATCGAAGGTACAAAGAGTACCAGTGTACTCGTGAGGACTCCACAAGCACGCTGGTACCCATTTCAGGTAAGAACTCGTTCGTTTTCACGTTGAAAACTCGAGCTCCGAGTTGAGCACTGTTCACGAACTTTGAATTGGTTATGTTTTAGGACAATCCAAGCTCACAGCGAGCTTAGTGAGGTCCCAAGGAGGCTCGGAGTGCCTCGTTTGAAGTTTTTGGACGTCGGGATCACGAGGTTCGAAGGTGGCCGATTTTGGTAGGATTTTCCCGACGAGTTTTCGAGGGATTTGAAGCTTCAAAGAGGTATAAACTTATTCCTCTTGTAATTTGTGGCATTTTGGTGAAGATTTCGTAGAAAATGGTGCAAAAACGAGTGAGATAAAGGCAGTTACAGAGGTCTGCCCAGAAACCGGCGCCGGTGGCACTGTTCCGGCGTCTGGAGGTTGAAGATGACGCGCGTGGGGGCGCGTAGGTCCGTGCTCTCCTCGGAGCGTGAGGGCGCGTGAGCTACAGGAAAATTATTTTAAAAATTTCACAATGATCCTGAGGTTGTGTAGATCATTCTAGTATATTCACACACCTCATTTGAGTTTTGTTTGAGAAGTTATTAGCTAGTTTCGTTTATGTGCTTTAAAATAACGTTTTTATAGTTGTTTCTCACATAGGCGAAACCTATCCGGACGACGAGCGTAGCCAGGCTAGACAAGGAGGCTACGATCCATCTACTTATCAGTGAGTGGGCTTTTGTTTTCCGTATATACCTTATACATTGAGTTTTCCCAGAAAACATGTGAAATGGTTTATGAAATGAAATGCCATGCCATCATACCTTTGTTATATTTCTTGAGTATGCATGATGAAATAAGTGTGCATCATGATATTATTATGCATTATGGAGTGCCAATGCATCATGAAATTGTATGCGCATGATTGTTGGTGCTGTGGACGCTAAGGTAAGTTCAGGTAAGCCTCTGAGTGTTTAAATAAATGTTGAGATAACGAGATTGACGAGATGTTGAGATGCATCGATAGCTCATAAACCTGCACCACCGGTGTTAGTGCTCCCGCCCAGGGCCAGGGCCAGTCTTTCACGTGTTGTTCACCTCTCCGCACCGCACGCTCGCCTTGGATCCAAGTTAGGTGCACAGTCCTGTCGTATAGACCACCTTGAGTGGGTTCGACTCGTAGGTGACCGGCGACTTATTCGCACAGTCTTCACGTGATTGTAGCACTAGAGCGTAGTAGATTACACCCAGTCTTGTCGTATAGACCACGTCGAGTGGGTTCGACATGTGTGCAGGATATATATTAGGATGAGATGATGAGATTGATTATGAGCTATAGTTCCAGTCGTGCTGATCACACGGTGGACATGTTATTATTGATGATGAGTTTACTTCACTTGAGTTATGATTTGATGGTATGATAAAGCATATGCTTGATTCGTTGGCATAGTTTGGCATATGTTGGATTGGTTGGCATACTCATGATTTGATAGTGTGATTGGCATATGTTTGATTCGTTGGTATAGTTTGGCATGTGCTTGATTCGTTGGTATGGTTTGGCATACATTTGGATTCGATGGCATATTAATGACTTGTTAGCATTTTCATGTTTCGAATCATTTTAGCATGATGATTTTCAGATGAGTTGAGTATATGTATATACTATTATTTTTCTGGGAAAGTATACAGGTTTTACGGCGAGGGGTTAGAAAGTTAGTTTTTGAAAAGGTTTTTGAAAGATTTGTTTTTGCCCACTCACGCTTTTGTTTTACGCCCCTCCAGGTATTAGCTAGCGTTGTCGGTGGCATCTGAGGCAGCAGCAGTTATTCTGACAGACCTTCACTCATGTAGGACCCTTCGGGGATGTTATGTATAAATACTCTTTATGTTCGACTGCACCTAGACTTTGTGCTCTGAATGTGTGTTAACACTCTTGAATTCGGTTTTCGATTATTCGTATTTCTTATTACTTCAATGCTTCCGCATTATGCACATGGCTACGTCACCTCACGTGATGGCCAGCATGCCTCGATCTCGGTCGGGGTGTGTCAAAGGGCCTCCGTTTGAGTTTCGCACATGGCCTCCAAAATCTCAGGACCGGCCCTGGTTTGCCCAGCCCTTTGGCCACTTGGCTATATTTTGGCCAAGTGGGTCTTAAATTTTGTTGGCCCAGCCCTCCATTGGAGATGAGTTTTGTGTCGAAACGGACTATGTTTTGGACTATTTTAACACAATTTGAACTATTTTGAGAGCATCAAAATTTGAACTATTTTAACACAATCCAATCCCATTCCTTTGACAAAAAAATAACTTGTTTGATAAGTTGGAAATTGATGGGTCTAATAAATAGTTTAACTGAATAATAATCATGAATTAAGTTGAGTGGGTCAGCCAACCACAAACTATGGACGCAAATCTGCAAAAGAGAAGGAAGGGGTATGCAAGGAGACCACTTCCACTTGTTTAAAGAGATGAATGAATAAACGATCCACCTCTATTATTGGACTCTACTAATTAACTTCCAAAATTGAATGCCTGTGGCTGTGGGGTTTAATTTCTGGCAGCACACTTTCAAACTTAACCACTTCAAATTTTTGAATATTTCTGCACAACCATACAACCATATCACAACATATCATATTTCTCGTCAAATGTGAATTTGAACCACATTATTATTAATCCATTGTGAGGCTAAGCCCACCCTCTTCCCTTTAGTTTAAATAATATCGTTTGTTAAAATAAAATAAAAATCAAATTCACATTAAAAACGTAAAACCCCTAAATTTGACAAAAACCTTGAAGCAGCATAATTTTGTACGTTGTGTTCGTGGTGAAGAAGTTTTTTTTGGGTAAGTTGTGCGACAAATGCTTTGCATGGTTGCTTGTCTAGGCTTGGTCGTGTTGTGACAATCAATCGCACAATGAGCCTATTACCTATGCTTATGAATGGATCTCATTTTTTTACGCTTGTCCGCTTGATGTCGATGATCGAGCTTTGATTGAGGCCCAAATTTGAAAAAAGGCCCGGTGAACCCAAAGCAAACCTCAGTTGGGCTCAGCGAGTCACAAAATTATCAAGCATACTAACTTAGAGCATCTTCAGGAGAGTAATGCTAGAAAGATTAAATTTTGAGACTAAATTTACAAACTAAATGATGTGTTACCAACAGAAATGAGCACATTTAGTTTACAAATTTAGTTTTTTAGTTTTCAATAAACCAATCATCAACTTCCATGTCTTTTAGTTTTCAAAATTTAGTTTACAAATTGAGTCTCTCTAATATTACCCCTTTAATATTACTTTTTGCTAATTTTAAAGTGACGAGCAGGATTTTTTTAGTCCAACATGGTTGATAGACTCCGTCTTCAAATTTGAAACCTTCATTTCACTCTCTAAATCTAGAGATTCTTCAATTAATTCACTCTTTTACTAAAGTATCTCTCTCTCTCCTCCATCGAATGAATAAAATGTTGAAAATTTGTTTTTTCAGTGAAAAATAAAATATTGAAAACTGTAGAATCTGTTGAAATGTAAAAATGTGAATCTCGTTGCATCGAAACTTGAATAATTAGAATTTTCATATTTTAGTTTTTTTTTTCCTTCCAATTTTCAGGTTTCATTAAAAAAACAAAACATTCCAAACCAAAATTGAATCGAGCTGAAAAAATAAATCGAGAACAAACCGTACAAAAACACCCTGAAGAGAATCGAACCAAACTGAACATTAATTTCGGTTAGATTTTTCATTTTTGGCAAAGTACAGAACCAAATAAAACTGAATCCACCCCTAGTCAACTGTGTAACATTTTGCTCGGGTTTCCAGAAACCCAAGTTTCCACCCTTTTGGCTAGAAATTATCCTTATGATTTTTCTTCCATATGTGTTTGCACTAAATGCAAAGTGGAATATTAGTACTTAAAGTAGTAGCGTTGGTGCTTAAAGGTGTAGTGTCGTGTTAGAGAGCGATGCACAACTCTAATGATGGAAACAAGTGCACTGCACTTTTTGTGTGGAAACGTATTGAAGAAAAACCACTATTCTTTAGGAAAAAGAACTTTGCAAACCCTAATTAGGTGTAGGGTCATCAATCAAATAATGAGAAGATGAGCTAGCTAAAGTCGATCGCTAAAAAGGGAAAAAGAAAGAAAAAGTCAAATACACAAAGAATTCAGCTTTTGAATCATGTCCTGAACATGAAGGAAGCCTCAGTACTAACAAAAAGTGTCTTCCTTAGGAAAAAACTACATGTAACATGAGTGCATGGCTGGCATTAGTGGGAGTCTCTGAGGAATGAGGAGGAGTACTCATAGAAACGGGCAATTCTGTTTCTCTTTTACTTTCTGCTGAAAAATGCAAATTAGGGTTTGTGCAAATCAGAAACTGAGGTACTCCACCACAGTGACTGAGAGTGCAGTGCAGCTTTATATAGCCATTGATTCGTGCAGGCGACGAGGGTCGGTCACCCAAAAATATTATGATAGAGAGATCTAGAGAGAAAGAGAGGATGGAAATCCAGCTCATTGTTGGGAAAGAATGATAGGATCCCACGTGGAGAGGACTGGCATATATATATATATATATATATATATATATATATATATAGTGCCAGTTCACGGACTTGTAGAGTTCTATTCATGAAAACTTGAGGTTCTGCTCATAGCTGTCTCCTCGTCCCTAACGCTGGCAACAAACTAGATTATGACTCCTTCTGCCTCTCTCTCTCTCTCTGGCTTATTGTGGGTGCGTGTGTTGCTCTGTGCTCTTTGATCCTCACCATCAAAAAGTCTTTTGCAGACATAATGCTGTCTTTTACGTGATATACATGTATAGTTATTCACTTAATAGAGTTCTTTTTGTACGAGAGATATTAGAGAAGGGAAAACTTGAACTCGGGACCTTGAGAATAAATATTTTTAACCAACTGAAGTATAAATCCCTTACATTTACTTATAATGTTATCCTGGCCACTTACTTTTGGTGTGTTGGTACTTCTTTGTTGAAATTGGACATTGTTTTGACATACATTTATAATTAATGTTTATATTGTAAGGCTGTAAATTTGGATCATATTCATCAAGAATCAACCCAATTCACAATCTACAATGAGTGCATGACTGCTATATTTGCTAGTCCAAACTCATAGTCGAACAATAAAAACATCTTATGTTACCAAACAATTTGACAAAAGAACAATTTTATATTTAGAACAAATTATCCATTGTTAGATTGCTTCACAACATAAAATATTTGTATTTATGAATTTGGGTTACTAATTAGGTTAATTCTTAAATCAATGTTTTGTTCAATTTCATTGAACATTACCCTATCTACTATACAATCGTTGTCCCAAGCTTTTGTAAAATCTTATTTAAAGTTTGGCAGCATCCTATTTAAAGTTTGAAAAATAAAAATTGATGCCAACCTTTACAAGTTTATTACAACTTGGAAATCAAGAAAATGAGTTGGCACCTCTCTGCTCACTAATACTGTAATACACTAGCCTCCATACACGCGCTCACGCGCGTGCATAAGGTATTTTTTGAATTACAGCGTGCTACGTGCAATTTACATGTTTTAAATATATTTATTAATGTAGATAGAAATGAATAATAAATACATTTAATAAAAGAGGTATTTTAACTAATCAAAACAGCAGAATTTTTATTAATAAAAGCGGTCTTTCAATTTCCATCTATATTTTATTGAATTTACATTAAGATTAGAAAAAAATAATATATATAATAAACAAATGATTATTAGCCCATTGTGAGGCTAAGCCCACTCCCTCCCCTTAGTGTAGATAACATCGTTTGTTAAAAAAAAAAGGAGTTTTAACGAAACACTCCCGGTACTGTTCACTTTTAACGAAAAACCATATTTTTACCTTTACCTAATACTATTCACTATACCTTTAAAAATGGTTTTTCGTTAAAAAGGAAGTTTTTTTGGACTTTTCATTAGTTTTCCATAAAAAAATGATCATTTGACAACTAATTGAATCACATTATTATGCACGTGCAAGAGACTTTTTTTTTTTTTTTTTTTTTTTTATAACTGGCACTACGCACCTCTTCAGTGTTTAAAAATTGAGAAATAATATTTAATAAACAACCACGTGCAAAAGGCATTTTTTGAATCACAGTGCGCTACGTGCGACTTAGACATTTTAAATGTATTTATATGTGTGAATTGCTTCAAATTTTTTTTATTTCGTTATTTTCTTTTTTATCACCGGCACTATGCATCTCTTAAGATGTTTTGAACACAATATTCATGATTTTTCTTATTTTTATTATATTTTTCTTCCCCATCACGTGGGCACCATCAACTTTGTCATTTGTTTATTCTTTTCTATCTTCCCTTTCATTTTTTTATTCTTTTCTCTCTCCCCATTTATATTTATATTATATTTTATGATGACCAAATTACCAACTTACCCTTGCATAATTTGATATATTATTTTGGGCAAGTTTTAAATTTTTTTGGCTGAGGGGCTAGTCCAATTATTTTTGTCAAAGCCGGTGACACCAAAATGGAGCTCCGGCTTTATATATAAGAGATAAGTTTCTTTTTGTTTGTCACAAGTTACTTTTTCAATTATAGTTCTAAACGATTGATTACATTTTTTCTTCTTCCCAAGAACGGTTAATTGATTTCGATCTGAACATATGGTTCAGAATTATAGTGTGACAACATAAACCTATTTTATAAGATAACATATCTGCATACCTCATGGTGAACTAATTAATCGCTTTACGACGTGGAAATCAGGATCATGTAATCCCAAGTTGGAATGTCCAAGAATCCTTCAAAAGAGACTTCATGGCTCGCATGGCCCTTAGCTTGTGGACAAGATAATGGTCTTCCATTTGCATATACTAATTTAATTAAGAGCATGAACCTTTTATTTAATTAATGATTATTGACCAGGGATTGGGAATGATTCGATGCAGATGGTCATATATAATAATAAACATCTAGATTTTGATTTTCCTTGGCTGCCGCCCATTGCAATGTACATGATTTTTTACCTGAAGCCATTGGTTATGTAATCCTAGCTAATGTTTGTTTTCAGTTCTTTTTCTTGTTTGGAAGTTGGCTTTGTAAACAACTTATGATTAGACAGTTAAGAACATGGGGTCATGTGGGAATATTTGATTAGCATTTAGAAGCAGTTGATCAATCTTAAGATTTCTAAAACTAAAATTAGCTGTTATTTTGACCATAAACCAGCTAATGTAACATGAAGCAGAATAGCATGTGCAGAGTAAAATAACATTGGTGATCTTCTGGAGAAAACCAATTGTCAATTTTCCACATACCAAGAATTGTGGGCCATTGCTTAAACAAACTAAAATAATTAAATAAAGAGATCAAAAGAACTAATGAAGTGTAAAATATTTGTCTATAAAATAACGCGACAGTGTTTGATTCGTTTTATTTTTTGTTTATTAAATTATTATATTATTAAGATTAATTTGCAAAATTTTTAAAAGTTTAAGATTGATCAATTCTTAATAAATTATTAAGATTAAAATTGATGAATTCCTAATATGTTTGTAATTTAAACTAAATAACTATGATTAGCAGAGTTACAAAAAAATGAATATAGTCAAAACCTTAAACCCTCCATATATGACAAGAAAATTAAAAACCCTACACTATAAAGTATAAACCATTATTAGCTATTGACACACGTTAATTCAGACCTAATACATCATTTAGTGAACGAATTTAATTAGTTGTAACTTGTAATCATACAACAAATAGTACAATATATAAATACATCCACTGAATCATTTGTCGATACAAAGTGGCAACTCGAAGATGATCGAATGGTCTAATGGCCTTGCTAGCAGACCCATAATGGGTACAGATGTTGAGGGCATCTCATACCTACGCCTTGTATGAATTATGTAAACAAAAGAAGCATACTAATTACAGATCACAACACTTTATATATGTTTTTTCGTCCTACATTGGGCTGATTAATTTCTTTCGGCCAATAATTACGATTTTTTTTAATACAAACGATATATTTATAGAAAAGGTGAAAGATTTGGACTAAGCCACACACTATATCTGCCAAAATAATTTTGTTCAAACTCGTTATTGACAAGAATCAAACTAAAGACCTATTACTTACAAGTAAAGAATAATACACACCACTAAAGGCATGTTACTTACATGGTATGAGAATATGAAAGAATGAGGGACTAGAAGGAATGTGGATGTGAAAGATTGGGTATTGGATAAACAACTCCGCTGCAGTGGCGAAGCCAGGAATTGGCCGGGGGGGGGGGGGGGGGGGGGGGGGGGGAAGGGGCGGGTTTAAATGGGTGCAAGGTTAAAAAAAATGTAGACAACCAAATCCTTTTATACAGTAGACAATAATAATGACGTTCATAATTTATTAATATTAATTATAAACTGCCACACTATGGCGAACCTAGTGAAAATAAAATGAAATTCTTGTACTCTATGACGAATTTAATAATTTGGTACATACATGTGGTTTGGTCGATTGTACATATGTAATGGGTGCATAAGTACGTCGAATGTGTTAGTATAAACATATTGATGATGCGCAATTGTTTATTGAAAGAAAAAAAAATACTTTATCTACTAAAGCGTAAACCAAGGTCTAAAATATCGATGATATCGGAAATATCGGTAGTTCAAAAACACGAAAATTTCGATGGAAATATCGGGATATTATCGATATCGATAAAAATTGAATAAAAACCACAGAAATTGTAAGAAAAACTTGGAAATTTTTATTGAAACTTTGCAGGATGTTTATTTAGTCAATTATCTATTAGTTTATCACAAAAAATTGGAAGGAAATGCATTGCATGATGGATTTAACTGATTTAAATTGATTATATAGCGAGCTGGCAAACATTGTGAGTGTATTTGGAACTATCAAATTAGTCCTTTATCCTAATTAAACCCTCCCAGGCTGCCACGTGGCAGCCCCCAGCACTCCTCACGTTTCTCTCTCTCTCCCCTACCCCGAGACCCCATTTCCTTCTCTCACTCACTTCGACTCTCTCTCTCTCTCTTCTCTGCACTGTCTCTCTCTCGCGAAACCCTCTTACCTCTCTCCCTTTCTTGCCGTGACCACACACACACATGCAGCAGCACCATCTGCTCGACTCGAGCAGCTCGAGGACACCACCACCACCATCATTAGACATCATCAGTCTTCTCTCTCCCGCCTCTGCGAGAATGGCGGAGCCCATAAACTCTCCAGCGAGTCTTCTTTGATTTTCCGGTTAGGTAAGTCTTGGATCTCTCTCTCTGTGTTAGTGTGAAGCTCAAATTAGTTCGATCTGCTGCACTGCACAGCAGCAGAAGTCCTTCGTTCACCATCGCAGAAAGAACAGACAGGGAGCGAGCGAGCGGAGGGGAGGGGCTGACTGGGCGCTAGGGCTGTGTTTTCCGGGGAGGGGAGTGGCGGCCGCCACTCCTCGCCCTCACGTGGCTTCGCCACTGCTCCGCTGTGGTCAAGAGATTTTTTCATTATTCATGTATCCCATACCCAAAATTGATGGGTTTCACATAAATACATTTCATAAGTAAACATGCCCTAAACATTCTTTATTTAACGCATAATTGAGAATCATACGCATCCATTCTCATTATCATACATGATAAGCAAACCTGCCCTAAATTACATTGCTAAGTGACAAATAATTAAGATTATCAAGAGCTAAAAAACCCAACGTGCAGAATAACACAAAGAAGAAGTAAATTAGAGAGAAAAAAAATTGTAGTGGTGGGATTATAATTTGATTGGAGGGTGGGAGGGTTTATTAATGCAGAGACAGGGAGGACACACTAGAAAGTGCATTTGTCACGCAGAGCTGTCATTCGGTAATACAAAGCCATACCCTCCCTCCTTCCCTCCCTCTCCTAATACATAGCCAGCAAATCAGAGTTTGCAGCTGTCGGATTCTCTCTCTCTCTCTCTCTCTCTCTCAATTAAACCAACTTCTCCATTTCAAACTACCCATCAAATATTTGACAGCAATACAACCAACAACAACTAACGTTTTAAACCAATCCAAAACACTTTTAATTTTCCATGTGTATCCATTGATTTTCTTCCTGTAAAAATAGGAAATATGGAATAATTATTTGTAGATGGAGACACATATAGAGCTAGCAGAGGAAGCAAAGAGCAAAGAAGGTCAACAAAAATTTGAGGTGGAAGAAATTTAGAGTGCTCTTCTTATCAAAATTCTTCGACTATATGAGTTCATGCAGCTGCAAAAACAAACTAAGAAATCATCATATGAAGCTGTAGATGCCATGGCGCATCCACATTATCGATCGCAGTTCGGGGACACAACGTTTACAAAAGTGTTTGTCGGAGGGCTAGCTTGGGAGACACCAACTGATGAAATGCGCAGATATTTTGAGCAGTTTGGGGAGATTCTTGAAGCTGTTATTATTGCCGACAAAAATACTGGAAAATCTAAAGGCTACGGATTTGTAAGTCAAATGTTGATACGTATGTATTATGTTCGAAGATCGCTGTGTGTTCTTTTTTTTTTCTTCTTGTTTCTGAATTTCGGTTTTAATGATTATATGACTAGGTGACATTTCGTGATCCTGAATCGGCAAGGAGGGCTTGCGCTAATCCAAACCCTGTCATCGACGGAAGAAGAGCAAATTGTAACATTGCTTCATTGGGACGACCACGACCTTCTCCTCCGAGAGGTACATTGCGCATTTCGACCCTGAATTTGAGCTCATGTGTTCCATTCTCGTCACCTTGATTATTGCTCTTCGAAAACAAAGTGATCAATGAAAAGTAAAATATTTTGCTCGATAATTGATAAAAATACTTAATTTGGAGGTACATTTTTATGTGGTTCATACAGGAAGAAACCAAGGCGCCACTCCATACCAGGGAAATGCACCCCAGGCTGCACAGTCCTTCGGCGGAGTGCCCCCATTACCGCCATCGGCTCCTATAATATATCCATCGTACAGGTAATTTGTGTTACATTTTTTTTTTTGTTGGGAATTGTGGTTAAAAGAGAAATGGTCCATGCATTGAATTAAAAAAGTGAGTAGCTAGATAGACGTGGTTGTCTGTTTTTTTTTAATGTAAGATTAAATATTACCTGGCTACAGTTGGTATCAACCTGTAAATAGCCATAAACTTAAAGGTGCATAAGGGCAACCCTTCAACCCTTCAACCCTATAACCTACTTAATTTTGTTTCAATGCATGCATCATCAACGTGCATATCGTTTATGGTACATTATTGATATTGATCAAAATTATCCACAAGCGATATTGTAAATATAAGAAAAAATGACTTAATTGAATTACAAATTCAGTAATTATTATTGAAAATGTAATTGTATTATTTGTGCAATTCTTTTGTTGTTGAATCTTCAGCAAAGTAATTCAAACAATTTATGTTTGACTTTTAGATGGAAAAAGAAGGGTAAGAGAAAAGGGTTGTGCAACGGCGTAATCATGGTGGTCCTCACTCGATTACTTTAGTGCGCAAATTTAAAGACACCTTTTTTGCTGTTATGTATTTTTTTTCTTATGAACTTATTATATTCTATAGCAAGTAAAATTTGCATTGAAATGAAAAAGAGTAACGGAGAGACATTCGGGTGATGACACGTATGATATTGCTTAATGCTTATAGATATAGGTATATATTTTGATCTGTTCAACGTGGTCAATCTTTGTCTTGATCAGTCAACTTTAGGGGTGGTGATGCTTCCCAAGTCTTTTGCGTTTTCGAACTTTGTATAGTTTTCTTATTAAAAAGAAAAAACGATTTTACAAAGTTCGTTAACTTATGCGGTTAAGTGTATGTGTTTTGTATCTAAAGTGTTGAGTTTGTATATCCTTTCCTAATACCTTTAGTATCAAAAGAAATTTTGCCAACTGCAAAATGGTTGACAATTTTTTCCAATTTTAAAGATATATAGAAGTACCACAAACCAAAAATCTGTTGATATAGATTCACTTCACTAGCAAAAATAAATTAGAGATTGAAGTACCACAAACCAAAAATCTGTTGATATATATTCACTTCACTAGCAAAAATAAATTAGAGATTGTATGTAGGTTAGTTTTGATCCACTTGAACTCGACTTATTATTTCTTGTTAGTAGATTGTGTCATTTTTGAATTATGTAACTATCATATTTAAGAACTCATGTGCATACAATTAGAAAGAAGGATTCGTGGTATATGGGCAGGGCGATGGGTAAAAGCAAGTTAAGTTTAGAGTGTGAAACTTTCAATGTAGAAAAAAACAGGAGGGTTTCTGGTATATGGGCACCCTATTCACAGTCTCATTCTAAGCAAGTTTTTGCTCATCCTAACTCATCAATCTCATTGAAAATTGTTGATTCGCAGCTACCCAACCTACACTCCTGCAGATTATGGGTACCACCAAGTGAGTCTCTCTCTCTCTCTCTCTCTCTCTCCATATCCAACAACTTGATCACATTATTGAATGGTTGCAATAAAATTGCAGCAGGCTATGTACAACCCACAAGTGCATCAACAACCTCAGTACTACCCTCAAGTGTATGGATCATCACCATCTTCACCAATGGGCACTCCATATTACTATCATGGCTATTCTTTTCAATCTCCAAGTCCAAGAGGAACATTTTCTACACCCCAGGCGCATCGTATGCCCGGCCCTTCGTATCTCTACTATCCTACGCATAACATGGAACCCGCCTCGTTCTCCAGCTCCTATCCTAATCCTCCACTCCTACAACCACCCCCCACCTCAAGGCATAATCCTCCTAATTTTACCTCTCCTTTACCTGGTAATTAACTACTTTCTCTCCTTCTATTTATTTTTTTAATTTTTTGATATTGCATGTGAAGTGAAGATATAATCTTAAATTATATTATTGAAAATAATTATTATAACCTTGGTGATAAAATAAGTGATAGATTGTCTTGGTAGTTAGGAAATTTCTTTTCAATTCACTGCATTCCGAGTTCGAACTCTCTCCCTTTTCTTAGTATTGATTAGTGTAAAATATCGTTTGTACTATAAAGACATTGTCGATAGCTTCTTTCCTGTTATTGAATTTAGCAGATGCAAAGTCTGAGTCAATAGCATCTTCGAATTACCGTTTGACGCTCCCGGTAAACTAATCCCACAAACTACATACATATATATACGAAGTTTTGTATAGGTTCCCTAGGGATTTGATTAACATGTGAGAGGACCTAGTGGGGCAAGGAGGGGAAGGGCAACCCATGTGAGTGAGCTGGCTGCTGCATGGCTTGTGTGATGACCAGACGCAGAAGGGTCAAATATTGGAAAGTCACGACAGGGAAGCATAGCAGAGTGTACATGTAAACTAACAGTGACTGCATGTGGCTTCAGCCTCAGAATCATGGTTCATTATTCTCAAGATATGTACTCAAGTGGTCGTTTAGAAAGGCTCAGGCATGTTAGATACTGCCAATTAATCATGAGTCAAGGAAATTAAGACGTGGTGATAGGAGGGGAAGCTAGGTTAATTTTACAAAGAAAATAAAAATCATTACAAGTATATACAATTATATATATATGTTCAAGGCGGTTTCTGAGTTTTTGGTAGCTCATGGGGAAGTTACTATGTAACTTTTTCGACGCATTGTCTTCACCTGGAAAAAGAAAAATCAAGATTTGATTTCTTTGTATGTGCCGTTTTTGCCTTAAGCAATAATAGTTTCACTAAATTAAAATGATATACGGAAAAAATAGGTAAAAACTTTCAAGAACCAAAGTTAGGGTGAGGAAATATTTGAAGGAAGGAGAGAATGAAAGAAAGTAAAAAACCATTTGCATGCTTAGTTAAGAAAAAGAGTCGGTCATTTAGTGTTTGTAAGTATAAAAATAAACTTTTCCCCACCGACTATTGTGCCAATATATTGTTTAGTTTTCGCCTACACATACCACACAAAAGTTTGGGTCACTAAAAAAACATTAGACTTTAACAGTATATTCAAAATTTTGAGTGATTTTTTTGGTACTTGAAACTCCAAAAAATCATATATGCACTCTAAATTTATAAAAAAAAACTAAACAATTTGTATATAAAGGAGTGCAGTACGTCATATTTTGAGTTTAAATAACAACATCCTAAACGTTTTTCATTTATATATTAATAATTTAATCCAACGTTTTCAGTATATTTTTTTATACATAAATAATATCAAGGGGATGGAGGATGGAGGAATAAATTAGTATCGAACTCGTCATATGAGATTCGAACATAAGAACTCTCACCTATCAGTTAAGAGAAATACTATTAGACTGTACGTAGTACTAAGTGACTTTTCTTTTCGATGTTCAAAATAATCCTATCTATAAATAGCTGTGGATCATTTGTGGTTGAGTGGTGACCGTGGTTGAAACATTTTTAAGTCATTGTTCTTGGTGGCCATAGAGCTTGTAAGTGTCATAACCCCACTCTTTAAAACCCTACATATATATAAGCACAAATTTTCTGTCTGACGCTGTCTCATTTCATAAGACACCCATGACATGTTATGGTGAATTATGGACCATTCTATAGCTAATATATATACTGACATACATCATACAGTTTTTCTAATGACGCCAACCCAATTTAGGGTTTAGTTTTAGGTTATACAGTAAGCAATTGCCATGATTTTTTTACTTAAGCTTGATTAGGTTACGTTGTCAGACTGTTAATCGACTATCACTCACTTGGTCAGATAAATTGTGTTTGCATGTGTATATACTTCTTATATATTAATATGAGGGCGTGTACTTAATTAAAATATCTGCATACACTACTGCTGTTATATTTATGTGGCGAATGTGCTCATGGGAATGTATGTATTGTTATGTTGGTTTCAGATTCTCAGAATCCGCAATATGCCTTAACCGAAACAGAAGCTGGAGTTGTTACTTCAGAAAGCACTTCAGATGCCTAAAAAGACTCGTTGATAAATACATGATCTGATGAAAAAAAAAATTCAGTTGTATAAACTTTATGATTAAAAGTTATTATGCTCTTCATGAATTGATCCTTACGTTTCTGACGTTTCTGCTGTCACTCACTCATAAAATTCTTTTTGGGTCGAAATCTGTAACATTAGGTGACTACTGCTTCAAGATTTCGTGTGCGCTCTGCACAGTATTGCAAGAAAGATATGATCAACTAATCATTCACATTTTTCTATCAACTACTAGTTTGATTTACTTTGTTCATTTAAAGTGTATTATTTCTCTAATAAACATATATGAGGAAATTGTTATAGTCTGAGGCAGCTCGGCAACAACTCATTACCACCAAAGTTCTTGTATAAAAAGTATGGGTATTGGGTCATTCTCTATTCTTCTTGTGTAAAAGGATATGATAAAATTTCATCCGAAGAGTGCTAAATTTCACTGAAGAATGCCAATATCCTCCCAAAAAATAAACAACAATACGAAAAAAGCATAAGCAATAAGCAAACAACCAAAATAGAAACAACAAGCAAACAAAGAAGGGAAACTTTACCCCCTACTACGAGATTACAAAGGAAAACCAGAAAGTAGAAACCAGTTCGAACTCTCTCAAGTTCAGTTTCTCTCAAACTATTAATTGGAACTCTCTAATTGAGTTCAGTTTCTCTCAAACTATCTCTGACTTAGGCATGGTTTAGGGCCCTTTGGCGGACACCGTCATCATTTTTCTTGGATATTCGTTTCTCCTAAACCCTAAACCCTTAGGCATCAGAGGCCCTTTGGCGGACACCGTCATCATTTTTCTTGGATATTCGTCAATTAGCCTAATAGTGATTGTTTTGCAAGTGTGATTTTTGTCAATCTATCATTGACAAAAATTTGCATCTACAAATTGATGTTTTCATTAGGATATCTGAGCGAAGGAAGCTTATCCAAAAACTTTTCTTCACCCTTCTTTGTTCATTGTTCTTCGAACCATGGTGAGCACATAGAGAACTACGAACAAGAACAACGGCTAGCCAATCCTTACAAACCGTGATGTGTCGCGACATCTTTGCAACCATCACTCAATCTGGTGCACCACCATTAACCGTGGCCCACGTTGTCCCTTACATCCAAGGATTGGATCCTCTTTCACCACGAGACGTGATTGCTGGGACATTGTCGCAGCCCCCAATCGCTGTCACCGTCGCTACTGAGACCGTTGCCACACCACCACCCCATGCCACGACATCAGCAACAACAATTGATTGGATTTTTACGACTTGCAAAAATAGGGATAAAAACATTTAAAAATATAAGCAAGAGAACAAGATAGTTGTAGTATAAACAGTTCAAGCAAGGGTGTTCTCCACATGGATTGATATGAGTAATTTGTATTTAAAACAAGTTTTTGGACAAGATTTGAAATTGTGAATTAAAATAAAAAGACATAAAATAATTGAAATTGATTTTAATGAAAACTTGGCAACAAAGAGAACATAAAATAGTTTTGGAAAATCAAATGTAAAAGGCACTAAGGTTTAGCCGTCGCCATTAACAATCCTATGTAGATCTACCAATTACTTGTGAATTACACATGCAAGTTTGAAGGTTTGTAATTTGGTACTTGGTGGAATATCCTGCAAATAAAACTTTGCAAATAGACTAGTCAGATGAGCTAGTCAACTAGTTACAAGTTAGTCTGTGATACAAAGTGCAGTTGCAAGAATAAAATTTAATTGACCTGTATGTTCAACTAATCAGAGTCTGCCCAGATCAGTTTCACAACAACAATTCCTAAACTTGAACACATTTGCATATCAGTTCATTATGCAATTAGCAATGACAAAGAAATTATGATTTAAAGTATCCAGGATTGACTAATCAAGCTCACCATTCAACTAAGTGCAGATTTGTCAGTTAATCAAACGCAAATCTACGAATCAAACTTAGCTTACTACAAGTTATCCTAGTCAGAACAATTTAGTTCATTGCTCATAATATGCAATGTAAACATAGTCACAAACACATATCAAATAAAAGCACATAGAATTAGGGATGGCAATCTAACCATTAAACCCGATAACCGTGGATAACCACCCCGAATGGATTGGATTTGGGTATGAAAATTCGGGTATATTTTGGGTATGGGGAAAAACCGTGAATATTATTTGGTTATGTTTTGGATATGGTTATAGGGGTCCCCAATCCGTATCTGTACCCGAATCCAAACCGAATAATATATAATATAATTATATATAATATTAAAGTATTATATAATATAGATATATATATATATATATATATTCATTATTCACCGAATCCATTACATTGAGAATACAAAAATTGCATTGTGTGAGTTACATTTTGTGCGAAAGTTCAAAAGTTTTGATATGAATCAAAATCTATTAAATTCAATGGTGCTTATGGGAGATATCAAAGATCAGCCAAAATTATCAATGTTTAGCTTTAATTTTATGCTCGACAAGATCCATTTATTAAATCATTTTAAACATCAAATATTTAATGGCGAAAATAATATTTACTAAATTATCATGCGTCAATTGGATGAATATATTTTTTGTATTGACAAAATGGATATAACTGTTAACCGATGGGGAATCCGTTATCCGGTGGGTATGGTTATGGATAATACCCGATGGTTAATTTGCGAGTATGGATATGGTTAATTTTAGTGGTTATGGGGATGGATATAGCATTTCCGTCCCCAAAACGAACCGTTGTCATCCCTACATAGAATGCATGAAACATATGTGAGTAAATCAAATATGTGAACAAGTTTAAGAACCAAAGAATGTAAGAAGTTTTTGGCTGGAAAAACCCACCTCTGGGTTGAAAAGTCCACCAGTCCACTAATGCAAATAAGGTTCTTACAAAGTACCACGCAAAGCTCAATTCCTAGACCTAGTCTACGGAGCAGCTTTACCTTTATGCAACCTTACTTTGCATGAGATGAGATTTCTTCAGTCTTCACAAAGTGGTAGCTCATCCTGGGCTCTTCACCTTATGGTACCGAAATGGTGTCGTCTTCAGTCTTCACAAGATAGTAGCTCCTCCTGAACTCTTCACCTTGTGGCACCAAGACCAACACCAACAAATGCACATGATATAATAATGATGATAGTGTGCAATCCGGATTCAATGACTAGTCAGTTTCTTCAGTCAAACAGTTGAAGGAAGAAACTGACATGAATCCGAAAATGGGGTCAGTTTAAAGATTTAAAACTTGAAAAACTTGACCACCAAATTAAAACAAAACTATGAAGACAATGCTACCCTAACATGCAATGATTGTGTGTTTGGTGCATGAATATGGTTTTGTGGCTAGGGTTTCAATGAAGAACACAAGAGGTAGCTTAAAGCTAAAAACACTCTTTTCATAAAATGTAAACTTCTTAGCCAAAACAAATGAGCATATAAGATGATTTAAGCAAGCATTTTCAAAAATAGATTTATAAATATTCAAAGAAGAACGTTACCCAGAAAATATGCTTGATGCTCCTAGGGGATCTGAGGTGGAGAAGAAAAAGTAAAGCACTCAAAATTTTCCAATCTCAGTCTCAAAAACCAAATGAACCCTAGTTTCCTTTTTAAAGAGAGGCATGGATATTTTAGATAAAGGGAGCAAGGAGACACGTGTGAAAAGCCAAAGCAATCGTTTCAGGTCAAAGGTGAGAAAACCACACTCAGGAAAAAGGTTTCAGTCAACACATGTGGATTGTCTTAAAGTGTGTGCCCATCAAACTGGAAAACAGCGAGAAGTTTTGACGAGACAGAATCACTAGACAGAATGAATTGGAAATATAAGCATTAAATGCATATGCATGAACAAACCTTTAATGTGAGAAGTCAAATCGTTGAGTGCATATTTCCAACAATGGCAGCCTTTAGTGCAGAGTATGTTCTAAGACTAATTTGAGCATGTGTGGTACATTATTACATTATTGACAAGGAAAGTCAAACCTAAAAGTCTAGACTTCACAAGGTTAGATTTTCCTAATATATATTCTCTTCATGATGTCCAAGCAAAACTATATATCTAGCATACAATCCGTTTGTGATGTTCAGATCAGATATAAATATGCAAGACTCATTAAGCTTTGTGAAAACCTTTTGAAAAATCATGCAACCCTTATGAGCGTGACGTTTGTCTTAAGTGAAACTACAATTAATCCCAAGAAGACCTCCTCAATTTTAGGGTGAGGCTTTAACAAAAATTGCATTAAAGTATTTGTCTAAATATCCTAATGGTGATCAAGCATTAAGATATATAGATAGTTTGAACACGATGATTAATAATTCAAAGCAAACATTCAAAATTTCATAAATAAATTGATAAAAGACTACATATTTATGCTAAGGCTCGTAGTCTAGTCTTAACAAAAGGAAATTAGTTACAGATAATCATGACTAAAAAGAAAAATATTATTAGAAGCATGGATAAAAAACACCTTGTAAAAGTAAACTTGAACCATCAAAAGCTCTCTAAGCTGAGTTCATCATAGTAGTGCGTAGAAAACCCTAATGGTTGGCTGGAAGTTAGAAACAAACCCTTATTCATAATCCTACCTAAATAAGGTCTTCTAAAAACTAGGAAACAACATAACAAAAGGATAACTTAAAAAACACAATACTAACCTAACTAGGCAATTTGCTTAGTAAGACAATTCCCATGTTTATGGACCATTCTAGCTCCAAATCAGGCCCAAAGGTCTTGTTTTAAATCTTAGGTTGTCCTCTTCAACTTTATAGAAGGGTCCAACTGCAAAGGACGTCATCTTCATGCCCAAAACTCACAATTAAGCATGGAACGTCATGCCAGCATTGCGCACTGCCTTAATTAATTCAGCACGTTCAAACACCTTGGAACTAAATGCTGAAACTTTGACACAACACTTGATAGACTTGTGAATCTACTCCAATTGGAATTACTAAAATGTTCTACTGTTTCATCACTTTTTGCATAGAGTAAAGTCACACGTCCTATATTTGAATTATAAAACAAAGTATCAAAATCTTACCAAATAATCACCAAAACATATTAAGAATTGGGTAAAATAATAATATGAAATCAACTTATTAGCAACAACCATTGCCGTTGTGGAAACCCCTGGTTAGCCATCGGCCGCAAAACAGCTAACGCTAGTTTCGCCGTGCGCTACCAAATGACAACAACCCTCTCAGTTGGTTCCCTTTGAACTACATCCGAGGCCGGAGCCCAATGATTCAGAAACACTAGCTCTTATGAGCTTTGACCCATATTTGTAGCCTTCCTCGGCCTAACCCATGATGCACCATATGTCTTCAAGCACTTGCACCTGAGCAGGCCACTGTACGCCCAACGCTTAGCCAGTAGACCATGATGCTTAACCCACTCCTCACTCAGACAACTAATTCGCAACTTTGATTTTGGTTCGGCAAATCAAGGGGAAAACAAGCGGGAGTCGCCATTTTGCAGACGAACAGAAAAAAGAAGTCGTAGATGATGCATATCCTATCAATTAGCAGATAAAGCAGTATGAGGTACATCATCCAACGACCATAAAGGGAACTCAAATCCTGATGAGTGCAGCTACAACAAGCATTTATTCCAGGCTAGGCCCACACACAAATGTTATGTTATGGAAAAGAAAAAGGCCTAATATTGTTAGAGTATGTGTGTATGGAGGTTTTCTGCAACCTGCAAAGTTAGCAAGAATTGACAGAGAATGTAGAGAGAACTTTTGTAGAGAGAAGATGAAGGAATATGCTTCTGATTACTTCACACACCATACATTTTTCTGTTTTCGATTTACATAGAAAAAGGAAGGGAGATCTTTCACTCAACTACTTACAAAACAATCTTAACCCTTAATTGCTATTACCCTATGAGATAATGCCACTTGTCTTATTTTACTTCTTAAGCTAAATACAAGATTGAGTTGCCATATGGACTATGATCCAATGGTTCATATTCAAACGGAAACAAGGTATTTAAATTGATCTTTGCCACCAAACTTCAGCTAAAGGGTTACACACCAACACTCATCTCTAATCCTTTAGCTGAT
The DNA here is from genome assembly GCA_036320875.1 of Cotoneaster glaucophyllus. Lineage (NCBI taxonomy): Eukaryota > Viridiplantae > Streptophyta > Magnoliopsida > Rosales > Rosaceae > Cotoneaster > Cotoneaster glaucophyllus. The sequence continues at coordinate 39,715,861 of CM070073.1, forward strand.
TTAACTCCAAGTAGGTCTCTTCGATATGCAAACTGATCTTTGGGCAAAGCTTTAGTGAGTATGTCTTCAATCTGCTCCTCAGTTCTGCAGTACACCAATTCAATCTCTTTGGCTTGAATTGCTTCTCAGATGAAGTGGAATTTTCTGCTTATGTGTCTTGTCTTTTGATGAAAAACAGGGTTCTTTGCCATAGCAATGGCTGATGTGTTATCACACATGATCTGAGTCCCTTCTATTTGTTCTTCTCCGAAATCCTCAAGTACAAACCTCAACCATTTTGCTTGGGAAGTAGCTTCTGCAGCACTAACATATTCTGCTTCTGCAGTGGATAGTGCCACAGTGCTTTGTTTGATCGAAGCCCATGAAAATATACCAGATCCTAGTGTGAATGCATACCCTGAAGTGCTTCTCATGTCATCCTCACTACCAGCCCAATCACTATCACAATAACCGATTAGAGTAGTTGTTTTCCCCTTTTCAAAAACAATTTCAAAGTCCATTGTTCCCTGGATATATCTTAGTACCCTCTTAGCTGTTCCCATGTGTTTCATGGTGGGATTATGCATGAATCTTGCCAATAAACTTGCTGCAAACATCACATCAGGTCTGGTTGCTGTCAAATATAAAGATACTGTGCATATTTCTTTTGATGTATAAAGATACTGTTCTCAGTTTGTAGTACACCCATTCCAAGAAAATGATGTAACAACCCAGATCAGTCATCTCATAGTGCTTCATCATGTCATTTCGAAATTCTTCAAGCATTTGTGGACTACTACCAGTGTATACAATACCATCTACATATAAGGAGACAATAATGATACTTGAGTCTTCTCTTGTTTTAACATACAATGTTGATTCACTTGAACTTTTCTTGAAACCTGCACTGTTGAAATAGGCATCCATTTCATCATACCAGGCCCTTGGTGCCTGTTTTAAACCATACAGTGCCTTGTGTAGTCTGTACACTTTAGTTTCTTCATTCTCCTTTACAAACCCTTGTGGCTGCTCAACATACACTTCCTCTTTCAGTACCCCATTGAGAAAAGAAGACTTCACATCTAATTGGTACATATTCCATTTCTTCTGTGCAGCAAGAGCAATCAAGGTTCTAATAGTGTCTAGCCTTGCCACAGGGGCAAAGGTCTCATTATAGTCAATGCCAGGCTTTTGTGAATAGCCTTTAGCCACCAATCGAGCTTTATTCTTCTGCATAGTACCATCCAGGTTTAGTTTAGTCTTATAGACCCACTTAACACCTATGACAGGCTTATCATATGGTCTCTCCACAAGCTGCCAAGTGTTGTTCTTCTTTATCATCTTTATTTCAGCTCTCATTGCACTTCTCCATAAGTCATCCTTAGGTGCATCATCATAACTTTCAGGTTCAATAATACACTTGTTGCACTGAGCCATTATCTCACTCATGCTTCTCCACTTCTTAGGTGTATCATCATATACTTGAGATCTATCAGGCACACTCTCACTCTGAGAAACAGTGTATTCCTCATAATGAGTGTTCTCACCAATTTCACAAATCTCATTAGCATTTCTATGTTCAGTGATAACTGGAAATTTCACTTCAGTGCTTGCAGTACAGTTCCAATTCCAGGATGCATTCTCATCAAACGTGACATCTCGTGAAAGAATAATCTTCCTTGAAATTGGATCAAACAATCTGTAGCCCTTCTCACTTGCACCATAGCCTACTATTTTCTTCCAGCTTATGCCTGAGATTAGAAGGTATGTGCACATAGCAGATTGAACCAAATATCTTCAAGTGAGCAATCCCTGGTTTTCTTCCAGTATATGCCTCAAATGGTGTTGTCTTTCTTAAAGCTTTAGATGGACATCTGTTGAGCAAATAGATTGCAGTGTTAACTGCTTCTGCCCAAAACATGTATGGAAGATTCTTCTCATGCAACATTGATTTTGCCATCTCTACTACAGTCCTATTCTTTCTCTTCGGACACTCCATTTTGTTGAGGAGTGTAAGCCATAGTTACTTGTCTCTGAATTCCTAGATCACTGCAATATTCAATAAACTCTGTAGAAAGAAATTCACCCCCTCTGTCACTCCTGAGGCATTTCACCTTATATCCACATTGTAACTCAGTCATTGCTTTAAACTTCTTAAAACATCCAAATGCATCAGATTTATTTCTCAGAAAATATACCCATGTCATCCTAGTGCAGTCATCTGTGAACAACAAGAAATACTTGTTTCCAGAATGAGACTCAACTTGCATTGGACCACAGATATCTGTGTGAATCAACTCCAGTGGATCTTGAGCTCTCCAAGTCGATTTGAAAGGAAATGAGTCCCTGTGTTGTTTGCCCAACATGCAACCTTCACACACACTGGCAGACATTTCCAACCGAGGCAATCCATGCACCAACTCCTGTTCTTCAAGTAGTTTGAGACTTCTCTCATTCAGATGGCCTAATCTCTTGTGCCATATCTGTGAGCAATGTATGACACTTGCTCTTAGTGCACACTGAGTTGCAGGCATCATTATCAAAGGAAAACACCTGTTGTTGGTCATATGCACTCTTACTACCAGATTATCAAGTGACCAACCATAAAAAACATTTACCACATCTCCTCCAAACAGCAAATAATAGCCGTGTTCCATCATCTGTCCTACACTGAGAAGATTTTCCTCAAGTCCAGGAACAAGCATTACTTCTTGTATATGTTTTCTTCCCAATTTAGTTTCAATCACCAAGGTTCCATTTCCTGCCACCTAAACAATCTCTCCAGTTCCCATCTTCACCTTAGATGTCAAATTTTTCTGAACATTTACCAGTAGCCTCTCATCTCCTGTCATATGATTACTACAACCGCTGTCAATATACCAGGAGTTATTTACTTTCACATCAGTCACTGCATTACAGGCATAAAACAATGATTCTGTTTCTCCCATCTGCCATGCATAATTGACCTTCTGCATTCCTTTGTTTTCATGACAGTCCTTCACAGAATGACCTGGTTTGCCACAGCCTGTGCATTTTGGTTTACCCTCATACCAACACTTCCCATAATGTAATCTGTCACACCATTTGCAATCACCCTGAGAGGTATTCTACTTTTGAGTATAGTGAGGCCTATGATCCCAATTTCTCTGACTTGTATTCTGTCTCTGAATAGAATTGAATCTGTGATCCCAATTTCTCTGAGCATTGTTTTGCTTCTGAACAAAGTTAGGCTTATGATCCCAACTTCTTCCCCTTGACTTCCAGTTCTCTTGAGATCTCTGATTCCTAGAGAAACCACCACTTCTGGCACCCTTGGCTGCAACATTTAAGCTTGCAAATGCTCTCTCAGTAGAAGATTCAGCATGTAAGTCAAGCCTCTGCTCGAATCCCTTTAGAGAAGCAACAACCTCTTGAACCTCAAGAGTTTCGAGATCTCTAGAATGTTCAATCACATAACAGATTGCATCATATGTTTTTGGAAGGCTAATAAGTAATTTCTGCACAATTCTCTCCCTAGACAATTCTTCTCCATAACTCTTCATTTGATTAATAATATCAAACAATCGAGAGAGATATACAGATAATGATTCACTATCCTTCATACGGGTATATTCAAAATCTCTACGTAACCCTTGCAATTTGACATTTCTAACTTGTTTATCTCCTCGGAACTCACCTTTTAGAATGTCCCAAACTCCTTTGGATGTCTCTTCATTCACAATTCTGGGGAAGATCTGATCTGAGACTGCGCCTTGAATCATCCCAAGCGCACGAGCATCCTTCATTAGAATCTCACTGAATGACACCTCCTCCAATGTCTCCTTCTCCGTGTCATCAACCATAGCTTTCGCAATCTTTGGATCTGGAGGCTCAAACCCATTTTCAACCAACTACCACAAACCATACGGTTTCAGTATAGTTGTCATACGAATCCTCCAAAATTCATAGTTCTCTCCATTGAACACCGGAGCTCTAAGCTCGACAGTACCTGACCCAGTCATGTTAGACTTGGATTCAGAGAACCGCAATTTCCAGATTCGATTTGAGCTCAAAGATGTAGCTCAATCGCACGCACAGAGTTCACGCCCTGTTTAGACGATGGAACCTGGCTCTGATACCATGTTAGAGTATGTGTGTATGGAGGTTTTCTGCAACCTGCAAAGTTAGCAAGAATTGACAGAGAATGTAGAGAGAACTTTTGTAGAGAGAAGATGAAGGAATATGCTTCTGATTACTTCACACACCACACATGTTTCTGTTTTTGATTTACATAGAAAAAGGAAGGGAGATCCTTCACTCAACTACTTACAAAACAATCTTAACCCTTAATTGCTATTACCCTATGAGATAATGCCACTTGTCTTATTTTACTTCTTAAGCTAAATACAAGATTGAGTTGCCATATGGACTATGATCCAATGGTTCATATTCAAACGGAAACAAGGTATTTAAATTGATCTTTGCCACCAAACTTCAGCTGAAGGGTTACACACCAACAAATATATGATTTTGGTAACTAGGTCTTTCGAACTCTTCGAGCTCTAGTGGAAATTGTTGGTCCATTTGTTGGTAGCGTTGATGAACCATGATGGCAACTAGGTCTTTCGAACTCGAACAACATTTTTGAAGTCTTCGAGCTCTAGTGGAAACGAGGTAGTAATTATGCTCAAAATTATGAAATCAATAATAAAACTAAAATAACTTACCACAATATTTCTGTTGTATGTTCTAGTAGTACTGAGTGTTAAAATTGTCCCACATCAGTGGGGTGAAGAAAACCAAAGGGGTTTAAATAGTATTACCCCACTCTAACTAACATTGAGGCCTTTTGTGGTAAAACCCCACACCTGACGGATTGGGCAGGTGGTTAAGTTGGGGACAGTATCGGTGTCGTTAGAGTGGGACGGGCCCGGCGATCCAAAAATTCCAACATGGTATCAGAGCCAATCTGATCAAGGAGTGGGGTTGATTCTCAAAAAGGGGGAAAATTCTAAGTGAAACCCTAGAATCAAAATTTTCAAATTCATGGCTAGTTCAAGTAGCAGTAGAGAGATTCGAACTCGTATCTTCAGTGGAGTGAATTATGACTTCTGGAGGACAAAGTTGAGAATCATTTTTATATCTCATGATTTGTGGAGCATGGTTGAAGATGGCTATGTGGTACCTCTAAGTACTATGGCTTTGACAGAGGCTCAGACAAAGGAACTGAAGGAAAACATCAAGAGAGATGCAAAAGCTCTTGGGGTCATCCAAAATGCTATCTCAGATGAAATTTTTCCAAGAATTTCAAATGAGACAAGTGCAAAATCAGCTTGGGATGTACTGGAGAAAGTCTACAGAGGCTCTACTAAGGTAAGGGCTGTCAAACTCCAATCTTTGAGAAGAGATTTTGAGTACATAAGAATGAAAGATGATGAATTGCTAGATGATTACCTGAGTAGATTGTCTGAGATTATTAATCAAATGAAAAGTTATGGTGAAACCTTGTCTGATGAGAGAATAGTTCAGAAGTATCTAATTAGCTTGCCAAGAAAGTATGACAACATAGTTTCAATCATAGAGGAGACTAAGGATTTGTCAGCTTTGAGTGTTGAAGAGTTGATTGGTTCATTCAAAGGTTTTGCTCAGAGACTATCCAGGCATGACAACAATGATGTAGAAAATGCCTTCCAAACACTTACAGTGAATCCAAAAAATGAAGCTAGTTCAAGTCAAAGCAAAGCCAAGTCCAACAAGAATTGGAAAGGCAAAAACAAAAAGTGGGAAGGAAAGGGCAATTTTGAAGAGAAGAAAAAGGTTGAGAAGAGTTCGTATGTTTCGAAGTGCAAAATTTGTGACAAAGCTCATTCCGGTGAATGTTGGTTCAAGGGAAAAGTGAAATGCCACAAGTGTAGCAGATTTGGGCATATGCAAAAGGATTGTACATCCAACTATAATCAACTAGCTCACTACACCGAAGCAGAAGGTGAAGAGACCAATATGTTTTACGTTGGTCATGATACAATTGTCCAAGAAGAAGCTAAAGTTTGGTTTGTGGACAGCGGTTGTAGCAATCATATGACGGCGAACAAGAGCATTCTCAATAATATTGACACTTCAAACCTAACCCGAGTGAAGATGGGAAATGGGCAGTTTGTCGATACATTGGGAAGAGGTACTATTGCCGTGCATACGAAGAATGGGAAGATGTTCATCAAGGATGTCATGTTAGTTCCTGATTTGAAGCAAAATTTGCTAAGTCTTGGACAACTCATTGAGCATGGCTACTACTTGTATTTTGGAGACAATACTTGCAAGATATATGATAGGAGGAATCGTAAACAACTCTTGGCTAAGATTGAGATGAGGAAGAGTAGAAGTTTTCCTCTTACGATTGAGTATGCAACTCAATCTGCACTCAAGATGGAAGTGCAAGAAGATTCAAAGCTATGGCATAAAAGGCTTGGCCACTTGAATTTTCAAAGTCTCAAAAAGCTACAAGAAAAAGAAATGGTGCATGGGTTGCCTAGTATCCAAGAAAATGAAGAAATCTGTGAAGGGTGTGCACTTGGGAAGCAACATAGAGATTCATTTCCGCATGGTAAAGCTTGGAGAGCAAAAGCTCCATTGGAATTGATTCATACAGACGTTTGCGGACCCATGAAAACCTCTACTCAAGTGGGAAACAAGTATTTCCTAATCTTTGTGGATGATTATTCCAGAATGACTTGGGTATACTTTCTAAGACAGAAATCAGAAGTGTTCTCAATCTTCAAGAAGTTTCAAGCTATGGTCGAGCGACAATCTGGTTATCTAATCAAAGTTCTTAGAAGTGACAGAGGAGGAGAGTACACATCCACAGAATTTGATAAGTTTTGTCAAGATATTGGCTTGGAAAGGCAGCTTACTGTCAGCTACACTCCACAACAAAATGGAGTAGCTGAGTGAAAAAACAGAACCATAGCCGAAATGGCTAAGGCAATGTTGCATGACAAGGGAATGCCTCAATATTTGTGGGGTGAGGCAGTTAATACAGCGGTCTACTTGATGAATAGGCATCCGACAGTGGCGGTTGAAGACAAGACACCATTTGAGGCATGGAGTGGAAGAAAGCCTTCCGTGAATCACTTGAGAGTGTTTGGGTCAATCTGCTTTGCTTATGTTCCGAAAGAACTAAGACAAAAACTTGATGAGTCAAGTGAAAGATGCATTTTCGTAGGCTATGCGTCACACACAAAAGGGTACAGACTCTACAATTTAAAAAAGAAGAAAGTTGTGGTTTGTAAAGATGTTCTCTTTAGTGAGAAATCTTCGTGGGATTGGAATCAAGCAACCATCCAAGAGGAATCTGCACTAATCAGAATTGAAGAAGAAAATCAGCAAAATGAAGAGCAAATTGAGCTGGAAATTCCACAATTGTCACCTGAAAATAGTCCTCAAGTTCACTCTTCTACATCTTTGAGTCCAAGTTCAACACCGGTTCGGTTAAGGAGCTTAAATGAAGTCTATGAAAGCTGCAATTTCTGTGTTGTAGAACCAGAAAACTTTGATGATGTAGTGAAAGAAGATACATGGAAGACTGCAATGCAAGAGGAGATCAATGTCATTGTAAAAAACAAGACATGGGAACTAGTGGACAGACCTTGTGACAACTCCGTCATTGGAGTGAGATGGATTTATAAGACTAAGCTCAATCAAGATGGTTCCGTTCAAAGGAACAAAGCTAGATTGGTAGCAAAGGGTTATTCTCAGAAACCTGGGATTGACTTCCAAGAAACCTTTGCACCAGTAGCTAGGCATGAAACAATCAGGGGCCTTATTTCTGTAGCTGCTCAGAAGGGGTGGTTTCTACACCAACTTGATGTCAAGTCTGCTTTCCTAAATGGAGTCCTAAAAGAAGAGGTGTTCGTTGATCAACCTCAAGGATTTGTTCTTAGAGGACAAGAGCACAAGGTGTACAAGCTTAAGAAGGCACTTTATGGCCTAAAACAAGCACCGAGAGCATGGTATGGAGAGATCGACTCATATTTCAATGAAAGGGGATTTCAAAGAAGTGAGAATGAACCTGCCCTCTATGTCAAAACCGAAGGTATTTCAGATATCCTTATCGTTTCCTTATATGTTGATGATTTGGTTTATACTGGAAGTAGTGATAAAATGATCTTGAATTTCAAGAATGACATGATGAGGAAATATGAGATGAGTGATCTAGGCATGTTGCATTATTTTTTGGGAATTAGTATTATTCAATCAAATGATGGTATCTTTATTACTCAAAAGAAATATGCAAAAACACTTCTAGAGAAATTCAAAATGGTTGGTTGCAAGCCTGTTGCAACACCTCTAGTTGTGAATGAAAAGTTTCAAAGAGAAGATGGTAGTGGTGATACTGATGAATCTGTGTATAGAAGCCTAGTTGGGAGTTTGTTGTATTTGACAGCGACTAGACCCGATATTATGTATGCTACAAGCTTATTGTCCAGATTTATGCACAAGCCTACTTGCATTCACTATGGAGCTGCAAAGAGGATCCTAAGATACATACAAGGTACACTTGACTTTGGTATTATGTATGAAAGGAATGTTGAGCCAAAATTGTATGGGTTCTGTGATAGTGCTTGGGGAGGTAGTGTGGATGACTTGAAGAGCACATCTGGCTATACTTTTACATTGGGGACTGGTGTATTCTCTTGGGCGTCTAAGAAGCAGAAATCAGTTGCATTATCAACGGCAGAGGCTGAGTATGTGTCGGCTTCAATTGCAACTTCTCAAGCAGTGTGGCTGAGAAGAATTATGCAAGACTTTGGTGAGAAACAAGAATCAGCAACTCCTATCCTTTGTGACAACAAGTCAGCTATTGCTATGAGCAAGAATCCTGTCTGTCATGGAAAATCAAAGCATATTGCTCTGAAACATCACTACATCAGAGGTGCTGTGGAAGACAAGGAAGTGGATGTGGTCTACTGCAGGACGGAAGATCAAGTTGCTGATATCTTCACCAAGGCATTACCAAAGGATAGATTTATCTATCTAAGAGAACTTTTGGGAGTGAAGCAGCAAAGCATTAAGAGGGAGTGTTAAAGTTAGTGCTTTACTTAAACTGATTCTGTAATGCTTTACTTAAACTGATTCTGTATGCTTTACTTAAACTGATCTATTGCAGAAACTGATTCTGTAATATAAAGTGATGCTGTAACTCGGATCTAATGCCACCTGTATGGCTAAGATCTGTAGAATTGGGCTGACTATTCTTATATAAGTTGTCCATGTGCTGTAAAGTAAAAAAGAGAGGAATAATAGTTCTCCCCTGTTATTTTGCCGACTTCTATCTCTCTGCAGCAAGCAGCTGCTCCTTACACAAAAAAAAATATTTCTATCTTTTTCACTTTTATTCAAGTTTTATTAGTGATGAAGGTGGACTGAATACCAACATGGTATCAGAGCCCACGGTTGCGGGCCCATGCAATCCAACGAGCTTGTGTGTGCAAGCCAATGAGCTTGTCACCACCCAGAAGGAAACAAGTCTGAGCTCTTAATATAGAGACGACCGCTGAGTTCCAATTGAAAACAAGTGGGCCCATCGTGAGCCGACCTCTGAGTTTCAATTACCGATGTGGATCTCCACGTGTGAACCACTAAATGAGGTTACACGTGAGGGGGAGTGTTAAAATTGTCCCACATCAGTGGGGTGAAGAAAACCAAAGGGGTTTAAATAGTATTACCCCACTCTAACTAACATTGAGGCCTTTTGTGGTAAAACCCCACACCTGACGGATTGGGCAGGTGGTTAAGTTGGGGACAGTATCGGTGTCGTTAGAGTGGGACGGGCCCGGCGATCCAAAAATTCCAACACTGAGGTGGTAATTAATTAAACTGAATATATATGTCAAATATTAGGGAAAACAAAGGTAGCTAGGTTGACAACTCAACTATATAGCTCAACTATATAAGCTAGGTTAATTAAAACTTGCACGTAACGTAAATGATGACATGTCTACATGCTCCTAAATAACTAGAAATTAATGATTCACCCTGCAACTCTCTCTCTCTCTCTCTCTCGTGTCTGGTGCGGGTTGACTGTTGGGTATGTAATTTGCACATACTGCATGATGATACAAATTGCCTTAGATTTTCAACCCTCTGTGGTGCAATTGTTGCTAAACTCAGATGACATGGGCCACAGAATTTAAGTTATTTCCTTCCTTTCCCCAATGATATACAAAGTCTATTCAGCACATAGTTATGACCCCCTCAACAATGGTTCCTTTCATTCAACTGCAATATTCTCCAGCCACCCCTCTACCCTCCTCTCTCTCTCTCTCTCTCTCTCTCTCTCTCTCTCTCTCTCTCTCTCTCTCAGGTTTACAATGCATTCATTCCATGCTATGATCTCATTATAAAAACCTTGATCTTTAGTCAATTACATTGCAGCGTTCGTTTTATTACACTTTTAAACTCTTATGAAATGGAGCCCTTTGAAATTTCTTCGAGCTCCTCCCCCTTATTTTCTTCAAATCATAATTTAGAGACCCTCAATCTTTTTCCTAGTAAGATCCCAAATGCTAATCTTGAGCCTCTACCACCGATAAGCTGCCTATTTCGTTCACCTGATCAAGTGCCTAATTCCCATGTCGATAACCCTAAAGCAATATGCAATGAAGATCATAAAGAGGATGAAGTAACTGTGGCCTTGCACATTGGTCTTCCAGATTATTCGGATGGCTCTATGAGTTATTTGACTGATCGGAAAAATGACGAAGATAATGTGACAGCACAAAAATATTGGATTCCAACTCCAGAACAAATACTCATTGGCTTCACACATTTTTCTTGCCATGTCTGCTTCAAAACATTTAACCGTTACAATAATCTGCAGGTATATAACTGTTGTTTTGTTTCAATATATAATTGATCTCGTCCAAAGTTTTGGTACAATCTGACTAGATATCATCTTTGTTACAAACTTTCTCTTATATGTATCTGTTCATGCGGACGCATGGTTTTTTGCATGCCAGTCAAAACCTAATTATCTCCTTTCTATACGCAGAGATTTTGTAAATCTGCTAACAAAAGTTGTTTATTTGGCTACTAAATGGTTAGATTTTCTAACACAATGGCAATCGTTTGTGAACAAATTGAAGTCCCTTCCCTACTTCTCAAATAGGTTTTGGACTCGAGCTTAATTATTTGTACTGGCCAAATTCTCTGATTTCAAAGCCAAAACCCCATTCAGCCATATTCCTTGATTTCGAAACCTAAACTCCTTTTAGCCAAATAAATAAGCTTGAGTTTCCCAACCAAAACTTCGAGTCATGTTGAAGGGACTTCAATTTTGTTCACAAAATTCGCATAAAAGCACATATGTAAATATTCTTATGTCGCTACAAATATTTGATTTCCAATGTCAAGCAATTTGTGAATATTACTATGGTAGATGCACATGTGGGGGCATGGATCACAATATCGTAGAGGGCCAGAGTCACTAAAGGGTACACAACCGCGAGCCATGTTTGGCATCCCATGCTATTGTTGTGCTGAAGGATGCAAGAACAACATCGACCACCCAAGAGCAAAACCCCTAAAAGATTTCCGGACCCTTCAAACGCACTACAAGAGGAAGCATGGAATGAAGCCCTTTATGTGTCGCAAGTGCGGCAAGTTGTTGGCGGTGAAAGGTGACTGGAGAACACATGAGAAGAATTGTGGCAAGCGCTGGCTTTGTGTTTGCGGTTCGGATTTCAAGCATAAGAGATCACTCAAAGACCATATTAAGGCATTTGGCTCTGGTCACAGTCATTTTCCACCTAATTCTTTTGTTGAACTCAGAGACCTTGATGACGACATTAGTCCTACCACTTCCTTGTTTAAAGGAATGTCAAGTGATGCAGCCTCTTGATGATCAGCTATATGTGTACATATATATATATATATATATATATATATATATATATATATATATATATATATATATATATATATATATATATATATATATATGGCTAATAATTGATGTTTGAGGCACGAAATTAAGTTTATGTACTCCCATTTTAAACTTGATGGTGATGATTTAGGCCGAAAATGTCTATGAGTCTGATATTAATTTATTATCTTCGCCTTTTAGTGCAACCCAGAGATTAAGTTGAACACTAATTATACTCATAGAACATTGCCACCGCTATGGGATTTTAACTTCAAATTTAACTCTTAACCTAATTTAATTACTTTTCAAACCATTGTTTACTAAGACAAACTACTACATACATTAAACACGTAAGTACTGTAAGCACAAAAAGGGTTTATGAATTTGATGTTTCTAACAAACTAGAAGTGAAAATTGAAAAGGAAGCAATAAAGTAACAAGAAAACTTATTAATTATGAAGAAGATAAGTTGATGATTAACCTAAGGTGAAAGATTACGTACTAAAAAGTAAAATAATGTAAAGACACTCTGAAAAATTCCAGCAATATAGCATAGAGTGCCCTTTATTTAAAAGGTAGATTGATACATTGTGATGAAACTGGTGATCAAGCACTCTTTATTTGTTTTTAAAAAAATGACGAGCATTACTTTTACCAAAGATAAGATCTTTGGATATTCTGCTCAATCCTCATTTCACGGTGCAATTAGGACCTGGTTAATGAGGTTGTCCAAATCCAAAACAGATGACCCCTTAGGACTAGTGGCCTTCTCTATCTTCTTCTTCCATCCCAACGCGTTCTTCCTCATCTCTTTGCCCTCTTCTCCCTCCATTAATCTTCTCACCAGACCTTCAATGTAATCTCTTTTCACCTCATCCTCTATCTCAATGCCTATCCCCCAGTGTTTGCATGCGTACCTACAGTTGGTCTGCTGCTCGGCAAAGAAAGGCCAGCAGATCATCGGCACTCCACCGCACAAACTCTCAAGGGTAGAGTTCCATCCGCTGTGCGTCAAAAACCCTCCGATGGCCGGGTGGGTCAGAACTTGTTCCTGAGGGCACCAACTTGCCAACTTACCTCTTCCCTCGGTCTCTTCCAAAAACTCCGGGGGAACCACAGCTGTGTCTCCAGCAACAAGGCCAGGCCTAATGATCCACAGAAATGTCTTGTTGCTATTTGCAAGTCCCCAAGAGAACTCAACTAGCTGCTCATTTGTCATGACTGTGGTGCTTCCAAAATTCACATAAACCACTGAGTTAGGTTCTTTGGTGTCGAGCCAGTCGAGACACTCTGTGTCTTCGGTCCATAGGCTCGACGCAATCGCCTTCAACTCATTGTCTGCTGGAATCTGACCGAATAGTAGGTTTAGGGGTCCGACGGAGTAAGTTGGTGGAAACAAAGAAGAAATTGCATCCAAAGCTTCCTGCTCAAAAGACTCAAATGTGTTCAAAACCACAGCTGAAGCTTTTTTGGTCCGTTCTGTCTCACCCACCATAAACTCCAACATGACATCATTTGGGTCTGTGGTTCTAATGAAACTCGGAATGTCCTTCAAACGGATATCTTTCATGCCCGGCAACCAATCTAAAACAGTGTCTAAATATCCGTTTGTGAAATGACTTTCATCTGCAAGATCAAATCAAGAAATAGTACTGGTGAGTTAACATTCTAATTGAAAAACATTGTCACGGATTAATAACCATTTCTATTTTTAGTTTGTAATTTTCAACGAAAACATGAAACTTATGTGGTAACTGATTTCAGTGTGAATAAAGTGATTATTGCAACATCAGATTGATTTAAGTAGTTTACCTTTAAGAGGGGTGAGGCCCTCTTCAATGAGACGGTGATATTGAGCGTAGGCCAAGAAGCCACAAGCACTTGTCGTCCAGAAAAGCACTTCAGGAATTCCCAATTCATGGGCAGCATCAAGAGTGAAGGTCATAACACCATCAGCAATTATACAAGTCACAGGTGGTGAATTGGGTGAAGAGTTGAGCTTTTTCAAAAGCTCCCTAAATGGCCCCAAGCCGGTTTTGTTAGTGGAAACGCAGAGTGATGGCACGTCCCGGGGATGAGTTGCCGGGAGGCCGTCGGGAATGGTCCCGAATCGGAAGGTGGGAAGGCCGTCGAGGGAGTTGGCACCTAGGGAATTAATGAGGCGCTTGTGAGTGACCTCTGTGTTGACAAATGTTATGTGGAAGCCTTTGTAGTGGAGGAGTTTAGCTAATTGCTGCATCGGGTTTATGTGACCTTGTGCTGGAAATGGTATGAAAACTGCATGTGGCTTAGTTAAACCCATTTTTTCTCTACTTTTCTGTTTTTGTAACTTTTTCTAATCAAACACAAATCTAAGAAAATTGGGATGCTTTTGGCAATGAGACCTTTCTTCAGCCTGCGCTTTTATAGTGGTGAAAAGGTAGTCAAGTGGTAAGTGCTTTCCTACTGAACGTGGCGGGTCGGCACTTTCCGTACTCAATGAATAAGGATTTGTCTATTTGTCTCAATGTGAACTGATAGAGATTTTACCACCTGTTATTGTAGTATAGCAGCTCAAGCAAGGTCGTTTCCGCAGAGATTGAATGAATAATTTATGTAAGTACCAAATCTTAATTAATTATTTGAAAACAAAGTTTGGAAGAGGTTGATTTTATGACCTAAAATATTAAAAATAAATTTTAAATTAAAACAATTAAAGAAACCAATCTGAAAGGGAACAATCTTAGAAAATAATAATATAAGGACACTAGGATTCCGCCGTCCCCTTAACAATCCTACGTAGTCTTCCAATTACTTATGAATTACCCATGCATATTTTGAAGGTTAGGTTTTCCTAAAGTATGCCCTACTTGGAACCTCCAACATAGAACGTATATCTAATATGCAACTCGTCCGTGGTGTCCAGATCGAATGTGAACATGCAAGACTCATTAAGTTTTGTGAAAACCTTTTGAAAAATCATATAACCCTTAAAATGTGTCGTCCATCCTAAGAAGTTACACATATTAACCAGAAGTAGCCAACACCAATTTCAGGGACAACCTCCGCCAAAATGTCATCAAATTACTTTTCTAAATATCCTAATGGTGGCCAATCATCAAGAAAATTAGATAGTTTCAAACACGGTGATCAATAATTCAAAACTTGCATGCATAAATACATAAGCAAATTGAAAAGAAACTACATATTCTTGCTAAAGCTCATGACCTTACCCTAGCAAACGAAACTAGTTACCAACAACCATAAAACAAAATATTATTAAAAACATGGATAGAAAACACCTTGAAAATAAACTTGAATCTTCCAAAGTAGTGTGTGCGTTCTCTCCTCTCTCTTTTACACTAAAGGCTAAAAAGCCGTATTTATACTACTACAAAATAAAATCCTTACTAGAAAATGTCTTCTAAAAACTAGGAAACACAATAGAATAAGATAACTAGGAAATAAAAGGTTTCTTATTTAAACCAAAATTCAAACTTCTCAGAAAATCACACTTTTGACTGACCAATTCAATTCGGATTTGGTCCCAAAAGGTCTATTTTGAAAGCTGAAGACGTCCCCTACAAATCCTTAGGATGAATCTTCTTTAAAATATGCCATCTTGACCTTCAAAATACCCAAAATGACCGGAAACGCCAATATGAGAAAGTTGCGCGCTGGGCCTTAAATTCATCGCCTCGGTTAAACGGCTTGGTAGAAAAATCTGGAAATTTGATACAATCATCTTGAAAGACTCACGAATCCTCCAATTGGAATCACTCCAAAATTCATCTGTTTGATCACTTTTTGCTCCAAAGGAAATCGAATGTCCAACATTGAAAATACATAACAAAGTATCAAAATTCTATCAAAATAACCCATAAACTATAACTGAGAATAGGATATAATATATGGTATAATATGGACTCATCATGAACTATGAGAAACATTGAAGAATCACGCAACACAGGATATGTGATATTTGATTTAAGACCATCTCCAACCGACCCGGCCAAAGGGCCATAGGCCAAAATATAACCCTTTTGACTCGAAAATCGTCTCCCACCAAGAGTTAGGCCAAAAGGCTTGCCGGCCCCACTGGATCATATTCCAGCCACAAGGCCAGTGGGCTAGCAAAAAAAAGCCAGCCAGCTAGCCTAACTGTAGCAGCCCAAATCCATGCAACGGTAACCATGACGTCTGCATGACATAAGCTAGCAAAGCTAGCTGACGTCAAGTTATCGTTGGAATTTGATTTTTTTTTTATTAGAATTTTTTTTAAAAAAAAAATCTAATTTTGTTTCCTATACCATTTCTACACCATTTCTCACATCATTTTCACCATTTCACCATTCCATAACCAATTACATCTCGACACATGGCTAAAAAAATTAATTCAATTCCATAACAATTTCTACACCATTTATCACATTCCGAAAACCTTATTTTAATATAGTAGTTTAATTCAATTAACTATATTAGTTCAATTAAAATAATAAATTATTGAGGGGCTAAAAAATAGCCCCCTTTGATTGGAGATGGGTTTTTTGTCAAACGTGCTATGTTTTGGCCTATGGACCCTTTGGCCCCCTCGGTTGGAAATGATATATAAATATGGCCTGACACTGTTTATTAAAAAATAATTTCTTGCATGGTTATAATCTGGACGGGGGCTAAACATGGTCCTTTTTCCCCCTTTCGGTTGGAGATGGCCTAAGGTGTTACATGTGAGTGGACAACATGATTAATATATCATACTATTTGATCATATTAATAAAAATAAATACACATTTAACAAACATAGATCCACATAGCGATCTGGGTGGTCTTGGGACCCTCTGGAGTACGAGAGAAAAGTCTGTGAGGATATATTCGGGGCCAAACAAAAAAAAATATACATATTGCCAAAGGCGGATCCACATAGGGACCCGGGTGGTCTTGGGACCTCCGGAATACGGAAGAAATGCTTGTGAGGATATTTTTGGGCACCCTCCTATTGTTTGGGCATATGTTGTGGTAGTGGTTGGGAATTATTGAGTGTAGGCAGTTTGTTCAAAGGTTTGTTCTATGAGTAGCTTTAGCACAGTTGAAATTTTGGTTAATCTATGGATGAGGCATGCAACGGTGTCATGGCAAGGAGGAAACGTTTGAAACACTTTCTATTTTCTCTCATACTTGGTCGTATCTGCTTTTACTAATGTTAAATGAAATTAGCATTTTGAATGTTGAAGTTCTTTAAACCACGTAGAATCATTTACTTTATTAAATCTAAATGGATTAATCCACTTAGACCTTTTTATCTATTTAAAATTTTAAATAACCTAGAAAAATTCAAAAAGAACTCCGTTGTTCAGTAAAAAAGAAAGAACTCTTTTTACTCTATGTAGAATATATAAAACTTTCAACCTTTGTAAATAGGGAGCTTTAATAAAAAGGGCTTGAAATAAGTTTATTTTAACCAAAAACCATCCTATAACTTTTTTTAACCAAAAACCATCCTAGAACAAGGTTAAAACCCACCAAACCAACAGACAGCTCGACCACCAGCCAGTCACTCATGGACTCTCCTTTGGCCCTCATCCTCCTCCTCCTCTTCGTCTCGCTGAGTACTACAACTTTCCTTTTTGAATCACCATATTTCGTTGAGTATTGAAGAAGTTATATCTATTTGAATCTTACCCAGTTTTCGGCGACCTCCGAGGCTTTCGAGGCATTTTCCGACCAAACCACAATGGGTTAGCCATCGTGCAAGATACCATTCTCTTCGTCTCTTCGAGAACTATGATTTTCGTTTTTGAATCACTCGATTTCGTTGAGTATTGACAAAGTTATGAGCGTTTAAAGTTTGTCCAACCCAGTTTCCGGCGACCTCCGAGGCTTTCGAGGCGTTTTCCAGCCAAACCAAAACGAGTTAGCTATCGTGCAAGGCACCATTCTCTTCGTCTCTGTGAGAACTACAATTTTCGTTTTTGAATCACTTGATTTCATTGAGTATTGACAAAGTTATGAGCGTTTAAAGTTTGTCCAACTTTCCGGCCGAAATCCGGCCTTCCCTTCCGTTTAGCTCCTGCGAGCAGCAACCACACCAAACCCTTTGGGCCATGCACAAACAAACACTGTATCTGGAAAGAAAATGAACATTAACACTGTCCCTGGAAAAACTAACACTGTCGCTGGAAAAATAACACTGTCGCTGGAAAAACTAACACTGTCGCTGGAAAAACATAACACAGTCGCTGGAAAAACTAACACTGTCGCTGGAAAAATAACACTGTCGCTGGAAAAACTAACAATGTTGGAAAAACTAACGCTGTCGCTGGAAAAACATAACACTGTCGCTGGAAAAAATAACACTGTCGCTGGAAATAAACTAATAGTGCAGTGACTTAAATTCCAGAAACAGTGTTACTTAAAATCCAGAAACAGTGACTTAAATTTCAGAAACAGTGACTTAACTTATAACATGGTTTTTGATTAAACAAAACTTATACCATGGTTTTTTATTAAAACTAAAACTTATAACATGGTTTTTTATTAAACAAAACTTATAACATGATTTTTTATTAAAACTAAAACTTTTCAAGCCCTTTTCATTAATTTTCCTTTGTAAATAAAGACTTATACGGGAAGAGGCTGTCATGCATTATAAACTTGTACACTTCAAGTCCCAACCCTAACCCCAAACCCCACAACCAGTTGTCGTGCCATCACCACTCAGGCCGTCACCCTCAACCACTCACCCCACGTCGCTCAATTCAATTTTGGGGCTTTTAGATCCAGGTCCAAAAATGTAGAGTATTTTTAGGAGTGAGTCCAGTTATCTAATTATATATTTTTATTTTTTTTATACTCATTTTATATATTTTTTAATATTAAAAATCAATTAAAATCTTCTAATATTATGCATTTTCCAACTCCAAAAAATATAATTAATATCTTATAACAAAAAAACTAATATACTAACATAAATTTATTTGCAAAACATTCTACCCGAACTCAAGTAACAAATATATGAATGTATATTATACCTATACGTGAGATATGAAACCTAATTAAAAGGTAGAAAAAACATAACATACCTACAAGTAAGACACATTAATTTGTGATAGGTTGATTATAAAAAAAAATTAAAAAATCTGTCATATAGGTAGATAAATATAATTAACCTGTGATATAGGTTGATTAAAAAAAATTAAAAATAAAATCTATAAATAGGTTTAAAGCAGAAGGAATAACGAGAAATAACAAAAAGATAAATAAAAAGAAATAAGCAAAGAGATAATTAGGAAGAAATTTGATTTTTATAATAAATCTTATTATTGAACAGATAACTATTGATAATTAAATAATTAAATATAACAAATTGGACTTATTTTAATAAATTGGACTATTTTTACTATTGGCTCAAAAAATTAGACTTATATCAAGTTTCCCCTTGAATGGTAAAATAATAACTTTACGTGAAATTATACCCTTTGTATCTAACAATTAATTAAGATGCATGTGACCGGTTTTTATGGTAAATATCAAACAACATGTGGTTTGAAAACCATGCTAACAATTGTTTAATACAAGTGAGACTGAAATCTAGTGAATGACATGCATTAAACAAATAATTAGCTCATTTAATTGGCCCATGAGGTCCATGAGACATGCACCTTCACACATGCCACAGCACAATAGATACCCCTGAATCCTATCTCTTTTGTGATCTGGGACGTGTGAAATGTGTGAATTGTGTGGCTGCATATGAATATTGCCCCTGTACCCACGAACTGCAAAAGAAACATGCTGTCTTTAACCCTATTCACTTCTTCATGTGCCATAATTGTTTTCTTTCATATAAGGTTGCACAGTCCCACTTAAATATGGAGATTGTCCCTGTATCTAGGCCTGGCAATCGTGTCGTGTCAGTCGTGTTCGTGTCGTTTTCGTGTGACACCTGTTATCTTAACGGGTCGTGTCGTGTCGCACCCGTTATCTTAACGGGTCCTTAACAGGTCGGGTCACTTTACTCAACGGGTAAAGTGACCCGACCCGTTATGACCCGTTAAGAAAAATATATATTTTTTTAAAATTTGCACATACCACACATTGTCACATAAATATAACTTCAAAACATTAAAACACATTTATCGTTTAAGTACTACATCCACACTCGAAAATAAGAGTTTAATAAAATTGTTAAATTAATATATATATAATTATTATAGTTTATTTATACTTTTATTAAGTATAACATAAGATTTTGTGGTATCCATCCACTATGTGTAAATATATTAAATTGAAGATCGAATTCATTCATTGTATTCATATAGGGTCAAGGAGTGTAGCTGTAAAAAATCATCAAAATTGGAGTTAAAATAACCGTTAAATCGTGATTTTTTGTTTATAACCGTCGAAAAATTTTGTCCCGTTACTTGATCTCTGAATGCTTGTTTTTTGCAATTTTTGGCGTATGCGATCTCGAAGCATATACAAACAAGTTTGACGGTTGGATCGTTGAAACTAGTTTTGTAGAATGCGTAACTCATCAAAACAATAGATTCACTAACACTTAAGAGTTAATTCATACTTTCATTAAGTATAACATAAGATTTTGTTGTTTCCACTAATGTAAATATTTTAAATTGAAGATCGAATTCATTCATTGTATTCATATAGGGTCAAGGAGTGTAGCTGTAAAAAATCATCAAAATCGGAGTTAAAATAACCGTTGAATCGTGATTTTTCGTTTATAACCGTCGAAAAGTTTTGTCCCGTTACTTGATCTCTGAATGTTTGTTTTTTGCAATTTTTGACGTATGCGATCTCGAAGCATATACAAACAAGTTTGACGGTTGGATCGTTGAAACTAGTTTTGTAGAATGCGTATCTCATCAAAACAATAGATTCACTAACACTTAAGAGTTTATTCATACTTTCATTAAGTATAACATAAGATTTTGTGGTATCCACTAGTGTAAATATTTTAAATTGAAGATCGAATTCATTCATTGTATTCATATAGGGTCAAGGAGTGTAGCTGTAAAAAATCATCAAAATCGGAGTTAAAATAACCGTTAAATTGTGATTTTTCGTTTTATAACCGTCAAAAAATTTTGTCCCGTTACTTGATCTCTGAATGTTTTTTTTTTTCAATTTTTGGCGTATGCGATCTCAAACCATATACAAACAAGTTTGACGGTTGGATCGTTGAAAATAATTTCATAGAATGCGTATCTCATCAAAACAATAGATTCACTAACACTTAAGAGTTTATTCATACTTTCATTAAGTATAACATAAGATTTTGTGGTATCCACTAATGTAAATATTTTAAATTGAAGATCGAATTTATTCATTGTATTCATATAGGGTCAAGGAGTGTAGCTGTAAAAAATCATCAAAATCGGAGTTAAAATAACCGTTAGATCGTGATTTTTCGTTTATAACCGTCGAAAAGTTTTGTCCCGTTACTTGATCTCTGAATGTTTTTTTTTGCAATTTTTGGCGTATACGATCTCGAAGCATATACAAACAAGTTTTACGGTTGGATCGTTGAAACTAGTTTCGTAAAATGCGTATCTCATCAAAACAATAGATTCACTAACACTTAAGAGTTTATTCATACTTTCATTAAGTATAACATAAGATTTTGTGGTATCCACTAGTGTAAATATTTTAAATTGAAGATCGAATTCATTCATTGTATTCATATAGGGTCAAGGAGTGTACCTGTAAAATATCATCAAAATCGGAGTTAAAATAACCGTTAAATCATGATTTTTCGTTTATAACCGTCGAAAATTTTTGTCCCGTTACTTGATCTCTGAATGTTTGTTTTTTGCAATTTTTTGCTGATACGATCTCGAAGCATATACAAACAAGTTTGACGGTTGGATCATTGCAATTAGTTTCGTATAATTCGTATCCCATAAAGTTGAATGGTATGTGTGTGTGTGTGTGTATATATATTTAGTATACTTACGGGCCTTCTTTCTTCCTAACCCAATGGATATGTGTGCAAACATGGTTCCTCTGGGATCTGGGTTCGAAGGTTGGTGTCCATTAAGATGGTGAATGCGACGATGATGATGATCCACCAAGGAAAAATCTATTTATTTTGTACGTAATTTTTTTTTTTTTTAGGAGTATAAAATTTAATTTAAAATCTAATACATATATATATATATATATATATAATTATTATAGTTAATATTTTGGGGGTATAATTATTCAAGTATATATAATTATTATAGTTAATTTAATATATATATATATATATATTATTATAGTTAATATTTTGGGGGTATAATTATTCAAGTATATATAATTATTATAATTATTATAGTTAATTTAATATATATATATATATATATATATATATATATATATTATAGTTTTTAGGGGTATAAAATTGTTAAATTAATATATATAATTTTTATAGTATTTTTTTAGGGTTATAAAATTATAAAATTAATATTCTTCTTATCGTGTTTCGTGTGACCCACGTGTATACCCGAACCAACCCGTTATCTTAACAGGTGCTTATCGGGTTACCCGATAACGACCCGATTCGTTATCGTGTCGACCCGAACACCTGTTAATTTCGTATCGTGTCGTGTCAGGTTATGGGGTCGTGTCAGGAATTACCAGGCCTACCTGTATCTAGGCCGACAATTTCTTATACGCAATGCAGGCTTTGGAGGAGTCTGAAAGGTTCCTTTGCACAGGGCCCAGAATTTGAGGGGCTCCTAAATAATTTTATATTAAATATAGTTATATAAAAAATATTATATAAAAATATCATATAAACTTGAACACTTCAAGTCCCAACCCTAACCCCAAACCCCACAACCAGTTGTCATGCCATCACCACTCAGGCCGTCACCCTCAACCACTCACCTCACGTCGCTCAATTCAATTTTCGTCTAATATTTTTTTTTTGGGAGCCCCCAATATTTGATTCATAGATTCGCCATTGTATACTATAATTTAAATAAAATAATAACTTTACGTGAAATTATACCTTTTGTATCTAACAATTAATTAAGATGCATGTGACCGGTTTTTATGGTAAATATCAAACAACATGTGGTTTGAAAACCATGCTAACAATTGTTTAATACAAGTGAGACTGAAATCTAGTGAATGACATGCATTAAACAAATAATTAGCTCATTTAATTGGCCCATGAGGTCCATGAGACATGCACCTTCACACATGCCACAGCACAATAAATACCCCTGAATCCAATCTCTTTTGTGATCTGGGACGTGTGAAATGTGTGAATTGTGTGGCTGCATAATATGAATATTGCCCCTGTACCCACGAACTGCAAAAGAAACATGCTGTCTTTAACCCTATTCACTTCTTCATGTGCCATAATTGTTTTCTTTCATATAAGGTTGCACAGTCCCACTTAAATATGGAGATTGTCCTTGTATCTAGGCCTGACAATTTCTTATACGCAGTGCCGGCTTTGGAGGAGTCTGAAAGGTTCCTTTGCACAGGGTCCAGAATTTGAGGGGCCCCCAAAATAATTTTATATTAAATATAGTTATATAAAAAATATTATATAAAAATATCATATAAAAATCTAATCAACACAATAGATAATATATATATATATATATATATATATAGGAGTAGGCCCACAAGGCTACTGGCTACATGCCTATATCCCACACACACACCCATCAATTCCGTATGAAATTATATATTTTATAAAACTATATCTTACTTTTTTTCTTATTTTTCACGCTAAAGTTTGATTAGAGACTTGGAGTCTTTTTTTTCTCTGACGCCTCATCCCTCCCGTTGCATCCGAGTCCTCTATCCACTGCTTTTTTCCCCCACAAACCACTAAACCCTAGCTCATAATTTCATCCAATTGAATAGAAATTTTCAAATTAGAAGACAATTCAAGTGATCAAAGTGATGCAGACTTCGATTAAAGTAAGTAATTTATAAATTTAAGTATATGAAGTTGGAATTTGAAAATTTAGATATTTCTCATCTATAATGAAGTTTTTTCTTTTATACTTTTCAGGGAAAAACTCATAGAAATTAATCAAGTAATCATCACAACAAGAGGGAGCAATCGCAAAAAATACTAGACGCACATGCATTGCGGACTATCAGGTTTTATTGTTCATACTTACTATAATTTAATTGTGATCTTGTTTGAGATATAAAAGATGGCACCTACTATAAAATATCCATCTGGATACTTGAAGCGTCAAAGAAAAAGAAGGGTTGAACAATTGACTCAGTCTAAAAAATGAGCTATTAATAGGTTTTTTGTTAAAGAAAAAGAACCACAAAGTTCAGTGGATGATTTAGTTAATGAACAACACATTGACAATGAGAAATTAGTTGATGATTTGGGCCATGATGAAGTTGATGACATTCTTGGAGAGAGTGATAATTATGAAGATGCTCCTAATGCCTTCACTGGACAAACCGAGTGAGTCCAATCCCTCGAACATTTATGATCCTCAAATTTGGGATAGTCTTGATCCCAAATGGATTGATTTGTTAGCAAAAAAAGGTCCTGTAAGAGATCTATCAATTGAGAAAGGTCCTAAAGATCAATTTAATAGGCGTTTTAATGCAGCCTTTTACACTCGATACTTGTCCAATGGAGAGAAACATGATAGAGATTGGCTAGTGTAATCAAAAGATATTGATAAAGTGTTCTGTTTTTGTTGCAAATTGTTCAAGAAATGGCCTCTCAAAGGCCAATTAGCAAATGAGGGCTACAAAGATTGGACACATCTCAGTGTGAGGCTTAAAGAGCATGAAATTAGTTCTGATCACATCTCGAACATGACCACTTGGATTGATTTGCGTCTTAGATTGGAAAAAATGAAACAATTGACAAAGTTGTGCAGGACCATATCAAGAAAGAAAAAGAGCATTGGAGGGAGTTACTACGAAGGTTGATTTCCATTGTGAAATATCTAGCTAAATACACTTTGGCATTTCGTGGAATGAACGATACGCTTTATGAAGAAAATAATGGAAATTTTATGGGTCTTGTTCAAATGATGGCTGAATTTGATCCACTGATAAAGAAACATCTTCAACGTTTTAAAAAAAATGAGATTCATTACCATTATCTTAGTCATACCATCCATAATGAATTGATATTGTTGATATCTTGTGAAATCAAAGCTGCAATCATTCAGAAAATAAAAGAAGCTAAATATTTTACTGTGATACTTGATTGTACTCCTGATATTAGCCACCAAGAACAGATGACTTTGATCTTAAGATGTGTGGATGTGAATAGTACTCCAGTAAAAGTAGAAGAATATTTTTTCCAGTATCTGAATGTGAATAACACATCCGGACAAGGATTGTTTGAAGAGTTACAGAATGTATTAAAAGCTCTTGATCTTGATATTGATGATGTGAGAGGCAAGGATATGATAATGGATCAAATATGAGAGGGAGACACCAAGGTGTACATAAGAGGCTTTTGGATATAAATCCTAGGGCAATGTACACTCCATGCGGTTGCCATAATCTCAACTTAACACTATGGCAAACTCTTGTGGCAAAGCTAAAGACTTTTTTGGAACAGTACAACATATTTACAGCTTGTTCGCTAATTCTACAAAACGATGGCAGATTCTAAAAGAAAATATAAAAGGACTGACTCTTAAATCATTGCCAGCCACACGATGGGAAAGCGGTGTTGCGAGTGTTAAAGCAATTCAATCCCAACTTGTACAAATAAAAAAGGCTTTACTCCAACTAGCAGAAAGTGACAATGACTTAGTAACAAGAAGTGCTAAATCTTTGGCAACATATGAGATTGAGAATTTTGAGTTTTTATTGGGCATGACTATTTGGTATGAAGTATTGGCTGCTGTTAATGAGGTTAGCAAAGACTTGCAATCTAAAGACATGCGTATTGATGTTGCTATAGAACAAGTGCAAGGATTGATTGCTTATTTTGAAAAGTACAGAGAAACTGGATTTGCAGAGGCCATGATTAATGCTAAAAAACTTGCTATTGAAATGGAAATTGATTTCGTGTTTCCGGAAAAGCGTCAAGTTCGTAGAAAAAGACACTTTGATGAGAGTGATGATGAATCATCACAATCAACTGAACAATCAGCGGATGAATCTTTTAGGGTTCATTACTTCTTATATATAATAGATCAAGCTTTTGGTTCATTGAAGAGAATGTTTGAAGAATATCAAGCATATGATGATATATTTGGGTTTTTGTTCACTTTAGAAAGGCTGAATTCGATGGACAATGATAAATTGAAAGACTATTGTGACCGTCTTCAAAACTTTCTCAAGAAAGGTGAGTTCTTTGATGTTGATGGGGATGCATTATTTGTAGAGTTGAAGCTTTTACGAGAGTGTTTGCCGAAAGAAATGAAGACATCCATTGACATATTGAACTATTTGAAGAGGATGCGTTGTTTCCCAACTACAAGCATTCCGTACAGAATTTTGTTGACTGTACCTGTTACTGTTGCATCTGCGGAAAGAAGTTTCTCAAAGTTAAAGTTATTAAAATCATACTTGCGATCAACCATGTTGCAGGAAATGTTAAATGGACTTGCTTTGATATCGATTGAAAATGGTTTTTTAGACAAAATTGATTATGAAGGTTTAATTGATGATTTTGCAGCAAAGAATGCACGAAGAAGCATCTTTAAGTGAAACTTCAATGCTAGACTTTTTTAAGTTTTGTTTATTTGGTTTCTTAAGATTGAACTAGTTGTTGATTATTTAGTAATATGGTTATTTGTGTACCTTTCTTTACATTTAATGATATTTAGAAACTGATGATTAGTTTGAGTTTTAAAGTTTGTTTCGATATTGCTTTTTAGCATCAATACTTTGTTCAATTTCTTTTTAAGATTGTCTTAAGAAGGGCCCCTCTTATAAATTTGGCACAGGGCCCCTGAAATCTCAGCGACGGCCCTGCTTATACGACCCGTTAATCCGACACGAAACGATATCAAAATAACAGATTTCAAATCGACTGGTTAACGAATTGAGTAGTTATCAGATAACTCGATAAGCACTTGTTAGGATAATGGGACAGTCCATGTATACACGTGGGTAACTCGTTACACGATAAGAAAAATATTAATTTAAACTAATTTTAAACTACTTAAAAAAATATATTATAAAATATAATGGTCATTTTGGTTCCAGTCCCTAGTCAATCTAATTGTTAGAAGGAAATCTTGTTTGTTTAAATAGTTTGATTGATGCCACTTAGTATTACGGTCTAGTGGTATCCCTCTACTTGTAAGTGAGAGATCTTAGGTTCGATTCTCGCCAAAGACGAATTTGAACCACATTAATGCTAGGACATTGATGAGTCAATATTATATTATAGGTTTTACCCTTTTCTTAGTATAATTTGGTGATTATTTTGGTAGAATTTTGATACTTTGCTTTATATTTTCAATATAGGACATTCGACTTCCTCTGGAGCAAAACATGACCAAACGGACGAATTTTGGAGTAATTAAAATTAGAGGACGTTCGTGTGTCTCTTGGCTTGTTCGTGTCAAAATTTGGGATTTTTCTACCAGGCGATTATTTTCTGGCGATTTATTGAAGAAGCAGCGCGCGTTGTAGTTTAATGACGTTTCTGGGCTTAAACTGCGGTTTTGGAGCCCAAGATGACCTCAGATGGGTTCGTGGCCTTCTGGAGAAGTGTTCAGAATAGTTCAATCTTTAAATCCAGCTATTTTGGGCCAGTTTTGGAGCTGAATTAGATCCAAAACGTGACTGTGCAGTTTATGTGCAGTTTTTCCTAGTTTAATTAGGTCTAAGATGTTTTTTATTATTATTTAATTAGTTTCCTAGTTTGACTAAGTTTCCTAGGGTTTTAGGGTTTTGTGGGATGGCTCAGCAAATATAAATTGCTGGAGCCGTGCTTTTTTGAGGAGACCTCTTTCTACTACTATTTTCTTTTACGACTTTGGAGCTAGGAAATTCAAGGGTTTTCAAGGCTTTGGATCTTCTAATTCAAGGTGTTTTCATTCTTATTCATTCAATATAATTATGTTGATTCTAATTATGAATATGCGTAGCTAATTTTCTTTTGCTAGGGTGAGGCCATGATCCCTAGCAAAAATATGTAGTCTCTTTCTAATTTCCTTATGAATTTATGCATGCGAGTTTTGAATTGTTAATCACTGTGCTTTAAACTATCTATTTGTCTTAGTGATTCGCGACCATTAGGATATTTAGAAAAGTAATTGGATACAATTTTGGCGGAGGGCTGTCCCTAAAATTGGCTAAGGCTTCTTGTGGTTAACATGTGTAACTACTTAGGATGGACGGCACGTCTTGGGAGTTGCATGGTTTTTCAAAAGGTTTTCACAAAACTTAATGAGTCTTGCATGTTCACATTCGATCTGGACGCCACGGACGGGTTGCATGTTAGATATACGTTCTATGTTGGGGTCCCAAGTAGGGCATACTTTAGGAAAATCAAACTTTCAAAATATGCATGTGTAATTCATGAGGAATTAGGAGAGTTACATAGGATTGTTAGGGTGACGGCGGAACCCTAGTACTTTCTCATCTTGAATTCTACAAAATTATTGCTTTCTTTCTCTTTACAATTGCAGTTTTTAAGTAATCTTTTTAATTAAATTCGTTTTAATTAATTTAGGTCATTAAATCATCTTTCCCAAAATCTTTGTTTTAATTAATTAGTTGAGAATTGATTTCGCTTTTAATCTGTTTAATTCAATCCCTGTGGAAAACGACCTTGCAAGCCAACTATACTACAATAACCTTGTTTCTCTTGCAAGTATTTTAGGTGTTTTTATCCCTTTTTGTGCAGGTGGTAAAAATCCTATCACACATTATGAGACTTAGCCCACCCCCTTCCCTTTAGTGTAAATAATATTGTTTGTTAAAAAATAAAAAGGTTTGATTGAGTTCCTTATTATCATTTAAGAGATTTAACTCCTATATTTATGCATGTAATATTCCATTATGAAATTTAAACAAATTCAAATAATAATTTTACAATATAACAATTACTTACAAATCAGTAATAGATCTTTATATGGTTCTACCACAAAAAAAAAATGTACCCACATAATTATTAATATATTTTAAGAAATAACTATTGATATATTTTAAAACATAAAACAAATAAATGTAATTAGCATGGGTACATTCAACAAAAAAATATGGGTATAGATTAAATTAAAAAATATGGGTTCATTAATAAAATTTAAAATTATGGGTAGAAATTAAAAACTAAAAATAATTTTGATACAAATTCTTAAAATAGGTACAAATTAAAAATAGAAATTTATGAAAAATAATAAAAAGATATATTCGGAAATGCATTTTTAAAATTAACATATAATGTCATGTAAGGATATAAAGGCTCCAAGGTTTCAATTAATGGAAAAGAAAATTAGATGAGAATTAAAAGTTTAAAACAACTACCACTGCATGGAAATTATTAGAAAAGGATAAATGATGATGAAATTGCTGGTCGACAAATAGATATTATCCGTTGGGATTTAGGCGTCCAATGGAGTAAATAGGCGGCAGCAAAGTCGACGGTGCATCTACAACTTTATCTTCCAAGTCATGGAAAGTGTTCAAGATGACCGCATAAGCTTTTTTAGTTCGCTCTGTTTCATTCACCAGAAAGTTGAGCATGATGCCATTTGGTTTGTTGTTCTCATGAAGGTCAGCAAGTCCTTCAAAACGGATTTCCTTCCGGGCATCACTGTGTCTAAATGCCCGTTCCGTTTGTAAAATAACTGTCATCTCCAAATCAAATCAAGAACGTTGGCCAAAAAATTAATCAATATCAATAACAAGGGAATCAGAAAGAACTAAACAGATGTGGACAAACAAACTGGTGGGTCTTTCAGTAAGAATTTTGTCAATTAAAACAAAACCTTTTTTATTTTATTTTTATTTTTTAGTAAAGATAGCGTTAGTAGTTAAATAATTCGTTGTTAGGAAAAATAAGAATCGGTGTAGATTAAACTCACATTATAGTGCATATGATTGCTTCCCCTACTGAAACAAAATTCGGTCCCGATTTGTTGCTCCAATTACCAATGCGATCCCTATATTTCGATTTTAATCTGTTGACTACCGTTCTCGTCTATTTTGACTTCGAGTGTTAAAAATTTAACATGTCAACCACAAAGATTCTCATATCCAAGTAGATTAAACGTCAAATGAAATACATGTAGCCAGGACTATTAAGTCAAATTGAAAACACAAAGACAAAACAAAAATTTAGAGTGCAGCACATGAGCCAGAATGGTATCTCTCACAAGCAATAGAGTAATGTGCATATCCCTTAGCCAAAAAGTAGCGTAACTGATCAAAATTATTGGTAAGAAGTGATTTTCACACATTTTTTTTAGTTTTTTACATACTCTTTTATATTTTTGGTTATCAAATTAGATCAATCAAACGAAAATAACAAACATGATTAAATAAGAGTGTGTATGAGATTTAAAAAGGTGTGCACTTATCATTTTCCTGATTGGCACACACCTTTCAAGATGAAAAAAATAATAATAAAATAAAGTTGTGTCTACTTGGTTTATCTATTCCCTTGGAGTGACACATTTTTTTATAAGGTAATTGAGTAAGCAACTTGCCATGTCAACCGATATAGTACAATTTTACCTATTATGTTTCTGTACACCATTGAAGATGATCAAGAACCCTACGAAAGCTATAAAAAATGGTTGGTTCCCAAAGGTCTAATGGCAGTCTAGTATGTTTGACAAGCCTCTACATCACGACTCGGCAACTATCAACATATTTTGTGGACGTCGAATTTGACAACAAATTAGGTTGCTCATTATGTGGTTTAGCTGAACTTCCACACCCCTTAGTGTATAATATATGGTAGTACTAAAAAACTATCAACAGATCTTGATGTCATGCTTGGAAGCTGTCAACAGATATAGACAACACGCCTAGACATCTATTGACATATATGTGACAGGATAGATCGACAAATGACGATATGCTCACCAACTACTTGGCAAAATGCCTCGTTGAAAAACGAAAGAATTTTGCACGTTGCTCGCTATTTCTGCCTAAAAAATGTTGACTCTTTTATACTAGGACCTTGTGAAGTTACAATCTTGGATTTGTCGCTGTAGAGGTACATAATTATTGTAGCATTTTGAACCAATAGTACAACACTTTATATATGTCTTTACTTGATGTTATATTATTTGCATATAAAGAGAAATGTTAAGAAGACTCTCTGTGGAGCCAAAAATAATCACAAGGTGCCACGTGGACTTTCGGATTAAGAAGACAAGAATGCCCTTGAGGGGCATCCGAAATCCTACGCGCGAGCAGCCGGTAATTATCGTCGGTCAAGTCAAAAGCGCCCATAAAAGGTAAACAAATCCGAATTATTTCATACATCCACATTTAAGGCAATTATCTCATAAATCCACCAATTATCCCACATAAATTGAGATAATTGGCAAATTAATGAGATTATTCCTCATTAATTGACCAATTAACTTAGCCTTAAAATCCAAACAACACCTTAAATGGCCGGTCCTCCCTTCTCCAAAGGGGGCCGGCCACTTCCCTTTTATTCCCCATATTTTCCTCCTTTTTTAGCCAAACAATTCAATTACTCCTTATTATCTTTCTTCATAAATATAAATCCTTTCCCTATTTGATTAATTAGCCAATAAATAGGCTAATTAAACCTAGATCTCACACCCAAAAATCCCTCTAAGGGCCGGCCACCTTCTCTCCAAAGGGGACCGGCCATCTCCTATAAATACGACCCCCTTTTCTCACAAAACCCAATTCCAATCCTTTGGCAAAAACACTCTAAACACTTTTTCTCTCTAATTCTAACTTTGGCATCAGAGGTTCTTCGGTCAAAGCCCCCCCCATTCATCGTGGGCGCGTGAGGCTTTTGGCCTTAACCTAAGGTGTTTATTATTTTGTAGGTGCAAAATCGTCCAAGACCGAAGAGGAGAAAATTTGCATCCACAAATTGGTGCTTTCATTGAGAGGAGAAGTTTACGCTCGAAAAAAGACTCTCGCACACAAAGGTTTTTTCTTCAATCTCTAGTCCGTTTGTATTCTTTCGTTCGTCTTTATTATTAGAATTTTTTACTCGTAAAAAGTTCTTTGGTAAAGCATATAAAAAAAAGAAAAGAGAAGAAAAATACATAATGGTTAGAGATCTAGAAAATTCGATGAGCAACAATTCAAACATTCAAGACGTGTGACCGCGGCGATCTACGAGATTGAATATGGCTTTAGGGGAGATGGCGCCACTACCACGAGGCTCCACCATGGGAACCACCGCGGTGACCACCCGCGGCGAGGTCCATGGTACCACCGTTGCAGTCCAAGCCCCGCATTCGTGTGCACCTCATGTTGAGCAGCCTGCTCCTGCAGCCAATCCTGCTCCTGTAGCGCATCCTGCCCACGCAGCCCAGCCTGCCCCTACAGCCCAGCCTGCCCACGCAGCCATGCCTGCCCACGCAGCCATGCCTGCCCACGCAGCCATGCCTGCCCACGCAGCCCAGCCTGCTCACGCAGCCCGGCCTGCCTCAGTGGTGTCCCAAGCAGTCAATCAATCAAGCCGAGTAGTCGGACGATGTGTAATCTCGACTGGGCCCCCGAGATAGCGTGGACTCCCGTCTTAGCGCAAGGAGGAGCGTGCATTCTCGGTTAGGCCCATGAGCGAGCATACAATCAAGGCTGGGGCCACGTTTTGAAGAACCACATGAGCAGCCTTCCAGGCAGAGCATTCATTCACGCTTAGGCCCTCAATGAGCATTTTCCATGTCGCTTCGGAGAATGCAGCGCGAACGCACGAAAGGAAGCAGCCACTCGGTCCGCTTCAAGCTCAACGGGCAGCCCACGAAGAGATCATTCGCCAGCTAAGAAGACGAGGACTCCACCGCCCCAGCGAAGACAAATTCGTGTCAAGCCTAGTCCTCAAGTTCGCGATCTCTTGGCAAGCGGTCTCAAGTTGCAGAGAAGTAGGAGCAGAGATGTTAGACCCCTTTCAAAACAGCAAGTTCAGACTCCAAACTTTTAACTTTCTCGACCAAGGAGTAAGCTTCAGCAGCCATAGACCTCGCCACCCCCTGGGCAGCCGTGGTATTCTCTTGATCAAAACCATGGACTCGGCAGCCAAAACCCCCGTTTTTGCAGCATGGTCAGCGGAGCAGCCCTCCTGTACTCAGGCATATGCTTCACGAAGGAGCCTGGACCAATAATCCCTTTGACGCCGTCAACAAACTCAGCGCAGACGTCCATATCCTCAAGAAGGTCCGGCCTCAAGAGCGCACAAATCTCAGCAGCTTACTTGGAGTTAGACTTGGCAGATTTATCAGGACCACTAGCACAAGCAGTCCCTCTCTTCTCAGAAGACAACTTGGCCTCAGCAGCGGAAGAGACAAGTTTTGGCGCCACTTTAGCAGACGAGGATGTCTTGCCATTCTTCATGGTAGCAAGCCTTTCCGAAGGAGAATCCTAAGTGGAGCGGCACCACTACCACGAGTTTCCACCACGGGAACCACCGCGGTGGCTACCACGGTAGCCCACCTCGGCGAGGTCCGTGGCGCCATCACCGCGGGCCGAGCCATGCCATCCAAGGTCCCGGCCCAAGCCATGTTATTCCAAGCCCGACGCGAGCCCAATACGTTGCCTAGCCGAGCCCAAGCCTCGCACCCACGTGTGCCACACGCTAAGCAGCCCACTCTCGTCGCCCAGCCTGCTCCCGCCGAGCAGCCCACTCCCATGGTCCAGCCTGCTCCTGCCGAGCAGTCTACTTCCGTGGCCCAGCCTGCTCCCGCCGAGCAGCCCACTCCCGTGGTCCAGCCTGTTCCTGCCGAGTAGCCTACCCCCGTGGTCTTTCAAGCAGCCCAAGTCGGCCCAAGACTATCTCAGCCATCCGGACCTACCATCGAGCCGGGGGCATTCCCACCATATTTATCCGCGCATTTGACACTTCCCAACTCAAATCCTGCGCCCGGAGTCTACCACTCTTTCGTCGCTCAAGGAGGCACATTCCTTACAAGCTCTTCCAATCCAAATGGTGAACAACACTTGTCTCGACAAGTCATAGAGTTGACGAGCGCCCTAGCACAACGGACGACCTTGGTGAACCAGCTCTTACAGCGCACCAAGATGCGACGTGTCCCCAAACGAGGTGTCTCGAAGAAAGGACAAGGGCAGACGAATAACCTCTCCAGCAACGTCCCGACAAGCAGCCACCCGACCAGCCTCTAACCAAGCGTTTGGGCAGAGCACACTCCCAATTGGGCCCTCGAGATAGCGTATACTCCCGTCTTAGCGCGCGGAGGAGCGTGCACTCTCGACTAGGCCCACGGACGAACATACACTCAAGGTTGGGGTCACACTCCGATAGTCAACATGAGCAGTCTTCCAAGCGAAGTGTTCATTCGCAGCTAAGTCTGCAAGGAGCATCCTCCACATCACATCAGGCAGCATGACGGACGGAGAGAAGCAGTCACTCAATCCGGCTCAAGTTCAACCAGCAGCTTACGAAATCCTTCGCCTGCTAGGAATCCACCACATGCACCGCTACCGCGGCATAGACGAGCCGAGCACATAGAAGAGCAGCCTAGACTAACAGGTCAAAACTGGGGGCAGCCGAGAGCTCCATTACCTCAACTAAGGAAGAAGTAGACCAAGCGATTGAGCAAATTCCAACGCAACGAGGTCACCGACGAGGCACTACGGCTGGAGATGACCAACATAAGCCGATCACCCTTCACAGATAGGATCGAGCAGACGGAGCGTCCACACAAGTTTAGCATGCCACATTTCACATCCTTCAAAGGAGATGGAGACCCGGAAAGACACTTAAAGCACTACCGAAGCACGATGATCCTCTATCGAAACAATGACGATCTCATGTGCAAGATATTCGCGACTACTCTACAAGGCGAGACACAAGATTGGTTCTACACCCTGCCACCACAATCCATCCGGAGCTTTGACGATCTTTCCTTGATCTTCACCAAATAATACTCATCTTACCGCTCGATCAAGAAAAATCTGATCACCTGTTCAAAAACCCGAAGGAATCACTCCGCGACTACGAAGATCGTTGGATGCGTCGACTCAATAGCCAGTGCAGCCTTTCAAAAGGGCCTCCCCGCAGATCACCCCTATTTGGAGAGATGATCATGAAAGAAGACTTGACTCTAGCAGATTCCTTCACCCTAGCAGAGAAGCATGCACTTTGGGACGAAGCCCGACGAGCAGAAAAGGCGCCCGAGCAGCCTAAAAAAGAATCGGTGGTGGCTCAAAGAAAGGAAGATGGAAAGCGGCCCAGCAAAAGCAGACAGAAGGCCAAGCGGAGGGACAAGCCCATGACCAAAGAAGGCTCCACGACCAGGAATTACTCGAAGTTTTCAATTCCGATCCATCGAATTCTCCGCAACGTGAAGAATGAGTCATGGTTCAAGCTACCAAATATTGCGCATTTCACCGAGGACCAAGTCACGCCACTGAAAGCTGCTGCACTTGGAGGAATTATCTGGAAAAGCTCGTGAAGGAAGGCAAAGTCGACAAGTGTTCGGACAAGCCGGCAGCGCAGCCAAGAATGAATGCTGAAAAGGAAGATCCTGCAGGCCCCATTGATCCCCCAAGTCCAGGCAGCCGACGCACTACCAGGGCCCATTATCGGCTTCACATGAGAGACAACTTTGATCTGATACCATGATCGAGAAGATGGCGCTCAAGCAGATCCGAGAAATTCTAGAAATGAAGTCTCCCACAACCTTGAAAGAGATCCAAAGCTTGACTGGACGAGCAGCCGCCCTCAACCGTTTCCTCTAGCGGTCTACTGATAGATGCAAGCCTTTCTTCAAAGCCATCAAGAGGGCGCAACATGATGAGTGGGATGAAGAATGCGAAGAAGCCTTCCAAGACCTGAAGAAGTATCTCACATCGCCTCCATTACTATCCAAACCGGAAGCAACGGAGGACATATTCGCATGTTTGACGATATCTGAGGCAGCAATAAGCTCTACTATCATACGAGAAGAGCTGGGGGCCCGACTACCTGTATTCCACAGTTTAAAAGCTCTCCTCGATGCTACCAGAAATTCAAAAAAATGAACTTTGGCGATAGTTGTTGCAACCTAGAAGCTCAAATCAGACGCACGCAGTCATCTTCATGACGCGCTATTCCGCCCAATCTAGACGCGCGACGATAAAGGCGCAGACACTGGCGATGCAAAATTTCCTGACGAACATAACAACTCAGCCCAAAAGGTGTGCCAAAGGCAGACGAACACTAGAAGGACGCACTCGAAAGCAAGCTTTGTCGTCTTCGCCCCAAAAGATTCTACATAGGAGCATCATGTACCAGCAGTTGAGCACTACCTCCTGCTATGTGTCACACGGCCCCAGCCGACCTTTGTTCCATAATTCAACTCTAGAGTGGCCCAATACCGGCAGTTGAGCACTTCCTGCAACGTGTAACATGGCACCAGCTCTACAGCTCCCTACCGCACCTTCATGCCTAGCCTAGGCAGCGCAACAGAGCAGTCCAACGACGCCCCGGAAGCAGCCGAGCACACCTTAGCCGCACCGGCTCGCCCTGGAAGCAGCCGAGCACACCTTAGCCGCACATGCTCCCTCAATGGAGATTTTTAGCATTTGCATGTTGACGACACATCCAACTGCAAAGGTTCGGGAGCAGACATGGTCCTTGCCACCCCAGACGGTTCAATGCTCAAGCAGACGATCACTCTAGGCTTCAAGGCATCTAACGATGAAGCAGAGTACGAGGCCCTACTGGCAGGCCTCCGCATGGCGAAAGACTTAGCGGTGAAGAAGCTGGCGATTCATTCTGATTCTCAGCTGATTACTAGCCAAACCGCAAGGGAATACATGGCGAAGCATCCAAGGATGGCGCAATATCTAAAGAAGGTACGCAAGCAGCTGGAGACATTTCAAACTTACACGCTCACTCGAGTTCCACGGACGAAAAATGCCCATGCAGATGCGCTAGCCGGCCTGGGCTCTGCCCTCGATCACCAGCTCAAGCGTTCAATTCCGGTGGAGTACCTAGATAAGCCGAGCATAGAGTCCGAGCCAGTAGCCGAGGTGACACAGGTTAATGCAACTCCGAATTGGCAAAGCCCTATCATAGATTACTTCGTCAATAGCACGCTCTCCACAGAAAGATTGGAGTCAAGGAAACTTCAAACCCGAGCAGCGCGCTACTACATAAGGAGGGACATTTTAGTTCGAAGATCCTACACCGGACCGCACCTCCGATGTTTGGCACTTCCCGATGATTTAAAGGTCCTAAGTTCAACCCATGAAAACGTTTGTGGGAACCATTCTGGAAGACGATCTTTGGCGCAAAAGGCTCTCAACGCAGGCTACTGGCCAACTATGCATCAAGATGCCCGGGAGTTAGTTCAAAAATGCGACCGCTGCCAATGTTACAGGCCTGTACTGGCCCTGCCTGCCGTCAAGTTACATCCACAAGTAAGTCCCTGGCCATTCATGCAGTGGGCAATCGACCTAGTAGGACCTATGCTGCCTACTACTGGGGGCAGAGGCATGATGATCGTGGCAACCGACTACTTCACCAAATGGGTAGAAGCATAGCCCACGACGACCACGACTCAGACGGACATAGAATGCTTCGTA
Source organism: Cotoneaster glaucophyllus (assembly GCA_036320875.1). Taxonomy (NCBI): domain Eukaryota; kingdom Viridiplantae; phylum Streptophyta; class Magnoliopsida; order Rosales; family Rosaceae; genus Cotoneaster; species Cotoneaster glaucophyllus. The sequence goes on from CM070073.1 coordinate 39,753,389, forward strand.
TGGAGGAACATCATTTGCTGATTGTCATCCCTCAGTTCATCTTCACCAACGAAGGCCCGCAATTCGCGGACGAAGATTTGACGAAGTTCTTCCAAAAGTAAAACATCAAGCAGCACATGTCCATGCCAAGACATCCTCAAAGCAACGGGCAGGTCGAAGCATCCAACAAGACGATCCTCGACTGCCTCAAGAAATCCCTCGCCAACAAGAAGGGAAAATGGCCAGAAGAACTCCCCGGATGTCTATAAGCATATCGCACCACCAAGAGGCGAGCAACCGGAGAAACCCTTTTCTCTTTGGCGTTTGGCCCAGAAACAATCATTCCTCCCAACATCATCGTGCCAAGCATCACCACCCTACTACCAGATGTCGAGCAGAACAGTGAAGAGATGGCCACGAACCTAGACCTAGCGGAGGAAAGGTGCGAGCAGACCATAGCCCGCATCGCATCCAACCAGCAGCAACTCCTCTCTAGTTACAACAAAAGGTCCAAAATCCGGCAGCTTCAACCCGAAAATCTAGTTCTGAGAAAGGCTTTCATCACTGCTCAAAGGGAGAGATCGAAGAAGATGGACCCTATTTAGGAAGTACCACGCGTGATCTCCAACTACGCCCAAAGGCTCAAGCAGCTCAGACGGGCACAACCCTCGCAAGCCGAGGACTACGCCCGAAGGCTCAAGCAGCTCAGACGGGCACAACCCTCGCAAACCGAGGACTACCAGTTGTTCCGCAATCTTTACAATTAAGTTATTTGCTCACTTGTTTTTTTAACAAGGAACGCTTCAACTTGATTCCATTGCGGCAACTGACAATTCCTGCGCTTCAAAGAAGCTCGCGCCCTTCCTAGGGACTAATTGCAGGAACAACGGCTCCCGAGGGGCCACTCTACTCTCCAACGCGGGAGGATAAACTCTTGACTCCGAATATCCAGACGTGGATGAGCCTGGCTGCCCTAGTGTAACTAACCAGTGTCACTAGCTGCACGATGGCTTGCTCCGGAATTCCCAAGTAGCCACAATGGTCTTTTTCACGGCTTGGCTAACTGAAGGGTTTTGGGTCTCTTGGCCTAATCCGCGGGAACCGGGCCCTAGAGACGGGGGGGGGGGCACAATATCCCGGGAAACCCTAAAGCTGCTACCGGACATGCTAAGGTAGCCTACGGATCTCGGCAGACTGCCAACGGCCTGCCCTAGCAGTAAAGCCATGCTAGACTTATACAACCGCACATTCTTATGAAAGGTTAAACAAGCTAGCAGGCATATGTGAAGCTTTATCCACTACCGACATGCTACGTAGTCGATAAGCTTCACTTGAACCAAATCCTAAAGTGTTGTAGCACTAGCTGCGCAGCCTACGGAGTTGGGAAGAACCAGAGTTGACGGCCTAGTGGTTACGCGGATTAGCCTGCTTCTGTAAGTAAGGCGTCCGGCTGCCAACCCTATGGCTGGCAACTTTGCAAGGTAACAGCCTAAGGATCGCGCGGAATGCGGCTGCTACAGTGAGTAAAGCATCCGGTTGTCGATCCCGCAGCTAACAACTTTGCGGCAACTTGCGCCAAGTCCTAAAGTGTTGTGACAATTGCTGCGCAACCTACGGAATTGGAGAAAACCAAGGTTAATGGCCTAGTGGTTACGCGGATCCGCCTGCTTCTGTAAGTAAGGCGTCCGGCTGCCAACCCTACGGTTAGCAACTTTGCAAGGAAAAGTTCTACACCAACACCGACGACTATGTAGGCTACACGGCCCGTCTGCTTATAAAAAAGTGGCGCGCCTGCTACTGGCCTATAAAGTCTAAAGGTTAAGGCATGAACAAAGGAAGCGAAGATGGAGAAAAGCGAAGGAGACAAGTTTATTAAATTTTCTAGCAAAATTGATAAGCAACTGACAAAGACTGGAGAAGTTCAAGCAAAGCAAAAGCAATAAGGAGAAACAAATCCTAAAGGCTACCTAAAAGACTACTCTTCGGCAGCTTGGCCACCCGACGACTGCTCCATTGTCACACATTCGGCAGCCACGACAACCTTAGCAGCGGTACCATTCGGCGCTTCACTCCCGGCTGCCCCGTCGTGGACACTCCCATCTCCAACTATTTCACCGATGGAAGACTCGAAAGTAAAGGCGAGGAAATCTTCTGGAGAAATAAAGAAGGTCTGGTCTTAAGAGCACACAGATCTTATCAGCCTCCCCAGAAGCAGGCTTAGTGGAACTCTCGCAGCTGCCCACGCGGACCCTCACAAGCAGTGGATAAAGTCTTCAATTTTGCCCAACCGACATCTCTTGAGCAGCCTACCTTTCTCCCGACAAAGAAGACTAGGCAGCTAACACCATTCATGGTACCCGGCAGAGAAGCTCAACCCAACATTCTAGCAGGCATGAGGCCTACACGCCCAACACTCCAGCAGCCTATGAAGCCCGCAACCTTCTCATTTCTCTCGATCGCCAGCTTGGCCCGCGTCAGGTCCTAAAGGATGTGAGCCGCGCGACTACCCTAGCACTACGCCTCAGCGCCTCAGTTCGCGATCCCAGCTGCTCAAGTTGCCCTGGGCTTTAGGCAAGCCGAGCTGCCCAAGCTGTGGTCCTTGCCACGACATCTCCTCGGCCCTTGCCGGGCCAACTCCTGGCCCCTGCCAGCCGACGTGCCGCACCACCCCGACGGCTGCCCCGTAATAGCACTATCCAAGAAGAAGGCAAGAAAAATTAAATTTTTCTTACATCAGTGCGGCACGGAGAAGAAGAAGAAATCAACGAAAGACGGTTCTTTTCATGGGCAAGATGTAGAAGATTGCTAGAGGAGGGGGAACAAATATCCTCTAGTTTTCTCTCTCTTGTAGGGTAGAATAAATTGCTCTCCAAAGTTGATTTAATAACCCACTTAAGGTGGACTTAAATAGGCTTTGAGAGAAGTTTATTTCCCTCTCCTAGAAGGACCTAATTTCCAATTAAAGAGAGGATCAACATCAAGATAGGAAGCAATCCTATGGTTCCTGAAACAAGAAGATCTCTACACCTGCTGCCCTTTCCTGCGAGCAGCCCAACAGGTGTGGGGGCATTTGTGGAGCCAAAAATAATCACAAGGTGCCACATGGACTTTCGGATTAAGAAGACAAGAATGCCCTTGAGGGGCATCCGAAATCCTACGCGCGAGCAGCCGGTAATTACCGTCGGTCAAGTCAAAAGCGCCCATAAAAGGTAAACAAATCCGAATTATTTCATACATCCACATTTAAGGCAATTATCTCATAAATCCACCAATTATCCCACATAAATTGAGATAATTGGCAAATTAATGAGATTATTCCTCATTAATTGACCAATTAACTTAGCCTTAAAATCCAAAAAACACCTTAAATGGCCGGTCCTCCCTTCTCCAAAGGGGGCCGGCCACTTCCCTTTTATTCCCCATATTTTCCTCCTTTTTTAGCCAAACAATTCAATTACTCCTTATTATCTTTCTTCATAAATATAAATCATTTCCCTATTTGATTAATTAGCCAATAAATAGGCTAATTAAACCTAGATCTCACACCCAAAAATCCCTCTAAGGGCCGACCACCTTCTCTCCAAAGGGGACCGGCCATCTCCTATAAATACGACCCCCTTTTCTCACAAAACCCAATTCCAATCCTTTGGCAAAAACGCTCTAAACACTTTTTCTCTCTAATTCTAACTTTGGCATCGGAGGTTCTTCGGCCAAAGCCCCCCCATTCATCGTGGACGCGTGAGGCTTTTGGCCTTAACCTAAGGTGTTTATTATTTTGTAGGTGCAAAATCGTCCAAGACCGAAGAGGAGAAAATTTGCATCCACACTCTCAACGTGAGACTTTTCATTGACCATTTATAACCTTATGTTTGCACAGTATTTTATGATTTTAGCATGTGAATTGTAAAAAATGTATGAGGTGACAAAATGCCCATTTACAAAAACACGCTAGAATTACGTACTTTGATTACGAAGGACCCAAATGTCGGCGCCGGCGGTAGTATCAACGAAGAGATGACGCCTGTAGCATCGAGGAAGGTGATTTAAAGTACTTTTATTATAGTAAAGCACACAATAGGACAAATCACGATTATGATGCGCGCGTGAGTGTCAGTGGCTCATTTCAATTATTATATGATGATTGTGAAATATTCTTAAATAACGAACTGTGTGGCACTGGAATTTTGGCTAGCAAATATTAAACGAATATCTTCAATTTAATTGCCCTACATGCCTCAAGACATGAGGTTGTGTGAAACGTGTGGGCTATGCGCCACATGACATGCCTCAAGGCATGAGAATGTGTGAAATGTGTGGGTTATACGCCACATGACATGCCTCAAGGCATGAGGCTGTGTGAAATGTGTGGGCTGCACGTGCAATAAGCCATATGGCCAAAAAGTTTCTGAAGAAAAATGCTGCCCATCAAATCTGCTTCATATCTTCATAAGAAGTTATATCTAGTGCCTTTCAAATTTGGAATATACCATTCTTCTTTGTTATAAATCTTTATTTAGATATCACTAATAGAGGTACCAAGTTAAAGCCATGATCTTCAGTTTGCACCCACATGTTTCATGCCTAGATTGTATCTAGAACAAAGGTTCTTCAATCGTAAATCATTGGGCATGGTAGATGGCGCTTTACTGCAGTAGTGAAAAGTAATTATGTCTATTCATTTTAGTGCATGTTCGATCCCACTCAATCTCTTGCGTTACGCCCCGATTCTGAGATACGCCTAGGATGAACACGTGGCAGCAGAAAGTAGCAGTACATTAACACAGAGTTAACTGAGATTCATACATAATATACATCAGATATTCAGTGGAAACGAAAATATAATAAAGGGTAACAAACCCTATTCTCAAGTGCACTACACACACTAAATACCCCTTGAAATCTTCTTCTGTAACCACTAAATGTACTCTGCAAGAAACAGCCTACACAGTAGGAATGGTGCACATGTTAAAGCAAAAATCTAGGTAAGCTATGAAGCTCGTGTGAGTGACAATAATACGACATATGTGAATAAAAGTCAATCGATTATATTTTGAAAACATTTCATAAATCCCCTACATATATAAAGTAATCCTTACTCACAAATCTTGATTGAATCCACACAGGCTAGCACAAATAACAACGTTTTGCCTTCCAGATGTACTTATGGAATCAGATAGAACTAATACACAAGATGGAACTAAGATTCCAAACTCACTCCATAGAATCCATAGGATGAATGGTTCTAGATGCACAGTGGAACTGAAAAGAATGTAGGGATCCAGAGGCACTCAGTGGCATCCATACATAAAGTATTAGCAGGATTACAGATGCACTCATGGAATCAGAAAAAAAAGGTAATATACTAGAGATTGAAGATCCACGCATGAAACCAGAAAAAAAGTATTCCAGGCTATCGGTTCTCTACTAGCTCTCTCAGTTCGCAAATCTTTCAAACATACATATATATATATATATATATATATATATCAGTTCGCAAATCTTTCAAACATACATATATATATATATATACATATATATATACACATACATTTCACGTAGTAGATGGATGACTAACATTAAGCTAATTAATAATTCTATGTCATATTCACAAAGGATATCAACATGAGGATTTTCATAGGCTAAATACTTATCACATAATAGTAAAGACACTCACCTGGAGTCATACGCACTTTCAGAATCAACACAATTGAATTGTCATGCAAAATAATGCACACGTCATTGAGACGTTACATGTCCTTGATGAGCCAACAGTGTTCTGATAGAGCCTAATATCGTCCACAACACTCCTAGAAAACTTATCAAGTTTGACACGCAAAACAAGGCACACTGCTACTTCATGTAATTTGAGATGTGAGTCAACCAGTAACAACACGTCATAATGAAGAGCCAATTAAGCTCCATCAAGCCTCAACAACGTCTTATTCTTATTTAACAACGATCCAACAGTGTCGTTAATTATAAAAATCAAGCGGTGGTACAATTAACTCAAAAATTGAAAAATTAAACTATCGCATCGAATCTCAAAAAATATACTTTGGATATGGGCTTAGAGCATTGGGAATGTTCGCTACCTAGAATTTATATCCCAGATTTTTCTCACGCGCCACTAATGCTCTGCCACGCGTAGTTGTTTTTAGCGAACAAAAATTTAATTTTCTAACTAACTCTAAATTCCACCAAATTTTACAGACATGTACATCTCAACACGAGGAACATCTTTTATACATACCACAAAGTCTAAGACAAAAGATGACCAATTTCGTTGGTAAAGGCCGTGGGTGCCGTAGTATTCACGGTATTGATTCGCCGCCTACGATGGTCCAACGAGGTTGGGGTTGCTCGGGTTTTACTTCTAGAATGATGGGCTACAAGTTCCAGGTGGTGGCGTCAATCGCTACTTAGAGTGTCATCGAAATTCGTCTGATTTTGTAGACTTGCACCGCCACGTTTGGTGGTTTATCGAGATGGTTCTTGGGTGGGTTGTGTACAATAAAGTGTTATCCTCAATTTTGGGTAGGTGGTACCGCCCAATTATGTCGGAGATGGCAAAAATTCGAGTTAGAAATTCGAAGAGAAAATGGGTCGGTGGATCGGTGACTCTGGGTTCTGGGTTGATTTTTCAGATTTGGAAACTTTTTTAAATTGGTTGGTTTTAAAAAGAAAACTTACTATTTATAATGTGGCTAAAGACAAAAATACCCCCTTCTTTCAACGCTTGTAACTTCTTTGTTTCAACTTCTATTCGTGAATGGTCTTCGCTTAAAACTTTGGGATTGAGCTCTATCCATCTATTGTAAACCCACCTCCAGACACAAAAGTGATTAAAATGGCTAAAATACCCTTAAAATCAATTTTCCAAAACTGTAAAATAAATAAATAATAAATTACCGGACGGGATATCACACCCCCTCCCCTTAACAATTAGCAATTTAACTCACTAACTCTATCCCTGGTAAAAAAAATCATTGGAACATTTGGCAATGTATACTATTTAAGTGCTTAAAATTAAAATATAATGAATTTAAATAGCTTTAAGGAGAAGAATATGATAAGTGCTTCTTTATAAAATTTCCTCTTAATACCTCTTTTTAAGATAATTTTTTAAGAGAAACAGTGGCATTTTATTCAATATCAAAACTGATTACAATATTTAAATAGAACATCCCCAATTAAGTATGGGAGTTCCTCAAAACAAAAAGTCGTACTCATAATATAAAGCCAATTTGGCTATTCTATATGTTGTCATATTGGTGACGAACATGACAAACACGTGACTCATCAAATGAACATAGCCAACAGAGCCGGCCCTGAGAGGGGGGGGCAAGTGGTGCTACCGCACAGGGCTCCCAAATCGAAAGGGCGCCCCCGATTTTTCAATTTTGCATGCATATACGTATATATAATATTTTGTGTAGAATATAGCAAACTTGAGTCTTAGCGCAAGTGGTATTATTGTTTCATTACATCGGCCTAGGGGATGGGTTTGAAACTCGTATCCATCAGTTTTTTAGTTTATTTTTATTAAATCCATAAGCTTCCATAAAATAATATAAAAATTCCACACAATAACATGAAAATTCGAACCCTAACCCTCTAAATAGCTAAGCAAAAATAATACGCCACCTTTCTACTTGTTGATTTGTTAAATTTGTTTGTGCTATTAGTATTTATGGAAACTCAAGCTAAAGTTATTTTTTTTTAACAAAGAAAAAAAAAATTAAATTCTTAGTACTTTTTAGGGACTCCAATTCACTTTCGCACAGGTCCCCTGAAATCTCAGAACCGGCTCTGAGACAAGATCTAATATCATTCACCATACGGCTCAGTGGAGCACCATCATCCCTTAAACTATAAAGGACGGGGATGCTACATGAAGACTTCTTAAGAGGTCATGTGTCCTAGTATTACACTTTCTCAAACACGCTTAACTTCAGAGTTTTGATGAAATTCAATGCATGTAACTTGGTATGATCGGATTCCTACACCAAATAAATTTTTAAAAACAAAGGCATCACAAATTAGAGAAAACAAGGAAATCAGTTCAAGCACTAGAAAGCGCTGTGACCTGATAATAATTTTATAAAGAAGCGGTTTGATATTTGGCAAGCAACCAAATAGATGCTTTTACACTGTAAACAAGTACTTTTGATGCTGAATAGACAGTTTCACTTCCAAATGAAATAAAAAATAAAAGTTTTAGTTTCTATAACAATATGACTTAAAAAAATGGGTATGTATATGGATAACTTGATAATATTGATATGTCTATGTACAAATTTAATGATACGAGCGTTCACAATTATTTTGAATAAGTACGATATACATTTCATGAGGAGAACAACTTACAAACGATGAAAAATGGTGCTAATAATGAGCTTCAATAAAAATCTTCTCGGATGAAACCCCGAATGAAGAGAAAAAGAGTGTCCTGCTCCAAAATAAGGTCCGAAATAATATCGGGAGGTTCCTCGATCCAAGAAACTGGCTGTGGCAAAGAGAGACCCCGTCGAGCTAACCTGTGAGCCACTGAATTGGCTTCCTGTCGCACAAAGTTGGTCTTCCACTGCTGAACAGATTGTAATAGTCTTCGTATATCAGTGAATATATGACCAAGAGGTCCATAATTAACCTCTAGGTTATTCTGAACAGTCGCTATCACCAGTAAAGCGTCTCCTTCCAACAGCACGTTCTGATCAGACCATTTTTGAAGAAACAAAGCAACCTCACGAGCCGCTGCAGTTTCTGCCATTATAACCGAAGTAATCCCCTCCAGTTGCAGCTAGAAACTCCCCAACTGCATCTCGGATAATTATTCCTGCTACTCTTTTGGGCTACCCATCCCATGCCTCATCAAAATTGCATTTAATCCACCCTTCCTGTGGCTTTCTCCATTTCTGGACCTAAATAACCTTAGGCTTCTGCTGTACCACATTCCACTTCTTAAACTCCATTAACCAAGAATGGGCTTGAAATTGTATTTCCAATGGTGGCAAAACAGTGCCCTTCCAAAGTAGTTCATTCCGAGCTTTCCAGATATTCCACATTAACATAAGGACTAAGTCAAAACTCTCCCTGGACAAACTGGAAGCCATTCGCGCCACCCAATCTTGCAGCCCAATATCTCCTTGTTGCGTAGACTGTAAACCCAACGGACTAGCGAACCAAATCGCTCGAGCTTGGGGGCACTGCAGCATAATATGCTCGATTGTTTCAGGCACAGCCCCACAGACCACACAAGAATCATCCAAGACTATCTTTTTCCACTTCAAGTTTACTTTAGTCGGCAGAGCATTTAAACAACCCCTCCAAATACAAATTTTGATCTTCCTCGGTACTTTTGCAGGCCAAAACGCCTTCCATAAGAACTTGATCTCAGCCGGTATTTCCGACCCCAGTGGAACATCCTTACATATTTCACTACATGTCCGTGCAACAAAAGATGCACTTTTTGTTGTAAGAATTCCTTTAGGTTCTTTGATTCAAATCAACTCATCAGGTGGATTAAAGAAACTCAAAGGAATATTTAAGATGAGATCAACCTCCTCCTGAAAGAACATTCGAGAAATCACTTCCCTATTCCACCTCATGCGATCCGTCTGCACCATCAAAGATCTAACAGTGAGACTAGGGTGCACATCGCGGGGTATCAGACTCAACACCTTGGAATAGTTATCTCTCGGCAACCAAGGGTCGCCCTATATTTTTATCTTTAAACCATCCCCTACTCGCCATCTAGCTCCTCGATGGATTAAAACTCTAGCTGCTGCAATGTTCCTCCAACAAAATGAGGAGTTAGACTTTACCCGTGCACTTAGAAAATCCAAGTCTTGAAAATACCGAGCCTTAAAAACTTGAGCCACAAGAGAGTTCAGTTGTTTGATAATGCGCCAACCTTGCTTTGCAAGCAAAGCAAGATTAAAGGCATACAAATCGTTGAACCCTAACCCCCCTCACTTTTTGGCTTACACATTTTCTGCCAATTGACCCAATGAATGCTTCTTTTACCGACTTATTTGCCCCACCAAAACCGAGCAACAATCTAATTCAACTCCTCACAGAAAGTCTTTGGAAGTAAGAAGGTCTACATAGACTATAATGGCACAGCTTGGGCCACAGTCTTTATTAAGATCTCTTTCCCCGCACTACTGAGAAGACTCCTATGCCACCCATTAAGTTTTTTCCAGAGCCTATCTTTGATGTAAAGGAACGTTTGTTTCTTTGATTTACCCGTGTACACTGGCAAACCAAGATACCTCTCATGGTATTGTACGCGAGTCATACCCAAACAATCCGCAAGTAACTGAGCATCCATTACATTCACATTTGCACTAAATTCCACCCCACTTTTAGACAGGTTAACTGCTTGCCCCAAGGCTTCTTCATATATTCTCAACAAAGTCTTCAACTCACAACATTCTTGTAGAGTACTCCTGGCAAAGATAAAGCTATCATCCGCAAATAGTAGATGATTTATACTAGGCGCATCATTGCAAATTTTGATCCCTTTTATTCTTCCTTGGACCTTCTATGCATTCAAAAGTGTTGATAATCCTTATGCACAAATCACAAATAAAAAAGGAGACAATGGATCGCCTTTGCGGATATCCCTCCTAGGCTGCACTAGACCCACCGGTTCCCCATTAAGCTTAAAAGAATAAGTTACAGATGTAACACATCGCATAATCCAAGTAATCCATTCCTTCGCAAAACCCAATATTTGCATTATTTGTTCCAAGAAAGACCATTCAATACGGTCATACGCTTTACTGATATGAAACTTCAGCGCCATCACTACTTTTCCTCTTCATAAAATGAGCAATTTCCGATGCCACCAAACAATTATCAGAAATTAATCTACCAAAAATAAACGCACTTTGAGAGGGCGAAATGATATCTGGTAAGATACTCTTCAATCTATTCGTAAGCACCTTAGAACATATATTGTAAATCACATTACACAAACTGATTGGCCGCAATTCAGTCATAGATGTTGGGTCTAGTTTCTTGGGTATCAAAGTAACATGCGTGTAGTTAACCTTTCGAAGCAAATTCCCTGACTTAAGAAGGTGCCTGACACCATCACAAACATCCTTACCAACGACAACCCAATGCTTCTGATAAAAACCAGGCGTCATTCCATCAGGTCCCCGCGCCTTGGTAGGGTGCATTTGGAATAACGCATCCTTTAGTTCTTCATCAGAGAATGGTGATAGCAGACTTTGGTTCATCTCTAAGACATCACATGCTCCTGTTGAATCAAATAATTTCATGAAGTATGATACAATAACTGCCTCCATGCCTGCCTCCATGCCTGCCTTACTTTCCTGCTATTGTCCCGACTCATCAAACAACCCATGAAGCCCATTTCTTCTCTAACGTCTAGCAGCTTTTTGGTGAAAGTATCGTGTGTTTTGATCCCTAAGACGCAACCAATTTTCTTTGGACCTTTGACACTAGAACGCCTCCTCCTGAGCAAGTAGTGACCGTAGCCTAGCATACAATTCATGCCTCTATTCATTTCATTGAACGGTTTTCCAAACAAGGATTGTAGTTTATCCTCCGTTGCCACTATTTCACCTGGGATGGACCGTTCTCCTTACCCACTTCAATAACCGCAATCTTGTCGCCTCAATTTTTTCCATGACTTGATACATCGGGGAACCATTACACACGGAAGACCAACCCTTACGTACCATAGTTTCACAACCTTCTTTCACGGACCACCCATTTTCATAACGAAAGGTCTTCTTAAACTTAGCTCATTTCCTGATTTCCCACTCTAACAAAATTGGTATTGAAGGAAAAATTTTGTCCTAGCTAAGAACATGTGAGAACATTTGAACACATATGCAAACTAATAACACTTTAAAGTAGGCATGCATTCAAAAACAATTCTAAAACCCATGACTTTCAAAGCCTAGTGAATGGTGAACCATAAGACTCTTTAACAACATTAAAGAGAAGGAAGGTTTTGAGATTCATTACCCTTGAAGCTCATCCTTGTTTACACAAGGGATTCACCCAAGTGGAGGGCCTTCAAGTCACCTCCTAGCTCCTTGAATCTTCCTTGTGATTTTCTTGCTTTTGAATGCTCCTCTTGCTCCTTGAAGATGTAAGGAAAGGATCTCCAAGAACACTAAAGATTTAGTGTCTCTAAGTCTCCACACCAAGGATGTAGTGTGAAGAGAAGATGGATGACTTAGAGAGATTTTGATGCTAGTAAAACTCTCCCTAAGTGGCCGGCCTCTAGATGAGAAAAGGAGAGAAAATGTTTCTCTTATTTCCCTCAAGAAAACCCTAATGAGGTTATGGCTATAAAGTTGCCTTTATACCACCTCACATGTGAGTGGCACACTTGCAATTAACCCAAGTTGGGTACCACTCACCCTAGGCCGGTTTTGACTTTGTTTTTGGGTTAATTTCCATTTAGTTTTAGTTGTCACACAACCTTAACTCAATGGGCCTTGTGGACCAAAAAACCCTTTTGGGCCCCGAAACCCAAAACCAACTTAAAAGCCCAATACGAACCTTTCGTAAGATTAATTAACTAATTAATTAATCTTGACCATTCTCAATTAAACTATTTAATTGCTTATCCATCTCATTTATATTTCTTCACTTTCATCCTTACTCGGTGTACGATCCATTAGGTTCCAATTAGCGAGGCAGTGGGCGATTGTTACTCTTAACGATCGATTGCGAATTGAAACTACATTTCAATTCTCCCTTTGATGAAGATTAGTGTTAGCTAATCCTCAGGGCTTCCACAAACCATGAGTGACACCTAGCAGTATGTCATGGCTACCCAAGCTAAGTAGAAGTGGTTGGAGAACCTATCCAGTTACAATTACAATGCAATACGGTCCTTCTCTAATACAATACTCTTGATCACATTGTTTAAGTGATAGTTTATTTCATGTCTACTATCCAATGTGATACTTCTCTATATGATTCTTTTGAATATGACTTGAAACATATTTGCTAAGTCATATTCGTATGCTTTGGCCAAAGACTCCTGAATCATATCTCAGAGTATTCTCCTTCCACCATGGAAGGTTAGAGATCCCTTGTTGTGCATTCATATGCCTACATGACTAGATAGCTTGACCCCAACAATGCCGTGACCTCTGATATCCAGAAGTTACTGGAACAACTTGTTGTTCGGAAGGCTGAATAGGCGATTCTCCTCGATAAACTTCAGCAGCAAATTGAAGAAGTGAAGACGACAAATATGGAACTGGAAGATACTGAGTCACAACTTATCAATAGCAGCACTGTTTTGGCCGAGCCTACCAAAGTTTTCACACTTTACAGACTTACTATTCTAGAATAATTACTTTGGGAGAAGATTTACATCTGTTAGGCTAGGATCAATTGTAACCCTTTTAATGAATAAAATTATTCTTTGCCTTTACTTGTTTTACTTCTTGCATTATATTGAAGTTCTTACTGCACCATCTAACTTTACTTCTCCTTGAAATCACTAACTCTCTTCAATATAACAATCTCTAACATCCCAAAGAGTTGGATGATATTTCTTTAAAAACTTAGCATTAACTGGATATCTTTGCAAGTTTTCCTCCAAATCTGTCAAGTAATATCCTCCCTTATCCAGTGCTTGGTGAATAACAAAAGGTCATTCCCAATTAGGACTCCATTTCCTAAAGCCGTTAACTTGAGCTCCTAAAGGCAGAATTGCTAACTCTTCTTCCTTGAAGGTCTTTAATTTTACCTTGTTGTTGTATGCTTAGGCAACAGCTCTCCTTTTCCTGCTTCCTCTCTCTTCCATACATTAACAATCATTTGATTAAGGACCTGATTGCAACTACTTAGTCACAATCATTTGATTAAGGACCTGATTGCAACTACTTAGTCCTTTCTTCTTTGTTCTGACATCACTGGTGTTGAGGAGTTAGTGGGGCCTATCCCATTCTTCCTTGGTGAGGAATAATCCTTCTTATAGAAGCTTTTAGGCCGTCACCTAAGTTGGGCAGCCGTTCTCATCAACTTCTAAGCACTAGAAAATCCCAATACTAGGATTGTAAAAGCTGACTTCTGCCACATTGGCAGTGGGGAGGAATGGCCGTGACTCAGCCTTCACCATCTCCCAAAATCCTGGTCTTATAGCTCATTCCTTGTGGTAAACTGCTACCTGTTGGTGTAGGTTAGAAGGCATATAAAGACTCTGATAAATCCAATCTCGGCCTAGTAAAGCTCTATAAGTGGAAGTGCTATCCACCACAAAGAAGGCTAACATGATTTGCTTGGAGCCCAAGTCAACTTCCAAGGGCAATATCCCATGAGTTCTAGTGATGGCTCCAGAGAAACTGGAAACTATTAGATCTGTGTAGATGAGATCCTTCTCACTTTTACACACCATTTTCGTTTGCTTATATGATAACACATTGACTGCAGCTCCTCTATCAATCAAAACCCTCTTGAAAGGCACTCCCTCCATATGAGCAGTTACATAAATAGGCTTGAGATGGTTGGCTAGAACTTGGGCGACTGAAGACCATTTTGTCTTAGTACACTCTTTCAGGCTCTTTCTTTGTGAGTTCGGGCAAACCTATTCTACCCGTCTCCTCTTTTCCCACTTCTTCATCACTAACATGTGCCATCATAGGTTCTGTTGTCAAGTAATCACCTTCCATTGTGGCAAGTTAATCATCCTAGGGACACAATATGGCAGATAGAACAATTGTCATGTTTACATGGAAGTTGCTAGGTTCTGGTAAGTCCTCATTTTTGCCCCCAACGTGGTCCATGAATTCATCTAACCAGGCCTGAGTTTCTTTTCGCAACATCAGCTCGGGCAACCTTTCCTCCCGAGTTATACCAGAGTTCTGTGCCTGCACTAGGTTCTCACAGAGTATCAACCAGCAACTGTGGGGGCATTCCTTTCTCAGGCGAGGTAGTTCCAAAACATATTGGCTCCGGGCTCCATCTTGGTGTTGGTATCATTACCATGTCCTCTTGAGCTCTCCTTAGGATTCTATACTTCCCAAGATGGGGGCTTTATGGCACATGATCTCGTTCCCCATCAGTCTTGCTATTTTCCTTTTCTACCTCCTTTTTGTTGTTCCAATGAAGTTGATTTCTCCCCCCATGAGGTACTTTCTCAAGCTTTACATTTTCAGAGGTTTCTGAGGTAGTGGGGACTTTTAAAGAGTTCATGTGGGCTTTATCCTGCCTCTGAACTCTCCTGATCATAGAGGTTCCCTTTTCTTTGACAGGTCTCCCATCTTTTCGTACTACATACCATTTTCGCCCAAGTCGGGCAGAATCTTTCTTGGTGAATGGGGATATAATGCTCTTTGTTCTTCCCTTCATTCTGACATCTCCACCTACATAGCTCTGCTGAGGAGGTCTCACGTCCACCCATTTTGGTACTTTGGCTTCTCTGTCTTCCACTTCTTCAGAGGCTTCGTTGATTCTGAATACTTCAGATAAGTTTTTTGGTTGGAAAACATTTCTGGAGGTCTCTTTCTTTGCTGTTTGCAAGATGCTTCTGCAGACTTCTTATTCTTCTAACTCACATTCACACTGGCATTTGCTACACAACACCAGCCTTTTAACTATAGCTGTTTTGGGTTTCTTGGGCAGCTTGATAATTGACCTACCAACTTGCCTTATTCTACTTTCACTTCCCAGTTGACCTTCCGTTTCCCTTTATTAGCCCACGTTAAGTTGATCATGTTTATTGGGGCTTCGGGGAAGGGATTCGTGTCAATCATCATATTGGCCTGTGGTTTCTCCAACAACAACTTTCCCTTCACTATGAGGTCTTGTATCCAATCCCTGAACTGGACACAGTTGGTTATGTTCTTGGCAAGAACAAAAAGGTTGGGAATTTTGATTCAAAGTTGTTGGTTGTTTACACAAAGTTTTTGTTAGTGATGGATGGTATGGCTTTTTTCAATCAACACCCATACCTTTTCTACTATTCACACCATATCAATCACTTACATCTTTCAATCACCTTTCAAACCACAAATCAACTATCTCCCACTACCATAACCGGTCACCCTATTAAAGTAGGGTACTTTTGAGGCTTTATGCAATTACATAAAGTTTTGATACTTTTGTGTATTTGTAATTTGACCCAAAAGTTTACGTTTTTACGTAAAGGCCCAAAATCACAAAAGGACAAATTGTTTTGCTCCTTTAATGAAGTTTTTGCATTTGTTGAAATTTTTGGGGTTCTAGTTGTAATTACATGAAGTGGACTTTTATGTTTTTACAAAGTGACCTCAAAAGTTTGTGTTGCAATATAGCCCAAATTAGTAGTGAACAAAATAATTTTGTATCTTTAAATGAGAATTGGATTTTCATTTCATTTAGCTCCATCTAAATTAGTTCTATGGATAAAAAAAAAAAACCAAATGACAATGTTGCATTCAAGTTTAATTAGTTAAAGCGTTAATTAATTAAAGAAAGGGTGATTATGAACCTCAGCCTACAATAATTGAGCTATGTGAATGACTGTCTTTCAAATTTGTTTGAACCATGGGAATGAGTAGATTAGATTTTGGTTGTAATTTGATATGATCAAATGTTGTAAAAGAGCATAAGCTCTTCTTTACTTTAAAGTAATTTAATTTGATCAAATGTTGTAAAAGAGCATAAAGAGCATAAGCTCTTCTTTACTTTAAAGTAATTTAATTTGATCAAGTGTTGTAAAAGAGCATAAGCTCTTCTTTACTTTGAAGTACTCCTTTCTTGTTTTATTTTATATGCATGAAATTGGAGTAGAGGGTCCAACGCCCAATAAGAAAACACGCCTTAATGTGATTAAACACATAACTAAAATCAATCACCATCCCTAGACCGAGATCCAACACTAGGCTCGTATTGGATCAAGTCAAAGGTTCATAGTCATCCTAAGGCCCTAAGGCAACTATATAGTCCATCAATGAATGAAAATCTTATGTTAGTAGTACCATATACTCTTGCTTTAAAAACCGTTTTACAAGCATAGTGGGAGTATCATGTACTACTTAATCAACCAACATGGACCAATAGTTGTAATAGGACCAAATAGTTTTAATAAGATTAAAATGCATGCTTATATGTGATGCAACCTAAAATCCCTCAACCAAACCATTATTAAGCTAACAAGCGTGAGAGTGCTTTGAACACTCTTTCGTGGCCTTCCGCTGTGGTAGGCTCCAATCGTTTGTGACTCATACACCAACTTCACCCTATCATGGGGGAGTACAAAGTATGTGCTTACACTCAGGAGGAGTCCTATACGCATACATGATGTTGTGAAGGTAGGCAGCGAGAATGATCAACATCATATCATTGTGAGGTTGTGCTTGAACCCCTACCCGAACTTGCATGGTGGGAATGACTTAATTAAGTGAAATGGAGCCAACATCATATCATTGTGAGGCTTTATTCTCTAGAGGCCAAATAAGATGGGTACTTGCAAGAGATGCAAATGAGTAAGCGTACTCTCTCATTATTATTGATGTTAGCCAACATCATATCATTGTGAAGTGGGCTTGGTAATAGTGAGCTTATATTCATTATGTATTTATTTACCGATATATTTGCAAACGCTATCCAAATATTGACAAAGAAATGCCAAAGGCTTTGGTTTTCGGACTTGGTACCACAATCCCATAGACTGTCTTGAATGGATTGTATATGTACCTAAGTAGTCTCATCCTCACAATCTTCCTATTGATAATGTATCAATGGAAGAACATGTTAGATAAGTCTATCATAAAGAGGACAATACAAACAACTAGTGTTTATTCCTTTGTTGTATGAACAAAGGAACTTGAGAAGATTAGCACAAAGACAAAGACATGGACACTTTTAATGTCATAATTCTTCACTTACAAATCATTGTATGATGAAATAAGAGTTGCTTTAAACAACCCTTAGTTAACGCAAACACTAGTGCTTGTTTCTTTGTTACATGAACAATGAACTTGAGAAGTAAGCACAAGGGCATGGACACTTTATATGCCATGATTCTTCACTTACAAATTTTTGTATGAAGAAAGGGGGGTTGCCTTGAACAACTCTTGAAAGTTTGTAATTATGTTTAGAACATAATGGTTGATTGACAAAAACAATCCATCGACATGGACTTATGATGATTTTGAATCATTGAATGTTGAAGTGTTAAACCACTTCAGGAGACGAAAACTAGCCAAGGACTTCACCTTTGAGTCCCTATCCAAATGGTTCACTAAGTTTATTGTAAACTATATAGTGAACAATAACCGCACACTCTCCAAATCGTTTTAAGAGAGATAGTGGGAGTTTAGGGACCATGACTATTGTAGTCAATGGAGAAATCAAATAAAGAAAGAGAAATAACTCCAAGGGAACAAACCTTCTTTATGAAAGGATGGACATTGGAATGGATATTTGTAAGAAATGTCTTGCAAGTATCAAGAACACACATTTCGAAGGTGTTGTAAATTGTTCTTGAATAAGTTCAAAACAATTGATTCTTCTACTTGAATGCTTGATTCCATATTAGTAACTATGTTTTACAATTGTTGTAAAAGTGTGGTTAATAAGAAGTAGAAAATTAATGAGAGAAGAAAAGGTACTTCACATTTGGAACGTGAATAAAATATAGATCTCTAGGAAAGCAGATAGTATTTATTTCCTCATATGAACTACCAAAGAAATTGGAAAAAGAAGGATTGTCTTAACATTCCAATTTGAATAAGGAACTTAATTCTGTCAATATAATTTAAGAGATGGATGAATGTTTTGTTTGACAAAACATTGTTCTTTATTAATGATTGATTGGATTATTGTAATATGATTGATTGGCTCTATAATAGAGATGATGTGGTAGTGTTAACTATTTAGAATATAACGATGCTTAAAACCCAAAAGGTTGCAAGGTAGTGACTAATCCCACTGAGTTGTGACACCTTTAAAACATAAATTACAAGTTGGTCATACATGGATACTTTGGATCATTAGATCTAGATCCAATGCCTTCTTGTTAAAATTGTATAGAGGCGAAATGTTCAAATCTTTATTCTTTTGGAAAGAATAAAGAATCACAAAGTTGTTGAGGTTAATTCACTTAGATGTTAGTGGCACTTGTCGACAACATAATACTACTCATGTTATATGACATTCACCGAAGATCGCTCTCAGTTGGACTATCGTTTATTTTGAATAAACACAAGTCCGAATACTTTGCAAAAGGTTTCAAAGAATTCAAGAATGTAAGTTGATGAGTCAGACGTCTAAAGTATTTACCTCCTTAGATTTGATCCAAGGAAAAGTAACACTTTAGAAAAGTTTCCTTGAAAGATATCAAGGAAACTAGCATCATAAGATAGTGGATTTCTCCATCGGGAAAAGAATGAAATCGGATAGATGAAGTTCGTTGGCTATTATTGGCCACATCTAGAGGCCGCCATTGCATGTTGTGGTCACCATTTCACACTATATTAATGAAGAGTTTACCAAATGGGGAAGGAGTTGGAGAAACGAATTGCACGTCTTTCAAAGTATAACAGCATTTACTAATATTTGGGAATCAGAAAATGGGTTGGGTGCACCTATTATATCCGGAATGAATTCCAAAATCACGTTGAATTGGATTACTTGATGGAGCTAGTAATTAGATTCGGGGGAAGGCTCTATCCGGAATCAATTTTTTTTCCCGAAATACCCTTGCAGCTTCTGTTGTTCTTCGCCATCTTCTCCGCAGCTCTTTGAAGTTTTTCACAATCAACACCCTTTCACCTAATCCAACTTTTATAAGGCCTCGATTCGCCCATTTTGCCTAGCCTAATCTTTAAGCACTTCAAACTAGCATCGTAATCGGTCCATTTTGCCGAGCCTAATGTCCTCCACTGTCAGCTTCAGATGGTGCTTGGTGGGCGATGAGATCGCTATGCGTAGGATCATGCTTACCGAGATATGTGGCAGTGGGTATGGGGTAAGTAGGGTGGGAATATAAAGACAGGGCAAGGAAAGCAGGGGTAGTTGGAGGGCTCTAGGGCTGGGGAAAATGGAAATACAGACAGAGAAGATAAAGACCGGGGGTAAGGCAAGCAAAAATATATATATATTTTTTTTTTAAGGAAACGATAGTGTTATATATTAGGAAAAGTCATTACAGAGTTCGCTCATGGAAGAGATGCTCCGCGAATAGGACATCCAGTAAAATCCCTGAAGGGGTTACATCCCAAATACATTCATGAACTACAGTAAGAGCAAACCGAGCAAGCCTATGCACAGCTTGAATGGAGTGACGGTGAATGTAGGTAAAGCAAGCTTCAATGATTGACGAGCGGAGGGCCTTGATGTTTTCAATAATCTGTCCAATAGGGGAAATATTAATTGAAGGGTCCCTATGAGCTTCTATAATCTGAAGTGAATCAGTTTCAAAGATAATGTTGTGAAATCCCCTAGAAATTGTGTTGGAAATGTGCCCTAAAACCAAACATATGATGATACTTTACGGACATTTCACAAGTTAAACTAATTTAGTTTAATATAAAGGGCAAAGACTATTGTTATAAGCCGTCTCATATAATTGTTATATGCTTAAACAATAAGTTCAAGGAATACGTAATTAGGAGAATATGATCTAAAGAAGTTAGATTCAAGAGACCATTCTCTTTCGTATACATATCTTAAACGTTCTTGATCATAGGATTGCCTATTGGGCATTGATAGTCTATTAAGATCGGTACTTGCTATGTCTTCTCAAGGTCCAATGGGCTTCGAACGTCAAGCCCATTAACTTAAGTTGTATGACAACTTAATGAATAAAGATTCAAAAGGGCCCAAAAAGCCCAAAGCCCTAAGATGGCCGGCCATATGTTGAAAGAAAGGCCTTTTGTTCTTTTTGTCACTTAAGTGAAGTGACTATATAAAGAACTTTCTAGCAAATATTCATTAGGGTTCTTTTAGAGGAAATTGGATACAACAAGTCTCTCCCTTTTTCTCTCTAGGAGGCCGGCCCCTTGGAGGGGATTAGTTAGCAATCCTCCCTCCTCCAAGGTCACTCATCTCTTCTTCAAGTCCCTCCTCGGTGTGGAGACTTAGAGATTCTCTATTTTGGGAACTTGGAGAATCCATTCTACCATCCTCATCCAAGAAATCCATGGAGCTAAGAAGTAAGGAATGAAAGCCCTATCTCTTAGGTGATTAGCCTTTGCTTATGCAAAGAGGAATCAACAAAGGTATAATATTTCTCAACTCACTTTGTTCTTGAGTTGAGTCTTGGTTCACCACACTCACTAGGCCTTGAATTTCATGGGTAAAGTTTTGTTTTTGAGAGCATACAAGCATGATTCGGCCTTTTAATTGTTAAATGCATGCATAGATGTTGCTTAAATGAACTTGTTTTCACAAATATTTCCTTCAAATCGCCCAAATCACCGCTGATCAAACCGCAAAAGCTTCAGCCAGTAGAGGGGATGAGGTATCCTTGAAATTTGCTGCCTTAGCTGCTAAAAAACCTCTAGAGTCATCCCTGACAATGAGCCTGACGCCACCTAACCAACGGGATGAGATCCAAGCACCATCGATGTTCATTTTTGGGGAACCCAGTGGCGGTGGAGTCCATTTAAGGGAATAGGTGCGATGTGGAATTCAGTTGTACCGTGCCAACCAGGTATTAGCAAATTCCAACCACCAAGCAAGGCAGCATACCGTCACCACATTTGGCGGGTCATAAGCTCCAGTCCAAAGCTTCAAATTCTGAGCACCCCAAAGACCTCAAAGAATCATAAACACCATCTCGAAACAATCAGGAGGGCCCGAGGATTTGATTGACATAAGCCAGTCAATTAAAGGCAAAGATATGTTCCTTAGTGGCAAATCCAGAGACGGTGACATCCTAGAGCATTTTGCAAAGGGACAAAAACCCATTAGATGTTTAACCGACTTCCCTCCTCAGTTGCACAGGATGCGAGCGAGTCCGCGGATAAATACCGACGAACCAGGTTGGCTTTGGTTGGAGAGAAATCAGAACAGATGCACCAAACACAAATTTTGACCTTAGGGGGAACCTGTGCATTCCAAAGATTGTTGCAAAATTTGACCATGCCCGTAGGTGTTGAAAACGAAGGGTTGAATGACATTTCTAGTAAAGTGATAGGCACTGCAGACAGAGAAGAGGCTTTTTTCTCGAAGTGCCAGATCAGGATATCAAGCGGGGCACAGACACTGATAGGGATAGATAAAACTTATTGCACCTTCTGCGGGGAAAATAGGGAATTGAGAAGGTCCTTGTTCCAGCAAAAACCCTAGAATTGATGAGCTCGCAGATAAAGGTCGAACAAGGGTCCATTGGCCTGGGAGTGAAAGGCTTAAAAATTAAAGGAAGAAGGATCCAGGGATCCTCCCAAATCCTGATGGTTGTACCCTAGCCCATCTATCAATGAAGGCCCGAGGAAATCATGCACCGGGCCGAACATATGCTCTTCCAGCAATATGATGCATAAGCATTAACATGGGCCTCCAATAAGAGATATTTGGATAGTATTTAGCCTTAAGGATGGAGACCACCAGAGAATTAGGTTGAGAGATAAGCCTTCATCCCTGTTTCGCCAGTAAGGCCAAGTTAAAGGCGTATAAATTACGAAACCCAAGACCACCCTCATATTTGGTTGCACATATCTTCTCCCACGAACACCAATGGATCCGTTTTTCCCTTTTGTCTCCATTCCACCAGTAAAAAAAACAACCTATAGTGTAGATGGGAATCGCTTGGGCAATGGTTTTCACTAAGACTTATTTGCCCGTCGCACTAAGAAGTTTCCCTTTCTAGCTTTGGAGGCATTCCCAAATGTGCTTCTTGATGAAACTAAAACATTATTGCGGCTTCAACCCCAATGATGGGTATCCGAAGATATTTCTCATGTCGGCTAACATTAGGACCGAACAAAATTCCCGAAAATCCCAAACTAAACCGAAAAAGTCCCGAACACAAACCAAAAAATCTCAAACCAAAAAATTCAGTAATCCCGTCCCGAAAAATACCGAAATTCTTGGTATGGGATTGGTTTCCAAATCTCATTTGTTGGGTAATCCCAAAATCCCAAAAAATACCGAAGTATTCGATTTCCTATTGACTTTTGGCTTTTCGGTTCCTATTTTCCAATTCAAAAGCAGAGCCTTTTGGCTCCCACTAACCGAAGGCACAAAAATAATATTTAAAACAAAAACAAAAAAAGGCACAAAATTCAATTGCCTTTCAGTTCCCACTTCCCAACTCAAAAGAATGAGCCTTTTGGCTCCCAATAACAGAAGGAGGAAGGAGCAGAGAGAGGAAACAACAACACTTTTCGTGTTGAGAAGCAGAGAGAGGAAAAAGCTACTACTGCTGAAAGCTCTCACAAATCTTCAAAGCTCTCTCGTCTCTACTTTCTATCATCGACCTATCTCCTTCTTTATCCTCTTTGAAACTTTCTCTGAATTAGGGTTTGAATGAGGATTTACAAATTAGGGATTTAAGATTTAGAGCTTTTGATTGTTTCGATTTGGATTTCTTGATTAATTTTCTGGGGATTTCTAGGTTAATTTTATGTGGATTTGGTTGATTTGGATTTCAGGATTTCCAAGGTCGATTTTTGCTTTGCATGTTTGATTTCTTTTCTGCTTTGCATACTCGATCTGCAGGTTTGAATTGAATTTATCAACTTCTTCCATTAACAAGAAGCCAAATTTCTGCCCTACTGAAATCCCGAAACCATACCGAAATCCTGAATTTATTTCGGGAATCCTAAAATTCAGTATTACTGAAATTTCGATTTGGGATCGGGATTCGGATTTCCATCCCAAAAAGGATCGGTTTGGGATTCGGGACAGGATCCCATACCAAACCAGCCCTAGCTCACACAATTAACTCCCAACAGTTACGTGAGCCTGGTCGTCGGAGCAACCATGTTTCTGCTAAAACATACCTGACTCTTAATGAGGTTGACTTTGTGTCCTCATGCAAGCTCGTAGACCCTGAGAGAGTTGAGCACGTGCTGACATTCTTCAAGCTTGGCACGGCAAAATAGAAGGTTGTCATCTGCAAAAAGCAGATGACTCACTAGGGCCGCACTGTTACACAAGGAAATAACCTGAATTAATCCCTCTCTTTCGAGGGAAGCAATCTGGGAGGACAGACCCTCGACGCAAAGTAAGAAAAGATAAGGGGATAGGGGGTGCCTCTGCCGGAGACCCCCAGATGGGTGAAGAAAACCCTGTGCACAACCATGTACAATGAATGAATAAGAAACAGATGACACACACGTCATAAGCAGTTTAATCTATTTGTCGAAAAAGCCGAATTTCAACATAATTCCCCTCAGATAAGGTCATTCAATTATGTCATAAGCTGAATTTGATCCGCGGCGACGATTAAATATCAAGTTGGATATTTCAGAAGCCAAAATTACATTATCAGTGATGTTTCTACTAGGCATGAATGCGCTTTGGGTTGGTGAGATAATACCTGGCAGGATAACTTTGAGTCTATTAGCAAGCACCTTGGAAGCAATCTTTAAAAGGACATTGCAGAGGCTGATGGAACGCAGTTGGGACATATCCTTAGGATTTTGTTGCTTAGGGGAGAGAGACGATGCTGTAGTTGATCTGTTTCAGGATCCGACCTGAGTTTAGAAAAAACATGATGGCTTCAGTAATACCACTCCAACAATGTGCCAATATCACTGGAAGAACAAATGGGTAATCCTATCAAGACCTGGTACAGTTGATGGTTTCATTTGGAATAGAGCACATTTAACTTCCTCCAAATGAAAGGCAAGGTTGAGAGACTGGTTTATCTCTTCGGACACATGGGGGTCGATGGTGTTTAGAAACTGATCACAGTTAACCGAGCCAGTCGAAGAGAATAAGTTATCAAGTAACCCAGAACAGTGGATTCAATCCCACGGTCATCAGAAACCCAGACACTCGCCTCATTCGGTACACCCTTTATCCTGTTTTTTGCCCTCCTGTTTGACGTCCGTCTGTGCAAAAACCTTGTGTTTTGATCGCCCTCGCGAAACCAGAGCGTGCGAGACTTTAGGCGCTAGTGTGATTCCTTCAACCCAAGTAGTTCATCAAGTTGTAGCATAAGGTTATTACGTTTACCAAAAGAATCAGGTGTGAGAGGGTGGGCCATTATACACCCAAGCTTAGCCCTAACCCTGGCGACCCCTACAGATAGATTGGCTCCATTTGAGGAAAGCAATAAAAGTGGCTTTGATTTTTTGGACGACGTGGAACATAGGAACACCCACAAAATGGTTTGACCAAGCCTCTTGGATAACCAATTCACACTCATCATGATTAGCCCAGAATTCCTCGAATCTAAAATTATTCCTCTATCTCCAGCGCAGGTGTCAATGGATATCTAACTGTAGAGAGAGCGGGACATGGTAAGATTTATAGGGTCAAGGTGGGAAATTGAGGCGCCCCCGAATAAGTATTTCTCCTGATCTGGTTGTAATCCTGGTGAAAGTGTGGCCAGAGAAGCCAAGGTCATAAAGGTTGCAATCATTAATAGCCTCTCTAAAATTGAGGATTTGATTTATCGGTCTAGGTAGACCTCCCTCATTTTCGTTAAAGTCACCACCAATGACCCACGGTAGAGAGCTAGACTGTGCCAGAGAATGGAGGATGTTCCAAGATAGGTGAAGATCCCCCATGACCAGGCGGCCGAAGAATTCGGTAAATCGCCAGTGGTTTAGGTCGCTAATTACCCCAATTTCCACATCTATAAAGTAGTCAGAATAGCTAATTACACATACATTTATTTCTTAGGACCTAAAGATGCATAGTCCCTCAGATTGGCCTTGGGAAGGTACACCGAAGCATTTATCAAAGCCAACTTCAATTTCAGACGAATTAGAGAAGCAATATTAGCCTTCGTTTGGCAGAGGAAAACCAAGGTAGGATCTTGTTGCCGAATTATATCCTGCAAGGCCTGAACTTTCCGGAGGTTCCCAAGCCCCTAGCAGTTCCAAACTAAGAGTTTCATGGCTAACGGCGGGGCCGAGACCCTTCAGTCGTCGTCGATCCTGAGTAGATCGTACATCGTTTTCTGCCCAGCATCCCCTGTTTTTTAAGCATCAGCTAATTCTTTGGATGGACTGATAACCAAGTCACAAAGAACCAAACCAGCATAGTTATTATCAGCAGGAGCCGAGTTAAAGCAGTAAGCAACTCTTAGTCTATGACCATCGCCGTAACCGCCTGTGCTGAGGATTAAGGGTCACCCATGCCTTTATGGTAGGTGGCGTGGAGAGAGGGTGGTCTGGGGTCATATCACCGTTGAACTCCATCACCAACTTTGCCACAGTGTTGTAAGCCACCACATCTAAATCTTGGGCTTTGGTCCCTGGTGGAAAACAGTCCAAAATTTTGAAATTGGTTGGGCTATGACGAAGGTCATTTGAGGCCTTGAGAAGGCCTAAAGCGTTATGGAGGGCCAAATGAGGGAGTTGAAACAGGTACCAATCTTTTTCAAATCAGAGCCTGTTAACCGCGATTGTGCGTTTACCATTGGAGAATTACGTACCAAAGCTATCTGGATGCCATGTGTGGCCCAGATCAGGGGGTGACATAGATCGTGTGGTGGAAGATTGGCCCAGCTGGATGGTACGAGAGCCAGTCGTCGGTGCCACGGAGGAGGAGACCAAAGTGTCAGACGATACAGCAAAATCAGATGGTGCATCAAGGTGTTTGTCGTGGTCACCACCTCTGGCAGCACTGTCAGCTAATTCCTTGTCCTTTCGCAGCCGTAGGAAACTGCTCGTCGAAATATCTGATTTTTTATTCTGCAGCCCGTAGAAGCCATATTCCCAGCATTCCCATTTTCTTTGCCAATGGCCTTCGTCAGCGTCGCTTCTAGGGGCAGGTCGAGGTTGGAAGATGAGGGAGCTGACCTTGGAAGAAGCTTATGCATGAAGGGACTTCGAGTATCGACTATCGTCGGATAGCAGCGAAGGTGCATAGCGATGGCATCCTTTGGAATGGCCCAATAGGCCACAATGGTAGCAAAAAGTCGTGAGGCTCTCGTATATCAGTCTTATAATGTAAGATCCACGAATAGGGCATGGTGATGAGAAACTGGTGAGTAAGGAGAACTGGCGTCAAAATCAACGCGAAGTCGAATGAAGCCGCGAAACCCATATTCAAAGGGGTCTTCCACTTCCAAAACGGTCCCAATGTTAGAGCCCAGATTCTTAGCATTTTTTCGAGTGCATAAATGGCGTAGGATTTCATGCGCTTGGACCATATATCGCCATGTCGACCTCGATATCGTCGAGAGAGTGAAAGGAGGGCCAAAACTTCACCGTAAATATGTAGTCTTTGACGAACTAGGGGATACCCTCCAACAATGTTCTGGCCACAGCCTCCTCACTTACCATGATAGCATAGAAGTTCTCCTTAGCCCATAGAACCCAAACCACCCGTATCTTGTTCCAAGCCAAACAAAGGATTTCTTTAACCACGCTTTGAGAGGGTTCATGGTCGGCGATAAGTCTTCCTACTAGGTGAATGGAGTTCTCAAATCTTTCTTCCAAATCGAGACTGTCTTCCAGAGTGATGTTAAGGCGATCGATGATTTCATCTTCAAAGCTCATGGTTGCAAAACCCAGCAAGCCGGACAATAACCAACTAGGGATACAAAATGAGCCTCACCTAGAAGGAGGGCTACAGGTAAGACTTCAGAGACAAGTTAATGCTTCCTATGGTTAGCTTTATCTGGTGGAAAATTTTAAGGATGTAGAGACGAAGAAACTAGATAAAATCATATTGACTGAATTCGTAGAGATAGAGAGTTCAGAAGAAGAGGGGGAGGAGGAGGACTATCCAGGCTAGCCTTTAGAACATGTTTGACAATAGGCCCATTTTCTGATAAGTCAAGACTATTCTGGCCATGGATTGAAACTGGGAAAAAATCTGGACATTCCCATATTCTAATTGTCTTGGCTTCCAATACTGGACACAGATTGAAGAGGAAATGTTTCCAGCAATTCTGAAATACACATGTTTTAATAAAAAGAAAACCTTTTAATTATTTTTATATAGATAAATTTTATATATAGATTTTATTAATTAGTATGAAAATAGTTTATTTAAACAAGGGCAATTTAGTAATCAAATTAGTTTTAATTATGATTAAGTGAATTAGTAAACAATTTACATAAGATTAACATAATTTATACTCATATTGCAGATTGTTTCAGTAAATAACTTCAACAGTAATCTGATTTTAATTCCACTTTATTCTAATTCCTCTTTAATTGAATTCTTCTTCAATTCAATTCATCTCAATCTGATTACTGATTGTAAATGAGTTAATGCTAAGGAGACTAAATTTGAAGATAAAATTTGTGCTCATTCCTATTGACGACACGTCATTTTGTTTGTAAATTTTATCTACAAATTTAGTCTTCTTAGCATTATTCTATATTAAACGTAAGAAATCTTACATCCTTAGCATTACCCTATATTAAATGTTAAAACTCTTATCTGTCAATCATTTACTTCAATTTCAAAATATCTCCTACCTACATGTCTTAAGTACTTGGTATCCAATTTGTCCAAAAAAAAAAAATAAGTTGGCATCCAAGACGCATATAGATATACTGTTGGACACCTTGGCTCGACCTGTATAATAACATAATTAAGGCTAGTCAAGATCTGTGTACTTTAGTGTCACATCCCGGCCCGGGGTCCACCACATCCCGGGCCCGCTTCACCACCGTAGCACGATATTGTCCGCTTTGGGCCCCGACTACGCCCTCACGGTTTTGTTTCTGGGAACTCACACGAGAACTTCCCAGTGGGTCACCCATCATGGGAGTGCTCTCGCGCGCTACTCGCTTAACTTCGGAGTTCCCATGGAACCCGAAGCCAGTGAGCTCCCAAAAGGCCTCGCTCTAGGTAGGGATGGGAATATACATATAAGGATCACTCCCCTGGGCGATGTGGGATCTCACAATCCACCCCCTTAGGGGCCCGACGTCCTCATCGGCACACCACGGCCAGGGTTAGGCTCTGATACCAAATTGTCACATCCCGGCCCGGGGTCCACCACATCCCGGGCCCGCTCCACCACCGTAGCACGATATTGTCCGCTTTGGGCCCCGACTACGCCCTCACGGTTTTGTTTCTGGGAACTCACACGAGAACTTCCCAGTGGGTCACCCATCATGGGAGTGCTCTCGCGCGCTACTCGCTTAACTTCGGAGTTCCCATGGAACCCGAAGCCAGTGAGCTCCCAAAAGGCCTCGCGCTAGGTAAGGATGGGAATATACATATAAGGATTACTCCCCTGGGCGATGTGGGATCTCACATTTAGGCTTAGTTAGCTTGTGCATGTTTCAGTTGGTTGGTAAAAGTGAACTTTTACCCAGAAAAAAAATAATTAAAGCAGGTCTAGATCTGTATGTGACATCACCGTTTTAGGTTTATTGGATTGGAGCATATGGGACAGTTATCCTTGGAGGGATCTTGTTGAGTGTTTATGTGTGTCGTAGTTTTTTTCTTTTATACTTTACATTCTTCTATTGTTGGATTTGTATTTCGTTTTGGTATTTTCACCAGTAAGTGTCTCATGCTGAAGCTTTTTGTAAGTCACTCTTAGTGAGTATTTTATTTTTGTGTTTGTGTTATTGGTTCCTTCGGGCCTATTTTATGGTTTTTGGTAGTTTTGTTGATGGGCTTCAGCACAAATTCATGTTGGTAGTCCATTAGTTGTTTCTTTAACAACCCCATTTTAGAGTCGGTGTTGCTTTTATTCGAAGAATCTCCCTATTAGTTATCTTGCAGGTTTTGTGCGTCGAATCTTTAATTGAAAGAAGAAATCAGTGATCAATCAAGAAACATGACTGGAGAATTGGAAATTCATAGGCTAGTACATTATTTGTTGTTGCCGACTTTTCAGAACTTATATGTAAGTAATCCTCCTTGACATAATGATACCTTTCTCTTTACCACAGATATATGTTAAATGATCTCCCTCCTTAACCCACTCCACGTAGTAACATAGCAGCAGAAAATTGCATCCATTTCTGTTGAACAATACCAAATGACTCGATTCAGTGTTTGATTAATGATTACTTACTCATAGGAGGCAGAGTGATGTAACATTGAATACTACCAAACTTTCAGGTGATTCCAAAACTTGTCACCGATGTGGGAATTCAAGGTCTGCTATACTAAATTTCGAAATGTCAAATTTACACAAAATTTCAAGATACAAACTGCAAATTTTGCAATGAGCTTAACTCAAATATTATGGGAAATCAATAATACCCAGTAAAAAAGATAGATGGTAAAACATAATATATAGAACATGTTCGAGGCAAGGATTTCCCCTCGCACAGCTTCCCGAGGGTGTTGGCACTTAGTGTGTTGTCGGGCCAGATTTTGCTTAGTGTGCTGCAAGATAGGTGAATACTTAGTTTTGAAATGTGCCTTTGTGGGGCCTTAGGTGTAGGCCTTGAGGCTCACAATAAAAAAAAACTAACAAAGATCTAGGCGTTCCACTGCTATCTCACTATAACAGATGTAGAACAAGTGTGATTTAAGTTGATTAGTTGCGTCCCAAGTTACTTAAACTTCTTGTTATCAAAGGATTGTCGCAGATGGGTTAAGTTTGCATTAAGTTCTTTTTCTTGCCTTGTAAACAAGGACTTTTAGTCCATAATCTTATATGTTCAAAACAAACAGAGTTCAGGACCCTTTAAACCATTTTCTCGATCCAAGTTCATTTTAATGAAAATAGGTTCACTCACTTAACTGGATCTGAGCATAAATGGATCTCTTAAGTAGAAAACGGTTGGAAATAGCTTGGATACATCCTGAAAAGTACATGTATGCAATAAATTTACTAACTGAAAGTACAAGCAAAGAGACTCGGGCAAGATTTCACCTTGTCTGGCAAGGTTGAACGTCTTGCAAGCACTTCTCTTTGAGTTTACAAAGGTTATGGGTAGAGAATGGAAATATAAGCAGGAAATACAAACAAGGTTGGTTTCCTAGCGGGAATCAAAACTACAAACTAAGGGAAAATAGTAAAGCTTATAAACTTTGACAAAAGGGCAACTTTTCTAAGGGAATTGTAGCTAAGGGGATTGAATCTGGACTAGTTTCAGCTTTTTGGGTGCAAATTTGCCTTGAGAGCAGAGTTTGTATGTTGTTTGTTTGATTAATTGAGTGTCCTTGTCTCTGTTGTCTCTTTCTCCTTTTATAGGTAATTTGGCCCGAGTATCTTGGCTTTGTTGTTGTCCGAAAGCTCTTGGAGGGCAATGAGTCATCAACTATTTACTCGTGTTGCCACTAGAAAGTATTTTTTGGCTGATAGTTAGTTGGTCTTTATCAGTTGTCAATTCCATCATATGCATGTGGCATATGCCTTGGCTGAAAAGGCTTCAGCTTGCTTCAGGCTTCATCATTGGGAGTTCCCCTTTGTTTTGACACATTTGGGCTTTCCTTAATACCAAGCCCACTGTTAAATATTAGCCCAAACATAACACAACAACAAATCTTAATCAAAATTCGAACTTGACACAAGGGATTAGGGTTTCATATGGGTGGGAAAATTAATGAGAAATTAACTGTTGATATGAGCTCCTCCCTCTTTGGTGTCTCCTCTTCACTAAAAAACAAGGGCGAACTAGTTGCCGCTGTTAAAGTGTTGGACATTAGAGCTGCTCGCCACCGCTTCCAAGTGGGAGTGTTGTGGTAGTGGTGTAAAGGAAATGAAGAATGTGATGGATTCTATGGACTAAATTCGCCAACGGCAGAGCAACGATTTGGACGGTTAAGCTCCGTCTGTCGTCCCTGCTGGATAGAGGGTTCCTTTCGTGAGTGTTTTGGTTGGACGCTCATTAAAGACGAGTTTAGTACCAATAGTTTGTGTGGGTCTGGGTTAGCATCAACCCTGGTTTATGTTTTTGTATAAAAATCGAAATATGCTTATATAATCTTCTCGAGTTACGTTTTCGTAAGCTTTTGGTGTCGAACATTTCATGGTGAACCTGCATTAGATTCGTTACATTAGTTGAGATTCACACATTAAAACCAAATCTATGACATGAAATGTAATGTGAGTGACTATGAAGTTTTTCGTCATTTAATGAATACCAGAGCAACTTACATGACATAAAAATACCACTATCATAATCAAGGTTCTAAAAGACATTAGATGCTAGTCAGGTGGTGGGCGGGAGCCTAGCGCCTAGGAGGCTAAATGGGTTCTAGGCGGGTGCTTAGGCGGACTAGGTGGATTTAAGTAAATCTATTATATTTCGTGTAAATAAACGTCTACTTATACTTAAAATATATATAATTTCATCATAAATTACAAAATAGAATGATATATATATTATGAAGTATTGAAACATAATGAAACCATGGGGAACAAGCATATAATGTGTGCTCATTTAGTATTCAACAAGTCTCTTACAATTTATTAAAAAAATAAAATGCAAAATGAAAGTTATCTATTTTCTGCTTAAGTGAGTCGCAACATAGGTGGGTCTGAGCGGGCGAGGCAGACACCTCAACAGGTCCAGGCATCCTTTTTTAATTTTCAAAGGTCTAGGCATTAATCGGGACGGTGATTAATCGCCTAGCGCCTAGGTAGGCCTAAGCGGCGCTAGGTGAGAATTTTTAAAACAGTGATTATAACATCTTATTTCAATAATACACCCAAAAAAATTAATATATCATTTCATTATTAACATAACACATTTTGGCCTTTTGCATGAGAGTTGTATTCAAATTTAGTTTCCTTTAGCTCAGCCCGAACATCAGGAGTCTAAATATACATATCTTTTTTAATACATATCTAAATCCTGACACGTTTTATTTTTGGTTATTTCAATTTGAACACTTCGTTTATGCCAAGCGTCCAAAAGCACGGTTGACCTCTTACAAAAGGACGCAAAACCTTCATGATTTGGAGAGATCCTCCCACGTGCTGATACAAACAAAGTTGATAACAAAAGGACGCAAAACCTTCATGATTTGTTAAAAAATAAGCATGTTATTAATACATGGAAATGGAAATGGAAATGGAAGAAGAGAAATTGATTGGAGTCAAATTCTCCTAAACCCAAAATACAGAGTAACAGTAAGACTTATCGCATATTTGATGTTAATGAGTCAAGCAAACCAAATATTATTGTGCTCAAGTTTGGCTTGTTTAGTTTTTCTGAGCTCGAGTCAGGCTTGACTTGGTTCTTATACAAACCAACTCAAGCAAACTTAAGTTAGTTGTTAAAAAGTGACGTAGTATCCACGTGGACAATGACTGAGCGTCACGAGCCACTGAGAGCCCACGTGAAAATTTTAAAATTTAACAAATTCAAAAAAATAATAATTAAAAAATAGCTTTTTAGCCAAAATGGCCTCTAAGATTTGCATAATATATCACTTTGGTCCCTGAGATTGAAAATCAATAAAAATGGTCCCTGAGATTGTCCACCATCCATTATTTTGGTCCTTCTGTTAAAAACTCCATTAAGTGTCCCAGAGCTCTTGGCCAGAAGTTTGGGCAATTTTCAAAGCTTCGTAACTCAATCGTTTCTTAACCAAATTCGACCCATAATATATCAAAATGAAGATAGGAAAGTGTAGAACAAGATTATACCTATTTGGAAGCCCAATGGTTGCCGGAGATCGTCGAAAAATAGCCTGAAAGGTGACTGGTCCGCAGAAAAACTGGAAAACTCGTCGGAAACGGGTTAAATTTTGAACGTTCATAACTTCTTCAATACTCAACGAAATCGAGTGATTAAAAAAAAAATCATACTTCTCGACGAGACAAAGAGAATAGTACCTTTCTTGACAGCAAACTCACCATAGTTTGGCTGAAAAACGGCTCGAAAGTGGCTAACTCGAGACCAAGACAGCCATTTTTTTGCCAAACCACAACCAAGACAACCATTTTCTTGCCAAACCACGGTTTAGTTAGCCATCACGAAGGATATCATTCTCTTTATCTTATTGAGAAGTATGATTTTTGTTTTTGAATCACTCAATTTCGTTCAGTATTGAAGAAGTTCTGAAAGTTTAAAATTTACCCAGTTTCCGTTCAGTTTTCCAGTTTTTTCGCAGACCAGTCATCTTTCAGGCTATTTTCCGGCTATCTCAACAACCAATGGGCTTTCAAATAGGTATAATCTTGTTCTACACTTTCAATCTTCATTTTGATATGTTATGGGTCGAATTTGGTTAAGAAATAATTGAGTTACGAAACTTTGAAAATTGCCCAAACTTCCGGCCAAGAGGTCTAAGACACTTAACGGAGTTTTTAACAGAATGACCAAAATAATGGATGGTGGACAATCTCAGAGACCCTTTTTATTGATTTTCAATCTCAGGAACCAAGGTGATGTGTTAAGCAAATCTTAATAATCATTTTGGCTAAAAAAACCTTAAAAAATTAAAATAAAATAAAAAAATGTCTCTGTCACCCGAGCCTTCCTATTAGGCCATCTCCAACCGAAGAGTCCAGAGGGCCAGAGGGCCAAAAATAGCTCGAAAACCGTCTCCAACCGAGGGTTAGGCTAGAGGGCTCTGGAATCTGGGAGGACCCCACGGAATCCCAAAAGGCCAAAGGGTCAAAGGGCTGGCTACTTCCGGCTGGCTTTTTTTTTTTTGATAGTCGATTTCTTGTCGGTTATAACCGACATGAATGCTTTGATTTTTTTTTTTTTATAGTTTTATTATTATTTTTTATTTACAAAATTTTTCCTATAACTTCTATTTTTCATATATTTTTTTAAAATTCTATTTTTTTTCCTATAACTTTTATTTTACAAAATTTGTTTCATATTTTTTTTTATTTTTCCTATAACTTCTATTTCACAATATTTATTTCATTTTATTTTAAATTCTATTTTTTTCCTATAACTTCTATTTCACAAAATTTGTTTCATATATTTTTTTTAATTCTATTTTTTTCCTATAGCTTCCTAAGCCATTATACAACATTAAATTAAATTAAGTAACATGAAACAACATTAAACAATATGAAACAACATTAATAACATTAACCAACATAAAAATTATACAACATAAAAAAACATTTAACAACATGAAACTTAAACAACATTTAAGTTGTAGTTTTTAAATAATAAATTATGTTTGGCCCTATGGCCCTTTCGGTTGGAGACGATTTTTTGTGACAGGGCTAAAACGAGCCATCTGGCCCTTTGGCCCTCGGTTGGAGACGGTTTTTTTTGTGACAGGGCTAAAACGAGCCATCTGGTCCTTTAGCCCTCGGTTGGAGATAGAGGCAAATATGATCATTTACTGTTCATTAAAATATTAATATATTGGAGAATCTTGAGGGGTCAAAGGGCTCGGTTGGAGATGGCCTTAGCCCATGAGCCCCGCCCTATTAGCCCATAACCCCAATTGACAGCGGTGTGAGCAGCAACCCATAATCCCATCTAATTACGGTGACCTCTTCCATATCTTTCTTTTCCTCATTCTCTCTCTTACCTCAAAAAGGGGTCGATTAGAACCCAGCGAAGCCTACGCCAAAAACCGAGCCAACAAATCAGAGACTTCTCAAGCGAATCAAAGTCAACGTAGTCGGAGAAGGATGTGACGTTGGAGTTGTATGGAGCGGAGTCTTGGGTGTGATGAAGGGTGAGACAAGTGGCAGCGAATTCGCTGGGGAACCTGTTGGCAAAACATGGCGACTCCTACTCCAGTTCCGCAGGTCTCGAAGGAATCAAAAGAGGAGGAGAAGACACGAGCTGCGAGCAACAGCGAGGCAGATGTTGCAGACGGGAGAAAAGTTGCGAGCTGCGAGCGGGTTTAGAAGGAAGTTTGGGATTGGGTTTTATTGGGGCGTGCGTGCGAGCGGGTTATCGGAGGGGATATGTTGTAAATGGGAGGAGATTAGTCGTCGATGGCTCTGGACTTCACCTTCGTCCCCAGAAATGGCCGCATATTTAATTTTCTAATTTTTTTTATTTTTTAATTTATTAAATTTTAATTTTTCACTAAATCATTAATGACACGTGGCGCCCAATCATTATCCACATAGACGTCATGTCACCAATTAATAGCTGACTGAATAACAAGCTTAACAAATGTATGAGATTGTCCTAAAATTAGGAGTAGAGGAATGACTATGGGATGGAAAAAACAAAAAAAAAAAAAAAAAAAAAAAACTTATGTATCAAATGTTGAAAACCACAAAAATTTAGGATAGTAAACTAAAATTAACCATTTTTAAATGAGTTAGTTGGACTTGGGTATCCAGATTCGTATTATACAAGAAATAAAAAAACCTTGCAACCTATTTAATTACGAATTGAGGACATAATTTTGTCTAATACTATTACTTGTCAAGCTTGAATGATAGAGCTAAGCTCAAGCTTACCTTTAACTATATTATAAAAATTTCAAGATGCTTACGAGTTTTGCGAGCCAAACAAATCAATAATTAAACTTGAATTGTTTCTTAATCGAGCCGAACTACACACTTGGCCCTGTCTGCCGCGTAACTAGAGCCTAAGACCTTTTAAAACATTTTGATAAAATGCATTTTAACATAGTTCTATTGAAAATCGTTTGCTTTTTAGTTATCATCATGACCATCATTTAACTGTTATACCCACTGTTCTAAAAATCCCCGCCTAGCACCGCCTAGGCCCCGTCTAGGCGCTAGGCGGCTGGTCACCGCCCCGATTAATGCCTAGACCGCCTAGGCATCCGCCTAGCCCACCCAGACCTGCTGAGGCGCCCGCCTAGACTGCCTAGGCACCCGCCTAGCCCGCCCAGACCCGCCTAGACACCTGCCTAGGTTGCAACTCACTTAGATAAAAAATAGATAACTTTCCTTTTGCATTTTATTGTTTCCAATAAATTGTAAGAGATTTATTGAATACTTAAATAAACACACATTATATGTTTGCTCCCTATGTTTTCATTATGTTCCAATACTTCATAATATAGATGTCATTATATTTTCTAGTTTATGACGAAATTATGTATATTTTAAGTATAAACATACACTTATTTACATGACATAGAATAGATTTACTTAAATCCGCCTAGTCCGCCTAGTCGCCCGCCTAGGCTACGCCTAGCCGCCTAGGCGCTAAGCTCCATCCCGCCGCCCGACTAGCGCCTAGCGCCTTTTAGAACCTTGGTTATACCAAAGCAAAGAAAAGGTTTTCTTATCTAGTTGCTTCGTATTAAACAACTCAATGATTTCTTAAAAAATATTATTGGCTAGTAAAACCTTAAAAAATTAAACAATCTGAATGCCACCTCAATAAATAGGAGAAAAATTGTGTGGAGCTTAATTTACAACTTGACAGTGCAGATTGGCACAATTAAATATTACCCGCTTAAATCTCATCACGTGATAAAATTTTAGTATAATCTTTCACCGTATAATTGAATTTAATGTCCTCATAATTAATTTCTTCCTAATTATTATACACCATTGGATTCATCTCACGTTCCATGTTTTTTTTTTTCCTTTCTTCCTACTCTTTTTCTTCTCAATTTTTTTTTCTCTCAATTTGTACTCTTTTTTTTTTTAGTGAAACGATAGCGTTAGTAAGTTAAATGTTAAATTAGCCACAGAAGGGATTCGAACCCACGCCGTCATGCAAGAGCACAACATATTTCCACCACTGTGGTAAAGGGCCACTTGCATTCAATTTGTACTTATTCGTCAATTTAGCTTGTATGAATTTATAGCCTTGAGACGAAAAAAAAAATCTATTAATTTAGCAAAACATTTTTTTAAGGGCAAGGATGATATTCATTGAATAAAGAAATATGTACAAAAAGAGGATATGGTGCTAACGGTGGGCCTTAATAAAAATCATGCACCAACAACAACATCAACTCGATCAAAGGGAAAAAATATGTCATGCACCAACAACCTAGCTGCTAATATTATCCTCCAATAAAAGATCAGGGATTACATCAGGAGGTTCCTTGAACCATGAAACAAGATGATCAAGAGTTAAACTGAATCTTGCTAGACGATGAGCCACCTTATTTGCTTCTCATCGGCCAAAGGAAATTATCCATTGCGTGAACCTCTATAATATGGCGTGTATCATCAAAGGGGTGTCCAAAAGGTCCATAATGCGTTGCTACTTTGTTTTGGATTGCAGAAATCACCATGAGGGCATCGGCTTCCAACTCTACTTCCTCCGTCGACCATTGTTGTGCAAACATAGCTACTTCAGCATGTAATGTGGAGCTGATCCCACCCAAGTGTACCACCGTAGCCACTAGAAAAACCTCATCCACATTCCTAACGACCACCCCAATGCCTCCACGTGAACCAACCTCATCCCATGCGATGTCAAAATTGCACGTAATCCAGCCAAGATCCGGTTTTTGCCATTTCTAAACTCGTTCTGTGCTGCCTTGAGGTTTCACCTCATTCTATTTTTGTATTCCAACAACCACTCAAGTTCTTGAAGTTAAATGTCCAAAGGAGATAACGATGATCCCTTCCACAAGAAATCATTGTGTGTCTTCCATATACTCCACAGTAATACTAGCACCAACTCAAACTCTCATGTAATAATGCCTCAGCCATACGTGCCATCCAACCTCATAACCCATCCTCACCGCGGTGCAATGTGTGAAGCCCCAAATGGCTCGTGAACCAAATTGCAGCTAATCTAGAGCATTGTAGTAGAGCATGTTCAATTGTCTCAGTTTCTTTATCGTAGAAAACACAAACATTTGGTCTCTGCATTCATCAAAGATCCCATTAGTTCATCACCACCAGTACCATTGCACGATCTTGCAACAAAATAAGCGTGGGATGCACCCCCAACGGTCTAGGATTTAGCACTTTATAAAAATTCTCTGTTGGCAAATAACTATAACCCCATATTTTAATATGTAAACCATCTCTGACCCTTCACCTAGCACCACTCTGAATAATTATCCTAGATGTCCCACACTTCTCCAACAATAAGAAAGGTTGGGTTTTACCAGAGCCTGTAGAAAATCAGTTGTAGAGAAGTATCGAGCCTTAAATACCTAGGCAACAAGAGACTGCGGCTGTTGTAGTATTCTTCACCCTTGCTTCGCAAGCAGTGCAAGGTTAAAGATGAATTAAATCCTTAAAGCCAAGCCCACCCTCCTTTTTTGGTTTGCACATATTTTGCCACTTAACCTAATGTATTCGACGTTTCATTGCTTCTATCCCCCACCAATATTGGGCCACCATTTGGTTTAACTCATCACAAAATGACTTAGGCAATAAGAACGTCTGCATTGTGTACAATGGTATTGCCTGGGCTACAGTCTTTATCAACATTTCTTTACCAGCACTACTCAACAAAGTACCACACCAACCATTTAATTTTTTCATAGGTGGTCCTTTATGTACACAAATGTAGCTTTCTTGGATCTTCCAACAAACATCGGTAGACCGAGGTAACGATCATGATACTCTACCCTTTCCATGCCAAGACAGGCAGCAAGGACTTTTGCATCCATATTAGTTAAATTTCTACTAAATACCACACTACTCTTAGAGAGGTTAACTGCTTGCCCAGATGCTAGATAAGTTTTCAAAAGTTCCTTCACCTGTAAACATTCCTAAAGAGAGTTCATGGCAAAGATAAAACTATTGTCTGCAAAAAGGAAATGATGGATGCTTGGCACCCCATTGCATACTTGGACTCCTTGAATTCGGCCTTAAGCCTCGCACGCATCAAACAAAGTGAAGAGACCCTCAGCACTAAGAACAAACAAGAATGGTGATAACGGGTTTCCCTGTCGAATGCCCCCATTTGGGTTTAACAAGCCCCACCGGCTCCCCATTGAGTTTAAATGAGTAAGAAACTGTGGTAGCACACACCATTACCCAGTTTATCCATTCCTCAACAAAACCCAACCTTATCATCATCAGCTCTAGAAAACTACATTCAATACGATTTTTAAGCCTTAATTATGTCCAGTTTCAAGGCCATCACTCAATTCCACCCATTGTTCTTCCTATGCATAAAGAGGGCAATCTTCGAAGAGACCAAACAATTATCTGAAATTAATCTTCCCGGAATAAATGCACTTTGAGAATGAGAGATGATGTCTGACAAAATAGTCTTCAGTCTATTTGTGAGAATTTTGGAACAAACCTTGTAAATAACATTAAGAAGGCCATTTAGTATCTTCGCTAGAGATGATATAGAAATCCAATTTCCCCAACAACCAGGCTTGATAAAATGTTCTTGTAGGCACAACATTCTTACTTCCGATAAAGAGGCACATCGTGTAATGTGTGGCATCATTGTTCGATCTAATGTCCCAAATGGTCATGCCAAAGTAAATAAGCTGCTTGAATCACCTGACTCCAAGCTAGCCACCTATGGCACATCTTAATTAGGAGGCAGACCATTGGCCCTGAAACTTAATTTCCGACTTCATATTTTGGAGGTGGTGCAAAGATATTCCACTCTATTTTCTTTAGTGGTTTCCTTCATAATCATTATTTTCTCGGATATCCTTAAGACTCAATGACGTTCTTCCAGAACGTGGAGAATATAAGGCATCTTTATGGTAATTTAATGTCATTCATACAACGAGGAACGGTGCAAAGACCCTTAATTAGGTTGGATAGATCTGAATTCGTTGTTAAACATGCGAGTTAGGTATGAAGGGTAGTGGTGCATAGTAGCACATTCATCCAGATAACTAACATTCTCATACTTACACCTAATCACATGTTAATTGAATTCAATCAAATGTATAAGAAAATTATTCAAATCAACTCATATTCGAGAACAATATCCATAACATTATCCAGAACTAAAACAATCACCAAACTTGAATCCGGCAACATAGGAAATTTTCCACAAACTAAGAGGATTCGACCAACATGGCAATTCCATAACAACATTTTTCTCTTTCAAATGTGTTAGGTGAAGAAAAATTAGTTTCACAATTGACTACGGGAATGTTACTCTTGAATAACATTGGTAAAGGCACAGACAAGTACATGACCAATGATTTCTTCCATAAAAATAAAGTAGAGTTTGTAGGTAAAGGTTCGGCAAACTATCCCTTATTGTTGAAGTTTTGGGTCTTAAGTGCCAAGGATCATGCTTCTGGTCGTGATGCCACCTCTTGGCAACCCCTGATTGTACTAAATATTGTAAAACAAACTCTAAGTGGGTGAGAGAGAGATAGACAGACCCAGACTTGGGTTCGGAATGTACCAGCCGAAGCTAGGCGGGTTTGTTCAGTACTCTTCAGCTAAAGGTGGATGAGCAGACTCTATAGACAATCTTTGAAGCAGAGCTTTAAGTTCAGTACACTTTGTTATAGCAGAGCATGTCCTTCGATACATCCCTGTCGAAGCGTGCAATGTCTTTCGGTAAACTCCAATCGAAATTGGGTCAAACAAATCGATAGACTCCAACCAAAGCTAGGTTCATACTTTGTGGTACCTCTCAGCCGAATCACTTCAGTACCTTTCTATCACAATTGTGGTAGTATCAGATCCGACAATGTGTAAACTATTGCTCCCTCCATTGCTTTTAATTTCGCTCTCTACATTATTGCTTCGATCAGATTCTTAAACTTTAGAATTGTATATATTCATAGACGTAAAGATTTCAATCATTTTTTGCTTCATAAAAATAAAAAAAAATAAAAAAATCATTGTTCTTCATTAAACAACTCGTAAAGCAAGCCAAAGAGCCATGGAATCCTCTTTAACGAAGTACTTCTGTTTGTAATGCTTTATGGACAAATCTTCAAATGAAGATCATGGCGGAGGTTTATTCAGCTCTATTCACGCCATTGTTGGCCTTAATGAGTTTTTAGCTTCTCGATAGTCAAGTGGAGTTTCACGTCTTGTACACACATATAGAGTAATTTCGTCAGAAAATTCCATATCAGTGAAATCGAACTTGTGACGGTTCGACAATCCACTGAATGGAGGGAACAACATTGCGGTTGGTTCTATGAAAAATAAAAGCCTCCATAAGCATCAAAATTAGAACATTCGGGTTCTAAGACATGGTCTAGTTTAATTTGCATAAAAAAGAACTTTGGGTTTTCCACGGGTGTATTGTTTTATGAAAATTTCGGGTTTCACGGGCACTAAGTCGAAACTTCAAGTTTGATTTAGATGAACTTCTAGTTCAAAAAAAGAGGTACATGCAAGAAGACATAATACAATAAACAACTAGTGTAGTGATTTGGGGTTGCTTCAGAGGCCCAATGATTGAAGCATCAGGAATGCGAAAAGAAATTAATGGTTCAAGGAAAAATAATAAAGTACTAAACCATACAATAATATCAGTGGACTTTGAGCCAAAAATTTGTTTTTTGAGTTAATGGACTGCAGGTCACTAAATTAATTCAATAGACCGGGATCGAACAAGGTTTGGTCTTGAAAGCAAGAAAATATATATGTTCAGTCCATATTGGGTTATATGGTTGCTAGCCAAAAAAGTATAAAAGCCTAAAATATAAGCGTGGGTCATGAACAGTGCACCTCACCAAGAGCTAGGTGCAGGCTAGAGCAAGAACGAGCCCAAAAGTTGCTTGGGCCAAGAAGAAAGAAGGCCATCATCACCCGCATGACACTCCAACAAGACAGCCCAACTGTTGGATCATGATTTTTTGGTAATATATCACATGGCACCTAGAGTGGTAAGAAGAACCAGAACGACCATACCTTTTGAAGCATAGTCCGATAGGCTAGCTTAAGCCATTGAACAAGTAAGAAAACCCTAATTTAAGTAAAATGAGGATATCTTAGGGATTAAGCGTTAAGCTGCGGCTCAGCTCGCGAATAGGGTTTTTAAAACCTTTGTTTTTGCTTCTATTTTCTTGTTTTTCTTTATACTAACACAAATCATCATAGAAATATCCAATAAAAAAATCGTAATATAATATTACGTACACATAAACAATATATAATTGAACAATTTATGCATATAAGCAATTTAATGCAACAATAAATTTGGGGTTCATGCATTATGGTAAAAGTTTTCATGCTCTCGGGCTTATAAAACATCAATTATGTGTTTTAGAATAACCTGGATTCGATGCAAACGATGAAATCATTTGAATGTTGGTTGTGGAAGATCCTTCTCCAAAATCCTTCAGTTCCTTAGC
The DNA here is from genome assembly GCA_036320875.1 of Cotoneaster glaucophyllus. NCBI lineage: Eukaryota > Viridiplantae > Streptophyta > Magnoliopsida > Rosales > Rosaceae > Cotoneaster > Cotoneaster glaucophyllus. The sequence continues at coordinate 39,796,493 of CM070073.1, forward strand.
GTAGCAACATGAGCATGTTGATAATTTGTTGTAAGCCTATTTTATAGAGGGAAAAAGAGGGAGAGGATCGGCGGCAGACAGAGAGAAAATAAAGAATTTGGTAATTTTTTGGTGATGATTTCTCACCCCATTGTGCCTTTATTTATAGTAATAAGAAGGGAGAATCCTTGCCTAGGGATGGCAAATAACCCGTCAAAATCGATCCATGCATGTAACCGACCCGAACAATTTGATTTTGGGGATCAAACTTGGGTTGTATTACAGTTATAGGTAACCTTCGAGTAAATTGTTCGATTTCGAATTCAGTTATGGTTATTAGGGTATCCGCCCCAAACCCATACCCGAAACCGCCCCGTTTCTATTATTTAATAAAAAAAATATAAATTTTTATTATATGTTTTAATTTTTTTTATATCCATCAACTTTTTTAAAAAACAAAAATCCAGCAAATTTAATACTCTATCAATTGAAGGATTTTAGGAGACTAACCACGAGCTAGTGGCCCAGTGGTAAATGACGGATTACAAGGCTTCCTTAAAACTAAAAACTAGAGGTCCTGAGTTCTAAACCCGCTGCTAGTGTGGAAGCCAGACTTATGGCCAGAGGGAGGCTGAAATGCCTTTGTGAGTCTTCCTGGCTGCTGGAAGGGGTGGATAACCGTGGCTTGCCAAAGTTGTCCCTTATTTAAAAAAAAAAAAAAAAAAAAAAAAGGATTCTAGGAGACTTCAAAAGTTACTTCATCAATAGTCTCCAACTTCATTCCCAAAATTTTAATGATTGAAATTGTGAACACAAAAGTTCTGTAACGAATGAAACAAGAACACTTGTACAAAGTAGATTTGTATTAATGAATTTTAGGGTTACAATCTCTGTTTACAACTTTCCTCTGATTCAGTCTTCAAATTTTGAGCTTGAAACAATGCGTGGATAGTCTTCACCTCAGGTTTAGGGTTGCGGCAAAGGTAGAGTTGATGTAGGATTTTGTTGATTCAAGGGTCTTGGCGACTTGATCTTGAATTGAACGTCGTTACAAGTTTTGAGCTTGTAACAAAGTCTTGAAGGAATCGGTACAAGTGCTTGTTAATTCTTCAAGGGAATGCTTCGGCTTTTGCTCAAAAGAAAGCTTCGGCTTTGGTTGTATGTTCTTCGAAGAGAGCTTTGGCAGCGTAGTCTTCAAAGATTTGGCAGAGGTTTTACTTTTGTGAGAATTTCGGCCTTGAATGTAGAAATTGTTGACCCTTATGCTTATTTGAGGACCTTATATTTATAGACTTCTCAAAGCTTGCCTTTTGATGGATTTGGCTTTGATTTCTGTCTTGATTCGTCCATGGGAGAATTTAGGCATGTTTTGTGTCTTAATTTCAGCCAATTTCCCTTGCTTGGCCGAATTCTAGGGCCTTGTTGCCTATTTTGTGAGCAATATTCGATTCTTGCTTGTTTTGTGAAGATGCTTTTGCTTTCTTTTCGATTTTGGGAGCAATTTGGACCCCTTGCCGATTTTAAGGGATATTTTCTCCTTTTTGCCGAATTTTGGGAAGTTTTGAGCTTCCTTTGCTTGATTTGTGCCACATGTCATTGATAACTTGTCCATTTGTGATGAGTCATATGTCACGTAGAACTTTGTGATGCATCATTTGTATGCAACGAAATTTACATGTCTACAAAAAATTCAATCAATTATGAAATTTGGAGGAGCTCAAAGGTCAGGAAAGATGGTTTAATACTTCAATTTTTGGAGGAAAACTTATTAATTTTCTCTTACAAATTAATAGAAGCATCAGCAATTGATGGAGTAGGATTCTCTCCTCCTCTCACATATTGGATTTTGTCTTATTGTCTCTATAAAAAAAATCAATATAAGATGTTAACGTGACTAAACTGTAACCATTCAAATAAGAGGGGAGAAAATGAGAGAAAGATTAGGAGGAGATAGAATCCTCCTCCGTAATTGATTCATCCTTTTGTGTTGCCTAAGACAAATCTCCAATTCTCCGAATCCATAAATGATTCAATAGGTATGCTTTCTTTCAACTATTCTTCTTTGGGGTTGAAATGCCGTTACTTTCTTCCTTCTCTTCATAGCTTTAGGAAGAAAAGGTTTATACTATGGTTCTGTATATTGGGTTTTTGGAAAGAAAAAAAAAGTTGCTTTGTTTGATTTTATAGAAATTCAGGATGAAAATGTTAAATTAATGAAATGTAAAATGATGAATTTGTTGTGCGTAGGCCGATGCAGAGTTTTCCATCTTCAGGAGCAGGATTTTGGATTTCTTTCGCGGTGATTCATCTGCAGTATTGCTAATCTGCCACTATCTAATTTTTTGTTTGGATTTATTTATTTATTTATTTATTTTGTCAAATTAGATGAGATGTTAGATTAGTCACCGACGGAATTCGAATTCACGTTGTCATGCAAGAACTTTTTTCATTTCCACTACTGTGTTAAAGGGTCACTTGCTGAATTTATTAGTTTGGTGTTGATTTTATTCTTTTAATTTTGTTTTCCAGGAATTCATTATGCCTAAAAAGGAAATTCCATTCTCAACAATCTGATCAAGAATCTCATCTGAATCCAAGTGTTGGCATCCAAGAAATACCAAATAAGTTTGTTTAAGAATCACTATTAAATCCGCTGAATTTTAGCAAGTGTTATATAACATTAGCTTAATTTTACAAAAGAAATAAATATCATAAATACGTATTGGGGAAATTGTTACTTGATGAAGAATTTGTTACCCAACAAGTTTGGTTATGAGGAATTCCCGTTTGGGTTAATAATTGGGTTTAGTTATAGGGGCACATCCAAACTCAATCCGTCCTGTTTTAATCTCTATCCTTACCTCTCAAGTAATACATTACAACTAAAAAACTATATAAAAGATACAGTAGCATCATGCCAATAATTTACTTTACATAACATAATCACATTTCTAACTAATTTAAGACTGAATCATTACTCAATATATTGTTGATCGTTTCGAAAAGTTGAAAGAGAAATTAAAGTATTAAATTAAATATTTAAATGTTATTCAATCGAATCACGACTATGGTATAGTATGGATCCCACTAATAATTGGATGAACACGTCATGATTAATAAAAGTTCGTTGCAACTTGCAAGGGAGAATTAAAGTCTAAAGATAAGACCATACCGACCAACATCATATCACAAACAACTGTGCATGTGTCCAAACTACAAGTAGGTTTACGTATTAATTGTACATCTGCTTTTGTGATATTTTTTTCTTTTTCGTCAGGATCTGGTATTGTGGATAATTATTTAATAACTATGCGTGTGTAAATATAACAGTTTAAATATATGCATATATTGAAAAGAGAGAAGTTCGAAAGAAATGGAAATGAAAGAAATAGAAATGAAAGAAAAAGAAAGAAAGAAATGTATAATTTTCTTAATTATTTTATGTAGAGTAAAAAATAACCACAAGACGACACATGAATTTTCGGACAAAAGAGGACAAAAATATCCTTGAGGAGTAACGGGATTCCTATGCTCAAGTAGCGGACAATCATCTCAAAATAGCTCAAAATAAGTAACAATTCAAAAACCTATCTCATCAAATCCCTTCTACAAGGTAACTCCCAAAACCTATTTCATTCCATATATTTTCTACCTCTTTTTCTCTTTTTTAGCTAATCAATTAGCTATTTATTTTAATCATTCCATAACCTTCAAAACTTTTCACATAAATTGAGTTAATTGGCTAATTAATGGATTAATTCCTAATTAATCCATTAATTGCCAATTAAAATTACCCATCTCACACAAAAAATACCACAATGGCCGGCCACCTTTTCTCCAAAGGAGGACCGGCCAAACTCTATATATTGGACCCCATTTTCTCTAAAAAAAACAAGTCCACACTCTTGCTAAAATTCTCCAAAATTCTCATACACTTTCTCTCTAAATTCTAACTTTGGCATCGGAGGTTCTTCGCCCAAAGCCCCCCTCATTCATCGTGAGCGCGTGAGCGCTCTTGGCCTTGACTGAAGGTGTTAATTGTTTTGTAGGTGCAATTTTGTCCAAGATCAAGGAGGAAGAAATTTGCAACCACAAATTGGTGCTTTCATTGAGAGAAAGAAATCCACACTCATAGAAGACTCTCTCATAAAAAAAGGTTTTTTTCTCTATTTTCTAGTCCACTTGTATTTTTTCATACGTTCTTATTATTAGAATTTTTTATTTGCAAAGATTCTTTGATAAAACGTAAAAAAAAAAAAAAAAAAAAGGAAATATAATGGCTAGAAATTTAGAAAACTCCACGAGTGAAAATTCCAATATTCAAGAAATGGGATTGCGGCGATCCACGAGGTTGAATGTGATCTTAGGGGGCGGCACCACCACTACGAGGCTCCACCATGGCAACCACCGCGGTGGCCACCACGGTTACCACCCGTGGCGAGGTCCATGGCACCACTACCACAGGCCGAGTCGTGCCACCACAGCAAGTCCAAGCCATGCCATTCAAGGCCCACGGCACCAAAGCCACGGTTCAAGCCTCGCACTAGCAAGCATCATACACTGAGTAGCCTGCTCTCGTGACCAAGCCTGCTCCCACAACCCAGCCTGCCCCTACAGCCCAGCCTGCTCCAATGGTCTCCCAAGAAGCCCAAGTTGGCCCGAGACTATCCTAACCGTCCGGACTAACTATCGATCTAGGAGCATTTTCACTACATTTCTCCACAAATTTAACATTTCCTACCTCAAATATCGCGCCCGGAGCTTACCGCCTTTCCACTGCTCAATGAGACACATTCCTTCCAAGCTCTTCCATTCCGAATGGCGAACAACACTTGACCCGACAAGTCATGGAGATGACAAGCGCCCTTGCACAACAAACGACCTTGGTGAATCAGCTTTTGCAACGCACCGAGATCCAACGTGCCCCAGATGAGATGTCCTGAAGTAGGACAAGGGCAGACGAGGAACCTTTCCAGCAACGTCCTGGCAAGCAGCCACTCAACCAGTCACGAACTGAGCATTCGGGCAGCGTACATTCCCGATTGGGATAACGTTTACTCCCGTCTTAGCACGTGGAGGAGATTGCACTCTCGACTAGGTCGACGGGCAAGTATTCGCTCATGGTTGGGGCCACACTCCGGTAATCAACAAGAGCAACCTTCCAGGCAAAGCATTCATTCGCGGCTAGGCCCACAAGGAGCATCATCCACATCACATCGGAGTAGGCAACATGACGGACGGAGAGAAGTAGTCGCTTAATCTGGTTCAAGTTTAACCAGTAGCCTACAAAGAATTCCTTTGCTTGCTAGGAATGGACCATGTACACCACCGCGGCGACATGAACAAGTCGAAAACATGGAAAAGCAGCCTAGACAAACACGTCAAAATCGGGGGCAGCCAAGAGCTCCGCTACCCCAACAAAGGCAAATCCAAGAAGAGGTAGAAAGACTCATCAACGAAGGATTGCGTGATTTCCAACGCAATGAAGTGGCTGATGAGGTACTACGACGAGATATCACTAATATAAGTAGGTCACCTTTCACGGACGAGATCGAGCAGGCAAAGCCTCCACGGAAGTTCAGCATGCCACACTTCACATCTTTTAAAGGAGATGGAGATCCAGAGAGGTACCTAAAGCACTATGAAGCGCAATGGTCCTCTACCGGAACAACGATGCCCTTATGTGCAAAATATTTGCCACTACTCTACAAGGCGAGGCACAAGATTGGTTTCACACCTTGCCATCACGATCCATCTGGAATTTTGATGATCTTTTCTTGATTTTCACTAAAGAATGCTCATCCTACCGCTCAATCAAGAAAAAGTCCGACCACTTGTTCAACGTGAAGAAAAACCCAAATGAGTCGCTCCGCGACTACATAAAGAGGTTTAAAGCAAGGAAGGCAAAGATCGTCGGATGCGACGCCTCAATAGCAAGTGCAGCCTTCCAAAAAGGATTCACAATAGACCACGCACTGTTCGGAGAAATGATCATGAAAGAAGACCTAACTCTAGCAGATTCAGTTGCCCTGGCAGAGAAGCATACACTTTAGGACGAGGCTCGACGAGCAGAAAATGCGCCCGAGCAGCCTCGAAAAGAGTCGGCAACGGCTCAAAGAAAGGAAGATGGGAAGCAGCCCAACAAGAGCAGGCAGGAGGCTAAACGTAGGGACTGACCCATGAAGAAGGCCCGATAACCAAGAACTATTCTAAGTTCTCAATTCCGATCCATCAAATCCTTCATGACATAAAAAACGAGCAGTGGTTTAAGCTGTTGAAATAATCAAAATGAGATACTTCCGAGTTGGACCACACCAAGTATTGCGCATTCCACCAAGGTCCTGGTTACACAACCGACAACTGTTACACTTGGAAGAACTATCTAGAGAAACTCGTGAAAGAAGGCAAGGTCAATAGATACTTGGACAAGCCAGTTGCACAGCCAAGAAGGAATGCAAACGATGATGAGGAGCTGCCAACCAAGACGATTTGAATCAATGGCATCTTCGTTGAATCCGAACACTTAAGGGCCACTAATAACTCCAAAAAGATGAAGATCCAGCAGGCTTTACTAATCTCACAAGTCCAAGCAGTTGATACCCAACCAGGACCCATTATTGGCTTCACTGAGAAGGATACAGGAGACGTTGACTTCCCACACTACGACGCACTAGTAGTATTTGTCCAACTAGCCCATGCTATAATCGACAGAATGATGGTTGACAATAGAAGTGCAGTCAACCTACTTCAACTCTCAGTCATTCAGAAGATGGGCTTGGAAAGCACACTCATCCGCCGAGCAGAGGTACTCACTGGATACAATGAACACACCTCAACTACCATCGGCCACATCACGCTTGACGTGAAAACACCACCAGTTGTCTCAAAGCAGACGTTCATGATCGTAAGTGACCCATCTTCCTACAATGGGATTCTTGGAAGACCTTGGTTGATCAAGCTGGATACCGTCACTTCCGTCAAGTATCAAAAAATCTGATTCCGCATCCCAGGATGAGGAATTGGAGAAATCAAGTCCGACCAGGCCGCATCCCGACGATGCATTGTGCAAATGTTGAAAGAGTCAAAGAATAACACTTTTACCCCCGTGGAGACTACCTAGGTCCAAAGAGATAAAGAGGATACCAAATAGCAATTACAGCAGGAGGATCAAGAAGATGGCGCCCAAGTAGACGAGATAAGATGGAAACCTGAAGAAGACGCCGAAGACATCATTCTTGATCCCCAACAGCCAGAAAAGACGGCTAAAATCGACTCACGTCTAAGCCCATCCGAGAAAGAAGAACTTATAGCTTTCTTTAGAAAAAACTGAGACATCTTTGCATGGACACCATCCGACATGCCCGGCATCGACCCCAATCAGTCATTACCATAAGCTGCACGTCGACCCCGCTGCCAAACCAGTGATCCAAAAAAAAAGACATTTCGCGCCTGAGCGAGCAGCGATCATCGAGGTAGAAATTGAAAAGTTATTGGAAGCCGAATTCATAGAAGAGGTAACACACTCAGTATGGCTTGCCAACATTGTGCTAGTTATGAAGAAAGAGAATGGCAAATGAAGGGTTTGTGTAGACTACACCGGCCTAAACAAAGCATGCCCAAAAGATCCTTACCAGTCCCTCAGATCGATCTTTTGGTAGATTCAACTTCTGGGAACCAGCTACTCAGTTTCTTGGACGCATACTCTGGCTACAACCAAATAGCCATGTACGAGCCTGACAAGGAAAAAACCGCGTTTGTGATCAAGCGAGGTACCTATTGCTACAAGGTTATGCCCTTTGGCCTCAAGAACGCGGGAGCAACTTACCAAAGGCTAGTAAACATGATGTTCAAGAAGCAAATTGGGGTAACCATGGAGGTCTATGTCGACGACATCATGGTAAAAGGTAAGCAGCGGTCAGACCACTTTCGCAACTTGGCGGAAACTTTCAACATCCTTAGAAAGTACAAAATGAAGCTCAACCCCACCAAATGCACATTTGGAGTATCTTCAAGCCGATTCCTAGGGTACCTAGTAACCCAACGAGGAATTGAAGTGCATCCCAATTAAATCCGAGCGATTCTAGAGATGAAGTCTCCAACTACGTTGAAAAAGATCCAAAGCTTGACCGGACAAGCAGCTGCCCTCAACCGCTTCCTCTCGCGGTCCACCGATCGATGCAAGCCTTTTTTCAAAGTATCAAGAGGGCACAACGAGAGAAATAGGATGAAGAATGCGAAAAAGACTTCCAAGACCTAAAGAAGTATCTCACATCACCTCCCTTACTATCCAAGCCGAAAGCAGCGGAGGATTTATACATCTACCTGGCAGTCTCTGAAGTAGCAGTGAGCTCTGCCCTCATACGAGAAGAGTTGGGGGCCCAACTACCGGTATTCTACACTTCTAAAGCTCTTCTCGATGTGGAAACAAGATATCTGAAGATCGAAAAATTAATTTTGGCTCTAGTTGTTGCTGCTCAGAAGCTCCGACAATACTTTTAAGCTTATACAGTCATTGTCATGACTCAGTATCCTCTACGATCAATCTTACATGGTCCAAATGCTTCTCAACCAGTTATGAAGTGAGCATTGGAACTGGGCCAATATGGTTTAGTTTTCCAACCCCACACGGCAATAAAGGCCCAAGCCTTAACAGACTTCATAACAGAATTTACGCCTAGCCTAGGCAACGCAGCAGCGCAGCCTAACAACGCCCTAGAAGCAGCCAAGCACACCTTAGCCTTGCTTGCTTCCCCCGACGGAGATCTTTGGCATTTGCATGTCGATGACTCATCCAATTACAAAGGCTCAGGAGCAGGCGTGGTCCTTGTCACCCCAGACGGCTCAATGCTTGAGCAGGCAATCACTCTAGGTTTCAAGGCATCCAACAATGACGCAGAGTACGAGGCCCTACTGGCAGGCCTCCGAATGGCAAAAGACTTGGCGGTGAAGACGCTTGCAATTCACTCCGATTCCCAGCTAATCACCAGCCAAGCTACTGGGAGTACACGGTAAAACATCCAAGGATGGCTCAATATCTAGAGAAAGTATGCAAACAGCTTGAGGCATTTCAGACTTACACTCTCACTCAAGTTCCACGGACAGACAACGCTCATGCAGATGCGTTAGCCAGCCTAAGCTCCGCCCTCAATCACCAGCTCAAACGCTCTATTTCGATGGAATATCTAGATAAACCAAGCATAGAGACGGAACCGGTAGCCGAAGTGTCACAGGTTAGTGTAACTCCCAACTGGCAAAGTTCTATTATAGATTACCTGGTCAACGACACATTCCCCACAGAAAGATTGGAGTCTAGGAAGCTCCAAATCAAGGCAGCACACTATTACATGTGGAATGGCATTCTTATCCGAAGATCCTACACCGGACCACATCTCCGCTGTTTAGCGCCTCCCGATGACTTGAAGGTTCTAAGCTCAATCCATGAAGGCATTTGTGGAAATCACTCTGGAGGTCGATCTTTAGCACAAAAGGCTCTTAATGCAGGCTACTATTGGCCTACCATGCACCAAGATGTTAAGGAGTTAGTACAAAGATGCGACCGCTACCAACGTTACAAGCCCGTACCAGTATTGTCTGCCAATGAGCTACACCTGCAGACGAGTCCTTGGCCGTTCATGTAGTGGGCAATCGACCTGGTAGGACTTATGCCGCCTGCTACTGGGGGCAGAGGCATGATGATTGTGGTAACCGATTACTTTACCAAATGGGTAGAAGCGGAGCCTATGACGACCGACATAGAGCGCTTTATATGGAGGAACATTATTTGCCGATTTGGCATCCTTAGTCCATCATCACAGACAACGGCCCGCAATTTGTGGGCAAAAATTTGGCGAAGTTATTCCAAAAGTATGGCATTAAGCAGCATATGTCCATGCCGAGATATAATCAAGGCAATGGGCAGGCCGAAGCATCCAACAAGACGATCCTTGACTGCCTCAAAAAATCCCTCACCGACAAAAAGGGAAAATGGCCAGACGAACTCCCTGGATGTCTATGGGCATATCACACCACAAAAAGACGAGCAACCGGTGAAACTCCTTTCTCTTTGGCATTTGGTTCGGAAGCAATCAATCTTCCCAACATCATCGTGCCAAGCATCAGCACCCTACTGCCAAACATTGAACAGAACAGTAAGGAGATAGCCACAAGGATAGATCTGGCAGAAGAGAAGCGCGAGCAGACCATCACCTGCATCGCAGCCAACCAGTAACATCTCATCTCCAATTACAATAAAAGGGCCAAGATCCGGCGGTTCCAACCTGGAGATTTAGTCCTAAGAAAGGCCTTCATCACTGCCCGCAGAGAAGGTTCCAAAAAGATGGATCCCATTTGGGAATGACCATACAAGATCAACAGAGTAGGTGGTAAGGGTAATTACACCTTCACCACCATGAACGACAAAGAGATTGAGAAATAATGAAACGCCTACAACTTGAGGAAATACCATGTGTGACCTTCCACGATATCAAGACCCGAATACTCAAACAGCTCAACAGGCACCACCTCGCAGGCTGAGGACTATCCAGTTGTTATGCAAGTCTTTTGTAACTAAGTTATTCGTTCGTTTCATTCGTTTTTCAATGAAGAATTCAGAAGTAATTTACAACTTCGCTTGACTACAACAACTTATCTCTCCTACACTTCAACAGAAGATCGCGCCCTTCTTAGGGACTCATTGCAAGAATTGCACCCCCCGATGGATCAACCATGCTCTCTGAAACGGGAGGATAAACTCTACACTCTGAATATCCAGACGTGGATGAGCCAGGCTGCCCTAGTACAACTAGATGCAAGACGACTTGCGCCGGGATTCCTAGAAGTAGCCACAATGGTCTTTTGGCCTAATCCGTGGGGAACTGGGCCCTAGAGACAGATGGGGCACAATACGCAGTATGCCTTATGGACGACTGCCCTGGAAACCTAAAGCTGCTACCGAGTGCACTAAGGTAGCCTACGGTTTTCGAAAGACTGCCTACGGCTTGCCCTTCAAGCAGTAAAGCCGTGCTAGACTTTTACAACTGCACATTATTGTGAAAGGTTAAACAAGCTAGCGTGCATATACGAAGCCTTATCCACTGCCGACATGTTATGTAGTCGATAAGATTCATAACTGCCAAGCACAAAACAACTTACACCAATTCCTAAAGTATTATGGTACTTGCTACGCAACCTACGAAATTGGAGAAAGCCAAAGTAAACAACCTAGTGGTTATGCGGATTTGTCTACTTTTGTAAGTAAGACATACGGCTGCCAACCCTATGGCTAACAACTTTGCAAAGTTCTACACCAACACCTATGACTGTGTAGGCTACGTAGGCCTGTGACTGTGTAGGCTACGCAGCTTATAGAAAAGCAGCACGCTTGTCATAGGTCTACAAAGTCTAAAGGTTAGGGCATGAACAAAATAAGCAAAAATGGAGAAAAGCGAAGGAAACAAGTTTATTAAATTTTCTAGCAAAATTGATAAACGACTAGCAAAGATCGAATGAATTCAAGAAAAACAAAAACAAGGAGGAAAACAAAGAATATCCTAAAGGCTACCTAGAAGACTACTCTTCAGCAGCTTGAACTTCCTACGACTACTTGGTCACCACACCTTCAGCAGCCGTGACGCCTTCAGCAATGGCAGCATTTGGCGCTTCACCCTCAGCTGCCCCAGCCTGGGTACCAACATCTCTGACTACTTCACCGATAGAAGATTCAAAAGTAAAGGCAAACAAGTCTTCCAGAGAAATAGAGAAGGTCTCGAAGTCTTTTCCAGAAAACTCAAAGTCAGACGGCCGCCCAAAGAGATGATCTACATAACCAGCTTATAGAAATCGGCTTGACTTTGAGTAAGCGAAGTCTCAAACCCAGCCTTCTCACCCCTCAACTACTCATTTTCCTCAAGCAGACGAGCACGAACCCGCTGCATTTCCTCCACTTCTTTCTTCAGATTGTCGTTGATCTGCAAGGCACTTTGAAGTTCTAACACTTGAGGTTCAAGTGTGTCAACAACCTTCTTGAAGTGTATCACTTGGTTGTAAGTAGCAATCAGTTTTTCAACCTTTGCATAAGCAGCAGTGCGAAATTCAGAGATGGCACGTTCAAGATCTTGAATATGAGGTATGTAACATTCAATCTCATTCTCTGCACTTTCATACTTTACTTGAATCGCGTCAAGCCTAGCCTTCAAATCCACGATCTCTTGGCGATCGGTCTTAAGCTACAGAGAAGTGGGGGCAGAAATATGAGACCCCTTCAAAGCAGCAAGCTCATATTCCAACTTTTTGACTTTCTCGGCCGAAGAGTAAGCTTCGACTGCCATAGTTCTTGCCACCTCCTTGGCAGCCTTGGTATCCTCTTGGTCAAGAAGCATGGACTTGGCTGCCAGAATCGCCGTTTTCTACATTATGGCCAGCAGAGCAGTCCTCCTATACTCGGTCGTATGCTTCGAAAGGGAACTTGGACCAACAATTCCTTTAACGCCATCAACAAACTTAACACATATATCTACGTCCTCGAGCAGGTCTGGCTTCAAGAGCGCACAAATTTCAGCAACATCCCCAAAGACAGACTTGGTGGATTTCTCACGACTGCTTGTGAAGATAATTTCCTTCTTCTCAGCAGACGAATCAATCTCAGCAGTAGAGGGAACAGATTTTGGGACCATTCTAGCAGGGAGGGGCACATTGTCACTCTTCATAGTAGCAAGCCTCTCCAAATATGAGCCAGGTTTAGCTCCAAATGAACATTTTATCACGAATTTTGGCACCGGAGGCATGGAGGAACTTTTGCTCTGGGCAACCCTTTCAGCAATTGAGCTAGCAGCCTTCAAAACAACAGGCATCATCGACACAGATCTAGCAGCTTCCTCTTTCTCGCCCTTGGAGGAAGTCAAGTTAATCACAAGCTAGGGAGCAGCCGATGAACCTTCACAAGCTGAGGAAGAAGTCTTCAATTTTTTCTCAGCATGCGTTTCTTGAGCAGGCGAGAAAGACCTCTTTTTCCCACCTTCATTTGTAGCAGGCTCCACCACAGTAATAGGACTAGCTAACGCATCAGCTTTAATTCGCTTTATCTCATCTCTCGGGGGCAACCCACCTTTTTCTCTACGAAGATGACTAAGCAGCCAGCGCCACTCACGATACTCAGAAGGGATACCCAGAGCGACATGTACTTTCCTCATGTCCGGAGAAACCTTGGGAGTTGAGCCAAATTCCAAATCTACAAAAGGCAGCGGAAGACAATCAGAAAACGGAAGAGCAGCTTAGCACAAATACAAAAGCAGCCGAAAGATTAAGCAGCTCACTTACCAGATATGAAGATTGTGGGAACATGCAGCTCGGGGGAAGAGTCGGATTCCCATTCTCCACTTATCTCCAAAGTCTCCTTAGCCCAGTCATGATCTCCCTTGCTTGAATTATCAAAAAGCCTATGGCGATATCGCAGCTGCCCAACTCCCTCGATGTGGCCTATGTCAAAGAAATACCAAAATCCGTTGACGGTCAAATCTAAGTCAAAGAATTGGCTTAAATTGTGGAATCCTACCATCACGCGGACTGCATTCGGAGAACATTGAGTGAGGGCACATCTCATGGAGCAAAGTACTTCTTGGAAAAAACACGGAATAGGAAAGGTAAACCCCAACACAAAATAGTAGGGGTGGAACTTGATGGCTCTCCGAGCCCCGTCACATGGCTCACGGGTGCTACCATCTTTGACACGCTTCACTCGCACTCCCGACGGAATAGCATGCCAATAAGTTTCAAGGAAATCTCTAAACAAGTCGTCAGAGCTAATCTTGAAGTGAGCAGCCTTGAAGTAGCCAACCTTGCTCAAAGATCCACCTTGACGGTACAATGGTGCCACGCCATCATCATTCTTGAGGTTCGAAGAAGACATGCTTAAAAAATTCTACAAAGTTGCAAGGAAATTCGTTAGACGGTTGTTTCAAAAAAAATATGGCAAAACAAGGAGCCTAGCTCGCGCTAGCTCCCTCATATTTCCGCTCAGCTAAAGGGCCTAGTAGCCCCACCCAGTCAACAGGGGGTTGGCGCCCCCATACTTTCTCCTTCCTCACAGCCCAGGCACAAAGGCCTAGACATCAGCACCAACCCACGACTCAAGTTGTAGGAAGCCCAGCGCCCATGCCAAGCCCCACGGCATGGCATGTTCACTCCCACCACCCACAACAACAGTGCCACAGCCTCCCTAGGTCTTTTTTTTAAATATCCTCGACCCCTGTCGAGCCAAATTTCAAGCCCCAAGACTCCAACAAAATCAAGAAGACAAGAGAATTAATTTTGTCTTACCTAGAAGCAACGAGAAGACGAAGCAAGCAACGAAAGACGGTCCTTTGCACGGGCAAGATGTCGAAGATGGCTAGAGGAGAGGGAACAAATATCCTCTAGGCTCTCTATCTTGTAGGGTAGAATAAGTTTCTCTCCAAAGTTGATTTAATAATCCACTTAAGGTGGACTTAAATAAGCTTTGAGAGGAATTTATTTCCTTTTCCTAGAAGAATCTAATTTCCTATTAAAAGAGAGAATCAACATCAAAATAGGAAACAATTTAAAGTTTCCTAAGGCAAGAAAATCTCTACACCTGTTGCCCTTTTTTGCGATTAGCCCAGCAGGTGTGGGGGCATTTGTGGAGCCAAAAATAATCACAAGGCGACACGTGGATTTTCGGACAAAAGAGGACAAAAATATCCTTGAGGAGTAACGGGATTCCTACGCGCAAGCAGCAAGCAATCATCTCAAAAGAGCTCAAAATAGGTAACAATTCAAAAACCTATCTCATCAAATCTCTTCTACAAGGTAACTCCCAAAACCTATTTCATTCCATATATTTTCTACCTCTTTTTCCCTTTTTTAGCTAATCAATTAGCTATTTATTTTAATCATTCCATAACCTTCAAAACTTTCCACATAAATTGAGTTAATTGGCTAATTAATGGATTAATTCTAATTAATCCATTAATTGCCAATTAAAATTACCCATCTCACACAAAAAATACCACAATGGCCGGCCACCTTTTCTCCAAAGAAGGATCGGCCAAACTTTATATATTGGACCCCATTTTCTCAAAAAAAAACCCAAGTCCACACTATTGCTAAAATTCTCAAACACTTTCTCTCTAAATTCTAACTTTGGCATCGGAGGTTCTTCGACCAAAGCCCCCCATTCATCGTGGGTGCGTGAGGCTCGTGGCCTTGACCGAATGTGTTAATTGTTTTGTAGGTGCAATTTTGTCCAAGATCAAGGAGGAAGAAATTTGCATCCACATTTTAGTTATTACATTTAATTTTAAATTGTTAGATATTTTTTATCGTTAAATTTTATTTATATTCGATTTAAAATGTTGAATTTAATACATTTAAAATTAAAAATAAAAAAAAAACATTGAATCTTGAGTATTGAATGAACCAATAATTCATTCCCCAAAGCCGCCAGATGAAAACAAAGCTGTCAATGGTTTGTCCAATCGCTGTAGCTCTGTGCCGTGCAGGACATGGCGTGCGTTGCCGACACTTATTCTTTTTTGTGCGCATGCAAGTGCCCTGCTGGGCCGGAATTTGAAGTTTGGTTGGCATTTTAGTTGGAATCTAGCCCAATTTAGGTTTTAACATAAATTTAGTTTTAACCCAAGTTTTGAGTTCTATTCCAATCATTGGAGTTGGTTCCTCATTGAAAACACATGCAGACACCGATTGGGGATGAAGGGAAAGAGATTCTTTTTTAATCTTTTTCATCAAGATCATAGAATTAAGTGATCCAAGTTTTTAAAATTTCATCTAAAAATAAAAAATTATTATAACTTTTAAGAGATCAAAATATGTAGACCGTTAGATGAAATTTTAAAAATCCGAAACACTTGATCCAATGATTTTAGTGGAACTATGCATATGACCAAGTACAACCTCAAGCGTTATGGCGCGTGTGCTCCAAATCGGTTCAAAACAATTTAAAATTGCAAATTGCATGGACCAAATATGGAAGCAGTCAATCACGATTTCAACTCTGACTGTCCTTATGCCAATACATTCTGTGATCAACAATAAAAGTTAAACAGTCCGATTTATTGACTTTTAAATCAATTAAAAAAACTTATTTAATAAATTATAAATATATTCTTGTGGTAGTTTTCACATATTTTTATTTTTAATTGGTACCCCCATATATTTTTATTTTGTGCCCCTATTCTTAAAAAACTTTAATGTGTACCCATAATTTATATTTTGATATGTACCTACAATTTTTAATTTAATTTGTATAATTTGTACCAATATTGTAAATTTGTACAAATATTCTTTTATTTTTTATTTTGTGGTTGGGAAAGGAAATTTAATTAGATAGAAAAGCCTCTAGTACAATCTATCTCATACAATCAATTGACCCAAAAAAAAAATCTCATACAATCAAATAAAAAAAACATTATTAGGTATACCAGCATCTCAAATATACAGATTCCCAACTTGATGCCCCATCATTGCAAGCGCATCCTCAGAAAACATGAGCCCATCTGACCTCTAAAGAAGGCAGAAACGAGCCATTGATATTCTCCAAAATTGACCTTAGGTTCCAAGGAATGTTACAGCGTCCCTGAGCAGTTTCATTGATTAACTTAAAAATCCTTCTTTTAGTTATAATTCGTACCATATGATTATAATTTATTTTCAAGCCCATATTTCTTTTAAACTTTGATTTGTACCCATAAATTCAAATTTGATTTGTACCTAAAATTTGTAATTTAATTTGTACAATATGGAAAATTTTATTTGAACCCACATAACTACTCTCTACACCCAATTTAAACTTTAAATGTGAGTTATATTTTTTACTCTATTGCATAATTACCCTCAAGTACAAGATAAAACTAACAATAAAATACAAATTTATCAATAAACCCACTTAATAATCAAACTCTCATTACATCAAACTCTACTATCACACAGTCTTTATCCTAAGTCCATTCTAGCTTAAATCACTAAGATGTTGTCATACAGTAAAACAAGCTCTTTTTGACCGATGGTGATGATTTTAAAGTTTTGAATCCTCCAACCAAAGAATGAATCAATATAATCTCAACAAAATCCTCTACAAAGCAGTTGGGCAATTTATACCTTGCTCTAATTAAAAATTAAGCTTGAACTTGACCAATGCGGGAGCAAGGATCGAATATTAGCAACACAATTATTTAAACTCGACTCAATTGTATATCATAGTGACGAGAACTGCATCGTATCCAGTATCCAACAGGTCCTTGACTTTGTATATTAGAGTGACAAATATGTCATAGATTGGATTTTGGTGGGAAATACCGAATAACACTAGGAAATTCATGTTTCCTTTTGATTCAAGCATTTGATTCTGAGGTTAATTATCGATTCAACAAATTTGGGATTAAGTTTAGAACTAATTTTGTATAAACAATGTGTCTTAGGTTCACTTTGACTATTGGGTTTTAATTCTTATTTGGGTTTCTTTTGCAGGTGGTGATTTCTGGGTGTGGCTATGAGGTAATTGCAGTATACTCTTTCTGCAATTAAGATTGTTTTTGCAATAGGATAAGATGAGTTTGATTAAGTGATTAAGTTACTCGTTTTGCAATTAAGATTGAATTTGCAAGTAGAAGATAACAGAAGACTTAACAATGTTAAGTTGTGTTAAGAAATTAGAAAAGCCACAAAGGGGCCGCAATCTTTATGAGTGCAAAAGATTTGAACTCCATTAAGCACAAGACAAATATGTAAGAGATATTGCTCTATATACGCCTTAAATAAGTTGTAGAACATTGATTTTGAGTTTTTATTTTGAATGGGTGTAAAGATAGACCTATATATTAAATTGGGTCTCCAAGGATACTTTAAGTAGTAAATTTGGGTTTAAAGAGATATTGATAGTTTAATTAAAAATAATATGGGTGTAGAGAATAAATTGGGTGTACAAAAAGATTATATGGGTTCAAATAAAATTTCCCTTACAATATTACTCAATTAGTGATTTCAATAATTATGATATTTCAAAAATACAATTTGAACTTGTATACATTTCATAATTTTTTGGGCTATGAAATCATTAAATGCGGAGTTAAATCACCTAAATGACCCAAACATTTAAATATTGGACGATGTAGCAAATTCCACCGTCTTCAGTCTTAACGAATATGTACCTACAAAACAATAAACAACTTTGATCAAGGGCAAAGCCTTAGGCGCCCACAAGGTAAGGGTGTTTGGCCAATGAATCTCCGATGCTAAATCAGAATGCTTAGGGCTTGTATGCGGAGCACAAACTTACCAATAAATGGCAGAGATGAGGTATTTATTGGGAGGTGGTCAGCCATGGTAGAGGTGTGCCCTACACGTGGCGGCTTCCTATTAGCCATGGTGAGTCATCCGTAGGATGGATGAGGAAAGAATACTCCCAAGATATCAACTAGGAGATAATATCTTGGGATGATGAGGTAAGTATCATTGACTAATTTTGATGAGGATTCCTTACTTGTTTGAGTTGATCTTAAATCAGAAATGTATTAAAGATAGGATTTGATGATTAATCTTATCTTTAATGCCTTTGACTTTTTCATGCCACGAGCAGGGAAGCTTGGTGACGTCGTATGCAGCTGTTCGAGCTTCCAGGGACATTGAATTGGGTGTGGGAACACTTGTGTGCCCCGTTTATTTAATGAGGAAAATCTTTTCTTCTTTAGGAAAAGTTAGTGCGATATCTTCTAAATTTTTTAAATTATTTTTTGCTTCACATTGAACTACGATGGAAATATTTGAATAATAAAGTTTCATCCTAACAATCGGGTTGAACAAGGACTGCAATCATAACGTCCATGCAGGGCCAGTCTTGAGTTTTTGGGTGCCCAGTGCAAAAGCTCAAAATGTGCCCTATTTTAATACGGAAACATATGTTTAAAAAAAAAAAAATTAACGAAGACTGGAACCCAGTCGAAGCTGGGGGGCTAGGCTCTCACGCCCAAAATGATCAAAATTATCATTCCAACACATTATATAGGGTAAATTACATAGAACCCCCTCAACTATTGGGTCATTAACAGTTTCATACCTCGTCTTTAAAAAGTTTCAATGTCATACCTTATCTTCGAATTTGTTTCAATTTCATACCTCCTGTCACTTGTCTGTCAAATTTTCTGTTAAATGCTGACGTGGCATGTGACGTGGCACATTTTATATTAAAAAATTATTAAAATATTATAAAAACTTAAAAAAATATTTTAAATATTAATTTAATATTTTTTTTCTCTCTCTCCCCTCATCTTCTTCTTCTTCTTCTTGCATGCCGAACTGGTTCGGTTATTTTTTTTTTTATTTTTTTTTTTCCTCTCTCTCTCTCTCACTCTCTCTCTGTCTTTGTCTCTGTTCTTCTTCTTCTTACCCCCAATCTGCCCAGAAGAAGAACAAGAAAGAGGAGGAGAGAGAAGGAAAAAAAAAAATTGTTACCCCACCCCAGGTTCGGCCCTGCCCAGAAGAAGGAGAAGGAGAAGAGAAGAAGAAGAAGAAGAAGAAGAAGAAGAAGAAGAAGAAAAAAAAAAAAAAAAAAAATGTGTTCGGTCTGGGCAGAGAAGAAGAAGAAGAAGAAAGAGAGAGAAGAGAAGAAGAAGAAGAAGAAAAAAAAAAAGGTGTTCGGTCTGGGCAGAGAAGAGAAGAAGAAGAAAAAAAAAAAAAAAAAAAAAAAAAAAAAATGTGTTCGGTCTGGGCAGAGAAGAAGAAGAAGAAGAAGAAGAAGAAGAAAGAGAGAGAAGAGAGAGAAGAGAAGAGAAGAGAAGAAGAAGAAGAAAAAAAAAAAAAGAAGGTGTTCGGTTTGGGAGAGAAGAGAAGAAGAAGAAGTAGAAGAAGAAAGAAGAAAGAAGAAAGAGAGAGAAGAGAGAGAAGAGAAGAAGAAGAAGAAAAAAAAAAAAAAAAAAAAGGCGGTCTGGGCAGAGAAGAGAAGAAGAAGAAGAAGAAAGAAGAAAGAGAGAGAAGAGAGAGAAGAGAAGAAGAAGAAGAAGAAAAAAAAAAAAAAAAGGCGGTCTGGGCAGAGAAGAGAAGAAGAAGAAGAAGAAGAAGAAGAAGAAGAAAGAAGAAAGAGAGAGAAGAGAGAGAAGAGAAGAAGAAGAAGAAAAAAAAAAAGAAAAAAAAAGAAGAGGTTCTCGGTCTGGGCAGAGAAGAGAAGAAGAAGAAGAAGAAAGAGAGAGAAAAGAGAGGAGAGAAGAAGAAGAAGAAAAAAATTAATTTTTTATTAATTTTTTATTTTTTTATTAATTTATTAATTTATTAATTTTTTATTAATTTTTTAATATAAAATGGGTCCCGTCACTTGCCACGTCAGCATTTAACGGAGGAATTGACGGAAGGCTGACGGAAGGTATGAAATTGAAACAAATTCGAAGATAAGGTATGACATTGAAAATTTTTAAAGACGAGGTATGAAAATGTTCACGACTAATAGTGGAGGTGGTTCTGTGTAATTTACCCCATTATATATTATAAAAACACTAACACATAGTCTAACATATTATAAAAATTAAACCTAAAAATTGGGTTTGAAATGAAATCAAATAATTCAATTAGTCAAGAATTCAATTCATCAACATCAACAATTCTATACATCAATTATCAATTTATCATATAGTTCTATGTCACTTGCATTGCAAAATTTTATTTTAAATTATAAATTGATAATTCAAATTTTAAAAATTAGTTTACCTCAAAACTCAAAAGGGTTGGGGGTGAGTGAATGCACTTGCAACCAATGACCTGGCACTGAGCTGAGGAGTGTGAAGGATTGCAGCAGCCAATGA
Organism: Cotoneaster glaucophyllus; assembly: GCA_036320875.1. Taxonomy (NCBI): domain Eukaryota; kingdom Viridiplantae; phylum Streptophyta; class Magnoliopsida; order Rosales; family Rosaceae; genus Cotoneaster; species Cotoneaster glaucophyllus. The sequence continues at coordinate 39,817,288 of CM070073.1, forward strand.
ATTGAGAGAAAGAAAAGGGAGAGTCAGGGATTGGCAGCAGGGAAGTGGGGGAAGTAGGGAACAAAGAGGGGGGGGTGGGTGGGGTGGTGGGGGGGGGGGGGGGGGGGCTGAGTGGGGGAAGTAGGGAACAAAGAGGGGGGGGGGGGCCTCCAGCCTCTATTTGGGCTGTGAGCATTTTTTTTTTTTTTTTACACTTAGTTATTTGGATTTTTTTATTTTAGTGCCCCCTTCATTTTGGGGCCCTGGACAGCTGCTCCTGTGGCACTGGGTCTGGGCCGGGCCTGCATCCATGACAAATTAGTCAGGTAATTTATACACCGACATTTTTATGTATAAAAATATCCTAAACACTTCTCTTCCCACCACCACCACACCATTTCTTCATTTCCATTTGCTTTTGTGTTTTGGTTTTAAAAAAAATGAGTTCGCCTAGTTTGGCAGAAAAGCCGCATGCAGTTTGCGTACCATTCCCAGCTCAAGGTCACATAAACCCCATGCTCAACGTAGCCAAACTCCTCCACTTCAAAGGCTTTCACATAACCTTTGTTTACACAGAGTTCAACCACAAACGCCTCCTTAAATCCCGAGGCCCCAACTCCCTCGACGGCCATCCCTCCTTCCAGTTCGAGACCATCCCCGATGGACTCCCTCCAACTGATGCTAATGTTACCCAAGACATACCATCTTTGTGTCATTCCACTAGGAAAAAATGCTTGCCTCACTTAAGAGAGCTTTTGTCCAAGCTGAACTCTTCGCCCGATTCGCCTCCTGTGAGTTGTGTAGTTTCCGATGGTGTCATGAGCTTCACTCTAGATGCAGCTCAGGAACTAGGGATTCCCGAAGTGCTTTTCTGGACAACAAGCGCTTGTGGCTTCTTGGCCTACATGCAGTTTTACCGTCTCATCGAAAAGGGTCTAACTCCTCTTAAAGGTATATTTTGGTCAAGGAAAATGAAATCCCAACTACTTGTTTCTCTTGATCTGTTTTTAGTTTCATTTTCATTCTGATAATTTTTATTAAACAGCATATTAATTTGGCATAGGAAAATGATTATATGTTCATGTATACAAATCTTGAGCTTCTGTGTATTACTGAAAATTGTTTGTGATATAAATTTTAGCACATATGTAATTGTGTATATCATTAATAGATTGTAGTTAAAATACAAGATATTATTTTTTATAATTGTGTTACTTGTAAAACATATAAGCATTTCCAGTTTACTATAAATAATACACACCCCAAAAATTTTAAGGAAAACTAATGAAAAGGGCTTGAAAAATTTGAGTTTTAACGATAAGGACAAAATAAAGAGTAAAGTGAATAGTACCATGTTTGACTTTTTAGTGTAAAAATATGATTTTTCGTTAAAATGAACAGTACCGCGGACTTTTCGTTAAAACTCCCAAAATTTTATCTCTTTGCCGCACCCCTCAGAGGAATTAGGCCGCACAAATTTTTTAAATGGTCAATGGCCTGATGTATAATATGGAAAAGGGTCACCTCTGACCAATTACCTGACACGCACTTTGGTATTCATTCTCGAAGGTTGAGTTTTAGTGTTCGAGAATCAGGATAGAAAGGTAAGTGCCTTTGTTGAACAAATCAAAAGAGTAATGTTAGGGAGATTAAATTTATAGATTAAATTTTGTAAATTAAATAACATGAAAATTGATGATTGGATAATTATTTAAATGTTGATAAACGTATTTTTTTTCTTCTATTGGTAACATATCATTTAGTTTGCAAATTTAGTCTATCACCATTGCTCAAAACAAAATCCTAATTTGCTATGCATGAAAAAGAAAAAAAAAACCATATCTTATGCTTAAAACTTGCTATAGCTGTTAAAAGCTTAAACACTGTCGCCGTCAACAATTTATGCAATTGCTGATCCGTCTTCTACACCTCTCATCTCTCTCTCTCTCTCTCTTTTACTTGGGAAATTGGAGCCGACGTATTCATTCAAAATCTTCTTCGGTTTAGCTCCATTTTGTTTGGAGATCGAGAGGACACGGCGAGACTCGGGGATGGGTCTCAAGATAGATTTTTTCCCTAGCCCGCCAGGCGTCCGCCCAGACCGCCCACATCTATTTAGCCCACTCAAGCGGCTGCCTTACGCCACCTAGTAAACTTACCGATTTAATAAACAATTAGTGTTAATTGCGACGGAGCACCAACGTCTAGTGCCTAGGCAGCCACCTAGAGCGCTTTTTAGAATTGTGGAAGCAACTTACGTTTGTTGTGGGTTCTACCTTTATTAAATAGGTGGTAAAATGTGGTATAAAAATGTAATTAGTGTAGCATAACTAAAAAAATAAGTTTATTGGAGCGCTTTTCATTAAAACCCTCGAATTATAAATGTTAACACGCTTTCTTCATTGGATTTGCAGATCCCAACTATTTGACAAACGGGTATTTGGATACCATGATAGATTGCATACCAGGCATGAAAGATATCCGATTGAAGGACATTCCAAGCTTCATAAGAACTACAGACCCCAATGACCAAATGCTGGATTTTTTTCTGGTCGAGACAGAACGAGCAAAAAAGGCTTCAGCTATTATTTTGAACACATTCCATGACTTTGAACGTGAAGTTTTAGATGCACTTTCAACTCTGCTTCCGCCTGTTTACTCCATCGGACCTCTAAACCTACATATCAGTCAGATTTCGGCAGATAACGAGTTGAAGTCGATCAGATCGAACCTATGGAATGAGGAACCAGAGTGCCTTGAGTGGCTTGACACTAAAGAACCCAACTCTGTGGTTTATGTCAACTTTGGAAGCATCACAGTTATGAAAAGTGAGCAGCTAATTGAGTTTGCATGGGGACTTGCAAATTGTAGGAAGACCTTTCTGTGGGTTATTAGGCCTGACCTAGTTGGTGGGGATTCAGCTGTGGTTCCTCCGGAGTTTGTTGAAGAGACCAAAGATAGGAGCCTATTGGCAAGTTGGTGTCCTCAGGAACAAGTTCTGAGTCACCCAGCTATCGGAGGGTTTTTGATGCACAGCGGATGGAACTCTACACTTGAAAGCGTGTGTTGTGGAGTGCCAGTGATTTGTTGGCCCTTCTTTGCAGAACAACAAACCAATTGCAGATTCAGTTGCAAAGATTGGGGCATAGGGTTGGAGATTGAAGGTGATGTGAAAAGAAAATATGTGGAGGAGCTTGTGAGAAAGTTAATGGACGGGGAGGAGGGCAAACAGACAAGAAAGAAAGCCTTGGAATGGAAAAAGTTGGCAAAGGAGGCCATTAGTGGTCCTAAAGGATCGTCTTTTGTGAACTTTGACAAAATGGTCAACCAGGTGCTTCTGTCACCAAGAAAGTAGAGTGAAATGATTAATCAGTGATGTTTGTTGTTGATCAATTATCTTATGAGTTTGAATCTAGTTGTTAATTGTCATGTCTGTGGACCATATCTATCTTCATCGTTGTAACTTTTTACTTACTTCAATGCAGTAAAATTGTTCTATTAAGGGGAACTCTCCTGAGCAAAGGCTTGGGATCCTCCTGACCAAATAACACAGGCAGTTGGATTTTGATTCAACGGCTACAAACAGGGGACCCCTCTAAAAGTTATAATAATTGTAGCCATTGGATCAAAATCCAACGGCCTGTGTTAATGGGTCAGGATGATTCCGAGTCTTTACTCAGGAGAGGATCCAATTTCCTATTCAGATACATGTCTAAAGTATTCTTTCACATTTGTCTTACTGTTTTAGTGTGTGGCATGATGCGTTAATTACGCATTGTACTTATGTGATACATGAGCTTAAAATAGTTTTATTTTATGTTTAAACAAAAGTTGCTAAGAAAATCCCGTCACAACTATAAGTCTAAGCAAAATATATCAAGCAGATTGAGTCTCACTCTCACATTTCAAAATATATTGCAACTATAAGGTTAAGTTGGTCAACACACTTCCCTTGACGTACTTATTTTGTCGTTTAAGGTTTTGCCCGACATACTTCTATCAGCCAAAAGTCGTTGAGCAAAGGTCAGAGCTGAAATGTTTGCCTGACGAATTATAGCACTTTGTTGGGCAAGTAATTTTTGCCCGACGAAAGAAGTATGTCAAGCAAAGTGCTTTGACCAACTTAGGCCGACAAAATCTGTCACGCCCCAATCCCGACATACATCCAAGATTGACGCGTGATGCTCAACTGTAGGGGGTCCGAGAAAATATGAACAAGAAATATTGCACTGAAATTTCAATATTTACAAATTGGTGGGGTATTTGTCACAAATATACAACTATACAACGAAGCTAACCCAGTAGGCTCCCAAAAGATAGTCTATAAGAAATACAAGGAAAGATATAAGGGTAACCTAATCACTCCAAGCTCTCTAACCTTTGTACGCTACCCAAAGAGCCCCTTGTATCTACTAAGTTTTGTTACCTGCACAATCACCCCTACACCGTGGGGTGCACCGGGCAAATCAATAACTCGAATAAGCTGCGAAGATTGTGCTAGCGATAATAATCCGACGTACGTAATAATCATAAAACAAATCCATTGATCACAGTTTATAAACAGCAAATAAAAATCCATTCTTTATAAAATCATAATCAAACCACTGACAACCCTGAAGGAATCACCCAAGCATCCATCAGCCTTTCTAAATCAAGCCACAAAGGTTCTCAAATCTATGTTTCATAAGATACACTGGAAACTAGGGCTAGAGTGACTCAGTTCGGCCGAATCCTACATCTTCTAAACTTTTACATTCTAGACCGAATCCAAAGAATCAACAAATCAACGAAGACAAAAGATGCGATTTCAGACTACTCTACAAAATCCAACAGTTCTGGACAACTCAACAAAATCGAACACAAAGAGGGATTCTAGATCACTAACAGAATATGAACAGATACGATACTTGACCACTCAACAGAATCGCAGAGTATGAGGGATTCTAGACCACTCACCAAAATTTGAACAAAGAAAGATGGATCGATTCCAGACCACTCAATGGAATCCAAAGGAAGCAAGAGAACTAGACTACTCATTGGAACAACAACGGAACTCAATTTCGGACCACTCATTGGAATCAAGTATAATCCAAGGAAACATAATTTAGAACGACTCAATGAAACAAGGCATGACACATCCTCTAGTAAAATCTAGATGGATTCAGGACGCGTTCACCAAATGTCAATTGTCGGTCAAACCTCAACAGTAGGGTTAACAACTCCACGTAACTCGATCCAGAAGATTCGCATATCGAATTTTCGATTCGTAACTTTCTTGGATTTTTTTTCACAACAAAAAATCTATGATTGGATTCGTGGGGTTGGCACGATCACAATGGTGCTACTTGTTAGTCAAATTTCATTGGAAAAATGGATGGGTAATGGTGGTGTTTTCTCGGCAAAGTGGGGAAACGAGAAAGATGATAGAATTGGAAAGAAACAGGAAGGAAATGGAAAGAGAAGGCTCCATAAAGGTGGGGGAAGGATCCCACATGGCACACAAGCCAATATCAGAAAATAAAATCATGTGTCTAAATAATGGCAAATTACCAAAATATCCTCGACTTCCAAGACTCATAGAATTTTCATTATAACTCCAAATTGCGTTCTGCTTGTGCCCACGCGTTCATAGCAATATGTACTATTCAAATATACCAAGAAATGTACAAAACATGTAAGGATCAAATGCGTCCATGTACAATTTTGTGTAGGGATAAGGGCATTTTCATCTTTTTTGCAATTTCGAAAATAATCAATGTCGTAACTAAACACGTCGTAACTACGAGATATGAAATATAAATTGTGAAATCTAAGAGCAGGATTTCACAATCTAACTTGTCCATCAAAACTATGTCGTCGGGTTTTAGGGATTTCACAAAACCAATTGAACCCGATCCGCTCCTAGGCCGCGAAGCTCTCGGCCTTTCCCTCATTAACCATGTGCATCAACAATTTTAGGATACATTTAAGGTGTCAATTGCTCCATTGGCGTTTCTAGTTTCTGCTGTGAAGAAGCTAGGCAGATCGGGGCTCCTAAACTGATGAAGCTGATGGAGAAGCCCGGTTGCCGATTCATATCGCTGGTTCCCGTTAGTGGAATATCCGCCATTTGTGTCGTTGGGTCATTCTGACCTGAACATGAGGCAAAAGAATGACCACTAGTGATCAACTGTGATGACATCTGTGGAAAGTAAATCACAACAAAGCTAACAATATTGTACAAAATAACATTATTTCAAAATTCATACAAAAAAAAAATTAAAAAAAAACATTACTTAATGACATTATTTCTTAATATTCATACAAAATCATAAATTTCTTATATTTCCGAAAAAATTACAAATTTCTAATATCTTGTACAAGTTTCACAAATTTAAGAAATTTCTTACAAATTTCACAAATTTCCAACAAATTTAAGAAATTTTCTACAAATTTGACAAATATTTACTACAAATTTCTAATATGACATCTTGTCCCTTTCCCACCATACCCTTTCCCCTCCCTCCAAATATATCACACATCTCACCACATATCATAAATGCAATTACATATTACCAAAATCAATAAAAAGACAACCTAGAAAAGAGAGAGGACATACCTTCCTTTGAGCTTGAGAGTGAGGCGACAGAGAGAGATAGGGCATAGAGAAATAGAGCAGAAAGGGCAGAGAGAGGGGACTGAAGAAACGACACTATGAAGAATAAGAAGGCACTCGGCCTAATATCAGACCTTTGCCCATGAATTGGTATGTAAGGCAAAGGTTTAAAAATCATGACATGTGTATTTTGACCTAATACATTCGTTGGACAAGAAACCAGTTTGTCAAGCAAAGTTTGCACAGAAATGCCTACGCTGTTTAATGATGGCATAAAAATGGTGGGAAAATAACCTTGCTCGTTGAAAATTACAATATTTCATCTAGTGAACCCTTCAATCTGAAGGGAAATTAATTTTTTGGGGGAAAAAAAAAGTGAGGGAAATTATAAAGTTTGCTCGACGAAAATGGTAAATTTTGTTGGGAAAACACCAAATATTCAAAATTTTCCTAAAAAGGAAAACTAACGAAAAGTCCAAAAAAAACTACTCTTTTAACGAAAAACCATTTTTAAAGGTATAGTGAATAGTACCAGGTAAAGGTAAAAATGTGGTTTTTCGTTAAAAGTGAACAGTACCGGAAGTGTTTCATTAAAACTCCCTTTTTTAAATGGTTAAAACATCATCCAATTTCATGATCAGATCAATTCAGTGTGTGAGTTTATATTCAATTAGTGTCTTTGCAAAAAATCATCAAAATCAAAGGCGATGTACCTGTTAAACCATCGAACCTTCCATCCCGTTACCTAATCCCTAAAAGTTTTCTTTTGGTGATTTGGAGCATAGTCGATCTCGTACTATATTCAAACATATATGTATGTTGGATCGTTGAAATTAGTTTCGTATGCTGCGTATCCCATCAAAACAACAGATTTAACAAATTTAGAGTTTATTCTATAATTCCAATAAGTACAACGTAAGATCATGTAGTAACCATTTGTGTAAGTATTTTAAATTATGCTCCGGCTCGTTTATTGTATTCTTCTAGGGTCGAGGACTATAGTTGTAAAAAATCATAAAAATCAAAGCTAAAATAACCGTTAAATCGTGATGATACGTTTGTAACCGTCGAATAATTTGGTCATGTTATCTAATCCATGAAAGTTTGTTTTAAGTGATTTTTAGTGGATACGATCTCGTACTATTTCAAAAAAGTATGACGGTTGGATCGTTGAAATTAGTTTCGTAGATTATGTGTCTTGTCAAAACAATAGATTTAATAAACACTTAGAATTTATTCTATACTTCCATTAAGAATAACGTAAGTTTTTTGGTAATCACTAGTGTAAATATTTAAAATTGATTATCGGGTTTTGTTCATTGTATTCTTTTAGAGTCGAGGAGTGTATGTAAAAAATCATCAAAATTGAAGCTAAAATAACCGTTAAATCATGATTATAAGTTTGTAGCCGTTGAAGGATTTTGTCTCGTTACATAATTTCTAAAAGTTTGTTTTATGTGAGTTTTGACGTATGTGATCTCGTACTATTTTCAAAAAGTATAATGGTTAGATCGTTGAAAATAGTTTCATAGATTGCGTATCTTGGCAAAATAAAAAATTCAACAAACACTTACACTTGTTTGGATGAGAAACTTTTAAATTACATGGAATTCAAAAATGACGGAAAAAGAAATGACATAATTTTGTTTTCTAGAATTTGTGAATTTTCTTATTTCGTTAACCCTAAAAGAACAATGGAATTTCAGTATGTAATTTAATGTGCATATATAGCCATTAATATATAAATGAAAGTTAGTAGTTATGAAATGTCCTAATAACGGTGGTGGTGGCGACGACGATGATAATGGTGGATGGTGGAGGCGGCGGTGATGGTGGTGAGTGGTGGTGTGGTGGTGGCAATGGCAGGGGCCATAAAGGCATGTGGTGGTGGATGTAGCCGTGGTGGTGATGATGGTGGTGGGTGGTGGTGACATGTGGTGGTCTTGGCCACTCATGGTTGAATTTTTTTTTTATTTTAAACTCTTAAATGGAGTTTAAACTTGGTTTTGAATCTTTTTTTATTTTAAACTCTTAAATGGAATTTAAACTTGGTAACTGAGGAACCCAAATTCTAAGTTTTTTTTGTTTCCACGCAGAAATTCTAAATTTTTATGTTTATGAATTCACACAAGTTTAGAGATATTCTATACTTGAATGCTTCGTCGAGCAAAGGTGCTTTATTACACGCCAATTTTTTTTCCTTTGACACGAAATCTTTGCCCGACGAAAGATACTTTACTGAAATATCTCTTAAGATACGCATTTTCTTTCAATGTATTTCAGGGCCTAATGCCGGAAGCAAACAATCACCGTGGAGACTTAAGTGTCTCATAGCACACAAAGTCTTGCATGATTAAAAGGTCCACAAAACTCCCTATTTAAAACGGTAGCCTTCAACTGCCACATCATGGTTAATGAGGAGAAGGGTCAACCTGTAGGATGGCTAGTTGACCCGGTATCTGAGACTTCTATTTTAATATTTTTCCTATGGAGCACTCCTTGTCCCAAATTTGGGTTGAGAAAGAAGTGCGGGTTGGCTTTTTGCCAGCTTTTTTCATGTAGGATTGGACTTTGTTCCACCACTAAGTGACCGGTCGAGGGCTTAGAAATTTGGATCTTTTCAAGGTGTCCTCTGGTAGCAGAGTTAATATGGGTTGCTTTTTTTTTTTTTTTTTTTTTTTTTTTGTGGGACTTACTGTTTTTTTTAGATTAGATGTAGCTCTATGCTAAGAAATGAAATTGCTAGCCTCAGTGGTAGATATAGCTATATTTTTCTGTTCATTGGGGATAAAATTTCTCACTAAGACTTGAAATGTAGTAGCCTCATAGAAGATAAAGCTCTTATTGGGGGTGCTCATAGATCCTTGCTCCTAGAGACACATTTAGTTATTAGGCTCAAGTGAGAAAGAAAAAGACTCAACAGTAGATTTGTTCAAAAAAAAAAAAACGCAATAGTGGTTGTAATGAATTGGCCCAGCTCAACTCAGCTTAGCAATTAAGTGTTGAGAAGCCTCAGTGCTTTGCGTGTTTTACTTGATGTTTATGTTTGTTGAGTTGTTTCTTTTTCAATTATTTGAGTCCTTTGAGTCCTTGCAGTGAGCGAAGACTGAAGAAGGGGAAGGATTTGCACTGTGAAAATAATGTCGACTGCACTCGAGACCGAGAATCGAATAGTCGAAGAGAACGATGTGGGTGTGGCCATGTTACGATGTGGTTGAATCCATACTAAATGTTTGGACTCGACCAAATAACTAGTTAGATGTTTAGAACCCAACTCCTAATGGTTCGGTTCGGTTCCAGATATTCAAATCAAAACCAAACCTATTTTTTCAGATTGCGGTTCGCTTTCTAACCGAAACATTTCAAAACCGCAAAAACCGAACCATTCTGTGCAGTCCAATTTGGTCCATGTTTCGATTTTTATTTTCAATTCCAAGTTCCTACCCCTAATAGCAATAGTCAATAGAATCAATCACAAGGTATTTTTATGTAAAGAAATCAAACTCAGTTGAATTCGTTTACTAAGCAACTGCATTAATAAACAGATTATCTTCTATCATGGTTGAATATGATTTTCAAATAGTAATCAATCTAAGCATTTACTAATGCAGTTGAATGCAATCATTTATACCAAGAGATTATAATTTTGTAGCACAATAATTAGCAACTTATGTTGTTTCATGTAAAAATTGTGTTACGTGGGTTGAGAAGGCTACACCATATATTATTTTACAAGAAGTGATAGAATGGTATTTCAAGCGATATTTCATTCAACATGATAAATAAATATAGAGAGTGCCAATTGGCTACATAGCTCCAGTGATTAAAAAATTGATTTGGAGTAAATTTGCAATCAAACAAACTATAGAAAATCTATTAAGTTGAAAGTAATGATGACGTGGCAAATGCATGGCTTGTATTTTTGCTAACATGGCAATCAGTTGTGCATATAAATAAAAAATAAAGAGTAAATTACATTTTACTTCCTCAGGTTTGGTTGCAATTGTAACCTCATACAATATCTTTAAAACATTTCAATGTCATATGTTTACTTAAATTTGATTGCAATTTTATATAAAAGTAAGTTAAACAGTTAATTTGACCGTTAAGTGATGACATGGTAAATACAGAGCCTGTATTTTTGCTGATGTGCCAGTCAAATTTGTCCACATAGATTAACAAATAATTTATAAATTAAAATTTTGAACCTCACCCTTTCAATCCTACGCCTAACCTTCCTATTTCTCTTCCCAGCTGCTCCCTCACAGCCACCATCGATAAACATCATCTCCACCCTCCTATCAGTACGGGTGATCGATCTACCAATAGCGGTGACCGGTGACCACTTTTCTCTCTCCCTCTCTCTCCCTCTCTCCCTCTCTCTCTCTCTCTCTCTCTCTCTAGTCAGTCAAGAAGGGCATGTCTCTCAAATGAGGAGGAAGTGCTTTTTCAGTGCCAAAGGATGTGCCTTGGAAGGCCTCAAACATCAAACCCATCCCCAAAATTTAACATTCCCCTCTTCTCCACATAACCATCAACCCTGCTTCCAATTACGCCCTCTCTGCCATGAAGGTCAGTTTCTCCCAAACTTTACCTTAGTTCTACACCTTAAACTACATTTTCGTTTTTTCTGCCTAAAAATCACACAGTTTCACTTATTTAAATTTAGAGCCAAATTATGGCTTTTTATGTGTAATGTCTAGAAGGAAATCTTGCTTCGAAATAGAAGGAGCAAACTTCCCAAACCTGTGCCTTCTCTCCCAGCAAACCACATCTGAAACCGTCCTTCTTGTTTGAACCTAATTCGCGCACCACCAAGTGTGGTGGTTGAGTACAAACTCAAGCAACCTGCAAAATAGTAAACAACCGTGAGCAAGCATAAGACCGGAGGAGGTGTGCCGGTCAAAGGCTCTCCGACAGTCAAGTTAGTGAATGCTTTTAGGCTTAAGAACTAGACAAGAGTGCTTAGATTGTGTTACCATAGATGAACCATAAAAGGTGCATTTATTCCCTGGGGAGAGAGACTTTTTAGGATAGAATCATCGTTCTAAGCCAGGAGAATCCTAGAGGACATATAAGAGTAGATATTGCATCCGCTTAGGAGTTATGATTACTTGCGGCATATGCCAATTCCTAAATTGTAGGAACTCCAAAACTTATAGGATCTAATTTTGTCCATATCCAGATCAGAACGTGTGTCTTGCAGAACAAGCATGGTCATCCAGCAGAGTCGCTAGGACTCCGCCTAGTGCCCCAGAGTAGAATGATGGTGGCACCGCTACTTCATCTGATACAGCTCCGCATCGAGCTGGTGAGTCAATGACCGGACTTCTAAGGTAACTGTATTCGGATCAACCTTACTCCGGTCCTAAAAAATCATGGTCCCACAATTGCCCCTAACTATCAATATGAGAGGTAACTCGTTCCCTTTGAGAATAAATTGTTATCCAAAGACCATGCCATTCAAAGTAAGCTAGAATACGTACCGTTTATTCAAATTCTTGTCAACGATGTAATCCTTGGTATTGAGGTGGAGACGTTTCGGATCCAGACATGTAGTCTTGGGTATTATTCCAGAAACATTGCAATGATGAGATCCTGCACTTTGTGGCGTGTGCACGAGAAACAAGAACTTTTTTTCAACATGCTTCATTAAGTTCAAACACCAGATGGAGAGATCCTTAAACAAGTCGATTTGAATGCAACAGCTAGATGACTATGTCTTTATATGCCTATATATCCTAGGATATTTTCCCTTTTACTTAACCAAAATCCTTCAAATCATCCGTTGTATAAAAAAGGCTCCAATTTTCTTGTCATGCCTGATTTCAAAATCCTTCATTTCCTTGAAGCTTTTCGCATGGCATCCTCAAGCAAGAAATCCAAGTTGACCAAGGTTTTCTTCTTATAACCTTTCCTTGACGAGAGTCCGCAGCCAAGAAGAGGGTGAAGCTTTCATCGAGACTAGCAAGACATCTTGAACAGTTGCAACGTCTGGTGGGAACCTGGTCATAACATCTATGCTGGCTTGCCATCGTTGTCTAATCCCCAGTCCTCTTATACTATAATTTACCCGTGGTTCCTAGACCTGGGTCTTCGTTTTCATCTTTTTGTCTTCATAAAGAGCATTTTGCTGTGTTACGACATAGTTATCTAAAATCTCTCCCCCTGAGTTCAAAATGTTGCACATCATCAGGATGGGTTTTGACAGCCATTTCTACTTTACGGCTAGACCTAGCGTTGCTTAAAGGTCGTATATTCAGGATGTTCCTTGCCACAGCAGGGATTGGTATAATGATATCCTAGTTGTCGATAGAGATTAAGAGGGAGATATTGATGGGCTTCGAGTCAGATTTTGCCCATCTCATAACCTAGAGTTCAAAGATAAATTGCTTAATATCGGATTACGTCGTTTGGAATTGATTCATCATGCAATGCAGATCCCCCTACACATCGCAACCAGAAGTGGCTCATCTTGCACAAACGTTTCACCAACCTTGGAAAAGATCAAGTAGCATATCACTTCTCGAGGTTTCCCATACAGGAACTAGGATAAGTCGAGGCCCGAATTACGCACAAAAATATTTGTTCCTCCAAGTTACAAAGCTGTTTCATCTCCTTATTCGAAAAAGCGAAAGCATCCTTGTAGTTCTTCCTCATAACCATTGGTCATTCCTCTACAACCTCAACTACTAATAAAAGATGCCACGTTCGAAGGTCTTGGGATTAGCATGAGGCCCATATTCATAGAAAGAGTCGCACCGTTCCTCCTACTACCCCACCTTTTTGGGTGTCTGCCTCATTATCTCTGGTGAATAAACTGTCTGCTTCATCTTATCTACCCTTAAGACCAACAATGTTTCCGTCACTCGGGCTTAAGCCCGTGTTTTTTTTTTTCATATCAGTTCCTGCTCCAATTATTCCATAACAGATGCACGTAGCTTCATCTTCTCAAAATGATGACCCTTCACCAGTTGTTCCAACGTGATCCGAAGGAACAGTTTGTCCTCCTCTCATGGTCCGGCATTCAGTTGACCATGTTGCCCTTCCTATTGACACCAGTGGATTTTGGAGTACTGATTTCTCTTGTGCTCTCCCTAAAGCTACAATTGCCCTTGCCAATTACAAAGAAGTTTGTATGTCTCATGAAGATTTCTTGATGCGGTGTTATGGTAGCCGTTATTAGTGACTTTCCTTTTTTATGTTTCATTCTTCACTTACATGTGTTGTTGACATTGTCTTCCTATACTTTCTACATATCAGGCTAACATGTGGACGGAGATGGCCATGTTTTGGCAACACGACGAATCCAGGAACTTGAACGAACATGTGATCTGGAAATTGAGGTGGGACTGCTAGCAGAGCAGTGGGAATTATCCCAACTTGAGGAGCTTAAGAAGCTACGATCCAAGCAGCAGACTTGAAAGACGGCCACGAAGCAGAGATATACCTGTATATTGATGCCGCTACGTCCGAGGAGTTGAAGGCTAAGGAATATCATAAAGACCTTATACAGGCGAAAGCGAAGTTGAGACTGGAACGTCATGCTAAATCTGAACAGACCTGGCTTTAACAGTTTAAAAGAGGAATAAGAGTGTGTGTTAGCTTCGGATTGTCGTGTTTGGGCAACAGATCGAGTAGCTCTTCAACGGGAGATTGAGCATCTTCGCCAAGTAGTTGATTGTAAAGAGAACGAGTGTACAGTGGACTTCTCATAACTTACTAACAAACATACCTCATAAATGTCGACGCTTCGGGATAAGCATGAGAAGGTGCTTGACGAGGAACTCGATGAAGGATACGATCTTGGGACGTTCACTAGTTATGCCTGGAGAGATCATGTTAAGGGATGAGACGTTCCCTCATTTGCAACATCTACTGGATAAGATCTTGGACTTAAAGGCAGAGCGAGAAGAGTTCATCCTTGAAAATGTTCTGGCCATTGGCGCTCACAGAAAGTCTTCTGCAACGTCTAAGGGGAAAGAAATTGCGAAAGAAAATTATCTTTGAAGCCTTTCTAGCTTAAAAATGAGCATGTCCCTTCCGTGACTTCAAACTCTTTGTGTTGCAATGTGGACTTCTCTTTGCTCTTCCTTTGCTTCATAAGGGAATCTTAATCTGATAAACTTCTCTAAAGTAAATGAACTTTATATAAGAAATAAGTGGTAAAGCAGAATACAATAAGCTTGTGGGCCCAAGACAAAGCTCAAAATGCCTCATTAGCGACATTGATTTGGAAAACATTGCCTCCCAAACTTAGTAATCATAAAGTATTCTCATCGCAATATCTAGAATACCACTTTACTCTGGTACCAGGAATTAGACATTAAACCCATGAGAAACTTTTGCTTCTGCACTTACTAAAATGCATTTATCGGATTAAAGAGCTTCAAATTGCACCTAAAGACATCATATAAACAAATGTTGATTGCTTCGTGACTGGCCCAATTTCTTGGATCAAGGGCTCCAATGCTTGCAACATGGTGCTAGAGGATGTGCATTCTCCTAGCCGAAATTGTGTATCTATTTCCAGTGAATCTTAAAATAAAGTTTGTTGGAAACATGGTTGTCAACATGTGGGTCGGAAACACCTTTTGAATTCTTTTGTCAAACCCTATGTGTCAGACCAAAGCGTTTTCTTGGTTGGCTTAACTAAAGCATTTTCGTGTATCGAAGCTCTATTAGAATAAAATTCATCTTAGGGATTGCCTAGTTTGGATGCCCTCTTCAAACCTGCTAACAGACGATGTTGCAGAACATACTTGGCTTAGTATGCTGGTTCAGGATAGAAGTGGACAAGAGAACTAGAGTATGGAGATTGCACCAGAGACGAACCTAGATGGGTGTATTTATATGGTAGGGAGATAGACCTTTTTTAAGATAATATCCTCATTCAGAGGCGAAAGAATCCGATAGGATATCTAGAAATAGATATTGCACCCTCTTAAGAGTTGTGATTACTTGCGGCGCATGCCAATTCCTAGATTGTAGGAACTCTAAGACTTACGAGGATCTGATTGTGTCCATATCCGGATCACCTCGCTTGTCTTGCGCAACAAGCATTGTCATCCAGCAGAGTCGCTCGGACTTTGCCTATCAGAACAGGGTGATGGTGGCACCACAGCTGTCAAGTTCATGAATGGACTTCTGAGGTATCAGTATTCGGATCAGCCTGATTCCGACCCTAGAAAATCATGGTCCCACAACCTAGGACCTCTAAGATATTTTTTGGGTATGGAAATACAACGTTCTGCTAGTAGTATGCACCTATCTCAAGCCAAGTATATTTAGGATTTGCTCAAACGAACAAATATGCTGGATTATAAACATGTTTCCACTTATGCCATTAATGGTCGTCGTCTTAATTAGTCTCTATGATGAACCTTTATCTGATATGATTGAATTTCGTAATGTGATTGGTGCTCTTCAATGTCACCTTCATAAGGCCTAATATAACATTTGCTATGAATCAAGTCTACTGGTATATGCATCACCGTGCCACTACTCACTGGATTGCAGTCAAATGGATTTTAAGTTCACCGTGCCACTACTCATTGGATTACAGTCAAATGGATTTTAAGTTATCTCAAAACCACTCCTGATTATGGTTGGTGTAAAAGTCGAGTTCTTTGTCTCTCCACCTATACTGATGTTGACCATGCTGGTGATCCTATGATCGTAAGTCCACTGGGGATATTGTGTTTTTCTGGGCAATAATCTCGTCTCCTGGAGTTTAGAAAGTAGCGTGGTGTTTGTCGCTTGAGCATTGAAGCTGAATATCGCCAGCTTGCATAACCTGCTGCCACGATTTCTTGGCTTTGTGAATTTTTTTCTTGATCTTCGCCTACCATTGTCATCTCCCAAGATTTGGTGCGATAATATTTCAGTAATATCCTTTGCATCTAACCCCATATTTATACTTGCACTCGTTGGGGGGGGGGGGGGGGGGGGGGGGCGGCATCCAAACAGTTGAAATTGGATGCTTTCCCAATGCCTAACTCGTTCATAGATTCTGTGCGGCCTTAGGGTTTTCACTTTTGAATTTTGTAAATTTAGTTTTATGTAATTATCCCTTGTACTATCAGTTTGTTTTACTAGAGTTTAATTCTACTACAAACTCTTTCTTCAGTTCTTGTAAACTGTATATATTGATGAATATACAGAAGGAAAGTTTTATCGAGCCAAATTTATTCAAACTCAAAGTTTATCGGGGGTGATATATTGAATTTTGTACTATTGTAAAGCAGCTATAAAGTGTTCACTAGAATCTGTAGGACCAAATGGCGCAGCTGGAAGCTTCAACATCATGATACTCCCAGAACTTCAAATGCTAACCCATGCATATGCAGGCTCATGTGCCCTTGGGGGTTCACATGCATGCCATGCTCGGTACCACAAGTTCCATACCTGACCTGACCTGAAGTGGTCACTGCATGCAGGTATGAATGTTACTAAGTACTTTAAAAATGGATAACTACGGATTGCTAGATCTACCCACTGCGGATCTCTTTAATGGAAGTCAATACACACCAACATTTTCGATCATTGGCCAGCTACGTACTCTTGCTTCTCACACAATGTCAGTACTGAACAATACTTGCGTCTCACTCCCGATGGACGCCACTTGTTCCACCTTTTTATTTGACAAATGTTTGTGTTTTATACATATATATGTCATAAGTGAAACAGTTTATCTCCTAAATCATCATTTCAAGATTATCTCTGTAATTCAAATAAATTGGTGATAGTTTAGTCATCCATAAGTATCAAACTAATAGACAATTTTGGTAACAATTAAGATCATCATGGTGAAATCTGCGGTTTAACTTTTACTTATGAACGGCTAACCGATTTTTAATTTTGTTGGTTTTATAGAGATATATTGAAATGGTGATTTAAGAAATTATTGTATCATTATATGTATAGGAAAATTTCTTTAAATAAATAGGATGGAATTAGGAGGTTAAGAGTGGGACGCAAAGTATTATTCTCTATAAATTATATGATGCAACCATTGAAATTTGACCATTATTTCGATTGTCAAATTTAAAGAAATGTGTAAGAAGCTAAAAATGGTATATAAAAATTATACACCTAACAACATTGGTCACTTTGTTAAAGGGGAGTAAATTATATAAGTTAAGGTTATAGTAGTTCTGCTTTAAGCTTTATTACATATGAAATTCAAGTACAATATTACATTTAGTCAAATCCAAACCATTTCTTTAAAACTTCAGCGTTCACATGCAAGCTTTATACAACATTATTTCTAGCCCTTTTTCTTTAGACGTGGATGCTACATGAACAAACAGATCTCGTGTATTTACCTATAGGATCCCCTGATTAATTATAATAATTGTAGTACAAATAGTTTTGATCGACATTTTAAGTATATACGTAATCTGCAAAAATTAACTTGAAAGACCTTGATCATCGTGAGAATGAATGGATGTGGAAACTAATTTTTAATCTGCAATAACAATTGATGTTAGGGGTGGGTTCAAAAAACCGAAAAAAAACTGAAAACCGAATCGAACGGAAACCGAAAAAATCGAACCGAACCGAATTCTTTTGGTTCGGTTTGGTTTTGGTGGTCAAGAAACCGAACCGAATTAATTAAATTAATATTTTTTTATTTTATTTATTTAATTATTTGTTTTGGGTATTATTTTTTAAACCCAATTTGTAAGGCTAATGTGTTGCCAAAATCAGAAATGTACCAAATGCATTTGCTACTTTTCCTATAACTACAGGGAAGAAGTCATATAAAAAAGCAAGATCTAAAATAATGATACCAAAATGGTGCTAACTCCTGACACGGTACTGTTAGTTCCTTATTCTTGTTTAATCTGGCTTCTTGCTTCAAGTATTTGTATGCTTATTCAGTACTTCATTGCTTATTGTTATATGCAGTGATCATGTATTGGTTTTGATCAAGTATTTGTATGCTTATTCAGTACTTCTACCGACTAAATAGTAAATTACATTACTAAATTATCGATAATACATACAAAGAGAGCATAATCGATAAATGACCCTAGTTGGTTCAAAGTGGGTTATAGTATGATAATGCTCTCATGTCCACCAACCTATACTAGCTCTTTATATTATTCATAGTTAAGAGTTGAGGTGTGAAGAAAATGGTAGAAAATTTTACTTTTCTAAAAAGAAATATATTTACAGTTAAACTTTAAGCCCAAAATATTAAAAAAAAAAACCTTTATGTTATAATTCTAGTTGAACTTTAAATGTTTATTTTCATTGTCTTTGATTCTAGTTGGAATATTTATGTTATGATTGTGTTGGAGATGTTAAAATTTAAGATTTCAATTTTTTTCATTTTTTGAAAAAAAAAAAACCGAACCGAAGGTTTTGCCAAAAAACTGAACCGATTTGAACCGAACTCACCCCTAATTAATGTGACCAAGAATCTGGACCAGGATCCTCTTTAGATTCTCTTTGTGAAGATCCGAGAATCAATCAATCGTGTCCGTTTATCGTACCTCGTGCGATTAGTTTTCGTTAAGTACTATTTATATTCAATTTAAAATAATTCTTAACCACACGATATACGATGAGCGAACAGGATTAATTGATCTTCTGAATTCTGATAATCTTATCGCCAAGAATACCTCATATATATGATCTGTTTAAACATTCAAACTTAAATAAAACCCAGCATAATGACAAAAATTGTCTATGATCTTCATGACAGACAAAAAGAATCCAGAAAAAATTAAGATATGTAGTGACAGACATATTATATATATATTAAGCAATGGAATCCTCTCATGTTTAAAACTTATTTGAAAATATCCTTTAAAATAATTGGAAACGTTTTTAGTGAAAATATGTTTAAAATTAATCTTTAATAAAAATGGAAGTGAATTCTAAAAAAAAAAACAACTCAAATGCTTTTGAAACCTAAAATTATTATCTTTAAAAAAACTTTCAATTATTTTATGAGTTTCCAAACAAACCCTTAATTGTTCAGTCCTTTTTAATGAGACCGAGCAGCTGCCAGTTAACCATATTTAAAGAGATTCAACGAAAGGGAAAGAACTGAAGAAGTAAAAGGCAAGAAGAAGAAGAAAAAACCAAAAATATGAATAAAGCATAGCTAACTGACAGCCGCACGATCTCACTATAAAATATCCAACAGCCGATCGTATGATCCCTTTCATTGTGTAACTACACAAACCTTATTGACTAATTAATAAAAGTGATTAATTAATGGCTTAAATATAAATAAATAAATATATATATATATATATATATATATATATATATATATATATTAGGTTCATATCCTTCTTTTTGTTACTCCATTTATTAAAATCCTATTCATTTTCAATTTTTGATCAAGGTTCTTGGGTATTAATAACATCATTAATTATTTGAATAATAAAATATTTTTATTTTTAAATATATACCTTTAGTGTTAAAAATGTTACAATTAGTATATTTATATTTATGGCTAAATTTTTTATCATATATTTTTATTTTTAGTTTGTACCTATTTTTAATTTGCAAATATTTTTTAATTTGTACCAATTTTCTTTTCATTTTTAATTTGTACCCATATATTAGTTTCTTTTTGTGCCCATATTTTTAAAGTTTTATTTGTGTTTGTACCCATGTGTATACCGTCACGTGACATTGTATATTTAATTAATGATAGAAAAATTACATATGATATATTTATGTTTTATGCCTAAACTTTGTATTATATATTTATATTTTTAGTTTGTACCCACTTTTAATTTGCAACATTTTTTTTTTAAATTTGTAGTATTTTCTTTTTAGTTTTATTTTGTACCCATGTATTAATTTCTTTTAGCGCCTATATTTTTAAAAATTCATTTGTAATCATAATTTTTAATCTTTTATCTGTACCCTAATTTATTTATAATGTACCTATTCTTCTTTATTAGTGTACCACTTTGTTATATGTGAAATGTACCAATTGTTTTGTAAAATGTACCAATTTTTTTAACACTATGGATACATTCTTTTGCCATTTATTATTTCTTATTTTTACTTAGTTTTTATTTATTCAATCAAAATTTTTGAATTTTTTTTATTGTAACCGTTTCTAATAGTATTATAATGAGGGATTTTAAATTTATAGGATTATAAATCTCATAAAATATCAAACAATTAATGTCAAAACTATAAAAATATAAATATTAATAGCAATATAATGACGTGTACAAAGTCAATGGACCTTGATCAAACTTTGAATACTATTAAGGCTTTAATCAAAGAATGTTAAGGATTAGGGACCGCATCCAAAATATCCCTATATATATATATATATATATGTAGCATGGGAGAAACAAAGCAGCTATATCTAGCGCTCAAGATCCCTTCCCATCAGACACGGCTTCTTTGGTCAATCGGGATGTTAGTGCATTGTAAGTGGACGCACTGTCAAACTCAAAACATTGTGATTTGAGTATATTTCATCATGCTTACAGGGGAAACCAATTAGGGTTTGGATAAGTAATGTTTTCTTATGGTATACACATGCATATTACTCGCTTGCTGGAAGAAGAAAAAGAAGAAAAATAGAAGTAAAGGTACAGCTAAGGCTGGTAGTAAGGGTGCTAGTGCCCAGGACCATTCTTGTCCAAACACTAATGATTAATCTCGCTTGCTGGAATGTTAGGGGGCTAAATGGGCTTCCTAAGCAACTCGAGGTACGTAATTTCATTGCTTCGAATAAGCTTTGTTTGGTGGGTTTGGTTAAGACCAGAGTTCGTGTGAATAATATTGATGTTGTTACTCAATCTGTCTTCCGTAATTGGATGAGCATCAACAATTATAATTGCCACTGTAAACACAGAAAATTCCTGAAATGAACGAGACAAGAACAATGTGTACAAAGTAATATTTTGTATTAATTTTGGGGTTACAATCTCTTTTACAATTTGATCCTCTGATTCTATCTTCGTGAGGTATAGATTTGTGGATGGGATGTTGATCCAAAGGGCCGTCGGGGCTTGAGCTTAGGATGAACGAGGATGTGGATTTGTTTATGTTGTTGATCCAAAGGGGCCGTCGGGGCTTGATCTTAGGATGAACGAGTGATGAACGATGAACACTTTCTTCAAGGGCCGTCGGGGCTTGATCTTGAAGGTGGATTTTACGAAGAACGAAGAGAGCTTTCTCGATCCTTCGGAATTCTTGGGAGTTTGGGAGGTTTGGTGCTTGAAAGCTTTTAGTGTTTCAAAGCTTTCAAGGATTTGAGGGAGTTCTCTTCCAATTTGGGAGTAGAGAAAATGTGCATGTGAATTGGTCCCTTCAAATGGATGAAATAGCCTTGTATTTATAGAATTTTTCAAGGCCTAACTTTGAATATAATATTCAGATGAAATAAATCATTTCTGCCAGTTGTTGACACGTGTCTTATTTGGTGACTTTTCTGATTTCTTTCGATTTTTCTTTGAGTCACGCACTACATGTAAAATTTATGTGATATGTGGGCGTTGAAATTTTAATTTATCGGCTAACATTTATTTCACCGAAATTTCGATGTCTACAAATGCCCCCACTTCAAGGCGCGTCGTATACATATGTTTGTCACGTGTAGAAGATGCGTTTTGAAGTCCCTTAATGCAGATGTCGATCCAAGGGCCGTTGAGGCTTGATCTTGAATTGGACTGGAAACTTCCTCAAGGGCCGTAGAGGCTTGAATCTTGAATTTTGTGCTGCAAGTTCTTTCAAGGGCAGTTTGAGGCTTGTTCTTGAATTCGGCTGGAAGATTTTCTGGTTTTCTCCAATTGTTGATTTTCCACAGGCTTAATCTTGAACTGGGCTGGAGGGTTTTCTGGTTTCCTCCAAAGGTCTGAACTTATTCCTTTCATCTGGAGCTAAATTTGTTTCAAGGATGGCTGACGCTTGATCTTTAATTGGACTTGTGATTTCTTCAAGGGCCGATGGGGGCTTGATCTTGATGAATGGAAACGGGACTACGAGCGGCTTCAGGATTTGAACATCCGGCAAGCAGACACGAGATGAAGGTGATGGTCTATTTCCTTGTTCAATCTTTCCAATTCATATTGAAGAGGGTCAGAGGATGAATCTTCAAGATTGATGCTTCATTGTCTCTCGTCTTGTCTGTTCTCCAGGCAGGCGTGGATGAGTACCCGAGAGCAATGCTAGGTAGGCAATCAGGGAAGGGGTTCCAGGCAGTTGGTTTCTGACTGGAAGCTTGATTCTAAGTGCGCCCGATTGCTCTTCTTCTCATTATCCTGCAGGTAAGAACAAGGACAAAGAAAAGACAGGGAAAAAGCATGATATGAGATATTTTCGCTTTAGACCCTGATGATATGAGATGCTTTTGCTTTTGGTGATTTGACGGCGTTGCACGGCGAGGCTTTGCTCTTCGGCGATGGTGCTAACGATAGGCTGTCGAGGCTTCTCGAGCTCTTCAATTAGAGCAACGACTCCGAGCTTGGTTTTGACTTAGATTCCTCCGTCCAGATTATGCAGTTCTGCAGAGAAGGCCATCATGCTATAGTGACTTGTTACAACTTGTCACGCTGCATTCTTCTCTGCTTGTTTCTTCTGCATAGCAGAAGTGGTGCGCAACCTTTTGCGTTTGATTGGTCCTTCAGAACATCACTTCTCAGCGACTCATCCACGCTTGGCAGCTTCAGTTGCAAAGAGCCGACAGAATGCCAAATATTCTACGATGGCGGTGACTTGAGACCCAGCTCCAACAACAGCTGAAGATGACCACTCGAGAGCAATGCAAGGTAAGCAATCAGGCAAAAGGTTCTGAGCAATCAGTCTCTGGTTGGACGTTTGATTTCTGGTTCTGACTGATCGCTCTCTTCTTCCCTGTCTTGCAGGTAAGAGCCAGGGTAAAGGAAAGAAAAGGGAAAAGCATGATATGAGATACCTCTGCTTTCGACCCTGATGATATGAGATACGCTTGCTTTTGAAGAAGTAGCGGATGAATCAGCACATATATTGGTTGCGTTTGTCTCCACATGCTTCAGTGTACCAATTTCACCTACCTCAGCTGTTCTTCAGGCAAGTGAGGTATCTTCCCGGAAGTTTGAGTGGAGGTTCCGACATATTGCTTTTCTTTGTCCTTGTCTTGAATGTAAGAGTGAGGACAAAGGAAAGGACAGGGAGATTGCATTATATGAGTGTGGCTTGCTTCGTCCCTGATGATATGAGATACGTTCGCTTTTAGAGAAGTAGCGGATGAACCCACACCTATATTGGTTGTGCTTGTCTCCACATGCTTCGGTGTATTGATTTCACCTACTTCATCTGTTTCCCTTGCAGAAGTGGTATTCTCCCTAGTTTCTTTCCATGCAGTTTTGACATCTGCTCCTGCAGTATTTGCCCTCCGATGCAGGGGTTGAATGCAAACCTTGCATTTGAATGGTCCGTCAGGGCATCACTTCTCAGCGACTTGTCCATGCTTGGCAGCTTCGATGCAAGGAGCCGACAGAATGCCAAATAGTCTGCGATGGTGGTGACCTGAGATCCAGCTCCAACAACGGTTGAAGATGACCACTCGAGACCAATGTAAGGCAAGCAATCAGGCAAAGGTTCCGAGCAGTCAGTCCTAGATCGGACGTTTAATTTCGGGTTCGGACTGATTGTTTTCTTTCCCCTTATCTTGGAGGTAAGAGCAAGGGCAAGGGAAAGGACAGGGGAAAAGCATGATATGAGATACCTTTGCTTCGACCCCGATGATATGAGATACGTTTGCTTTTGGCGGAAGCAGCGGCTGAACCAGCACGTTGTGCTTGTGTCCCCATGCTTTGATGTATCATCTTCATCCGCTTCAGCTGTTCTTCAGGCTGGTGTGGTATCTTCCCTGGAAGCACATCGGCAGCTGAAGATGAGTACTTAAGAGCGATGCTAGGCAAGCAATCAGGGAAGGAGTTTCCAGGCAATCGGTTCCAGCTCGGAAGATCGAGTCCGAGTGCCGACTGATCGCTCCCTTTCTCCTTGTCCTGCGGTGAAGAGGGAGGACAAAGAAAAGGATGGGGAAAAAGTGTGCTATGAGATACTCTTGCTTTCATCCCTGATGATATGAAATACTTTTGCTCTGGTACGACCTGGTTGAAGAGGTGTTTTCCTGGGGAGAGGAGGACTGGGTATGTTGAAGGGTTTGGTTGCAGATGCATTTTTTTGCAAGGTAGAAGAACCAGGCGTTTTGGATGTGTGCTTTGCTTTCGAGGATGAAGGTTATCATATATAGGGATTTCCCACTTACAAGTAGTGGTGTGGACGTGACCTTGTCACCCACGCTTGTCGACGACAGCGCTGTAATGGGAATAGTAGGATTCACGCGTTTTTAACTTTGTCAGAGACTTTAGACAAAGTTGCACGTGATATCTGAAAAGGCGTCTGAAATGAGTCGACGAATTTTATGCAGGAAAACCCGGCTTTTGAAATTTGGGGAGTGGTGTCTCTTTGACCCTTGGACAGGTGGCCGTGTTGCTTCTCCTTTTATAGAGGTGTCGATTGCATACTTCGAAGACTTCCCGCCTGTGAAAATTATCTCTGCTGCATTTCTGAAATTTTACTCCATCCACCCTTCTCCTTCATCATTTCTGAAAATGGCTTACCCGTCTGATATTTGCTTAGATTTGAATCTTGGGAATGATACAGGCGTGCCGCGTCAGGGTGATATATGGCGCCCATCCTTCTTATCCTTTAATGGCCCTCTTACAGTTGAAGACTCCGTGATGATGGATGCGACGACAGCTACGGTAGTAGCTAGGAACCTCCTTACCCCTAAAGATAATAGACTGCTTTCTGGACGGTCCGATGAGTCGGCTGTCCGAGACTCCCTGGCTCTCAGCATTCAGTGTGCGAGCTCTGTGTCCAACATGGGCCAACGCTTACTCGCTCGATCTCGCCAAGTTGAATCATTGATGGCCGAGGTGGCAACCCTTAGTCATGAGATTAGGCAGCTCAAGCGTGAAAATAGAGAGTTGCACGTGCTTGCAAATAATTATTCGGCAGGCATGAAGAAAAAGCTTGATAAGCTGCTGGACTCCGAAGGTCGAATTCAAAATGATAGTCAGAAGTTTGCGGATGTATTCTGGAGGCACTTTTTGCCTTCGTCATCCGGGGTTCGACCAAGTATTGAGGCCTCGAATAATCCATCTTTAGTGCCTTCGGTGCCTCCCTCGGCTAGTGTCCTGCCTAGTACTGAGGCTTCACATAAGTGACATTTGTGAAGGCTCTTCTCTTTTTCTTTTTTTTTTTTTTTTTTTTTTTTTTGTAATTATTATTTTATTATTATTATTATTATTATTTTTTTTTTTTTTTTTATTTTTTTTATTTTGGTACATACTTGTAACTTCTTAGAGACATCAATAAATGAAATTTTATTTCATTCGTATGGTACTTTTTTTTTTTTTTTTTTTTTTTTTTTAATGATAATCCAACTATGAAAGATTGGGTTATTAATTTATTTTAGTAGCACACAAGCATGCACGTACGTAGGTGCCATTAGCACCCCCATATGTCACACATATATATCAAACATGTATGATTAATGATGATCATCTCATCATTAATTAATAGCTAATTACGATGTTTGGTGCAGAAGCATCCGCGGCGAAAGCCACGACAATGGCCTCCATGGAAGCCCTCAGTCTGGCACAGTTGTTTTTTTACTGAGGCATGTTCCCCTGAACTTGTGGCTTTGAGACTCACGGGTTCTGAGACTCACGGGTTCTACCCTCCGCAAGCATTGGTCCCATCATCCCTGCAGTTAGATCAATGTGCTTGTAATGCTTGGTCTTGTCGTCCGGCTTTGCAGAGAGGGACAGCGACAAACCATGCCATGCAGGCCGCTGTTAGCACAGCCTTCCTCGCACAGTCTTCCTCGCTGTTAGCACAGTTTTCTGCACTTTTTTTTTTTTTTTTTTTTGGGTTCTTTCGTATATACATGTATATATATACGAGATTGCACCGTGACTGCACAACCATTGGACAGCTACTGCACAGCCTTCCTCTCTTCACGCGGGCCACTGCTAGCACAGTCACCGCACAGCCTTCCTCGCTGCACGTGGGTCGCTGTTAGCACAGCCTTCGCACTGCACTCTGCTCTGGATTCTTCTATATATCGTGACTGAATAGCCATTGGACAGCCACGCACTGCCTGCCGAAGCGGAGGAAGGGACCACCAGCTGCTGAAGCTGATGGGCAGAAGAAGAGCACGGATGGAGCCGAGCTTTGGAGCAGCGAGAGGCTAGGCACGGAGCAAGGATGCAAGTAGACAAACTTTGGTTTTGTTAATCACATTGGTTTTATTACTCACATTCACAGGCAGCAGCCATGGCGGAGGTGCAGAAGAGCTTCACGACCGGCTAGTCGTTTGACAGCGGTCGTTGAGGTTGTTGGCAGTGGAGGGCGTGGAGAGCTTCCATGGAGTGACATGTGGCGGTGGAGATGGTGGTGCTGGAAAGCATGGCAGCGGAGAGAGGGAGTTTCTGGTGGAGTTGGATCAGCGGGCTTGGAGGTAGTGGTGGACCAGAAGCTGGACTTCTCCGACGATGTGGAGGCGGTGGCGGAGGAGGAGATCGTAATTGCAATGAATTGAGCCGCCAAGGGAGTTTTCAACTAGGAGGACCGCTTGATTGGCGATCCAAACCCAGTTTCGAATGCGAATAACTGTCCGTTAATGCAAGTTTCATCCCATGATTTCAGAACATAAAAGGAGTCGGAGAGAACGCCGGAATCGCAAATGAAGCTTGCCCGTTGTCTTCCGTGGCAGCGGACCTGAACCCTTGTTCGATCCTGACCGCTCTTCCTCTTCACGGCTCTCTCAATCGCAGCTGTTTGATCCACCACCTTCGCAGCAACGTTATCCTAGGAAATTGAGCTCAGCGACGGCGTCCAATCGGACGAATTTACGGAGCTCCCGCGTCTTCTTCTGCGGCGTAGTATTCGGCTGGGTGTCGAAGATCAGGGGTCCTTTGTAACGTCCTGGGCAGCGAGGAAGAAAGCCGGGTCTGGGCTTGCGAAGTAGGGACACGGCGTTGCGTGCTCGATCGTGATCATTGCCATCATGCTCTACTTCGTCGTGTACGGAGTTTTGAAATCCGACAGCGTCTTGGTACATTTGATCTGCGGGATGCTTCTGGGGATGTTGTGGATTGAGACTCGGGTGGAACGAGTTACAGATTCTATCGATGAAGAAGAGGGAGCAAAGTGGGCCCTTTGAACAGCCCGTGGAACTTAGCCAGTCTCTGGGCTTTGGGTTTGTAACATGGAGATCTGGGTCAGAGCAGAGGGAGAATGGGCCATGGGAGTTGGGCTCATTCCTGATTTTACATCTGTATATATATGTTTATGTATATTTATTTATTTATTTATTTTTATTTGCAGAAACTGTCCCTCTTTTTTTTTTATTTATTTATTATTATTATTTTTTTTTTTTTTTTTTTTAGTATACATATACATATACATACATACATACATACATACGTATATATAACATATGTGTATATATATATATATATATATTATTATTTTTTTTGTAGGAACTCTCTCTTTTGTATGGAAAGATGAAGAAGAAACGGAGAGTTTGAATCAAGCCTGGTGGTATCGCAAAGTGTTGAGCTTCACGATCGGCTAGTCGTTTGACGGCGGTTATTGAAGTTCTTCGCCGGCTTTGATCAAGCGTGGTGACATTGTTGTCATTCTTGCTGCTGCTTGGAGCTTACTGAAAGGCGTCGCTTGATCGTGCGCGGTTGTGTTTTAAGTCACAACTGTCCTCGGCAGTGACGTCTCTGTCCCTTTCGCCGCTGCTTGGAGCTTACTGAAAGGCGTCGCTTGATCGTGTGGGGTTGTGCAAAAGACTGCAGTGAGTATATGCTGTGTAATGTCTTTTGGTCACAACTTTCCTCGGAGGTGGCGTCGTCGTGCCTCTTGCCGCTGCTTGGAGCTTGTCGTAGTGCGTCACTTTAACCGTGTGGGGTTGTGCAAAAGACTGCATCAAGGTTTCGTTGTGTAATGCCTTTTGATCGCAGTTTTCCCTTAGTGGTGCGCTACTATGTGGTGCTGTGCAAAAGACTGCAGCGAGATTTTGTTGTGTAGTGCCTTTTGGTCACAACTTTCCTCGGTGGTGACGTCGCCGTGTTTTGCCACCATTCGCTACTGCATGAGGGTTTTCGCACTGCCGCTGCTGATCGTCACAAGGCTCACAGGTCGCTGTGGATGAGAGCATGAGCTGCTGGGCCGTGCTGGTTTATTCTATTTGTATTTGTAATGGAATTGACTCTTGATAGTCAAATGTTTGATAAAACCTTATTTTTTATTTTGATGTGACTGAACTCAAAGTTGAATGTTTGAGCTGCCTACGTACCCTTCCAAAGAAGAGATCAAGTCATAACGTAGTTCAAATACATATATAATTTTTTTTTTTTTTTTTTTTTTTTTATGCCGTACACAGTTTATGCTCTTGCGGGCCAGGAGCGTGGCTTCTTCTCAGGCGTAGTACCGCTTCAAGAACTTGCCATTTATGGGGCCAATCCTCAAGCTGTCTTCTGCCATGATCAAGTAGGCACCATTGGTGTAGACCTCTTGTATTACGTATGGTCCGTCCCACTTTGACGTGAACTTGCTTTTTGTCTTGTGAGTTGTGATGATAGGCCTACGCAATGCGAGGACGAGATCTCCAATTTGGAAAGACCTCGGGCGGACCTTCTTGTTGAATGCCTTGGAAAGCCTTGCTTGGTAGCATTCCAAATGTTGTTGAGCTTCGAGCCTTCTTTCATCAAGTGCTTCCAATTCTTGAAGTCTTAGCTTTGCATTTTCCTCATTGGTCAAGCCTTCTTGTATAGCCATCCTTAGCGAGGGGATTTGACTTTCAAGTGGTAGAACAGCTTCAACTCCATATACGAGAGAATAAGGTGTAGCTTGGGTTGGAGTCCTATGTGTCGTCCTATACGCCCAGAGCGCTTCGCTTATTCTTTCATGCCAGTCTCTCTTTGTTCGGCCGATCACCTTTTTCAGGAGGTTGCACAGCGTTTTGTTGAATGCTTCCGCAAGACCATTGGCCGAAGCATGATACATAGAAGACTTGTGCTGCTTGAACTTGTATCTCTCGCAGAGCTCGTCCACGAGCCGGTTGGAGAACTGTTTTCCGTTGTCAGTGATAATGTAGCGAGGTACTCCATATCGGTGGATGATATGCTCCTTGATGAAACGAACGACAGTTTCCTTTTTAACTTCCCTTAAGGGTAAGGCTTCAGCCCACTTGGAGAAGTAATCTGTTGCAGCTAAGATGTAAGCTTCTCCTGCAGATGACTTCGGCGCAATTGGTCCTACGACGTCCAATCCCCATGCATCGAACGGCCATGACGCAACTGTAGGGTGCAACGGCTCGGGCGGTTGATGTATGAAGTTGGCGTGGAACTGACAGGCTTGGCACCTTTTGGCGTATTCCATACAATCCTTCACCATGCTTGGCCAGTAGTAACCCATTCTTTTGAGCTGGAAATGTAGCTTCGGTCCAGATTGATGCGCCCCACATATACCTGAGTGTGCTTCTTCCATGGCTTGATTGGCTTCTTCTTCACCTAGGCATCTTAGAAGTACTCCTTCAAAAGAGCGTCGGTAGAGTGTTCCTTTGTAGTAGAGGAAGCGATGTGCTCGTCGACGTATTTCAGAGCGGTGTTTGGGATCATCTGGAAGCTTTCCATGCTCCAGGTAGTTGATCAACGGCTGTCTCCACTCTTCAGCATCGATCAAAAGTACTGAGATGACATTTGTATCATCCAGTGGCATTTCAGTAACCAGCGGGATCACCCATCTTTGGCAAACTGGCACATCTGTAGCTTCATCTTCTCCTAGCGTCATACTTGAGGCTAGGTTGGCGAGAGCGTCTGCCATTTGATTTTCTTTTCTTGGCACATGTTCTAGTGTCACGGCTTCGAATTTTTGTAGCAGTTGAGTTGCTAACCGAAAGTACGGGACGAGGTCATCTTTCCTCACCTCATATTCAGTTAGTAGTTGATTGATTATGAGTTTGGAGTCACCATATACCTCAAGGGCTGTGATTTCCATGTTGATCGCCATTTGGAGCCCGATGATTAGTGCTTGGTATTCAGCGACGTTGTTGGAACACAATTCGCTTAGTTGGAAAGAATATGGTAGTATTTGCCTTTGTGGTGACATGAACACTACTCCTGCCCCCGCTCCGTCTGGTCGTGCGGATCCATCGAAGAACATCGTCCATGTCGGGAAGATGTCGACATAGAACACCTCCTCGTCAGGCAAGTCGTCTAAGATTTTCCAATCGGCTGGGATTGGGTGATCGGCGAGGAAATCTGCTAGCGCTTGTCCTTTGACGGCTTTAGCTGGGATGTAGATGATCTCGTATTGATTGAGAAGCAATGCCCATTTAGCTAGTCGCCCTGTCAAGACTGGTTTGGACATGACGTATTTGACCGGGTCAGCTTTAGCAACCAGGTGGATGGTGTAAGCGTGCATGTAGTGTCAGAGCTTCTGGATGGCAAACACCAAGGCGAGGCACATCTTTTCTATCGGGGAGTAGTTCAACTCAGCGCCAGTGAGAGTTCGACTGAGGTAGTAAAGCGCTCCTTCTTTCTGGGATTCGTTCTCTTGTGCCAAGAGCGCTCCAACTGAACTTTCCTGAGCGGCGATGTATAATATGAGCGGCCTCCCAGGCACAGGTGCCCCCAGGACAGGTGGGCTCGATAAATACTTTTTTATGCTTTCGAAAGCGTTGTGGCATGCTTCGTCCCATACAAACGGAACATCTTTCTTTAGGAGTCGACTGAACGGTTGACAACGCCCTGCAAGGTTAGAGATGAAGCGTCTGATGAAGGCTAACCGTCCTTGTAGACTTTTTAGCTCGCGCAAGTTTCTTGGCTCGGGCATGTTTTGAATGGCCTTGATCTTTGACTGGTCCACTTCAATGCCACGGTGCTTGACAATGAAGCCGAGGAACTTTCCAGAGGTGACACCGAATGCGCATTTTAACGGGTTCATCTTGAGGTTGTATTTTCGCAGCCTTTCAAACACTGTTCGTAAATCCTGCAAGTGATCTGATCTCTTCCGTGTCTTGACTACCACATCGTCTACGTAACATTCTACGTTTTTGTGTAGCATGTCATTGAAGATTTTCTGCATTGCGCGTTGATATGTAGCTCCGGCGTTCTTCAGACCAAAGGGCATCACCTTGTAGCAGTAGATACCTTTTGGAGTGCGGAAGGCCGTTAGTTCCTCGTCTTCAAGAGCCATGCGAATTTGATTGTATCCAGAAGAGCCGTCCATGAATGACAGTGCCTCGTGGCCAGTGGTTGCGTCCACCATGATTTCGATGATTGGCAAGGGGAAGTCATCCTTTGGGCAAGCATCGTTAAGGTCCCGGAAGTCTACGCACACACGTATTTGTCCAGATTTCTTAAGGACAATGACAATGTTGGAAATCCACTTGGGGTATTGCACCTCCCGAATGAAGCCTGCTTCGATTAACTTGTCTACCTCGGTCTCTATTTGAGGGATGAGCTCGGATCGGTAGCGTCTTTGAGTTTGCTTTATTGGTCGTGTTCCAGGCTTGACTGCAAGATGATGTACAGCGATGACAGGGTCAAGGCCGGGCATTTCTTTGTATGTCCAAGCGAAGACGTCTTTGTACTCTAACAACAGCTGATAATATTCTTCTATCTCATCCGCACTTAGTAGTGCACTTACGAAGATAGGCTTTGGTTCCTTGCTCGTGCCTAAGTTGAGTTCCTTGAGATCATCAACCGTGGCTTGGCCTCCATCTTCGAGCTGCGGTGGAGCAGCAGTGACATCTTCCTCCGGGATTTCGTCTTCTTTGCCTTCTTGGATTGTAATGTGGAAGACTTCTTGGACCTCCTCTTTAGTGTTGACCTCTTGATTTGTTTGGCATGAAGATTGTCCAGTGTGGATGATGGTGTGCTTTCTTACTTTCAGCGGTCCATCTGTGTCAACTTCCAAGATTACTTGGCGCCTCATCCTTGAAGGAATCGAGCTTCGAACGTCGCTTTTTTCTGCTAGCATGTCGAGCTTTTCTTCCTCTGGCGTTGTCTCCCTCTTTCTAGAAGACTTCTTGTTGCTTTGTCTCTTAGGTTTCGACAACCTTCCGAAAACAGAGCTTTGGGGTGTTGGCTCGTTAAGCCTCTTGAAGACGGAGGTTCGGTCTTGACCACCAATGCGACTAAGTGCCGAAATTCTAGGCCTTGAATGACTCATCCTATTGAAGACTGATATTCGAGGGGCAGGTTTAGGCTCCTCTTGATCTTGTTCAATGCTTACGCTGATGTGTTGGGTGCTAGCATTTTTCGCTTCGCTTGAAATCTTCACAGGTGCATTTGGTGTGAAGCCAAGTCCAGCTTTGTTGTTGCCAACTCCGTAACC
Source organism: Cotoneaster glaucophyllus (assembly GCA_036320875.1). NCBI lineage: Eukaryota > Viridiplantae > Streptophyta > Magnoliopsida > Rosales > Rosaceae > Cotoneaster > Cotoneaster glaucophyllus. Next base: position 39,850,265 of record CM070073.1, read on the forward strand.
ATGCTCCTTCAACTTCTTTTGAGTCTTGGTGAGGTCACGTTCTTTATCGTTGATGATGTTTGAAACCTTCTTTCCAGGATTCGAAGAGGAAGCGAAGTCATACCCAGCCTTCGACATGAGTTTGTAGGCATTTGGATCAAAACCTTCTGCAGTCCTCTTGGTTGGAAGAAAGTTTGGTTCCACCCCATCTGGTATGGCTTTTATGAAGCCTTGTGGTAGTCTTGCAACCTTAGCATCGCCTAGCTGTGTCAGGGGCAAAACTGCGTTTGTCTTGAGCAACTTCACGTTATCTTTGTGTCGCTGTGTGTCGGCTTTGCTTGCTCCTGTTTCAAACGGGGATTGACCATTCTTTCTTCTTGACATCGGGATATACCGGAAGATAGGTGTGTTCGGTCCTTTTGAAGGTGTCTTACTCCCTTTGGTTGTTGCAGGTTTAGCAAGCTCATCATTGTTTTTGCTTGAAGATGACATGGCTTCGCCTTCTTGCTTCTTGGGCATGGCTTGCCATTCTTGCTTTTTAGGTGCTGCTTTGCCTGTGGATTTAATCTCTTTTGGAAGAGCTTCAAGCACCGTGTCTTCGTCCATGTAGAACTTGGCGTCTGCAAAGTGTGATTCAGCTTCGGTGAATGGTTTAGTATCGCCTTGGATTACCTTCACTCCGTCTCGGTAGAATTTTAAGCATTGGTGGAGGGTGGATGGTACTACTCCATTCCCGTGGATCCAAGGCCTTCCTAAGAGCAAGCTATAGGAAGTTCTTGCATCAATCACATGGAATATCGTGCTTGATTTAAGTTCACCAATGGTCATCTCCACTCGGATCATGCCCATCGCTCTTTGTCCTCCTTGGTTAAAACCCTGGATCAGCAGACGGCTTAGGGACAATTCATCCACTTTGATGCCGATTGTGGTCATTGTTGACTTTGGCATGATGTTTATGGCTGACCCACCGTCCACAAGCATGCGGTTGACTTTGTGCTCATTTACGTACCCTGAGATGAAGAGAGGACGGTTATGGGGCTTTGACCCCAACAGTAAGTCCTCGTCCGTGAAGTTGATTGCGTCCTGGGAGGCATAACACGTGGCACATTCATGTGGCCTGAACTTCGAACCTTCGTCATTGCTTTCTTGCACTTCGTGATCGTCGGGACTTGCTAAGACCGCTGCTAGTGCTATTCGCATCTTCTTTGGCAATTGTAGCGCTTCCTCGATGCTACATTGTGTTGGCAAACCTTCTTTGGATGTGAGGGTCTTTTCTTCCTCAGTGGAGATAGCTTTGCCTTTTGAGGGCCCTTCTATCTCTACTTCGACCATGTGGCAGGCGGCGATAGTGCACTGTTGGAAAAAATCCTTCGGGAAATACTCGTGCAAGGATATAGGAATACGTGGCTCTTGCTCCATAAATTCCCCACTGTACGTTGGCTCAGCAGCTCTTACACTTTCTTTGGCCTTTCTATTGTTACGGTGACGGTGGTTTCTCCCTTGCTTTACCTTTGGCTTTTTGGCTTGCGGTCTTGGCTTCCTCATCTTTTCGTAGGTCACTAGTGTCCACCCTTCTTCATCGTCAGTAGGTGCATCTTGGTTGCTTGCCCCCAGCGGTGGTCGTGCAGAAGGTGCCATGTGACTCGAGCGTTGGCGGGAATGGTCATGAATCCTTTGGAGGGGAACGGGATCTAAGGATCCAAACACGATCGTAGTAGCGTGCGTTGCGGCCGTGTCTTCTAGGTCGAGTTCAATCTGCCCTTGTTGTGCCAGCTTCATGATGAGTTCCTTAAGGATGAAGCACTTACCAACAGGATGACTCACGATACGATGGTACTTGCAGTACTTAGGATCATTGACACGATTCATCTCCTCAGGGCGCTTACATTCTGGTAACTCGATCACCTTCTTTTCTAGCAAGTCGTCTAACATTGCTGCCATATCTGAGTCAGGAAAAGGGTATGTCTTTTGCTCCAGCTCCCTCAAGGTGTTTTTGAACCTGTCTTGGGTACGCGGAGGCTCATTTCTCTTTATTTCCTTCACTTTGGTTTTGGAGGAAATCTTGACGGGCGCAGAGGAGGTTTTGACGGGGGAAGTGTTAATAGTAAAAGCTTCCTTTGCAGGCTTCTTCCCGTGATTGTCTACTTTTGGAGTGAACACCTTGTCCTTCTTGAAGTCGGCGATCGGCTCCTTTTTTCCATGGTGAGCGATGCTTAGCTCCATGTCATGGGCGCGGGTGGCCAGCTCTTCAAAAGAACGTGGTTTGATGCCTTGGAGGATGTAGTGCAAATTCCAATGCATGCCCTGGACGCACATCTCGATTGCCGAAATCTCTGAGAGCCTGTCTTTGCAGTCGAGGCTAAGGTTGCGCCATCGGTTGATGTAGTCCATCACCGGCTCGTCCTTCCACTGTTTTGTGCTCGTTAGCTCTAGCATGCTCACGGTGCGACGGGTGCTGTAGAAACGGTTGAGGAATTCTTTCTCCAATTGCTCCCAACTATTGATGGACTCGGGCTCCAGGTCTGTGTACCATTCAAAAGCGTTTCCTTTCAATGAGCGCACAAACTGCTTGGCGAGGTAGTCTCCTTCCGTCCCTGCATTGTTGCAGGTCTCGACAAAATGGGCAACATGTTGTTTCGGGTTTCCCTTCCCATCGAACTGCATGAACTTTGGTGGCTGGTAACCTCTTGGCATCTTCAAGGCATCGATCTTCTTGGAATACGGCTTCGAGTACAACATGGAGGTATGCGAGCTTCCTTCGTACTGCACCTTGATGGTATTGGCGATCATCTCCTGCAGCTGCTGGATAGAGAGGGATCCCATGAGAGCCGTTGCTTGGTCTGGCTCCTTCTTCTCTTCGCCTTTCTCCGCTGGAGACTCCTCTTCTTCATCGGCCTCTTTCTTTACTGGGTCAACTTTGAGGTCAACTTTCACGCCGTGCTGCACTTCCAATTGGTTGGTGAGTGCGGCGATTTGTGAGTCTTTCTCCTCCACGGTCCGTGTGAGTTTTACAATCGCTTCATTCATTTGAGCCAGTTGTTCTTCGATTGAAGTTGCTCCAGTAGTCATGACTTGCATGGCTGTGCTGCTGCTTGAGTCAGTATCGGAAAGCAAGGACTCGGAGTACTTCCTCGGGCTTTCCTCCCTTGGGGCTCTTAGCGAGGCTAGGGTGATCACGGGCTCGTGCCTCAGGTGCTCTTGTTCCTCCGGCAGAGTTGATGCAGCGGTGGAAGATGCGGCAAAGAGAGCTCTTGCCTTGCTTCGGGTTGTGATGCCCGAAATGTCACCACTTGCAGCGAGGATGCTCTTGTTCTTTGCTTTGGTTGCAGGAACAGCTTGATCCTTTCTTGATGCCATTTGTGCTTTTGCGGATTTGAAGATAGAGATGAGAGGTAGAGATGATCCCACCGGGCGTGCCAAATTTGTAAACACAGAAAATTCCTGAAACGAACGAGACAAGAACAATGTGTACAAAGTAATATTTTGTATTAATTTTGGGGTTACAATCTCTTTTACAATTTGATCCTCTGATTCTATCTTCGTGAGGTATAGATTTGTGGATGGGATGTTGATCCAAAGGGCCGTCGGGGCTTGAGCTTAGGATGAACGAGGATGTGGATTTGTTTATGTTGTTGATCCAAAGGGGCCGTCGGGGCTTGATCTTAGGATGAACGAGTGATGAACGATGAACACTTTCTTCAAGGGCCGTCGGGGCTTGATCTTGAAGGTGGATTTTACGAAGAACGAAGAGAGCTTTCTCGATCCTTCGGAATTCTTGGGAGTTTGGGAGGTTTGGTGCTTGAAAGCTTTTAGTGTTTCAAAGCTTTCAAGGATTTGAGGGAGTTCTCTTCCAATTTGGGAGTAGAGAAAATGTGCATGTGAATTGGTCCCTTCAAATGGATGAAATAGCCTTGTATTTATAGAATTTTTCAAGGCCTAACTTTGAATATAATATTCAGATGAAATAAATCATTTCTGCCAGTTGTTGACACGTGTCTTATTTGGTGACTTTTCTGATTTCTTTCGATTTTTCTTTGAGTCACGCACTACATGTAAAATTTATGTGATATGTGGGCGTTGAAATTTTAATTTATCGGCTAACATTTATTTCACCGAAATTTCGATGTCTACAGCCACGTTAATGGTAGGATTTTGGTGGGTTGGAATCCTACCATTCTACATGTGTCTCACTTGGCGGAGATTGATCAAGCTATTCATTGTCTTGTCCAAATTCTTCCAACGGGGCAAAGTTTCTATGCTTCCTTTGTTTACGGATCCAATGATGATAATCTTCGCAAGGCGCTTTGGGCTAATCTTTGTTCATTTAAGCTCTCCATCGGGGATGCCCCATGGGTTGTCCTTGGGGACTTTAATGTTGTCTGATCCACTGACGAGATTAATGGGGGCTCTAATTTGAGATCCAATGCTATTGTTGAGTTTGGGGATTGTTTACTTGATGCTGGCCTTGATGACTTGAGATTTTCTGGTCAACGTCTTAGTTGGTGCAACAAGCAATTCAATGGCATGGTTATCTATCACAAGTTAGACCGGGTTCTTGTTAATATTGGCTGGTTATCTATGTTCCCCTATAGCCCTACCATCTTTTTGCCTCCTAGTGCCTCTGACCATTGCCCAGGGGTGGTTTCGGTGGGTATCTCCCAAGCTCCAAGGAAGTGTCCGTTTAAGTTTTTCAATTTCTATGCTGATCATGAGAATTTTTTAGCTATTGTCGCTCATGCTTTTAATACTCGGATTCAAGGCTGTTATCAATTCCAGGTTGCCAAGAAACTAAAGCTTGTTAAGGCTGAGTTGAAAAAGTTGAATTGTGCTCCCTCCCTTCATGTCTCTCTTGCTGTTGAAAACACTAAGGTGGCCCTTGATTCTTGCCGGTTAGTTTAGCGTCTATGCCTTCTAACCTGTCTTTGGTTGAGTTGGAGAAAACCTTATTGAAGAACTACTCTGATTGCCTTGTGAGGGAGGAGAGCTTTATTAAGCAGAAGTCTCAGGTCCAATGGATGGCTAATGGTGATAAGAACACCGCTTTCTTCTACAATTCTATTAAGAAGCGGGCTAACCGTAACCATATTGCTTCTATTTGTAGAAGGGATGGGTCATTTACTTCTGTTGAAAGTGAGATAAAAGATGAAGCTTTGGGGTTTTTCCAGAATCTGATTGGCAGTGAATTTGCCCCTCCGACCCCTGATGTTAACATTGCTGCTTGTAACCTTATCTCTAGGCCTATTTCTTCTGAGATGGCCGATGTTATGGTCAGTGTGGTTTCTGGGGAAGAGATCCGTAAGGTTTATTTCAGTTTGAAACCGAACAAAGCTCCAGGCCCGGATGGATTTAATGCCCTCTTCTTTCAAAAAGCTTGGCCTATTATTGGTGATCAGATTATCCTTGCAGTCCAGGAATTCTTCAACTCCAACCAGTTACTTCGTGAGCTTAACACTACTATTATCACCCTTGTGCCTAAAATTCCTAATCCCTCTTCCATGGGGGATTTTTGGCCTATCTCTTGCTGCAATACTCTTTATAAAATCATCTCTAAGATTATGGCTAATAGGATTAAAGGTGTTCTGCCAACTATTATTAGTGATACGCAATCTGCCTTTGTGGGGGGTCGTCGTATCGGTGATAATATTCTTCTTGTTCAAGAGCTTTTTCATGGGTACCATCTGAATAATGGTACTCCTAGATGTGCGATCAAGGTGGATATTCGCAAAGCCTATGATACTTTGGATTGGAAGTTTCTGCTTGGAGTTTTGTCGGCTTTCAACTTTCATCCGAGGTTTGTCCAATGGATCCGTTGTTGTATCTCCACTGCCTATTTCTCTGTGGCGGTTAATGGTGAGCTGGTTGGTTTTTTTCCGGGGAAGCGTGGTCTGAGACAAGGGGATCCTCTGTCCCCTTACCTTTTTGTTATTGCCATGGAGGTATTTTCTTTAATTATGCATTCTAAAGTGCTTGCTTCTCCTAAGTTTCAATTCCATTGGAGATGTGATAAGATTAGACTTACCCATATGGCTTTTGCTGATGATTTGCTGGTCTTTTGTCGTGGGGATCTTCTCTCTGCAAAGGTGTCAAAAGAGGCTTTGGATTACTTTTCTCTTTTGTCTGGTTTAACTCCAAATGCTTCTAAAAGTAATATTTTTCTTGCTGGAGTCAAAACCAGAGACAAAACGAGAATTGTAAGCTGCTTCGGGTTTCATGAGGGGTGTCTTCCATTCAAGTATCTTGGGGTGCCTTTGATCAGTTCTAAGTTAACCTATGCGGATTGTATGCCTCTTCTTGAAAAAGTTGATAATCGTATTTGTAGTTGGGAGCACAAAACTTTGTCCTTTGCCGGTCGATTACAGTTGGTGATTTCAATTTTGAGTAGCCTCCAGGTTTTTTGGGCTTCCCACCTTTTCTTGCCCAAAAAGATTATGAAAGATATTGAGCAATCTTTTCGGCGTTTCCTTTGGTCCGGTAAGGTTTCTGGTAATTATTATGCTAAAGTGTCTTGGAGGGAGGTTTGTTGCCCTAAAGATGAAGGTGGTTTGGGGATTAAAGGCCTGCATTCGTGGAATTTAGCCCTTATGGCCCGCCATGTTTGGTTTTTGTTTCGTAATGGAGGAGGTAATGTGTGGTCTAAATGGGTCAAAGCTTATTTCCTTCAAGACAAGTGCTTTTGGAGCTTAAAAGTTCCTTCTACTTGTTCTTGGAATTGGAGGAAACTCTTAAAGCTTCAGGATCTTATTAAGCCTCTTATCCATGTTTCTGTGGGGGAAGGGTCTTCTACTTTTTTGTGGCATGATAACTGGCACCCTCATGGCCCTCTCTTAGACGCTTGGGGTTGCGAGGTTGTGTTAGCATCTGGGCTTCACATTAATTCCAAGCTTTCTTCTGTGATTAGGGCTTCTGAGTGGTGCTGGCCTTTCACTACCAACCAAACTTTTTTGAATATTCAATCTGAGTCCTACAACATTATGCCTTCCCCTCAGTTCTTGGATTCTTTCTTTTGGGCTCCTAGCAAAGATGGTAATTTCTCTTCGTCTTCTATGTGGAACTGCATCCGTCTTTTGGCTCCTAAAGTCTCTTGGAACCACTTGGTGTGGCATGGTTTGTCTATTCCAAGAGCAATTTTTGTGTTGTGGCTTGCCATAAAGAATAAGCTTAGTACTTTTGATCATATTGGCCATTATGCTCCTCGTGTGAACCTTAATTGTGTGTTGTGTGACTCGGAGTTGGAATCTCACTCTCACCTGTTCTTTGAGTGCCCGTTTAGTGAAGGTCTATGGAAGCAGGTGCTGTTAAGGTGTGGGGTTCCTTGGTTTCACCCTCCATGGCCTTCTTATGTGGAGTGTGTAGCGGCCCAATGGCAAGGGAAATCCCTTCCCATGGTGGTTAGGAAACTTTCGCTGGCAGTCACTGTTTACTGTATATGGTGTGAGCAGAATAATCGTATCTTCAACAATTGTAGGAAACCTCCTGCTACAATTCTTCAGTTGATTACTAATTTGATTCGGTGTCGATTGTGTACTTTAAAAGTTAAGCCTTCCTCCATTAACATAGGGGTTTTTCGAAACTAGAATGTTGTTGCTCCTTAGTCTCTTGTTTGTTTGTTGCCTTCCCTGCGTGGTTTAGGCTTTGGCTTTTAGGTTTGCCTTTTTTGCTGGTGCTTTGAGCTTGTTTTCTGCCCAGCTTTCTTTGTGGTTCTCTTTGGGCTTTTGCCCTTTCAATTTATTATTTACTTATCAAAAAAAAAAAAAATGGTTACGCCAGCTTTTTCTAATAATAAAACAAGTTTATTAGAACTAGGTTTGTTAATTACTCTGTTAAATGATCTGTAATAGACATGGTCGAAATTTCAATTTTGGCACGTTCATGTATCTCCGGTAATGAGAATTAGCACCTTAGAAACTTATATAATATGCTTACTTACTTGGAATAAATATTCAAAGTATTCTTATTAATTCATGATTACTCACATTTCAAGTAAGTAAAGATTGAAACTATAGCTAGATTAGTGTGTTCTCATCTTATACATCTATATGTGCAAACCATATTTTTGCTTCAAAAGAAAGAACTATATATATATATATATATATAGACACACACATACTTGAAACTGTACTGTAATTTGAGCGCATCGACCCTTCTCTGTGTTGACCTATATTGACAAAATATGAAGTGCCATGTCATCATAAAAGTTGTTAAAATCTGTTGAGTTGTTAGGATCTGTTAGGATAAGGTTGGCTAGCTAATCCTAGTCAGCTAAGATTGTAAGAAGGGCGGTGGTCTCTTGTATAAAACGAGTGGATGTGAGATTGTATTAATCATTAAATAATCAAAAGATATATCCAGATTTCTCTCTATTTTCCTCTGTGTATTTCGTCTTCATTCTTCTCATTTCTTCTTTTCTTCTTCGATCTCTCTGTTGTTAATATGGTATCATCGCCGAGCGTCGGTCCTTGCTTTCTACTGTCCGCTGTGCAAATCTTGGGTTTTAGATGTTCTGATCTGCGTTGCTGATTGTGGTGCTGATTGTGTTCGAAGTTAGGTGGGCTCTTGCAATTTGTCAGGTTGGTTCTTCTGTTGGGTATTTTCTTTATGCATATATGGTGTTTGTGGAAATGTCGCTGAAGGGAAAGTATGAGATTTTGTTCATGATTGATTGTGGAGGTTCTTGCCCATTGTTGAAATATGATGAAATATAGTTTTTCTTGATTGATTGTTGAGATATTTGGATAATTGGATGCAAAAAGGCTAAAGCCATTGTTGAAGTTTTGTGAATTACAGTAGTGAGTTGTTTTCGATTGAAGATATTGATTAAGTTGAAGATTGATAACTTTGAAAGTTAGAATTGTAATCAAGATGTCAGAAAAGACTGTAAGAATCGAAAGTTTGCTTGGAATGTTGACTGTCAAACTTCAAGATGATAATTTTGTGAAATGGAGTTACCAGTTTCAATCTGTGTTGCGAGGATATGATTTCTTTGATTTCTTTACTGGAGAATCTCAATGTCCACCTAAGTTTGTGATAGATACTGAAGTAGAGGTTACTAAAGAAGTTACAGAAGCTTATAAGTCATGGGTTAAACAAGATATGGCATTGTTAAGTTTGTTGATTGCCACTTTATCCGATGATGCTATGGAGTATGTAATTGGTTGTAAAACTTCGTGTGAAGCTTGGAATTGTTTACAAGAAAGGTATGCATCTGTGTCAATGGCTAGAGTTAATCAACTCAAGACTGAATTCCACACAATGCAGAAGGGGAGTGACTCTATCGACAAGTATCTGTTGCATTTGAAGGCAATTAGAGATCAGTTAGTGTCTACTGAAGAAAGGGTTACAGATAATGATGTAGTTATTGCTGCTCTATCTGGTTTGCCTCATGAGTTTGATGTTGTAAAAACTGTTGTGTTAGCTAGAGATACACCCATTAATCTGAAGGATTTTCGAGCACAGTTACTTAGTGCTGAAGCTACTGTTGAGTCTAGAATCACATCTCTGACTGCAAGCATGGCTGCAATGTATGTTCAAGGGGATCAATCAGAGAACTCATCTGGGAGAAATAAGGGGGGATATCAAGGTGATACTTACTCATATGGAGAAAGTTCTAATAGTAGCCAACGAAATGGAGGCACTTCGGGGTATCGAGGAAATGGAGGAAATGGAGGTAACTCTGGATATGGAGGAAATGGGAATAGGTCTCAAAATAGGAACTTTGGAAATTATTCAGGTTTCTATCCTTCAAACAGGAATGGGAATGGTTCTTGGAACAATCCTCGGCCTTACTATAATAATAGACAAAGAGGGGGTAATTTCTTTGGAAACTCTTACTCTAATACTGGTTCTAGAAATGGTTGGAATGGAAACAAGCTTTAATGCTCCAGTAGTCATTGAATGTCAGATTTGCTCAAAAAGGGGGCATACTGCTCCAAACTGTTCGAACAGGGTTGACTATGGTTCATCCTCACAGACTTATCAGCTACTTATGTGTCAGATTTGTGGCAAGAAAGGTCACAGTGCACTGGAATGCAGGCACAGGAATAATTTTTCCTATCAAGGACCACCACCACCTCCTTCACTTACAGCTTTCACTGCACAGAATCAGCCAGTTCTACATAATGTACAAGGAATGACAGCAGCTGAATTTGGACATAATGTACAAGGAGTTTCTGCAGCTGATACTTGGGTGCTAGACACAGGAGCTTCACATCATATGACGGCTAATCTTGAGAATATGAATCAGCAGTTCCATATAATGGGGTTAACAAAATTACCATTGGTAATGGTGAAGGTCTGGCAGTTAAACATATTGGTTCCTCTATTATTTCCACTTCTAATCATTCCTTAATTCTGAAGAATATACTACATGTTCCGACTATTACCGTTAATCTTCTATCTGTTAAACAGTTGTGTAAAGACAATGGTTGTTGGTTTACCTGTGATGATCTTGTGTTTTTCATACAGGACAAGGCAACAGGAGTGATAGTGTACCACGGCATGAGTAGAGGAGAGGTATATGAGATTCCTGTCAGTGTGTTTTCCAGAAGGTTTGCTGCTCCGTTATGTAAAGGTGTTGCTTTTCTTGGCAAAGCTGTTAAAATTTCAACTTGGCATAAGAGACTTGGTCATCCATCAGAGGAAGTGTTGTCAATAATGCTCAAGGGGTTCAATAAATCTGTTAGTATGGATCTTAATCCTTCTGTATGTACTTCTTGCTTGTCTGGAAAAATGTGTAGACAACCATTTGAAGAAAGAAATACTAGAGCTAAGTTCATGTTTGAAAAAGTCCATTCGGATGTATGGGGTCCATCTCCTACTAAGTCATTAGAGGGATATAGATATTATGTAAGTTTCATTGATGAGTATTCAAGATTTCTCTGGATTTTCCCTATTATAAATAAATCAGATGTTTTCCAAGTGTTCATCAAGTTTCATTCGTTTATTGCAACTCAATTTAATTCTGCTATTAAAAGCTTGCAAACTGATGGTGGGGGTGAGTACATGAGTCACAGATTTACACAGTTTTTGGAAACTAAAGGGATTCTTCATTATATTTCATGTCCATATACCCCTCAACAGAATGGTATTGCAGAAAGGAAACATAGACATTTAATAGAGACAACTATTACCTTGCTGACAGAAGCTCATGTTCCATTGATGTTTTGGAATTATGCTTGTTTACATGCTGCGTTTCTCATAAACAGAATGCCTTGCAAGACATTAAATATGAAATCACCCTATCAAGTTCTGTTTTCTCAAGAACCAATAATTCATAATCTGAAAATTTTTGGTACTGCTGTGTATCCATTCTTGAGACCATATAACCAGCATAAATTACAATCAAGGACTAAACAATGTGTTTTTCTAGGATTTGTTGCTGGATATAAGGGTGTAGTATGCTATGATTTGTCAACAAGAAAACTAGTACTGTCAAGGCATGTAGTTCATGATGAGAATGTTTTTCCATTTAAGTTGCCTTTATCATCTCAAGGTGGAAATACAGATGGTCCTAAGAACTTGACTGCTTCTCCAGTAGTGATTCAAGTGCATGATTTTAGACATCAAGACCATCATGCTTCGCAGGTTCCTGCTACAACTCAATATGGCAGTCCACAGGTTATTACAGACAGTACTGAGCATAGTTCACAGAATCTGAGTATTCCAAGTCACTCTGCGCAGGATCTCATTACTACACCTTCAAATTTTATCTCCTCTACTCCAACAATTCCTCAACATACAATATCACTGTTGCCTGTCCATAGTCCTTCACAGTTAGAGGTACATCTTCCTATCTTTGATTCATTATATGATACACTACCTCCTCCAACATCTGGTCATCCAATGATTACACGATTGAAGTCTGGTACAATAAATCAGAAATCCTACAATGCTTTTCTTGCTTCATGTCCTGAACTACACTCTTTAATGCTGGATGATAATAGTACATTTGCTGGAGGTTTTTCTTTTGCTGCTTTAATTAATAGTTCAGACGAGCCATCTAGCTTTCGAAAAGCATCGACCATACCTCAGTGGCAGTCCGCAATGCAAGAAGAGTATAATGCTCTTAAATCTCAGGGAACCTGGCAACTAGTACCTCCTCCAATTGGCAGGTCTATTATTGGTAGCAAATGGGTTTACAAAATCAAGAAAAATCCTGATGGCAGTGTGTCTAGGTACAAAGCTAGACTTGTAGCTCAAGGTTTTTCTCAAGAACATGGTCTTGACTATTCTGAAACCTTTAGTCCAGTGGTGAGACACACAACTGTGAGGCTCATTTTATCCTTGGCAGCAATTCACAAGTGGGAATTGAGGCAGTTAGATATCAAAAATGCTTTCTTACATGGAGAGTTGCAAGAGGAGGTTTACATGAAACAACCTCAGGGGTTTGTTGATCCTTCTCATCCGAATTATGTGTGTAAGTTAGTCAAATCCTTGTATGGTCTCAAACAAGCACCAAGGGCTTGGAACTCAAAGTTTACTAGTTATTTGCCAACATTGGGGTTCAGTGCATCTTTTTCTGACACAAGTTTGTTTTTGAAAACTGATGGACTTGATGTAATTGTTCTGTTATTATATGTGGATGATATCATCCTCACTGGATCCAATGCTACTAAAATTCAGTCTGTGATACATGATTTGGCAGGAGTGTTTGATTTAAAGGATATGGGCAGACTTACATACTTTCTGGGCCTACAGATACACTACAAAGCTAATGGTGACATATTTGTTAATCAATCCAAGTATGTCAAGGATCTCATTCATAAAGCTGGTATGGAAACTTGTAAACCAGCAACTACACCATGTAAACCTCACAGTCAGTTGTTACTTACTGAGGGCACCCCCTTGCAGGATGCTACGTTGTATAGGAGCTTGGTTGGGTCATTACAATATCTGACGTTTACTCGACCGGATATAGCATTTGCAGTCAATTCTATGTGTCAGTTCATGACAGCCCCAACAGATATTCATTTCAATTCTGTAAAGCGAATCTTGAGGTATCTTCAAGGAACTTCAGAGTGTGGCATTACATTTTCATCTGATACAGATATTAATTTGACTGCATACTCAGACTCGGATTGGGCTGCTGATTTGAATACACGAAGATCAGTAACTGGATATGTAGTGTTTCTGGGCAATAACCTATATCTTGGCAGTCTAAGAAGCAAACATCCGTGTCTAGGAGCTCAACAAAGGCGGAATACAAAGCACTGGCACATACGACAGCTGATGTGGCTTGGGTCAGGTTGCTATTGAAGGATATAGGAGTTGTTCTACCTGAGCCACCAACAATTTATTGCGACAACATGTCAGCTATTGCTTTAAGTGCCAATCCAATGTATCATTCTCGAATTAAACATCTAGATACCGATTATCACTTTGTTCGGGAAAGAGTTCACACGGGAGACTTGTTGGTTAAGTATCTGTCCACTGATGAACAAACAGCTCATGTATTAACCAAAGGACTTCACAGTCCTACCTTTACTAGACATTGTTACAATCTCAAGCTCGGTTACCCTAGTTGAGATTGAGGGGGGATGTTGACCTATATTGACAAAATATGAAGTGCCATGTCATCATAAAAGTTGTTAAAATCTGTTGAGTTGTTAGGATCTGTTAGGATAAGGTTGGCTAGCTAATCCTAGTCAGCTAAGATTGTAAGAAGGGCGGTGGTCTCTTGTATAAAACGAGTGGATGTGAGATTGTATTAATCATTAAATAATCAAAAGATATATCCAGATTTCTCTCTATTTTCCTCTGTGTATTTCGTCTTCATTCTTCTCCTTTCTTCTTTTCTTCTTCGATCTCTCTGTTGTTAATACTCTGTAAATACCATTGTTCATGAAATTTCTTCATGAATCTATATACATGTTGTGGCCAATTAATTTGCATATATGTTGGGATAATTTGGATACACGGATTGAGAGAGGTGCTAAATTCATCTGCATTCACACTCGCTAGGAGCTCCTAAATTTAGTGAGTGAAAAATGAGCTCCTAACATTAATTACTAATATTTATAACATCCGTGGCAAACAAGCAAGCTAGACCTCTCCCAGTAGTATCTAGTAGAAAGACTTGTCGAAGCTGCGTGTCTCGATTTTAGCTTGTAGTGACTACTTTTCTACATCGACTTTCATCAAGACGATCCATCAAAGTAATTTTCTAGTTCTTTCACCCGCTTATCTACTACTCTTGTCTAATTTGGATTAGGAACCCATGAGATGAGACATAAGAGAATTCGAATTTTCATTCCTCTGTTGTAAACTCTCTTTCTATATTGGAGGAAATTTTTTTAGCAAGCTCCTAAGAGCATCTCTAAAGGAGCGGTTTGTGCAATTGTGCTTAATTGTTTACCGCTTAGTACTATAGTCTAATAATATTCCTCTTTAATTGTAAATGAGAGGTCTTAGGTGCAATTTCGCCACCAAATTATTATTAGCAGTCTAGCTCATTGTGAGATTAAGCTCATCATCTCTCCTTAGTGTAGATTATATTATTTGTTAAAAAAAATCTAAATGCCAAATCTTCTTCAGTTCCAATAGATTTGTCAAATATTTATTTTATTAATATATTGGACCATACAGTTACATTTACAATAAAAAATAATTAAAATTTATTTTAAGTTTCATCATATTAGTTGTCAATAGGACCCATGCATTAAAAAAATTAAATTAAATATATTTCACTCCATCTTTTGTTGTTAAAATAGACAGATAAAAAGTAAGGAGTCAAATGACTCAACTACCACATCAAATATGATATCTCCATTGGAGAACACATTGATGTTATTTAGTCCTATTTGAGGTATTTGACATCTCCTTTAGAGATGTTCTAAGCTAGCTTTCTAATCTTTTATTCTAAAATTTTGACTAAAAATAAAAGTATTGAAGATGCTCTAAACTTCTACTGTCATTGGCTTTTTTTGTGGGTTAGGTACCCTACTAATATCTCTCTATGAACTTCAAATCCCAGATCCAGAAGTATCCCAACCCCCAGTTTCAAGTTTCATCCGCCACCCCTTACTCTTGCTCGGGGTAGGCGGCAACGCGCTACTCCTTATTTTCCTCATCCTTCCCTCCCTTCTCATTTGTCATTTCCTTCTTTCCTCCCCTCTCATCTCCTCTGCTCCTTCCCCCTCCCTGCATCCACCTCTTCTCCTTTCCCCCTTTTTGGTCTCTTTCCTTCGTTTTAATTCTCTATTCTCCCCTGAGACCATCTCCAACTCTTGGGCTTAAAAGCTAAATTTTTTAGCCCGGAAACAGCTTTTCTGCTCCAACCCTTCTGACCTAAAATTTTAGCCCGGGATTATTAAAGATGAACTTAGGCTAATTTTTTTCTTAAATTAACTTTTTTTTAAAAAAAAATTATGTAGACTATCGTAAATTAATTTTATGAACATTTTAATCTAAAAATATTTAAATTCCGATATATATTGAAAAATCACTAAATCTTTCCACAAAGCAAGCCTTCAACTTTCACCAATCTTTCAACTTTCACCAACCTTTCAACTTTCACCAAACTTTCAACTTTCACCAACCGTTCAACTTTCATCAATCATCCTCTATATAAACACAGGTCCAATATCAGTTGATCACACAATCTTTCAATCTTCAATCATCCTCTATATTCACCAATCTTTCAACTTTCAAAGTGTGTTTGTTTCCTAAAAATCCTTAATATCTCATCAATGGGTGATAGAAGAAGGCGTAGCAGGGCAATGCAGATGGCACAATACAAGCAAGGCTTGACATTGAAGATGTAGAAATGATCAACGCCAAAGTTGAACTTGCAAACTCGCTTATGCAATATGAGCACCATGCAGCGGATAGAGAAGAGTGTCATGATCGAATAATGAAAGATTATTTCATTGAGCGTCTGAGATTTCCTGCTCATGATTTTTGGAGGCGGTGTTGGATGAGGAAAGAGCTTTTTGAAAGCATCTTGAACACAGTTGTCAATCATGACCACTACTTTGCAAGGAAGATAGATGTCGTAGGCCGACAAAGTCTATCACCTCAATAGAAGCTCACATCTGCATTTCGGATGCTAGCTAATGGGTGCTCTGTAGAATTGCCTGACGAGTATTGCCGACTTGCGAAGAGTACTGCTATTGAGAACCTGAAGCATTTCTGTCAGGCAATTCAAGCCATATATGGAGCCACATACCTCTGCAAGCTAAATCGCGAAGACTTGAAAAGGCTTCTACGCAAGGCAGACAAAAGAGGTTTCTCTAGCATGATAGGAAGTCTCGATTGTATGCATTGGGAGTGGAATAATTGTCCTACTGCTTGGGCTGGCCAATTCAAGAGCCGTCATAACAAGCCGACCATCGTGCTCGAGGCTGTGGCATCTTACGACACATGGATTTGGCATTCATTCTTCGGCGTTCTTGGATCAAACAACGATATCAACGTTCTTTGGGTTTCTCCTTTGTTCGATGATGTAGTCAATGGATGGGCACAAGCATTTTGGTATAAGGTAAATGGTAATAGGTATGAGCTAGGTTACTACCTAACTGAAGGTATTTATCCTAGTTTGTTTACCTTTGTTAAAAGTTTTTCTTATCCTGATAGTGCAAAGAAGAAATTATTTTCGCAGAGGCAAGAGTCTTACAAAAAGATGTGGAGAGAGCATTTGGGATCCTACAAGCTAGATGGGCCATTGTTAGAGGGCCTGCACGACTTTGGCATACCGAAGACCTCCATTCAATCATGATAACGTGCATAATTTTGCACAACATGATTGTGGAAGATGAGGACATCGAAATTGAAGAAGATTCAGACGAAGATGTGGATGATGACAAACCAACACATGCGAGAGCTATTGCAGGAGATGTTTAATATCTCTCTACAACCATATATGAGACCCGGTAGGATAGGGTCACATTGAGTTAGTATATGAGACGTTTAAATAAAATTCAAGCTCCTCAAGATCATAACACATTCCACAAGGATTTGGTTGAGCATGCATGGCACCGAGAAGGTGAACGTTGATGATGTTGGTTAAGCATTTATGTAATAATTTTAAGTGTACTATATTGGTATTTTCCAGTAATAAATTTAAGTGTCTTCTTGTGCAAAGTATTTTGTCCAGTACGTTGGATAAATTATTGAATAATAGGTACAATAATTATTGAAGGCATCTAGATTAATATAAAGAATAATTAATAAGCCATAAATTTAATACACACGACAATTAATATAGTACATAAACTTAATACAAACGACAATTAATAAACGACATAAACTTAATAAAACCGATAATTCATACACTACATAAACTTAATAATCATATTCACCATTTTGATTTGGTGATGGACTTGGTGGTGGACTTGGGATATAGGGTTGAGATGATTCATCATCTTGAAATATACTTCTTGTGACATACTTTCACAAAATTTTCTTTTGCTTACCATGAAAGAACTTCTTCCTCTCTGGAGTGTATTTGTTGAGAACCTCCATCATGAAATTAATTTCAAACCTATCTTGCTCCCTATCCCCTTCTTCCTTCATTTGCAAACGCATTCGGGCCACTTCTTCTTGGCGAGCGGTATGGGTTTCGCTCAATCTTGCAATTCCGGTAGCAAATTGTCCACTCATCAGATCTTGGGACTTCTCTTTTCTCTTTGCTTCATTTTGCTTAGCTCTTCCCGGGGGCCTTGCAAAAGAAGGAGTTGGGGTCATTTCATCGACACCTTCATTGACACCTTCATCTTCGACATTTGTCTGTGCGGCTTCACGTTGAAATAATCTTCCCCATTGTTGGTCCGCATCGGTTCCCCACCTCAGACAATCCTTGAGAACGTCCCAAGCATGTTGCAACTTAAAAACTTGATTTTTTGGTGTTACTCTTGTCTTGTAAATTTCCATTGCTTTGTCACCCTATGCAAAAAATACATTAAAACAATTAGTTGCAAAATAACATTATGTACATGACAAATAAAATATCAAGAAAAAACTCACACTTTTTGTGGTGCTCCTTCCATTAGCCATGTCAACCACAGCTCTCTCCAAGCTTCCCTTCCATAAAGTGCATGCTTTGTTGATAATCTTCCACCGATCATAAACACCACCACCGTCCCTCCCGCCGCCGTTGCAGTTTTCTTGAAATTTTGCAATGATTTTATCCCACAAAACCTTTTTATTTTGATTTGTGCCAATTGCACCATGTTCACTAACAGAAACCCATGCCAAGCATAAAGCAACATTTTCCTCACATGTCTAATTACGACCTCTAATATGCTCTCTTGCCATGTTGAACAATTTGGAAATGGAAAGAAATGGTAGAAAGATAAAGTGGAGGAATTGTAGGAGAAAATTGAGTTTTGTGAGAATGTTTGAACAAATACATAGGTATTTATAGAGTTTTTTTGGTGAATTTTGAGTTAAATAATTTTTTTTAATTATTTTAGCCGTTGGATTTAAATTTGGGCTGTTATATCTTTTTTTTTACCGTTAGATTTTATTATATTCGATATCAGCCGTTAGATTCAATAATATATAAATATAAAAACAAAAATAAATATATTTGAATCTAGGCCGTTGGATTAACCAACGACCTGTAGATTGCAACCGTTGGATGAAACTAGCCGTTAGGGCGCCTAGGGAACGTGGCTGACAGGCCCACTTGGGTGGGGCCTTCACTGTCTGAAAGGTCGCGCATCACGTGTGTCTGGTGATTGGGTGGGGAAGGTTTGGTGCACAAACACGAGGTTTCACTCGGTTCGGTGGGGCCCACACAAAATTCTGGGCTAAATTTTGGGCAGAATCTGGCATGGGTTTAGCATTTAGCATTTAGCCCTAAGATTTAACTTAGGTTGGGTTGGGTTTGGGGGAAAAATTTGGCAAATAGCCCAGGATTGGAGGAAGTCTGAGTTTTATCTCAATTTCCCCTAAGTCGGGTCTCAACTATCCCCTGAGCTTGTTTCGTATTTGGGCTTCATGACCCTTATACGGCGTTTTTGGCTTGCTTTTACTGCTTTCTGTCTTTTAATTTTCCTTCATCCCTCATTCTTAGCTATGATACTCCATCCTCGTCTCACCATATCCTCAAATTAGCGGGCTCCGACCAGAAATTTGATATCAGATCCACTTCCCTCCCCCACTTCCCTCCCCCACTTCCCTTTCCCAACCGGCATGCCGGATCCCCATCAAGCCCAAGTGTTAGGTATTTTACATACCCCGTTAGACTCACTCTCTACCCATAAGATATTTTGTTTGTATTTATTTGTAGGGGTTCATGAAAGGGACTTGGATCTAGTGTCTACTCTC
The DNA here is from genome assembly GCA_036320875.1 of Cotoneaster glaucophyllus. Taxonomy (NCBI): domain Eukaryota; kingdom Viridiplantae; phylum Streptophyta; class Magnoliopsida; order Rosales; family Rosaceae; genus Cotoneaster; species Cotoneaster glaucophyllus. The sequence continues at coordinate 39,869,510 of CM070073.1, forward strand.
TCGGATGGCTTCCTCCGAGAATGTGACGGTAGCGGCGGTCTGGTTTATGCTGCTTGAGATTAGAGTTTTTTGTTGTTTGTTTTTGCAGCCTTTTGACCTAAGCTTGTGTGAGTCTTCCGTTGTATATTGGGTTGCAGCTCTCATTTTGCTTGAGTTTTTTACTTTATCTGTTATTGTTTAACTTTTTTTTTTTTGGCCTTGTACTAGTTTTTAATGTGCCGAAAGTTCTCTTTCTTGACCAAAAAAAAAAAAAAAAAAAAAAAAAAGTAGATGCTCTAAACTTTTATATAATTTACTTTTAATGAAAATTTTCTTGCAATTTGCAAAAAGTTGACTTTAAATACAATGCTAAGAATTTGAATTACCTTGTATGATGATACATTTCCTCTATTATATTCCTTATTGTTTGTACTTTATAAATATACTTGAACTTTGAATTACATTGTATGAAATATATTCCCTCTGTTATTTTATTTTTCTAGACATTTCCACTGTTATATTCTGTGTCGTTTGTACTTTGTAACATGAAACCTTGACAGTATGACATATAAGTTTTTATAAAGGTTCTCCAAAAAAACAAAAAAAAAAAAAGTAAGTTTTTTTAAAGAAAAAAATGCAAAGTATTGTAGTTTAGAAATTTACTAGCAATTATAAAAATTATTGTTATCGAAATCGAATGGAATTATTACTAAAATTTATATCCTATCATCTAAAAAATCTCCTAAATGTTTTAGATCCTGGACGAAAGTTCCTGGACGAAAGTATCAAAAAGTTTATAGAAATTGGCAATATTATCAAAATATGTCTGATTTCGAAGATATCCTTGAAAGATATTTGCTTATACCGTTTCGATTATCAAGAAGCTCATTTTATAAATTTGTTGATAGATATTTCAGTAATTTTATTTAACGAATGATAAAATAATTTATATTAAATTTATGTAAATTACTAAGAGAACGAATTAGACACGGGACTTCAAGAGCAAAACTAATGCGCTTAACCAAGGCAACATACAAACCACATGTACATATTTTCAGACATATTTTCAGTAATATTTGATGAATTCTTTGAGTATTGTCACATCCCGGCCCGGGGTCCACCACATCCCGGGCCCGCTTCACCATCGTAGCACGATATTGTCCGCTTTGGGCCCCGACTACGCCCTCACGGTTTTGTTTCTGGGAACTCACACGAGAACTTCCCAGTGGGTCACCCATCATGGGAGTGCTCTCGCGCGCTACTCGCTTAACTTCGGAGTTTCGATGGAACCCGAAGCCAGTGAGCTCCCAAAAGGCCTCGTGCTAGGTAGGGATGGGAATATACATATAAGGATCACTCCCCTGGGCGATGTGGGATCTCACAATCCACCCCCCTTGGGGCCCGACGTCCTCGTCGGCACACCACGGCCAGGGTTAGGCTCTGATACCAAATTGTCACATCCCGGCCCGGGGTCCACCACATCCCGGGCCCGCTCCACCACCGTAGCACGATATTGTCCGCTTTGGGCCCCGACTACGCCATCACGGTTTTGTTTCTGGGAACTCACACGAGAACTTCCCAGTGGGTCACTCATCATGGGAGTGCTTTCGCGCGCTACTCGCTTAACTTCGGAGTTTCGATGGAACCCGAAGCCAGTGAGCTCCCAAAAGGCCTCGTGCTAGGTAGGGATGGGAATATACATATAAGGATCACTCCCCTGAGCGATGTGGGATTTCACAGTATGCTCATGAGAACTCGTTTGGAAATACTTTTAAAATAATTAAAAATATTTTTTATGAAAAAAGTTTGTGAGATCAACCTCATTAGAAATTCAAATGAAACATTAAAAAACACTTAAAATTCTACTTACAATAATTTTTTCTAAAAGCACTTTTAGATATTTTGAAAACACTTCTGAACATGGTAAATCAGCCGGAGCAAGTTATAGGCGCTCATAATGATTAGCTACGTGTAATTAGGTTGATCCAGCTGGAACCCGAAGGACTGATTTAAATTCGCACCCCATCTATTACCCAATTAAGGACCAAGATTCTCTCCTAAGCAATTTCTACCTAATCTCCTAATCCGGGAACCGGGCCGTTCAAATTTCATCCAACGGCTACAAATAAGGGGCCCCCTTTAAAGTGATAATAATTGTAGCCGTTGGATGAAAATTTGAACGATCCGGATCCCGAATTAGGAGGATTAGGTGGAAATTGCTTAGGAGAGGATTCATTTCCCCCAATTAAATGCTTATTACCAAGATTTGCCTTCGCCCACGAGCTTCGTGTGAGACTAGGAGGGCGCGTGTCATCACGTTCTCGCCCCACATCGGATTCCAGCGGACTGCCAGTCGGGTCAGAGTCCAGAGTCCACGCTTCCCAATAGACATTCATTTTTTGCGTCCAGCCTGGAATCCCAAAGGTTATCTTGACACCGATTTTACAATTCTGCCCACCTAATGTTCGGGGGTCTGTCCGTTTAATCGAGGGTGTTATGGTCAATTAGGGGGTCGTGCAATCTGTAACTAAGCTGTAATGCTTTTTGTCTTGTAGCGAGAAAGAGGATTTCACTTACTTCCATAAAGTATGGGCCCTACGCAATAACATTTCTTCCCGTTTAGGTGTTGGCAATGGCTGTAAACACACGTTTTCTTTTTAGCCCTGTAATAATGACAAATCCCTAATCTCACTCCCTGCCTCCTCATAAACGGCCTACAAATCCAATACTGGATTATTTATCCGTTTTACAAATTGATAATATTTTATTTTGTATGTAAGTGCGAAGTTTAAGCTCGATTCTGATAAATATAAAGTTTAGTATCAATTTATTATGATTAGATTATTGTGTATTTTATTATCGCAAATTTCTCAAAAAATTGAAAATTCAGTATCAATTTACTGTTTAGCTTATTCTGTATTTTTTTGTATGTTAGTGTAAAGTTTTAAGTTATATTCTAGTAAATCAAAATTTTAGTATCAATTTGTTATGGTGTTGCTTAATGTGTAGTTTATCACAAATTTTTCTAATAAATTCAAAATTCAGTGCCAAATTTTGTGATTAGCTAATTGTGTAATTTATTATGGTTAGCTTATTATGTAATAAGTATTCTATTATCACAATTGAATGATATTTTATTTTGTACCTAGGTGTGAAGTTTTAAGTTTGTTTGTGGTGAATCGAAATTTCAGTATTAATTTATTATGGTTAGCTTATTATGTAATTTCTTGCAAATTTCTCTTATTGTAAGTACATCATTTGTTAAAACAAATTGTTATAAGGACGGATTCGTGACATGACTTTTTTTACACTACTGTTAACACGAGTCTATATGAATTCCCCTATGAGACATAAAAATACTGAAAAAGTAAAGTTGTTTATTCCGTTACATACTTGTATTTTTGCTAGATTAAGGAAAAAGATAAGAAAATAAAAGGGTTTTGGGAACAAAATAAGTTTAGATTCTTGGTTGGAGTGTGGAAACAAATGCATGGTGAAATGGTGAGGTGAGCAGGTATGAGATAATAAATAAAGAAACGCGCTTGGGTGTTGGGAGTAGCGTTCGGTCACCTTTCTTACTGCCCAAACCCCGCAAGTCGTGAATGGGAAGCCATCTCTCTTTCTCAACACCTCCCACATTCAATTAACCCCACCACCAACTGCTTTTTCCAATTTTTGAATCCAAAAATTTGAACCTCCTCCGTCCCTCTATATATAAACACCCTCCCCACCTCTCTCACTCCACACTAAAATCTCACTCCCTCTCTCAGCTTTTAACCCAAAATATCCTCCTCCAAAATCTAAACATTTTTAAGAAAAAAAAAAATGGTTTTTAATTCTGGTCAATGGCTTCTGAAGCTGTTAGTTGCGGCCACCTTGTTCCAAGTTTCATTCGGTTCCAGCAGATTGTTCCAAGTCTCTTTGGCAACGAGGAAGCTGAGTGTGCTGGTCCAAGACCAAACCCAGCTCCTCAAATACCACAACGGACCTCTCCTGTCCGGCAAAATTACCATCAACCTCATCTGGTACGGTAACTTCAAGCCCTCCCAGAAAGCCATCGTTTCAGATTTCATTTCCTCCTTGTCCTCCCCCTCCAAAACCACCCAACCCTCCGTCGCCGACTGGTGGAAGACCACCGAGAAATACTACCACCTCACCTCCAACAAAAAGTCCAACTCTCTCTCCCTCTCTCTGGGAAGACAGATTCTCGACGAAAAATACTCCCTCGGCAAGTCCCTCACCACCAAACAGATTGTGGCATTGGCCGCAAAAGGCGACCAGAAAAACGCCATCAACGTTGTCCTGACATCCGCCGACGTCGCCGTCGATGGGTTCTGTATGAACCGGTGCGGGACCCACGGGTCTGCCTCCGGCGCTACCAAAACCGGACACGTCAAAGGCAGCAAGAACTACAAATTCGCATACATCTGGGTCGGAAACTCGGAGACCCAATGCCCGGGGCAGTGCGCGTGGCCATTCCACCAGCCTATCTATGGACCGCAGAGCCCACCCCTTGTGGCTCCCAACAACGACGTTGGCCTCGATGGCATGGTCATCAACCTCGCTAGCCTTCTTGCCGGGACAGCCACCAACCCATTCGGGACTGGATACTTTCAGGGCCCAGCCGAGGCGCCATTGGAGGCGGCCTCGGCCTGCCCTGGAATTTACGGGAAAGGGGCTTATCCTGGTTATGCCGGGGACTTGCTGCAGGACGCCACCACAGGTGCCAGCTACAATGCCAATGGTGCTAACGGAAGGAAGTACTTGCTTCCCGCACTATATAATCCTGCAACTTCATCTTGTTCCACTTTGGTTTGAAACATGAGAGGGACTAATGTATAAGCCTAATTAGGTGTTAGATATATTCATTGATTTGTTCAAATTTTCTTTTGGTTAAGCGGATTATAATGATAAAAAAAAATGCAAATTCATTCGATTTGCATCAGAAAATGTTGTTTGCTTGAGGAGAGATTTGTGTGTTTCAAAATTAGTTACTTAAAAAATAAAATTTCTCATTATTTACATAAAAACATCACTTTTATTTCTGTTAGAATGAAAATTTCTCGTGCCGTGAGTTCTTCTAGGTAATTTTTACGCAATTTTTTAGTATTAGCAAATATTTTTTAATATTTTAGCAAATAAATTGAATAAATTATCTATTAAAAGAAAATAATTTAACAAGAATGTACTATAATTTCTAATTAGATTGATGGTTTCTGATGAAAAGATAAAAAGTTGGAGTAATGGTAGGTGAGCTTTTGAAAAGCTGAAAGCCTCGAACTTGCTTCACCAGTTGTCTGATAATTGTACGGCTAGAGGCAACTATGTTTCGCCAGCTTTTGCCATACCTCTTTTCATAACAAAGGCTTTAACTTTCCTTTACATGTTGATAAAACATGAATAGTGTAACGTAAAATTGTTACAAGTTCGTGTTATTTTTATGTAAAATAACACATGGGAAAAAATCATGTGTAAGTGTTCTACATCATAATTGTTCTACTTGAACAGTTAAGAAATAAATAAATATGCTAAGTAAATCGCTTTGAGTTTCTCATATAGTTACGTTATCGATAATTAACATAGTGTTAATGTTGTTCTCTTCCTTCCGCATTGGAGTTTCTCATATAGTTACCTTATCAATAATTTATTTGGTGTTAATATTGTTCTCTTCCTTCCGACACATTGCGTGACGTGTGAGAAATGAAGCAAAGAGGTTATTTTAATTTTCAAGGACATGTAATGATGAACAAAAATAATTTATCATGTTATGTTATATATTAACTCTTTAATCCTATGCCTTAAAATGCAAAGATTTATTTTTAATATAAAGATATATTTACATTAAAATATAATAAAAAATTAATATTAAACTCGTTATTTTGAATATTTAAACATGCTATACATAGCAAAGCCAAAAAGCAAAACAAAGATACTTCTATGGTTGTAACGAAAGAACAAAGATACTTCTAGTTGATTTTGGTCATTAAAAAAAAACTGTCTTCGAGGACGTCTGAGAGCAGATTGAGACGAGGATGGCGGGATGGGCTGAGCAGTTTTTAAACCAAGCAGGGAAGGAAGTCCTTATAAAAGCAGTGGCAATGGCTATGCCAAACCATGTCATGGGTTGCTTTAAGTTACCGATCGGGGTCTGCAGAGACATTGAAAAAGCTATTCGAAGCTATTGGTGGAGGGAAATGAGCACCGTAAGGGGGTTCACTGGTTCTTCTGGGATCGTTTATTGAAGCAAAAACGCCATGGGGGGGCTGGGTTTCAAAGACATCCAGTGCTTTAATCTGGCCTTCCTGACAAAGATTGGGTGGCGACTAATCCTCAACCCGGAGTCCCTGCTTGCGAGTGTGATGAGGGATAAATATTATCCAGGAAAGACCTTCAGGGAGGCGACTAGAGGGCGAAGGACATCCTAAGGCTGGAAGGGGATTCTAGAAAAGGTGCTTGATAATGGCATGCTCTGGCAGGTCGGGGACGAGACTAGTATAACTATAAGAGATGACTCGTGGTTCCCCAAGCCCACCACCTGCCATGTCAAACTAAGGGAGAATTTGAACGTAAGTTTAGTTTGCGATTTGATTGATTTGGTCTTGCAGACATGGGACGTAGATTTGATCAAGGCATGTTTCAACTGTGATGAGGCTACTATGATTCAATGCATCCCAGTTAGCAGGACAGGTTGTAGAGATAGGTTGGCTTGGTTTCACACTACAAACGGGATATACTCGGTGAAATCAGGTTATTGGATTGCTATGGAGCTCATGGAGAACGGGGCCCTCGGGAGGAAAGGGAAGGGGTCGTCGAGCGAGAAAACAAAGCATAACCAGCTGTGGAAAAGGATTTGGAGTCTGGATGTACCCCGTAAGATGAAATTTTTTTAATCTGGAAATGCTGTAATCATGCGCTAGCGGTGAGAAGAAATCTTAAGTGACGGCACATGAGAGTTGATAATGTCTGTGATGTGTGCGGGCACGTGGATGAAACAGAGAATCATCTTTTCTTCCGTTATGAGCTCAATCATATTTTCTGGTTCTGCTCGCCACTTCAACTCAATTCCTTTGAGTTGAAAGATTCGACTTCTTACAAAGTTGGGAAAGATTTTGCAATAGAGTTATCGAATTGGATAATGCAGTGGTGATTTTCCAAGAATTCGTCTTTGGCCTATGACGGTTATGGAAAACCAGAAATGATGTGATTTTCAATGGGAGACACCAACTGCCCATCGAGATTCTGGAGGCTTGGAAGAGGAACATCGCTGAATACAGAGATGCGAAGGAGCATGGGAGGCAGGAAGCACGGCCAGGTGATAGCTCAAGTTCTTTGGCAGTGGGAAGAAGAAAGGAAAAATGGCAGAAATCGTGTTTTGGGGAGATACAGATCAACACTGATGCGACTTGGTGTAAGGACACGATGTGGTCAGGGTTGGGATGGGTGCCTCGGGATTTTGCTAGTTTGCTTCAAGGAGCGCGGGGCTCGGGAGTACTGCGCTTCCACTCTGCAGCTGCTACAAAAATGGCAGCAATTAGGGAGGCACTCGAGTTCTGCTGTTTGTAGGATTTTGACAATGTGGTTATCGAGTCTAATGCAAAAGCAATAGTCCAGATGATTAGGAAGGAAATAGCCCAAGATTTTAGGCTTGAATGCATCCTTGGTGATATTGAGTCTCTAGCACGCAGGCTGCAGTCAGTCTCGTTTGTCTTCGTGCCTAGAGAGAACAACCACGCTGCTCACTCGGTGGCCAAGTATATATTTAAGGAGGGTAGGGCTTATGTCTGGGATTGTATTGGCCCTGAATTTTTGTTTAATATCTTGGCCCAAGATATTAATCTTTCTCTAAGAATTTAATATATTCTATCTTTGACCCAAAAAAAAAAAAATCATCTACTTAGCAAGCCAATTTTAACACACAATTTTTTTTAGAATAGTGCTATCTAAAACACTTTTACTTCTTGCATAGCTTTTTTAATTTTTTATTGTTGACTCAGATAAATTAAAAAAAATCAATGCTAAAAAAGTTAACAAAAATATATTACAGAGAAGAAAGAGTGTTTGAACAACACTATCCTTTCTTTATCTACACTAGCAGAGAGCACACATTCTGTGTGTGTGAACAACCGTTTACCTCTTCTCACGTTCTCCTCAAGCGCAACCGATTCAATTCATTCAAACTATCAAAAAAACATCATGATTTCACTTACATGTATGAAAAAATGATGGTGAGACAATTTCTCTTAATAAGTGCATAGTTTTTCTCGTATGTAAATATTTTGATACAAAATTACTATTTTGTCTTCCTCATGTCAACATTGTATATTAAAAGTGAAGGCAAAATAAAAATAAAATAAAATAAAAAAAATTGACAAGCTCTCTTCTCTTAATAGAATAGATATTTATTTACATTAGCAGTCTGCACATATAAAACAAGGGATCTCTGCACAAGAACAAAAGTTAAATGTTGAAGCAGAATTTCTTTTTCTTTATAGATTGGGGATAAAGCTCCACTCGATAGTCCTTATTTATAATTATCTATACTGGCTACATTTATATATTTTATTTGGTTGGATCGAAACGTGTATGCCATATTATGCCCTTCTCCAATCCTTCTCCAATCCTTCTCCAATCACTTGGAAGTGCATCCCTTCATAAGGCATCAAGGGTTGGCAGCTAGCATTAGTTGAGGGTACTTTGCATATTGCCTTCTAAGTCGTATATAAAGTAGGATAAGTTACCTTTTGCATGTCGTTAGGTTTCACACTTTAGTTTTTAGAGAGGCTTACGCCCGGTTTAGTATTGTTTTTTTTTTTTTTAAAAAAAAAAAATTGCTTCACTTAAAGTTAAGCAATAAAACAGTATTGGTAAAAATAATATCCTGCTTATTTTTAAGGCAATAGTCCTTAGACAGTAACTTTTAAAAGTAGCATATAGGTTGCTTTTAAAAGCTACTTTTAAGCCTTTAATAAATATTTTTAATTCATGTAATACTCTCCTTAATTAAAAAAAAAAAGAAAAGAAAATACATTAGTTATCTTTCTACGTACATTTTATCGTTGAAGAACAAAGTAGCTACCTACCATGACAACCACGAACCTTACATCACCACATCATTATCACCACCATCGTTGCCACCATAATCTTCTCCACCACCACCGTTTTTGCCACCACTACTACTACATCCACCACAAGCACAACTATCGCCACTAGGACCACAACCACATCGATCATTACCACCACCATCGTTGTTGTTACCTTCGCCAAAATTATCACCGCCACCACCACCATTGTTGTTACCTTCACCATAATTATCACCACCACCACAAGCATAACGGCCACCAGTGGCACCACAATCACCACACCCAAATATTGGCACAACCACCACATATACAATTACAAATATTGCTACCACCACCATCGTCATCGCCAGCCCCACCACCGCCGCCATTGCTATTGCCATCGTGATCGCTACCATTATCGTCCCCATCACCTACAATTGCAGCTACGAACATTATACCACTGCCGCCATCACCACCACCATCATTGCACTACCAAGAACGCGAATGCTGCAATCGCCACCATTGCTACCTCTACACCCCAGCCACCACACTCTATCATTGGCACCATTACCACACCTCCACCACTAGGGCTACTATCATTGCCATCATCCTCGACACCATTGTCGTTGCCACCACCACCACTACTGCGTTTATTTTTTTTTATTATATACAATTTTATCATTTTTTTTATTATTATATACAATTGACCCTCACAAGAGAAGCCCTCCTGTTGAGTTAGTTTGTGGTTACTTTAATTTGGGTTGTGTGTATTCTCTTTTTTTTCGGATGTAAATCTTATTTACCAAAAAAAAAAAAAGTGGGTTAGAAGTTAAAATAGAGTGAAAAAACTCTGTTATATAAAATATGGATTGTTGTAGGCCTAATTGATTGAGCGATCTAGGGAGAGAGTGAGAGAGAGAGGGGGCCGACCACTTTAGAGAGAAGAGAGATTGATTTAATTGTGAGGTGTGTTTTGATTCACCCCATTGTGCCTTTATTTATAGTAGTAGAAAAGGTAAATAACTTTCCCTTTAGGATTACAACATTTATTAGGTAATCTAGTCCTAATAGGAATATAAGATACTTTCCCATATTCTCTAGGATTTACACAATCACATTCCTATTCTAAATATGACTGCAACACTCCCCCTTGAGTGTGTAAATACTCAACAGACCATCGCATCAGATCTTCGGCAAATAATGTAGAATAGTTGATGAAGTCATCGGCACAACAGGCAATCGCGAGTCTCAAATTTACTTTTAAGTATGCATGTGTAAAAACTCACAAAAACCTCGCTATGGTAAAACCCAAGATATGGAGAAAACCCATAGACTAAGGGAAAAGTAAGAAAATATGCATAATGTTTTAAACAAACGTCAAACTGGACGAGTGTAGTGAACTCAACGGAGTATGATCATCCCAGGATGGGTGCCTCATTAAAACCTAGTTAGGTAGCAAAAACCCAGTGGGAAAAATGCTCCTAATCGTAGGAAAAAGAGTACATTAAGATCATGTGAGTATGCTTCTGGATACTCCCCCTGAGTTAGACATAACTTCTAAATAAGAGAACTACAAGCGATTCAATTCAGACAATTTACGCATACCAATTCCTTGGACGAGCTTCTGAAATGTAGACTTGGGCAACGACTTGGTGAAGAGGTCGGCCAGGTTGTCCTGGGAACATATTTGCTTGACTTCAATGTTCTGATGCTGCTGCTATTGGTGTGAGTAAAAGAACTTCGGCGCTATGTGCTTGGTGTTGTCTCTCTTGATGTATCCCTTCTTTAACTGCTAGATACATGCTGCATTGTCTTTAAAGATCGTCGTAGGAAGGTCAACGACTGATGTAAGACCACTAGTGCTTCAAATGTGTTCCATAACTTCTCTCAGCCAAAAGCACTCACGCGATGCTTCATGCAGGGTGAGAATCTCAGCATGGTTATACGAAGTTGCGACTAGCGTTTGCTTGGTAGACCTCCAAGATATAGCGGTGTCCCCAACAGTAAAGACATAACCCGTTTGAGAACGTGCTCTATGTGGGTCAGACAGATATCCAGCATCTGCGTAACCAACAAGGCAAGAATCAATCCGAGGGCTATAAGGGGCGGCACCACTCGGAGATTTGCGGGTATAGAATAAGCCCAAATCCGTAGTACCCTTGAGGTAGTGGAAAATATCTTTAACACCATTCCAGTGCCTGCGTGTGGGCGTATTGCTGTATTTAGCCAATAGATTCACAGCGAAGGAGATGTCGGGTCTAGTGCACTAAGCCAAGTACAATAAAGCCCCAATTGCACTTAGGTAAGGAACTTCGGGTTCCAAAATCTCTTCCTCATCCTCCTTTGGACGGAAGGGATCTTGTTTAGCATCTAGAGTCCGAACGACCATGGGTGTGCCCGAAGGCTTCGCTTTATCCTCATTAAAATGTCGCAACACCTTTTGGGTGTAGTTCGATTGATGTACTAGGATTCCATTCGAACAATGCTCGATCTCCAGGCCAAGGCAATATCGAGTTTTCCCAAGATCCTTCATCTCAAATTTCGATTTCAAGTGTGTAGCAATTTCCTCAAGCTCTGCGGGAGTCCCGATGAGGTTCATGTCATCAACATAAACTGCAACAATTGCAAATCCGGAATGTGACTTCTTAATGAACACGCATGGGCATAGTTCGTTGTTCACATAACCTTGACTCGTCCAATATTCACTCAGACGGTTATACCATATCCGCCCGGATTGTTTCAATCCGTAGAGTGACCTCCTCAACCTAATTGAGAGAGTGTTCCGTGGTCTAGAACTATTTGAACCAGTCAATGGAAGTCCTTCTGGAACTTTCATGTATATTTCCATATCTAGATCCCCATAGAGATACGCGGTTACCACGTCCATAAACTGCATATTCAGTTTTTCGAAAACTACCAAACTGATTAGGTAGCGGAACGTTATAACGTCCATTACGGGAGAATACATCTCCTCGTAATCAATTCCAGGGCGTTGAGAGAAGCCTTGCTCTACGAGGCGTGCTTTGTATAGCACTATTTCATTCTTCTCATTACGCTTCCTCACGAAAACCCACTTGTAGCCAACAGGCTTCACATGTGGTGGTGTAGGAACGATAGGTCCAAATACCTTACGTTTCGTGAGCGAATCGAGTTTGACCTGGATTGCTTGTTTCTAGTTTGACCAATCGGTTCTACATCGGCATTCATCGACGGAACATGGTTCAATGTCATTGCTAAGCATGATGTCATTAGCTACTGAGTACGCGAATGAATATTCGACGATAATCTCATTCCTATTCCAAACCTCATCCAATACTGTGTAGTGGACCGAAATCTCGCGATTCTCGGGAGGCCGACATGTTTCGTCTGAAGTATCACTATAATCTAGAATAACCTCATGCGTTGGAACGGATGAGTGAACGATGGTCGGATTCAAACTAGGGTCACTAATTGGTGTCGTTTTCCTCTTCTGGGGTTGTGAATCCTTTAAACCAGGGGGTTTGCCATGCTTCAGGGTCGGAGCAGATGATTGGCTAGCCGCCAATGTACCTTCCCGCGTGGAGGGTGCGGCCTCCCCACCTTCGGGGACGGCCCGGCCTTCCTAGGCGGGTTGTTGACGTACACGGGGTACATCTATCCTTGCAGGTGTGTTTGCAGCGGGTATATGTGATCTTGTCACTTGTGCTAGATCATTAAAAGCATCCGGCATGCTTTGAGCAATGCTCTGAAGATCTATAATTCGTCGCACCTCAGTTTCAGACTAGGCAGTGCGGGGATCTAAATGAGACATAGTGGGAGCATACCACGACAATTCGCGGCGTTCTACGGGAATGTTAGCATGCTTATCTCCCCCTAACGACGGGAAGACTGTCTCATCAAAGTAACAATTCACAAAACGTGCGGTAAAGAGATCTCCTGTCAAGGGTTCTAAGTATCGAACAATTGATGGCGAATCATAACCGACATAAATTCCCATTTTGCTCTGAGGAGCCATTTTGGTACGTAGTGGCGGCGCTATTGGCACATAAATGGCGCACCCAAACACTCGAGTTCAAAGATATTATTTCCTTAATAATCATTTACCTTCAATCAACCTCATTTTTCACTAGCTTCAACATAACCAGTTATTGAAGCTTTGAATTTTTAAGGGTCACTTAACTCTCAGGAAGGGATGTCTTTAAAGATTACAATTCACCAACTTCTCCTTATTTCTTTGATTCAGCAATAAGTCAAAGCTCCACTTTATCTTAACTTATTTCTTCTTATTCTATTTGAATTCTAACTCCAGGACAATATAAACACAAATTATTAAATTTCTCCTTCCAATAACTACATCCTCAATCAAGTGGTCTAATATGTCCAAGTTTAATAAACCAATCTCCTACTCAAACCTATGAAAATTCCAAGTCGCCAAATTATGAAACTCTCACTTTCCCTCTCTCCATTGTCTTCACCTTTTCTTTATACATACAACTTGTGAGCTCTTTGTCATTTAAATCTGTATGTATAATTCCCTGAATCTTGTAGGTTACTCCCGAAATTATTATCATCAAGCTCGTACAACTTAATGACCATATGCTACCACATAGATACATCTTACAACCTTCCATTCCAACCTCATTGTATTTCTCTCCAATAAGTCGAAACAATTCAATTTTCTAATCCTTGATTGATCTCTCTTCCCTTGAAACTTAGAAACATATCATTATCATTCCTTTAAGAAATATCACCATTTTCAATTCTCCAATATCATTATGCTAACATCACAATATTCGAACCAAGTAAATATTCATTTCTTAACTATAATTATTTTCCACTATCAAAAGATCAAGCTCCCTACTCAGTTGTCTATATTGCACAATAATTCATCTTAGTTAATTCTAGTATCATACACATCAACTACAAGTAGTACTTCATATAACTCAATGATTCACAACATATGAATTTGTGACTTTTCTCGGTCCACTATTTTGATTCTCTTATTCTCACCAACACCATTCGTAAATTTCATTTTACTCCTCACATAGCCCATAACTGTATTGGAATGAGAATTTCTCTTGACCATCACTTTTATTTTATCCGAGTAGGAATGTATCACATCCAAATTCATTTCTTTTCTGAAACTTAATCAGATGAATGATTACTCTAGTAATCCAAACTTCCAACTTTAAGAGAGTCACTAGTATCTCATACAACGGTTAACTCTCATTTATCCAAGAGGGATCACGTTTTGCAAAACTAAGCAAACATAGGTATGGTAGCCATTTTCATCTACTAAACCTCAAGAGAACGAATCTAGCTCATAATCACTTCTTTAAAATCAAGGAACCCCAAGACGAAAAATTCATTTCCTCTTCTTTCCTAGTCTTTTAAAGACAAGAACAATAATTTTTAATACCTAATGCCCTCATTCAAATAAGTCTACCGACTCCACAACTTAATCTTTTCAAAGGAAACAAAATCAGACCCAATGAATTTTGCCAACTCAACTAATTCATTTCTCTAGCTTTTCTTTTCGTTACAGAATTTGAGGAGAGTAGTTTAAACTCTTGTCTCAAAACAAACTTCGTTTGAGAAATATCCAGAAATTTGAAGGCAGATTTTCTTCTTTCTACAAGAGTCACCTTACTTTAATTCTCAATTTATTATTTCGATCTTCCTTTCCTCACTTTTTGCAACCATATAACCAAAATTTAACTCCAACTCCTCTTACTTCTCTCTAACACCAAATAAAATTATGAGTTAAACCGCACTACTCATCCTTTTACGATAAAGCTAATAGAGTTGACTAATTAATACCTTTGTCATTTATTTTACTCTTTCACTACCATAATCACTACTTCAACTGAGAAAGTCAAATCAAAGTCGAATAGATATGCATCCATTACATAACTTTTAATCCTTCTTCTTCGACCACAACAACTTAACTTTCTTTCTCAAAGTATCCACATATAAATGCAATAGCCAAGATTGCATGCAAACACTAACTTTATGTATAATCTATTTCATACACTCTGAGTATCACTAGAAGCCAATCAAAATCTTCTTCTAAAAACCCAAGTCACAAGCTATTTTAAACTCAAACTTATCAAGCATATGATATTCTTCTCCTCCTCTTTCTTCCCAAGGCTATCTAATCCCTATGCTCTGATACCATTTTGTAACGCCCCGGACCCGGAATCGATAATAAAAACTCGAACCCGAATCCGAAACGTGAGTTAAAAAAAATAAAATAAAACTGAAATAACAGAGTGAAAAATAAAATTCCTCTTATAAAACAAAATCCAGAATTCTTTACAAGACTAAAATAAATAAATTATATCCTCACACTTAATCCGATCTCATCCCGTCTACCCTTTTTGATTGTTTAGTTCTTAAACCTGCATAATATTAGAGGGGTGAGCTTCAACAGCTCAGTAGGGACATAACCTTACCACAGTAATTGACAATACTAAATTAAGTGTCATAAAATCATGTAATAAAGTACCAAATCATTATCAATAACAATGCATGAGTGCAAAGCAATACTCTTCATCTCTACCCATTAATTCATATAATAAAACACGCGGACGTGCACGTCCCATACCATGCATTTTACCTCTGCAGTGGTGGTTCGAATGTTCTAATATACAAATTAACCCCCTGTAACTCAATCATCCCGATTTCCCCTTTTGTTAGTCATCTTGCCTAAACTCTTCGTCGCCAGTCCCGAATTACCCTTAAAGAATTTGTGCACTGTGGGCTCGCTTGAGACCTGGTACCTGGTAAGAGTTTGGCTCAACTACACAAAAGATCATTTCCAACTACCCTCATTTCCAGAATTCCTTCCTCAACACCGAAACTCCAATCACATAACACATCATGAATGATACACAATTAATCTCATTTCATATTCCACATATATCACCAATGAACAACATTCCAACAACAATTCACAATCACAACTCTATGAACATTCGAATCAAGCAATGATACACATATAACCAATTATCATCCAATCCCAATCAGTCAATCAATATTAACAATAATACTTCACGAAATTTAATGAAATCAATTTCCGTAAAGGTGTGCCGTATTTTCCCTACCTGGAGTCCAAAGCAAACAAGCAATGTCCCTTGCCAACACCTCGATTAAACACAACCGTCACAGTAACTGGAGTTCCTAATCCAACAAATAAACTATATCACTATATAATCCATATACATAGCAACTGTTATAAATTTCTTTATTTTGAAATTCGATGTTATGCTTAACATTAATTTATCTCAATTGGACCCTCAAGCCGTTTTTCTTTCTCATTTGGGTCCTTAAAAACATTTCTAAATTATACACATACTGCCTTGATGGACAATTTGATGCACAATCAGCAAGTTTCAACCCCAAAATAATATTTATAAATTACAGTTTTTGTCCCAAACTTTCGGGTAATTACAAAACTGCTCCAAACATTCAGAGAACTGTAAAATGGCCCCAAACCTGAAACTCATATTTCAATCTGGTCCCTACTGCAGAAACAGTACAGCCGACCATGTTTCCAAATCCATGTTGCTCCTCTTTCAGTCCAAAATATTTCCAACTTCAATTCAAATACTCATATTTATACAATTCAATTACTTCAAAGTAGGCCATCATTCCTTTAATTTATTCGAATAATATCAATACCCCAAATCCACAAACTTGAACATGGATAGGGTTTAACAGCAACTCCATAGGCAAATTTATCTCAATTCATTTAATTAAGCTTCCAATACGCTTAAGCCATCATGAACAACACATGAATTCAAAATATTACGCCGTGTAGTAATAAATCCAAAAATGGCAACTTTCGAAAACTGCAGTAAACCTAGAAAATTATTACCTGAGATTTGTAGTACTCTTCCCCACGAAAACGGAATCAAATTTAGACTTCCAAATCAAAAGTTAAGAGAAAGGTTGAGACAAGGAGATGAAACTCCTTGCTTCCTCTCTGCATCTTTCCGTGAAGAGAAGAAAACCAGTAGCTTTCGATCCAATATATATATACATGCACCTGCACAGCTTCTCTTCATTTGTGGTCCAATGGCAGCTTGCCATGTGTATGCAAGAAGGAAATCTGATCTATTTTCCTTTTCTTTTGGTCCATCTCTACTCCAGGTGTTGTCAAGATACAATGACATTAATCACAACACCCTCTCGCTACTGCTGTCACGTGGAAAAATCAGCCACACCTTGGCTTACACGTGTCACTTCATCATTGGTTCAGCTTGTAAATTCCATTAAAAATTCATCTAAGCTCCGAAAAATAATCCGAAAAATGATACGAACTCGCAATGACGTTCACTACCTTCATATGAAAATCTTTTCAATAAATAAGCACAACATATTTTTTCCAAATATTTCTCTCCTTCGATAATAAATTCTTAGGATATTACACTATCATTTGAAGGCGCTTTATGAAAGCTTCTGTCAGGCCGTTTTGGGTGTGAACATGGGGCACAGGATGTTCCACATCAATCCCTACTGACATGCAATACTCGTCAAAAGTCTGTGACGTAAACTTTCCAGCGTTATCGAATCGAATCGACTTGATCGGATAATCAGGGTGGTGAGCCCTTAGCTTAATGATTTGCGCTAGGAGTTTAGCAAACGTGGCGTTGCGTGTGGACAACGAGCAAACATGTGACCATCTTGTCGATGCATCAACCAACACCATAAAATATTTAAATGGTCCGCAGGTTAGTTGGATAGGTCCACAAATGTCCCCTTGAATCCTCTGAAGAAATTTAGGGGGGGTCGTGAATAATCTTTGTGTGGGAGGGTTGAATATTCAACTTCCCTATAGAACATGCTTGGCATGTCGGAACCCTAACATAGGGATGTAACTTATGCCTGTGAGAAGATTTGAGGATACGGCGCATCATGTCACGTCCAGGGTGTCCCAAACGATCATGCCAAAGCAACAAAGTGTCCTGGAACTCAAGCATAGGGCCGGCTACTGTGTGGGCTTCTATGCCCCAAATGGTTGTGATGTACAACCCACTCGGCAGACGTTCCAACTTCTCATGAATATGCTTCTGGCCATATTCGTACGAAGTGATACAAAGAAATTCAGAACCATTATCTTCAGTGGTTTCAAGATGATATTTATTATCTCATATATCTCTAAAACTCAGCAACGTTCTTCCGGAACGTGGAGAATAGAGTGCCTCCTTAATGGTCAAGATTGTACCATTAGACAACATGATACGTGCCTTTCCGTATCCTTCAATCAGGTTGGATGGGCCTGAGAGAGTTGTCAAATGAGCTTACTTGGGTATCAAGTTAGTAAAATAGTGTCGTTCACGCAAGATGGTGTGCGTGGTTGCACTATCTGCCAGACAACTAACTTCCCCACTAGATATACCTAGAAAGAAATTGATTGAATTGGTCACATGTATAAATATAAGTCCATTCTTTCAATTAAGCGATTCGAGAAAATAATATCCATTCTAATAACAATCCATAATTCAAAACAAACCAAAACCAAACATATTATTCCAAACACTTAGGAAAATTGTCCAAAATTAAACCATAAACCTAAAAAAATAGGGGTAGGGGCCGGCCACTCCTAGTGGGTTCGGTCACTAGGGGTACACGCCCTAGAAACATGTCTAATTTATTCATCCATAGGTGCTGACGCCTCCTGGAAATCTGATATCTCCATTGATGTAGTTGCATCTTCCGGATGATCCACATGTGCAAAGTTAGACTCACGACGGGAATGATACTTGGCAATAGTCTCAGGGGAAGCTCGGCATACGCGTGACCAATGATCCTTTGATCCACAACGATAGCACATGTCCAATCCAGTAGAAGCAGCCTGAATGGGAGCTTTGCCCTTGTTAGGGGCGAGTGGTGGACGCTGCTGGGTCGCAATTCTGCCCTTAGGTGCGGCACTCTGTTGACCTTGGGCCCGTGGTTCGGTTTGTCCCCCATTTCCACGGCCACGACGATGCGATCGTCATGTCTAGCTGCGAGAACGAATTGCATGCGCTTCAAGCGCGGCGTGCGAGCCAGTGGGTCGCGCTTAATGGTTTCTCATCCAGAGGTGGTTCTGCTTTTCAGGGAAAAGTAAAACAAAGATCAAATCAGAGAACTTGGTGAATTTTTGTGCCCTATATTGTTGTTGCAGGACAATATTGGTGGCATGGAAGGTCGAATAGGTCTTCTCCAGGAGATCTGATTCGGTGAGTTCCACTTTGCAGAATTTCAACAAAGAACGGAATCTACAAACTTCAGAGTTGTATTCATTCACAGACTTAAAGTCTTGGAAGCGAAGATGCTGCCAGTCGTGTCTTGCTTCAGGCAAGTATATGTCTTTCTGGTGATCGAAACAGTCAGCCAGAGGAAGCCAGAGGGTGCGTGGGTCCTCTTTAGCGAGATACTCGGTTTGCAATGCATCATGGATGTGTCTTCGAATAAAGATCATTGCAGTAGCCTTCTGAGCTTCGTCAACAGGTTTGTCGGCGATAGGAGTCTCGATGGTGGCTCTTATGCCCTTTGCAGTTAAATGGAGCTTCACGTCTTGAACCCACTTCAGATAGTTTTTTCCAGAGACTTCTAGAGCGGTGAAATCAAGCTTGTTCAAGTTCGACATGTCCCTAAAACGGAGGGAAAAACGTGATTAGTCATATGGTAAGTCATAAACATATATCGTAGAACATACAGGTTCTTTAGACATGTATTGGTTTAATTTATGCATGAAAACTACAGGTTTCATGTGGTATGTTTTGAATGAAAACTTCAGGTTTCAAAGGCACTAAATTTGAAACTACAGGTTCAATTTAGTATTTTATGAACAATTAGTTCATAATGACAGGTTCCTGCAAGAAACACAGAATGCAATATACTAACTAAGTGTAGTGGATTTGAGTTTCTTCGGGAACTCAAGTGTGAGAGCTTCGTTACTACGAAAGTATGTGACGGTTCAAAGTATAAAGAGAAATTATTGAATCGTTAATGTCCAAAAGTGATCTTCAGGTCAGGAATTTTGGATTCATTATCAGATTAATGGACTGCAGGTCACTTTTAATTAATTCAATAAATCGGGGCCATACTGGATCGATTGTAGAAGCAAAATAATATTAGTATAATATTATTGGATCGAAATTAGAGCCCCAAAATAATTTTGGGCTTTGTATCGTGGGTGAAAGGCAAGGCTGGGTGCCTTGAGTAGGAACTCACGGCCCAAAGGAGGGCCTCGGGGTGGACTGCAGGCCACACGGGTGAGGAATCATGTCCCAGCCGCAGCTGGGTTTGATTTGGGCCGAGGAGGGTGCACGGGACAAGCCCAGCGTATGCTGGCTTCTGGGGTAGCGCACGGGAAAACCAAAGCAAGGCCGGGGGCCTTTGGGTGCTGTCGTAAGGAGCCCAACCCGTAGGCTGGCTGTGCGTGTGTGCGTGTGGCCCAGCCCGACGGTTGGCTGATATGGGTGCGGGCCGTTAAAGGCCGTGGGCTACAGGCCCAACAAGAAACCGTCCAGGCCAAAGCCTGGTGTCCTTTGCACAAATGGATGGTGCGGTGCCGCACCAAATCCCAATTTCCCCTTTTTTTTCTTTTTTTTTTGTCAAATCCCTTAGGGTTTAGGAAACCCTAACTTGCTTCTAATTTGTTTTTATACTTTGACTCACAAATTTCACATAACAATTTAATTGTGCGATGCATGAAACAAATATATATATGAATATATATATCGGAAGGAAAATATAAACATAGGGGGTTCATGCATCATGGGGAATGTTTTCATGCTTCATGGGTCGTTTCAAATATCTTACTTTATTTTAAGCGTACCTGAGTAGCAGAAAACAAATAAGCCTTTGAATTTGGTGGATGATAGTCTTCTCCTACGATGCGTCAATTCCTTAGCTTCTGGAAAAAGCGTGCTGATAACGTGTTGTAAACCTAATTGATTGAGCGATCTAGGGAGAGAGTGAGAGAGAGGGGGCCGGCCACTTTAGAGAGAAGAGAGATTGATTTAATTGTGAGGTGTGTTTTGATTCACCCCATTGTGCCTTTATTTATAGTAGTAGAAAAGGTAAATAATTTTTCCTTTAGGATTACAACATTTAATAGGTAATCTAATCCTAATAGGAATATAAGATACTTTCTCATATTCTCTAGGATTTACACAATCACATTCCTATTCTAAATATGACTACAACATGGATAATATTATTTACATACTCACTTTTACTTTTCACATACTTTTTATTAATTTTGATCATTTGATCATTTTCAATCCATCCAAGCCAATAACTGAAAATTTAAAAAGGTGTGAAAAAAAAATGTATGAATAGCATCGTCCTAAACTATTCAACCCAAATGGTCGGTTATTAGGCACACCTTCCAATACAATTCAATTTTTAATCCAGCTTTACCAGTAATAAAGAGAGAGGCACATGATGTTATTCAAAGTCTGAAAATGTGTGCATTGAAATTATGAATGCAAATCGAAACAATTTGCCTATTCTTTAATGTATAAATCTGCATTAACCAAAAAAATTGAACGAATGAACGAATGAATGAATTTATCTAACTCCTACATGGGCGCGTATACATTAATTAGTGACAAGTAATCTAGCCACTAAACCAAAGTGGAACAAGATGAAGTTGCAGGATTATACAGTGCAGGAAGCAAGTACTTCCTTCCATTAGCACCATTGGCATTGTAGCTGGCACCTGTGGTGGCGTCCTGCAGCAAGTCCCCGGCATAACCAGGATAAGCCCCTTTCCCGTAAACTCCAGGGCAGGCCGAGGCCGCCTCCAATGGAGCCTCGGCTGGGCCCTGAAAGTATCCATTCCCGAATGGGTTTGTGGCTGTCCCGGCAAGAAGGCTAGCGAGGTTGACGACCATGCCGTCGAGGCCCACGTCGTTGTTGGGAGCCACAAGGGGTGGGCTCTGCGGTCCATAGATCGGCTGGTGGAATGGCCACGCGCACTGCCCCGGGCATTGGGTCTCCGAGTTTCCGACCCAGATGTATGCGAATTTGTAGTTCTTGCTGCCTTTGACGTGTCCGGTTTTGGTAGCGCCGGAGGCAGACCCGTGGGTCCCGCACCGGTTCATACAGAAGCCATCGACGGCGACGTCGGCGGATGTCAGGACAACGTTGATGGCGTTTTTCTGGTCGCCCTTTGCGGCCAATGCCACAATCTGTTTGGTGGTGAGGGATTTGCCGAGGGAGTATTTTTCGTCGAGAATCTGTCTTCCCAGAGCGAGGGAGAGGGAGTTGGAGGACTTTTTGCTGGAGGTGAGGTGGTAGTATTTCTCGGTGGTCTTCCACCACGCGGCAACGGAGGGTTGGGTGGTTGTGGAGGGGGAGGAGAAGGAGGAAATGAAATCGGAAACGATGGCTTTCTGGGAGGGATTGAAGTTGCCGTACCAGATGAGGTTGATGACAATTTTGCCGGAGAGGAGAGGGCCGTTGTGGTATTTGAGGAGCTGGGTTTGGTCTTGGACCAGCTCACTTAGCTTCCTTGTTGCCAATGAGGCTTGGAACAATCTGCTTGAACCGAATGAAACTTGGAACAAGGTGGCCACAACAAACAGCATCAAAAGCCATTGACTAGATTTAAACTCCATTTTTTGTTGTGAAAAAATATGGGATTTTGGAGAGGTTTTTTTATTGTTGAAAGGTGAGAGAAGTATTGAGATTTTAGTGTGGAATGAGAGGGAGGTGGGGAGGGTGTTTATATAGAGGGACGAAGGAGGTTCAGAACTTGAAATTAGGCGTGTGTGGGTGGGGATGTGGCTGGGGGAGTGGTGGTGCTCCGGCTTCTTTAAGACCGAACAATAGACTTATCAGATGACAGTACTAAGCCAGCTAGGTGAATTAGGACAAATAAGACAGCCAATGAGGATGAGACCGCCACAAAAAAGAGCGCTCACTGTCAAGTTTTCTTTTTCCTATCTTTTAAAATAGAGTGAACGTGCAAGAGAAACTGTAAAATCCCTCAATTCTATTTTAAAAATTCAAATTTAAAATTCATGAAAAGAGGTATAAAATCACTATAACAGTACTAAAGTTGACGTGTCAAGTTGTTTTTTTTCGCAAAGAACTCCCTAAAGGTCAAGTTGCTAAATTAATTTTTATCTGAAAGGGCTAAACATAATCTCGTTCTAAAATATAGTTTGCAAAAAAAAAAAAAATTCTAAATGAACAGTGTAGGCCATGCTCATATATCATTTACAACCGAAAAGACTAAATATAATCATGTCAATAATTTATTAGTTTTAAGTTATACTTTAAATTTAGGGTGTTTTAACGAAAAGCCCGCAGTACTGTTCACTTTAACGAAAAACCACATTTTTACACTAAAAAGTCAAACATGGTACTATTCACTTTACCTTTTATTTTGCCCTTATCGTTAAAACTCAAAGTTTTCAAATCATTTTCATTAGTTTTCCTTTAAATTTATTGATTAGTTTATTTAACCAACCGTTAGATGTTTTCAAATCTAGCTGTTGAATTTGAATCAATTACTGCAACTGAGGAGGTGGACCTAAAAAAAGGGCTAAGAGAGGGGCTAAATTTGGCCAGTCTAATGCCCATTTGGCTAAAAAAATGGTCTGATGTGTTCTATGGAGTTATAGCCCAGTCATCTATTGTAGATGAGTTTTTAGGCAAATCAGATCATTCTTTAGGTTTTGGACCTTTGGAGATGAGCTAATTTCTCGGACTAGAACTCTCATTTAGAACTTCATTCTCAGTTGCTCATTGGAGCAACTATATAGTGGGCTTTGGTTTCAAATTTTGCGTCTCCAATGTGCAACTGTAATGCACTTATGTCTCATGATTCAGTGGCGGATGTAGAATTCTAATTTTAGGGGTCCTTGTTACAATAATTTTTTTAAGTTATACATGTTTCATTACTATCAAGCTTGTTGCAATATGTTGACAACTTTTGAGCAAGCCTATCAACATACATCTACAAATGTCGAGATCTATCAAATATACATTTCATTGAACACTTGGTGGTCACTTTATGGTCCTCGAAGACCTTCTCAAGCGTTTTTTCCAACCTCCGGAGGATCCCAGGACTATCATGGCTTCATAATGAATCCGTTGACATGAAAGGAGGTACAAATACTAAAATGTATATATCGTTGGGTGTACATATTGTGATGTAAATTTTTCATTCCCTAGAGATGCCAGCTCTCGACTTCACTTAATGTTTGAAACCACAATTAACTTGGATAAAAGTATATATGGTATAAGAATATTCATCTATTTTTGTCCAACTTTTGCATTTAGTTGCATGACAAAAATACATCAACAATTTATTAGTCACACCCGCGCCACATAAAGTCCACCATACCTTTGAAATAATACAAAAAGGCAAATAAAACGAACGCGGTTTCGTCCTCCTCCTCCCTATCATTACTCCAATCCAATAGCTGCCTCAATTCTGTCATCTAATCATAAGTCTTCAGATCCTCTCCTTCCAAAAGCCCTAAATTTAAAAATACGCAACGCGTTGTCCTGCTGGCCTCTCACTCTCTCCCCGTTTACTTTCTTTTTGTTTTGGGTCAATACTCCCTCCACTTTACTTGCTCAAAAGTCCTACCCTTCCCACCTCCTTCCATGCACTTTCTTCCTCCCAACTTTTCAGCCCTATATATTTCTCCCACCTCCTCCCTCCATTTCCATCCCACTCCACAAAAACTTCAGCTCCATTAAAATCCCAACTCCCAACTTTGATCACTTTCTTTAGAATAAACCATGGCAGCTTTTGCTATTTTGAAACTGGTCCTTGTTATTTCTTTGTTTCATTTCAGCTCAGCAGCCAGGAACCTTGCTGAAACTTCCGATAAAAAACAAATGCAATTCCACTACCACAACGGCCCTCTCCTCGCCGGAAAATTCTCCGTCAACTTGATCTGGTACGGCCGCTTCACCCCTTCCCAGCGTGCAGTCGTTTCCGATTTCTTCACCTCCCTATCCAAACCCACCTCCGACCAACCATCCGTCGCCACATGGTGGAAGTCCATAGAGAAATATTACCACCTCGCGCATTTGAACACACCCTCTTCATCTCTCTCCCTCTCTCTGGGAACCCAAATTCTTGATGAAAATTACTCTCTAGGAAAATCCCTCACTTCCCGCCAAATCCAACAGCTGGCATCAAAGGGTGCACAAAACTCTGCAATCAATGTCGTTTTGACATCATCCGATGTTCTTGTCGACGGGTTCTGCATGAACAGTTGCGGCACCCACGGCTCATTCAACGGCGCTAGTCAAATCAGAGGATCAAAATCCAACAAGTTCGCTTACATTTGGGTCGGAAACTCGGAGACCCAGTGCCCAGGGCAGTGCGCGTGGCCATTCCACCAGCCCATCTATGGACCCCAGAGCCCACCCCTTGTGGCCCCCAACAACGACGTAGGCCTGGACGGTATGGTGATCAACCTGGCTACCCTTTTGGCGGGGACCGCGACCAACCCTTTCGGAAACGGCTACTTCCAGGGGCCCAAGGAGGCTCCTTTGGAAGCTGCTTCTGCTTGCCCTGGGGTCTACGGCAAGGGGGCCTATCCTGGTTATGCTGGGGACCTTCTGGTGGACCCCACAACCGGAGCTAGCTACAATGCTCATGGATCGAATGGGAAGAAGTACTTGCTTCCTGCTTTGTTCGACCCTTCGACTTCAACTTGTTCTACTTTGGTTTGAGGGTTGAGACTCATTAACAGGAGATACGAATTAATATTAAAGTATATATGTACATTACAAGAGATTTAGGGAGATGTATTCTGATATCTAAATTTTTATTATTCTTTTGTACCACATTGAAAAATAATACAACTACATTATTTTGTTATTCTTTTAATCGTTGGTATTATTTTGTTATGCTTAGTTATCTTATAACATCTCCAAATAAAATGTCAAAACTGCTACCTAGACCTACAACAATAAAAAATAACAGCAACCTCTCTTCGACCGAGCCTTCAGTTTCTTACGTGACGCTGAATCAATTGAAGGCAAAGCCAATGTGGTCAAATTTGACAGCAGCTATCAAATTTATTTAATAATTTTTTTAAAAAACATATGATGCAATATATAATAATGTTGTTGAGTGTTCCAAGTATTTGATTGGTTGTGTTGACCTTAAAAACTACCAAACCTATGTGGCCCACAGGTTATAGCTAATGAGCTAATTACGTCATTCGGTTGAAAGCGGGGTGTGCCAACTTGTTGACCGAGCTCGGTTGATGAGTAAATGAATGTGGTGATGGTGTCGAACTTGTTGCTGACTTCTGTTATCCGAGAGATCACGACTTCGGCCCAATCTCCCTCATCGGCCCAATCTCCCTCAAACGATTGATTATAAGCCCATAGCTACATTCAGCCCAATCTCCCTCGAATGATTGATTGTAAGCCTAATTATCACGAAGCAATTCGTAGACACTATCAACAGAAGGGTCCTCGTCAACCTAAAATCCATGAAACACCAAGAAAAGTTATCGGGAAGGGCAATCAATGTTATTGCTTTTATTGATGATGAGCTTGTTATGCGACGTTTTCATGACATGAAAGCTAGCCGGCAACAGTTGTAACTTGTTTGTATTAATGAATTATGAACGACGTTAATATTGTCTACTATCTAAAATGATTCGGTTGTGTAAATTTTTTTTGTTGACCTTTTAGTCTTTTAAATTTTGCCCTCCTCTCTATAATTCGTAGCTTCGCCACTGTATAAACAAATAAATGTACAAAAATATTCCTAATAAGAAGGAAATCACAATATTACCAAATATTACGATAAATACAATAATTGACTCAACGTACATCAACAGGAAAAAGTTCACTGGGTAAAAAAAAAAAATTCCGATTCCTATTATACAATGCGTGCATGTCCTTTACCCTCACTTTTATTCTTGGTCAAACTTATTATCAATGGCAGCGTGCTGGTAGGTTTAGGTCATTGCGACCGTTATGCCTTGGAGCACACTCATCGCTGTGCAAGTAGTTAGCACCATACAAACGTGAACCATTTGCACTCCAATTCCATAAACCTGATGACCTTCACATGCAGCAACCGGCGCATATTTGGCAGTGAGCTAGCCGACCATCCACTATGGACAGACACTCCTCAAAACCAAGGGGCCCTGAGCCATACATACATAAATACCTTAAACAGCATATACATGCATAATGCATGCACCATCTCCTGTCTCCTATCCACGATAATGAATTACATGGCATTAGTACATTATCGTGATTACGTCTTGTGTTAATAAAATAAAGACATATGTTAAATTTTTTTATTCACATATTCTTATTTTATTGACAAAAAACATTAAGTGACGATAATATTTCCGTTTCATGTATATTGTTCTTCTAATCTACACGTGAAGAATTAACTAGTACTACTAGACTGCTTCAGCGCCTGACAATGGCTTTCTAGCCAAAATGGTCAGTGAAATTTGCATAACACGTCACTTTGGTCCCTAAGATTGAAATTCAATAGAAATGGTCCCTGAGATTGTCCACCATCCATTATTTTGATCCTTCTATTAAAAACTCCGCTAAGTGTCCCAAAGCTCTTGGCTGGAAGTTTGGGCAATTTTCAAAGCTTCGTAACTCAATCGTTTCTCAGCCAAATTCGATATATAATATACCAAAATGAAGATAGAAAAGTGTAGAACAAGATTATACCTATTTGGAAGCCCAATGGTTGCTGGAGATGGCTGGAAAATAGCCTGAAAGGTGACTGGTCCGCAGGAAAACTGAAAAACTCGCCGGAAACTGGGTAAACTTTAAACGTTCATATCTTCTTCAATACTCAACGAAATCGAGTGATTCAAAAACGAAAATCATACTTCTTGACGAGACGAAGATAATGGTACCTTTCCAGATGGCTAACTCTCCGTGTTTTGGTCGAAAAACGGCTCGAAAATGGCAGTCTTTGTCTCCAGTTAGCCACTTTCTGGTGATCGAAACGGCCAGCCAGAGCAAGCCAGAGGGTGCGTGGGTCCTCCTCAACGAGATACTCAGTTTGCAGTGCATTATGGATGTGTCTTCGAATGAAGATCATTGCAGTAGCCTTCTGAGCTTTGTCAACAGGTTTGTCGGCGATAGAAGTCTCGATGGTGGCTCTAATACCCTTTGCAGTTAGATGGAGCTTAACGTCTTGAACCCACTTCAGATAGTTTCTTCAGAGACTTCTAGAGCGGCAAAATCGAGCTTGTTCAAGTTCGACATATCCCTAAAACAGAGGAAAAAACGTGAGTAGTTATATGGTAAGCCATAGACAGATATCGTAGAACATACAGGTTCTTTAGACATGTGTTGGTTTAATTTATGCATGAAAACTACAGGTTTCATGTGGTATGTTTTGAATGAAAACTTCAAGTTTCAAAGGCACTAAATTTGAAACTACAGGTTCAATTTAGGTTTTTATGAACAATTAGTTCGTAATGAGAGGTTCCTGCAAGAAACACAGAATGCAATATACCAACTTGAATATAGTGGATTTGAGGTTCTTCGGGAACTCAAGTGTGAGAGCTTCGTTACTACGAAAGTATGTGACGGTTCAAAGTAAGAAGATAAATTATTGAATCGTTAATGTCCAAAAGTGATCTTCAGGTCAATAATTTTGGATTCCTTATCAGATTAATGGACTGCAGGTCACTTTTAATTAATTCAATAAATCGGGCCATACGGGGTCGATTGTAGAAGCAAAATAATATTAACATAATATTATTGGATCAAAATTATAGCCCCAAAATAATTTGGGCTTGGTGCCGTGGGATAAGGGGCACGATTTTGGGTGCCTTGAGTAAAAGGCATGGCCCAAAGGGCCTCGGGTGTGAGCTACAGGCCACGGGGGTGAGGGATAAAACCCCAACCACAGTTGGGTTTATATCTGGGCCTAGGGGAGTGCACGGAAGCAAGCCCAAAAGCTTGCGGGTTGCGAGGGACACCCCAGCCGCAATGGGCTGGCGTCATGCATGGCAAGCAGTGGGTCGTGACATAAGGCCCAACAAGCTAGGCTTGCTGGCAGTGGACCGAGGGATAGGGCTTCAGGCCCGTGGCTGCTGCATAAGCCTAGCAACCATAAGGGTTGCAGCGTGCGTTGGGGAGGACAGCCCAGCCAATTGGGCGGGTTAGATGGCTACGGGCCAAGGTCAGCGTGCATGGGCACGAGGCTGCAGGCCCTGCCGAGGTAAAATCCAGGCCTAGGCCTGGTGGTTATTTGCACAATGATGGTGCGGCGATCTTGCCGCACCATGCCCAATTCCCCTCTTCTTTTTTTTCAAATCCCTAAGGGTTTAGGAAACCCAAATTTGCTTTTAATTTATTTTTGTACTTTGACTCACAAATTCCGCATAACAATTTAATTGTATGATGCATGAGACAAATATATAAATTGACAAATATATGAACATATTCAATATATATATCGAAAGGAAAATACAAACATAGAGGGGTTCATGCATCATGGGGAATGTTTTCATGCTTCGTGGACGTTTCAAATATCTTCTTTTATTTTAAGCGTACCTGATTAGCAGAAAACAAATAAGCCTTTGAATTTGGTGGATGATAGCCTCCTCCTATGATGCGTCAATTCCTCAGCTTCTGGCAAGAGCGTGCTGATAACGTGTTGTAGGCCTATTTGATTGAACGATCTAGAGAGAGAGGGAGAGAGAGGCCGGCCACAATTTAGAGAAGAGAGATTGATTTAATTGTGAGGTGTGTTTGATTCACCCCATTGTGCCTTTATTTATAGTAGTAGGATAGGTAAATACCTTTCCTTTTAGGATTACAACATTTAATAGGTAATCTACTCCTAATAGGAATATAAGATACTTTCCCATATTCTCTAGGATTTACACAATCACATTCCTATTATAAATATGACTGCAACAAACAATATTTTATAAATTATAATCACTTTTTCAAGTGAGACTGCAATATTGCTACGTACGTTCAATGTTACGGTTTGTTAGATTTGATTTTTATAATGTTTCAATTTTCAATTCGAGTCATTTATTTCTGTACTATTTATTATTATATTAAAGGAAAATTGCACTTTTTCAAACTTATTTGTTTTACAAATTAAATCTAGTTTAAGGATCGATATATGAAGCACCCTCATTCGGTCTTTATCACTTCATTTTCTTTAGGTGTAAGGTTCCACAAATAATCTACCTTAAGTTTGGTTGAGAAACTCTTAACCGTGTATAGAGTTTCTTAAACTTTCATAGTAATAGTAGGTAAGAGTGAGACCTAATATCTAGGGGTGGCATTTTGAACCCGACCCGTTAACCCGACCCGACCCGACCCGTTAATATTAGTATTTGGGTGGGTGCTTAACGGGTCGGGTCGCTAACGGGTGAACCCGTTAACAACCCGTTAAATAACGGGTCACTTTGGGTCAACCCGTTAAACCCGTTAGACCCGTTAGCACCCGTTAGTGGAGGATATTTTAGTAATTTCAATAAAATCTTAACAACAAAAAATAGATTTTATGCAAAAAAAATAAATAATAATAATTGTTAACGGGTCTTAACGGGTGAAACGGGTGACCCGTTAGCTTAACGGGTCGGGTTCGGGTGACCCGTTAGCTTAACGGGTCGGGTTCGGGTGATCCGTTAACTTAACGGGTCGGATTGAACCCGACCCAAAACCCAATAAACCCGACCCGTTTACAGGTCTACTAATATCACCTTAAATGTGTTAAGAAAGTGTCGATGAAATGTTGGTATAACAAATATTAGCGCATCATGGCCAACTAGTTTATGATCTAGTTATCATCACTAGGTTGGAGAAGGACTTGTTTTAACTTGCTTAAGCGGAAGGATGATAGATAGATAGATAGATAGATATATATATATATATATATATATATATATATATATATATTTTTTTTTTTTTTTTTTTTGATATGCTGACATTTGTGGTTAGCCGTATTGCGATGACTCATTTTTGTTGTGGGTATTTTGCATGTTGTACAAGTATCTTTTTGAATATCATATATTTTATTAAAATATAACAACGTCTTTTGTGTCAGTGTCAAGGCTGATGGGATTTTTAGTAACACTGCATAAAAAGGGTTAAATAACAAAAAATACTTGCATGAGAACAAGATTATAGTAATATAAATGGCTCAATCAAAGTGGATCTTCAAAGGGGACTGGTATAAATAATTTGCACTTAAATATAATTCTTAGCCAATTATTGAATACAAGATGTAGAAAGATAGGAATCTTGAATTAAAATAACAAATGCAAAGAAGTAAAAATATTAAAATCAACAATAATGAAAGTAAAGAAGGCAATCTTGATTTTTTACAATAAGGAGGTGGGAGAGTGGGCTAATCCTTACAATAGGTTTGCCATAGTAATGTGGTTCAACTTCACGTTTGGCGAGAATCGAACCTAAGACCTCTTATTTACAAGTGATGAGGAATACCACTAGACCTTAGTACTAAGTGGTAAGACAATCAGATTTTAGAGTAATTCAAGTTTAATGAGTACCAGGGTTAGCCTTCACCGTTAACAATCCTATGTAGCACTACCAATTACTTATGAGTTAATACATGCAAACTTTGAATGTTAGGTTTTCCTTATGCATATTCTACTCATGATATTCAAACTAGAACATATATCTCACACACAATATGTCAGTGATATTCAAACCAAATATAAATATGCAAGACTAATTAAGTTTTGTGAAAACTCTTTGAAAAACCATGCAACCCTTAAGAGAGTGATATTCACCTTAAGTGAGCTTACAATCCGCAACCACAAGAAGGAATAACCAATTGCAGGATGATATTCCAAAAAAAATTGGATCCAATTACTTATCTAAAATCCTAATGGTAGTTAAGCATTGAGACACATATATAGTTTAAAAACACAGTGATTGACAATTTAAAGCAAACAACGACATAAGTAAATTAAAAAGAAACTACATATTCATGCTAAGGCTTGTGGTCTCGCCAACATAGACTTAGCTACGGATAATCATAGGTGAATATCAAAATATTATTACGAATAAAAGTTGGGAAAAAAAAAATAAAAAAATAAAAACCCTGGGAGAACAAAGAACAAATCGCCAAAAGCTCTCTAAGCTTAGTCCCTAAGCCAAATTAAAATCCAACCTAAAATAGGACTCTCAGAATCTGGAAACACAAAATATATATATAAATAAAAGATACTGTTTGGCTTAATATTTAAACTTTGGGCTTAAAGAAAGAAGCCCAAAAAGAGATCAAGGAACATTGGTTTGCCCGAGGCCCAACACCAAGCCCAGGTCACCTATCTCAAGACAAATGACGGCTCCCCATTAATGCAAGGGCTAATTTCTTACACAGTAAGTGACAACCAATGGGAATCAGCCTACTCCCGGCCCAAAAGTACTTTATGAGGGGCAGAACATGTAAATAAAGTGCTAATGGCTCATCACATCCAGCTGCTTTCGGGCAAAGGCAAAATACTACAGTTGGGCTGATTCGTCTATAAAAGGAGGAAGAGGGCCCAGAGATATGGACACTCAACCAATCAAACAAACAAACAAACAAACATACAAACTTGCCTCTCAGTCAAGCCAAAGACCCATAAAGTTGCGCTCTGACAAAAATTCTGCACCATTTTAGCCATAGTTCCCTCATAGAAAGACATTTTCTGCTTTGCTACCCTTTCCTAAATGTTGTAGTGTCGATTTCTCTTGTATAAACTCTTCACTAGTCATCCCCTTTAGTATTTAATCCTTTTGTTACCACAGGGAGAAGAGACCGAATGACGTTTAACCTTACCCGACAAGGTGAAATCTTGCCCGAATCTCTTTGTTTCGTCTTTCAATCTATAGATCTGGTGTTATAATGCATTTGCTAGTATATACTCAAGTCATTTCCAGTCCTTGTGATGATCCAAAGTTCCATCAGTTCTCAGATCTAGTTCATTTAAGTGGTTCTACTATTATAAAGAAGATTAGACCGAGATTAAACTGATGACTTAGCTAGATTTGGACCTCTAACCTTCCAAGCATACAAGATAAACAAAAGTCCTTGATCTTAAGGCATAGAAAAGAACTTAATGTAGACTTTACCCATCTACGACAATCCTTTGATAACAAGAAGTCAGAATAACTTTGGGCACAAGTAATCGGCTTAAATACACTTGTTTTACATCTGCCATGCAGAGATGGCAGTGGCACGGCTTCACACGTAGTTAGTTCTGATTGTGAGCCTCAAGGCCTACACCTAAGGCCCCACAAAGGCACCTTTGAGGACTAACTTTGCCCTCCTCTTGCAGCATCCTGACAAGCAGGAACCCAACAACTAACCAAAGTGACAACTCCTTGGGGAGCTGTGTGCTCGAGCCAGAGACCTTTCCCAGCAAAATTCCTGCCCAAACAGATACATTCTTATTCTATTTGGTAAACAAGGCAATCAGAATGTCAATCTATTGCTTGGCCAAATCCACATAGAATCAGGCATGCAAGGTGGCGTTAGAAAGCTTATAATTTTCCCTTCAACTTTGCAAAAGGAAAGTTTCCCCAAAAACATCATCTTCATGACTTCAGTGCTCACTCAAGCTCGAAAGGTCAATCTGCCTAGCACTGTTCATATGCACTGTTTTAATCGCCACGACCAAGCGGCCTGGAATTAAGGGCTAAGATTTTGATCCAATAACCTTCACTTCCTAGGGAATCAGCTCGATTTGGAAATCACTTCAAACTTTCATCGTTTTGTCACTTTCAAGCAAAACAGATTTCGTTTGTCCTACATCAAAACATAAAAGGAAAATATAAAAAATTTCCAAAAATATGTATATGCATATAACTAAGAATAGAGTAAAATATAGTATATTATTGACTCATCAAAGGCCACGCATAAGATGCTATAATTTTGAAATTTTAGTGGTGCATAAGAAATGCTACAATCAACTGCACACAACTAACAAAATCATACTATTATAAATTTATAATCATTATCCACTATAAACTGGATGATATTACTAACTTTCAAAAGATTAAATCATGCAAAAAGCAAAGAGAGAAATGTCCTATCATTACAACTTTCATAATCATATTGTTTAAGTATCATTATTCATTACAAATATCCTATCCTTCTTGGGTATTTGAAATGGTAGCGTGGATTGAGTCCACGTATCATGCTTGCCATACATTTATTTCTGTGCCTTGGTGTATTATAATAAATTTAAAAAAAGTTAGAAAAAAAAGAAAAAGAAAAAAAAGAACGTATAAAATTCACGAGATTATAAAAATATAGAGAGGAGTATACAACACGAGAATGATTAACTTTTGCACTTTTCTTTTTTTTTTTTTTTTTTTTTTTTTTGGAAACTGATTACTTTTAGTATGAGTGAGTGAGATATTTTCTTTGAAATTGATATATGATGGCAACGTTTATCATCCAAATAAATTTGAACTTTATGCAGACATCTATCTCAGTCAATAAAGTAACTCTAACTTGGAAAATGCTGGCCAGGCAGTAGATGTGAATATCAAAGTGCCCAACGAACATGATTACAAAATAATAAGAATATTATTAAACAAATTGAGAATGTCGAAACGGCTACAAAACCCTAAGAGACTACATTGTGGCTAACTTGTTTCTCAAACTAAATTACAAGCTCTATTTATAGAGCAATAAACCTAAGAAACCCTAATGGGTAAATGCTAAAAATACCCTACTACAAAATCAAATCAAATCTCTAATTAATTTCCTAAATAAACCTAATAAATTCCAACACCCCCGTCAAACTCATGGCGGTACACGACATGGGTTTGCCAAAGTAGATGTGGATGCAAAACTCCAAATTCCAGTGCTAGTGCCAGTGCCAATGTCAATGTCAATGTCAATACCAATGCCGATGCCAATACCAATGCCGATGCCAATACCAACTTCTGAACAAACAATCAACCAATTTTTATTCTTTTTTTTTACTCCCCTTTTTTTCATTTTTTTTTTCTTTCCTTCTCTCTCCCTTTCTTCAATTCATGCAAAACTAATTGCAGCAAACAAGGCTTGCAAAACCAATTGCAGCAAACAAGGCTTGCAAAACCAATTGCAGCAAACAAAAAAAAACTTCTAGTGCAAAATCAAACTGCAAAAGGGGACTTCATAGGGTTGTGACAAATTCGACTCGTACGAGTTGGTGCAGGCACGGTGAACGGGTGGATGTAGCTGCGGAGATGGTGGTGCAGGTTAGACTGCAGGTGATCAAAGGCGAAGACGAACTCGATCCGAGTTTGTGGTTCTCGGGTCTGGACTTCGTCAAACAAGCAGAGATGAATACGGACGACAACGGACACAAGCAAACGGATACCAACCCAAAGCAGATTAAATCCCTAAGGATGAAACCTGCTCTGATACCAAGTTGAATATCAGAGTGCGCAACGAACAAGATTACAAAGTAATAAAAATATTATTAAACAAACTGAGAATGCCAAAACGGCTACAAAATCCTAAGAGCTACATTGTGGCTAACTTGTTTCTCAAACTAAATTACAAGCTCTATTTATAAAAGCAATAAACCTAAGAAACCCTAATGCGTAAATGCCCAAAATACCCTACTACAAAATCAAATCAAATCTCTAATTAATTTCCTAAATAAACCTAATAAATTCCAACAACCTTTAGTTAAGGTGAACCAGAAAAATCTACTTTTCCTACTCTTTCTTTTCATCTGAACTAGTCCATATTGCTTGCCATTTTATGCAATTATTGGTAACACACACACTCAAAAGTCAACTAATAAGGCAATGGGCAAAAAATTGGGACTAAACAAACCATGCTCTTCATTTCCCATTGAAAGATATACATATCCATAAAAAGATATAATTAGTTCCAAACAGAAGCATCAAGGAAGTGCTTGAAAAAAGAGAAGCAAACAGTTTGACAAATAAAGAAAAAAACACAAACTTTAATTTTACAAAGGTGATGGAGGCCAACCAACTCCTCCTGCATCCTCATGGTGATCAAGTCCTTCATAGAACCTCAGCTCAAGTTGGTCCAGCCTCTCCTCGCCCACATCTCGGCATAACTCTCATCTTCGTCATAACTCTCATCTTCGTTGCCGTCGTCATCATAGTAATCATCCAATTCACCGGCGTCGAATTCCGATGCCAAATACTCAGAAGCATCGGAGAAATCCGAGCAATCTTCCCACTCATCCCTCTCATAGTAGTCCAGAACAAGAGGCCCCAAAACCTTCAATTTTGGGTACTTTTCTTTCAGGAACTTGTCCTCAAGTTTAACATCCCAGCACCCTCTCAAATCCAGAAACTCAAGCTCGCGGCAGCTTGAGAGTATTTGGAGAGCACTTCCTGTGCTGATAAGATGGTATGCCATCTCAAGGTGCTTGAGCCTAGGCATTGTGGTGGCAATGGCACAAGCCTCGTCATCCAGCAAAGGCTTGCCTGTTGTATCCAATGGGTGCATGTTCCGACACAATGCTACGAGCATTTTACAGTTCTTTCCAATGGTCTCTAAAGCACGAAAACTAATTTTGCCACAGCAGCTAAGATCCAGGAAAGTGATATTAGAGAGCCTTCCAGCAGTCTTTTCTACTATAAAGTCACTAATTTCACTTCTTGCCAGCAGTAAGGCCCCAACACTGCCTTGTTCCAGGATTGGCAAACCCTCGGGATCACTGTCAGTATCTCCTGGACAGTGAGGTTGCTGAAAATCAGACCCAATGCATCAGGTATCAATTCGTCCCAATGCCGAAAATCACTTCCCACGTCCATCTAGTCTGCCTTCAGAAAAATGATAAAAAAAAACAAATCAATAAAATTTAACAGCTAATCCATACCATTAAAGTTGAAAAACAAAATACGATATTTCTACATAAATCTCATGTAAAAGTAATAAATACTGCTGGAAAACAAAATGTTCATCCACGCCGATAAAAACAAGAATTACAAAAACACAAAAAATAAGACTGAAAAAAGAACAAACGTCAAAGATTAACCGACCACATGTACACTAGTTGTATGAGAACATAAACAAAAAAAAAAAAAAAACAGCAGCGAGAAATGACAGATTAATTCATCAAAATTAAGACCAAAATCTTGTGTAGATCCGGCAACATTACATGTAAACAAAAAGAGGTTTCTGTCCAAGTGGGAGCTAAAAGCAGTAGCCAGCCAACGAAAGAATCGAAATCCAGGAGGTTAGAACTAAGAAGACAGAACATGAACAGATCCAGAGGAGAGCCAAAACCGCACTTGCGAATTGAAGAAAGTGAGTTAAAATTAGAAATTTAAGCTCTGAATTTTGCAGTTTTTAATGATTTGGGAACCCAAAAGCACAGAAAGAACAACCGCTGCATCTCAAAGTTGCAGTCTTTGAGATGCCCCTGCTTTTGCAACAAGTTGGACACCGAACAAGATTAAAGCTTTTACCTTTTACTGGATTTTGTTCTTGTTTTTGTCGAAGAAAATTGGACAGAAATTATATGGTAAAACATAAAAACAACATTAGACTGATTAAACGGGCTGAAGAGGTGGGATTTGTTAACTTTATAAGGATTTGGATTATGCGAACAACTCACCTGTTTATCCGCAGAGACTCAGCAAGGAAGAGAGAGAAACAGAGCCACAAAATGCAATCCATCTGCCAACAACAACCAGAATCCAAAACAAGAAAGGTAAATAAAAAACAAAGAGTGAAAAAGCAAACAAATACGTATGAAATGAGGTAAATTACCTATCGATTGATATCCACACTCCAACTCTCTCTCTCCCCACTCGGAAAGCAGAAATTAAAAATGGCCACTGGAAATTGTCACAATTAAATAAATACGACCAGTTATCCACACACGTCTGTGAAATTAAAATCTCCTGAATTTATTGGAATTTTCTGAAAGATAGGATTTGTGAGATGACTAAATGAGCAGGTGCAGTAAATAACACTGTGGAGAGATGGAGACTGGAGAGAAAGTTACATTTTCCAACTGGGTTTTGTGGGTAAGGGAGGCACCGACACGAGTCGGTGGCTTAAAGGAGTGAGAGAGAGGTGCTGCAATTGCAAATGCCCATCTGAAAAAACTCGAAAACTCATTATTATTTCTGAATGTTTTCAACACTGTTGAAGAAAATGTTGCATTTTCCAACTTGAAAAATATTGACCACAGTCAAAAGAGTGATTCAATTTTCAACCTGCAGGTTCCAATGCTATCTTCTTGTTTTTCATTTTTTTTTTCTTACTCTGCAAAATAATTTGACTGGTTTCTTTTGCCTCGGTAATATCCTTCTCTCTTTTTGTATTTATTTTTGGCAAGAACACGTTAAATCTGTTTTGGGTTTGCAGTAAATGGAGGTAGAACAAGTGGGGAAACTCAGATGAAGAGTAAAGATGGATGCAAATTACAAAATTTACAAGTAAGAGAGATTAATGTTTGTGTTCTATCTTTTCGGAAGGCCAAGTTTGTTGACAATTCTTCTGTAGATAGCTGCTGCTACTACTAGAAAATTTCTCTTATTGTGACATTTTTATGTACAAAAATCATTCACTAATTTGGTGTAACACTACTAGATTAAATTGCAATAGGACCCGCTGTCATAGGCCAACATGGATTAAATTAAGATGAGATGTTGCTGACCTAGTAAATAGGAATTTCGTAAGTATAACATTATGAGTATTTATTATAACCTTTTACATGTTTCATGTATCAGAATATTATATATATTAATAATTGATAGTCGTTCATATATAAGCATAAGTAAAGAGTAGTTAGCCATCATGTGTCGAGTGTCCAAACTTAAGTATTTTTGAATTTGACCATGCACCAATTATCATGGATTGCCTACTAACTTTAGGGTTGTTATAAATCATACACAAGGTTCTAAAAAAACGTTAGGTGCTATTTGGGAAGCGGGATAGTGCCTAGCGCCTAGATGGCTAGGCGAGGTCTAGGGGGGCGCCTAGGGAGCCTATGTCACATCTCGGCCCGGGCCCTTACCACATCCCGAGCTCGACTCCACCGTAGCACTATATTGTTCGCTTTGGGCCCTGACCACGCCATCACGGTTTTGTTTCTGGGAACTCACGCGAGCAGAACTTCCCAGTGGGTCACCTATTATGGGATTGCTCTCGCGCGAACTCGCTTAACTTCGGTGTTCTTACGGAACCCGAAGCCAGTGAGCTCCCAAAAGGCCTCGTGCCAATTGGGGGTGGGCATGTACATATAAGGCATAGAGGATCCTCACCCCTGGGCGATGTGGGATCTAACAGCCTAGGCGAATTTTAGGTAAATTTCTTGTATATCTTGTAAATAAGTGTATATTGACACTAACCAAAAATTATACTTGTATGAAATTCATGGATAAGATAATAAAATAGTGATAAAATGCAAAAAGAGTATCCAACAAATCCAAAATTTAAAAACACATTGGGCATATATGCCATATAACCATAGTGAGGAGTATTGTAGGATGACACATGTATAATAAGTTCACAATTTAAAACCACATAAAAGGCAAAATATGAGGAAAATAAGGAAACATAGTAATGTAGATAGGATTTTTTTTAATTTTTTAATTTTTTAAAAAAAAAAAAGCCCCTAACGCCGAGAGCCGAGTTGATTTTTCCAACCGATTTGCAAGAAAACGCCTCGGGTCACCACCACCCAGCGCCTAGGCTGTTTTTTAGAACACTGCATTTTACCAAAGGTTTCTATTGTATCAATCTACCCTTGTGTGATTCCTGTTGAAGCATATACTCGCGGGGGGGGGGGGGGGGGGGGGGGGCGGGGGGTGGGGGGGTGGGGTGGGTGGGTGCAGGGCGGATGTTAGCGGTTCGAGTCAGCTTAAAGATATGAAAGCACCCAATTTTTCCGATTCGGCAATTCAATCTATGCTATGATTTATCATTCATGGACGTTGATAAGATCCTTCCATTTAGCAGCACCTTAGGGGATGGCCTAGCTTTAAATAAAGTTAAGGGTGAGGTTCAAACGAGGAAAGGCTTATGGTGGATACCTAGGCACCCCAAGGAAGGGCGTAAATAATGATCAAGTGAAACACAACAGTTTAAATCTTTCCGGTAAAAAAGAAAGTAGCATTCCTGATTATTCATAATTTAATCGAATTATATATACTGGTCATTGTAATCTCATACTTCCTACTATTCTCCATGATAATTCTGATGTTTTTTTATTGACAAAGAGGCGAAGAAATAGATTCATCATTCCATTCCAATCGATTCAAGAACGAACTGTGCAAGCTATGCAGTTTGTAATCTGGTAGTAGCCATGCACAAATTGTACATGCTGCAAAAACGAGATTAAAAAATTAATTAAAAAACTATGTACAAAAATAATTAACCAAGAATATGATAAGCACAAATTATCTATAAAATAAAAAATCTCCGACAGTGAGGCCAATTTCTTGATGGGTTTTTACCACACACGCAAAAAGGTTAAAAACACCTAAAATACTTGTAGCATTAATGCTTATGCAATGTCATTCTCTACGGGGATTATTATAAACAATTTACATTTAAAACCAATTAACTAACTAATTTAGCCTTTCGAATATGTATAAAGTATTAACATTCTTTTTGAACAAGAGGAGACACAGTATGGACAAATAAAAAAAAACAAGAGGAAACAAAATAGATTCTTTTGTATACTTTATATACATATGATATATAGAAGGGGTATATTTCTGACATTTACAGTCACCGTTACAAGTAAAAACTAACCAAGATATTTTTTTATAATTACAACTCACATAAACAAAAATTAGTTAATATGGTAGAAGATGATATTCAAGACATGGATAAAAACACAAATAGAAAATATTTTGATCGGAGAATTCTCAATTTTTGTCTTACAACAAAGGTCGATATTGGGGCCTTGATCAATATTAATACTGACACTAACATTAATAAATATATTAAGACTACGTTAGTAAGTATCAAATAAATAATAAAATCAGTATGAGGGCTTGTAGTTAGAGTTAATTCCAATTTATCTACTTTTGTCCGTTGGGGGTAAAGATACTTTTGTATTCATCTACAAAATTTATTTTGTACACTGCAAGAAGTTCCCTTTTTTATTGGGAGTTTTAGGTATTGGTGAATCGAGTTGTGCTGGCCGACACCTGGAAGGTGACGAAGCCATAAGATGTGATGATGTGTAAAATGTGAATAAGTTTAAACCTAAATGTGTCTATATATCAGAGTGCGCGGTGAGCGGGTATGAACCCAATTCACAAGCAATGGCAGAGCATAAGATTAGTACAGTAAGATAGGGTGAGGATTATACCATCAAAAGTATCATCTACAACCAGATTTGCCACGACTCCTTGTCGATTTGAAAGCTCAGCTACTAAAACCTAGAAGGGCGCAAAAACACAAAAAGCGTGAGTGGGCAAAAACAAAGCTTTTCGAAAATCATTACCTTAACAAACAGTTATAACCCCTCGCCGTAAAACCTGTATATTTTCCCAGAAAATAGTATATACTAAAACTCAACTGAAATCATCATCGTCAAAATCCGTAAACAAATCATGAATATGCCATGCCATATAAATCAAATCACCAGATACGTAAACCAAATGCAATAAATAACTGCAGCAGCTCGTCAGCTGAACTCTAGCTCATAAATCATACCTGCACACAAGTCGAACCCACTTATAGTGGTCTATACGACAGGACTGGGTGTAAAATAATACGCTCTAGTGCTACAATCATGTGAAGACTGTGCGAATGATCGCGGGTCACCTACGAGTCGAACCCACTGAAAGTGGTCTATACGACAGGCCTGTGCACCTAACTTGGATCCAAGATGAGCGTGTGGTGCGGGAGGTGAATATCACGTGAAAGACTATGCCCCTAACCCTGGGCGGGAGCACTAACACCCGGGTGCAGGTTAATGAGCTCTCGATGCATCTCATCACAATCTTCATAATACCATTCCTCATTATCAAAATAAAAACTTACCTGGAACTTACCTGAGCGCCCACAACGTCGACAATCATGTATATACAAATCATAACGCATATTCAAAAGTATATATATGCATTGGCATGGCAATTCATTGATAAAATCATTTAAAACGCATTTCTGGGAAAAACGCAATGCATATATACATATATAGAAAAACAAATGCCCACTCACCTGGAGTCCGCGCTATGACTCCCTAACACAAACATCGAGGCGTCCCAAAACGATCGGCGCCTAAAACAAT
Organism: Cotoneaster glaucophyllus; assembly: GCA_036320875.1. NCBI lineage: Eukaryota > Viridiplantae > Streptophyta > Magnoliopsida > Rosales > Rosaceae > Cotoneaster > Cotoneaster glaucophyllus. The sequence goes on from CM070073.1 coordinate 39,911,730, forward strand.
TATCAAACTACAACTTATAACTCTTAATCATAGGATACATAAATCACACAAAACATCTCCTCAAGGATATTCTAGAATCGTTTAAGACCCTTAGTCAAAAGTTAACCGTTGATCAAAGATTAACAGTAGGGTCCACAACCCTACATACTTGATCCAGGAGATCTGTAACTTAGATCTCCGATCCGTAAATTCCCAAGATACACATTATGCTTCTAGAACAGCATACTAAAGTTTCATTACGATCCAACGGTCGGATCTTTGCCAATTTTCAAAAACCAAGTGGCGGTTAACATTTTGTTTTATGAACTCCCAAATCCATTTCGGGAAGATCCGTACGTCGGATTCCCAATCCGTAAGTTCCTGCATTCTTCAAATATTACGTACTCCCACGTACCAATGTTTGGTGACGATCTAATGGTCGGATCGTCGATTCATATTTTTACCTAACCACGTAACGTAACGAAAATAGGTTCAAACGACCAATCTACGCCAACCAATTATCAAAACTGAACCTATGACGTTAAACACAGCCTAAAAATGACATTGGTGGCCCACTGGTCACGCGCAGCCGTAGGTGGCGGTCGGTCGCCCCGACTCGCCCGAAAAACCAACTATTTCTAAAAATTCTCAAAAAATACATAAATGAAGATCTCAAAGAGAGGAACAACTTTCATACCCTCGGTCAAGGCCAATTTGGCCTAGAGAAGCTCCAATTTCTCTAAAACCGTACGAAACCCTTGTTTTTGGGTGTTTTCGATCCGTCTCCAAAACAGCTCCGCCCCAAACTTGTTTGGGATTTGTTCTAGACCTCAAGAGGAAGCTAGGGGTAGTAGTGATTGGAAGAAATTGCTTCAAAAATTGGAGGATTTCGAACAAGAACTCTCGGCACCCCCGGGTGCGTTTTTTCTAATTTCAAAACCAAATCTCTCCAAATTTGGGATGGAATGGATAGAGGGAAGGTTATGGAGAAGTTTCCAAGTGATTTCTTGGAGAAATTAGCCGGAAAAAGGGGTGAAAACTCGCCGAAAATATGTTTGTGTGCCGCCGGGTCGAATCCGGGTCAAGGAAGACCCAGCCGATCCCCCGCTTCTTTCTCTCTCTCCTTTCCTTCCTTCTTCTTCTTCTGATTGGCCTAACTTCTCTCCCTCTTCACCTAAGTGGGCAGCGCCCATTCCTCTATATAATCTATACCTTGCTTCTCAACAGTCCGATTCCTCTTCATTAAATCTAGGCCATCCAAATGGCACACCAGATTTTATAAAAATTCTAAAAATGTCCAAACTTTAAATGTTAATATCTTTTTCGTTATAGCTCCAAATCACGAACTGTCTATGCTCACACGTCCGTAGCGACGAATACTACGAGGATATGTCAAGAAAACAAATCTTAGGTGACACGACACTGCAATTAACCTCAGTCATACACGTGCCTCAAAGGGCATTTTTGTAAAATCACTTATTAAAATTTATAAAATTTGTAAAATCAGGGACGGGCTGTCACATTATATGGTTCCAATGAACGAACATCAAATTTTGAAACATCAACTAATCAATCATATCTTGTAGCACTGGAAATAATATTCTATATTGTATTTATGTGTTTCTGCCACTTATCTACTACCTCACTTTTCATCTTTGAAGTGTTGTTCTCTATTTGTTGGGGGACTTTTAGGTCGAGAAGGACTTGGGCTTTGAGAACGTACTCTTGTCTCTCTTGGTGCAGATTCGTAACAAGTCCCGGAATATCTCGAAAGAATTAGCTTGTCTTAGGAAATACCTTGGTAACATCAATGGCTCGAAGATGGCATGATTGATCAAGATAATGACTTGCTCAGGTGAAGCATGGTGTAGAAGCTAGAAAATTACCAGTTTAACATAAGAGAGAGAAAGGGTTTGCATGGTTGCATGGCATTGTGGGCTGGGTAATTTAGGCACTCCCAGAGTGATAGCAAGGCTTCTAATGGTTGGGATGTTTAATGGAAGGCTGTGGGAATTACTAAGGTTGCATGAATGGTGATGCTTAAGGCTTGAATTATGCTTTTGGACTAAATGGAATTCTCTAGGCTTGTTTCCTAGGTGGTTTTCTCTCCCTGTGTTTCTTCTATCTCCCTCTGTGTTACATTATGTGCTTTCTCTCCCTTCATCTATGTTACCACCCTCTAATGGTTTCTCCCTCCTTATGTAAGTGAATGGTTATTCTCTAGGCTTCGAAGGGCTTGGTCTTCCCTTCCTTTCTCCCTAACCCTCTTATTATTCCTTTTTTGGTGTAAGGTAGCTACACTGTTGAAACCTATAGTTTGCTTATTCTCAAGGCGCGGCTTTCCTAGGGCGGCTTTCCGCATGTGCTACTTCTGGTAGCGAGCCTTATGGCTTTTGCGCGTTGGTTGTCTATGCAAGCTGGGAAGGGAAGGTCAACATTAAATGCTTGACATGTTGGGCTTAACATGCATTGAATGCATGAATCTAGTTTATTCCTAACTAAGGAGGTTAGCTTGCTAGGGAAATGGGTAAACTATGCTAGTTCTCTCTCAATGTTGCCTGCAAGAAATGCAAAGGGTATGTGCTTGGATCTTTGGGCCCCCAACCAATCCAAAGTCTTCCATCACCCCGATTCCACGTAGGCCCAATAACATTCCGTAACCATTCACACCACAATCCACTTGACAAGCCCCTAACATGTGACTTGGGCTTAGCATGAATAGTGACTAGCATGAGGAAGTATGACATGATTAATAAGCATGAGCATGGTGTGAATATCTGGCTTAATCACCGTGGCATGATATGTTTGTAAATACATTTCTCATTGATCCCGTGCCTTGACATTTGTTTGGGCTTGAATGTAGGCTTTGCAGAACAATTGAGCATTGATACTTGATTGGTGTGTGACATTTTTAGGCCACAACACTATTTTTACTATTAAAATATAACTTAATGCATTTAAGGTTTCTTTCAAAACGTTTTGCCAAAATAGTTTTTCCTTTTCCAAGATACAAAATAAGGATACTTCTGTAATCATCCCATTCATTCCCATATGCCAAAGACAATGTTGGCATGTTACATCAAACATTTTTTGTTTTGATCTTCCCTAATCCAATCCAACTTTTGGTTAAAATCATTACAAAGAATATTTAAAGTTTAATAAAAATATTTGAGGTGTGAATAATTTTGTCTTGAAATGGAAATGGGGGATTCTGTTTCTCCCACGCGCAAGTTGCGCCAAAAAGAAGAGAGTACGGAATAAAAGTACAATGACCCACTTGACTTGCCCACTGCACAGTGCACACAACATTTTCACACATGGAAAGAGATCCTCTCCATTGAGACCATCAAATTAAGTGATCCGGATATTTCAAATTTCATTCAACGACTCATCTATTTTGACCTTTTAAAAATTGTGATAATTTTTTACCATTAGATAAAATTTAGAAGGTTTGAATCATTTGATTTGATGATCTTAATAGAAGAGATCCGAAAATAATCTCTTTCCTTCCCACATTTGCATTTTCCACGGCATCCAAATCCAATTGTATTTATTTATATATCCGTATTTTCCGTGGGTTCATGTTCTTCTGCAGTGACTCAGTGAATTAAAGCATAAAGGGTCTATAAATTAGTTAATTTACAAATGCAAAGTCAAAAGGAGGATTATAATTTCATTTTAACACTGCATAGTCCGAAAGAGATTTAGTAAAGTTATGAACGTTTGAGATTTTTCGCTGATTTATTTCATTTGTAATCGAAAAGTCTTAGATTCGATTATTTTCTATAACGCATTAAATTAAATTATTACTGCTAGTTCATTGTGAGACATAAGGCACCCTCCTACCTTCCCACCCCTTAGTCTAAATAATATCGTATGTATTGAACAAAAAAAATATCCAGCTCACTTCAAGAATGAATAAAGAAAATATCGTTTGTTAAAAAAAAAAAAAAAAACAAAGAAGATTTAAAACATGTGTTTTTTCCAATTTAGGACGGTTGTTATCCTCAACCCATTATTATGTTTAGTAACTTTCCATATTTACTTCTTTTTCACATGTTAAGTAAAAAGATTTTTAGTTACTTAGTACAACGATTTAGGGGTATTTCTTTTTACTTGTTATTCTCAACCCGTTATTATGTTTAGTAACTTTCCATATTTACTTCTTTTTGACATGTTAAGTAAAATGATTTGTAGCCACTTAGTGCTGCGGTCTAGTGATATTCTTCTTCATTTATAAATGAGAGATCTTAGGTTCGATTCTCGCCAATGGTGAATTTGAACCACATTATTGCTAGTCCATTGTGAGGCTTAGCTCACCTGTGACAGCCCGTCCCGGATTATGTAATTATTTTATCCTCGAAAATGTGAATGGACGGATCTACCCTTGAGCGTTGGGTTATATGTTATTTTGGACTAAGTTTAAAGGCCCAAAAGTTTGGGTTTTGGACCAATTAGAATGGTTCCAAGTTAGTGGGAACCAACTAGGGTTAGTAATTGTTCTAGTTTGGCTCTAAACCAATTAGAACTTAACTTTGGGGTTGTTTGTGTTGTTGGCTGGCTTAGGACCACACACACACTCATAGACCACACTCACACTCTCTCTTTCTCCCTCGTGTTCTCTCTTTCTCTCAGACTCTCTCTCTCTCTCTCTCCTCATCTCTTCGTACGGACCAACCCCAAAACCCTTGCAAACCTTGCAGATCGAAGGCTTAGAAGACACCATTGTGTCCTTAAAGTTCCTACGAGTTGAATGGTGCAAGTTTCAGGTAAGAAAACTCTCGAAAACTCGTAAAAACCTAACCTCCGATTTAGGTCACTGTTCATGCTCACGTAAAATCATGTGTTTTTTTGGAATTTTAAGGCCATAGGAAGCTTTAGGAGGTCCTAAGGAGGCTAGGAGTGGTTCGTTGGAAGAAATTGGACGTCAGAATAGCGAGATCGACTAGTTTAAAGTATTGCACGAATATCGAAGCTTTTTCGACGAGATTCCGACGACTTTGGAGCTCGAGACAGGTATGGTTGTGTTCGTCTTGTTGAGATCTTTCGTTTGGTACTAATTTCGTAGAAAATGGTGAAGAAACGAGTGAGAAAATAGGATTTGAAAATTTTCCAGAAACCGGCGAACAGTCGCCGGCGTCCGGCGATTCGCCGGAGAAGACAGGGAATATTCAGTCAGAGTTGACGGAATATGCTAACGCCGTCAGTCATCTTTAACAGTTTCAGTTAGTTTTAACGGAATATTCCTGACGGCATTAACTGCCGCCGTCAGTGTGCCAGGCACGTGGCCGCGCGTGGGGGCGCGTCTGGTCGTGCCTTGGTCGGCGCGTGGGACATCGGAAAATTATTTTAAAAATTTGGGGATGTTTCGGAGGTCGTGTAGATCATTTTGGTATATTCAAACACCCCAATTGAGCATTGTATGAGAAGTTATTTCCGAGTTTCGTTTATGTGCTTTAAAATAAAGTTAAAACAGTTGTTTCTCACATAGGCGAGACCTATCCAGAGGACGAGCGTAGCCAGACTAGGCACGGAGGCTACGATTCATCTACTTATCAGTGAGTGGGCTTTTGTTTTCCGTATATACCTATATACTATGTATTTTTCCCAGAAATTGCATTATAAATGCTTTTATAAATGAACTGCCATGCCAATGCATATATACTTATTATTATACATTATGAATTGTATGCACATGATTGTTGGTGTTGCGGGCGCTCAGGTAAGTTTCAGGTAAGATTATGTGTGGTTAATAAGAAGTTGAGTTATGAAAAGTATGATGAGATGCATTGAGAGCTCATTAACCTGCACCCCGGTGTTAGTGCTCCCGCCCAGAGTTAGGGGCCTAGTCTTTCACGTGATGTTCACCTCCCGCACCATACGCTCATCTTGGATCCAAGTTAGGTGCACAATCCTGTCGTATAGACCACTTTCAGTGGGTTCGACTCGTAGGTGACCCGCGATTATTCGCACAGTCTTCACGTGATTGTAGCACTATAGCGTATTATATTACACTCAGTCCTGTCGTATAGACCACTATAAGTGGGTTCGACTCGTGTGCAGGCATGATTTATGAGCTAGAGTTCAGCTGACGAGCTGTCGCAGTTACTATTGCATATGAATTACTTACCTGATGATTTAGTGGCATGGCATGGCATACTCTTGATTTGTTGGCATATATATGACGTTGATGATTTCAGTGGAGTTTTAGTATATGAATATACTATTTTCTGGGAAAGTATACAGGTTTTACAGCGAGGGGATATAAAACTTGTTTTTGAAAAGGTTTTCGAAAGACTTCGTTTTTGCCCACTCACGCTTTTTTTTGCGCCCCTCCAAGTATTAGGTAGCATCGTTGGTGGCTCACGAGGATATATCGGAGATTCTGACAGACATCACCCATGTAGGACCACCTTCGGGTGTTAATTATTTAAGTACTTCTTATGCATTGACTGCACCTAGACTTTTATGCTCTGAATGTGTAATCACACTTATTCCTGTTTTTGGTACCCTTGAAGTTGTTTTTATTCTTTCGTAATTCTTCCTTTATTATTGCTTCCGCACTGTGCACATGGCTACGTCACCCTCACGTTACGGCCAGCATGCCTCAATCTCGGTCGGGGTGTGTCATCACCTCCTCCCCTTAGTGTAAATACTATCGTTTTTCAAAAAAAAAAAAAGTAAAAATATTTGTAGAGGACCCTATTGGTAAAGTTTGTTACATTATTCAAAACAATATATATATATATATATATATATGGTGTTAAAGTAATGAACATAAATGCATTTACATTTATTTGCATTGTTCTGACTATATCTTTATATGTAAGGTCAACAATCTCTTTAGGGGTCACAAGCGTCACCAAAACGTTTTAGACAAAGATACCCTTAAAACAAAAAATTTCAAAAGCATCCCAAAATAATGTACCAAATAATGCAAGGATATTTTTGTTATTTTAAAAGTGTTTTTTTTTAATATTAATTCTTTTTGTACAGTTTTTTTTAATTAGTACCTCATAATAGGTTAGAAATAATATGATTCAATCAGTTGTTCATTAAATATTATTTTCTCTATTTTTAAACATGTTCAAAACATCTTAAGAGATGTGTAATGCCGGTTATAAAAAAAGTCTTTTGCACGTGCATAATAATGTGATTATATTAGCTGTCAAATGATTTTTTTTTTTTAACAAACGATATTATCTACACTAAGGGGGAAGGGTGGGCTTAGCCTCACAATGGGCTAGTTATAATGTGATTCAATCAGTTGTTTATTAAATATTATTTTCTCTATTCTTAATGTAAATTCAATAGAATGTAGATGGAAATTGAATGACCGATTTTATTATGTGAATTCAGCTGCTTTGATTGGTTTGTGATGAGTTTTTTTTAGCATGATCTAAGATTATTCATTTACTTCAAATATTTGACTTTCCTTTTGTCAATTCACGCATATAAATACATTTAAAACATGTAAGTCGCACGTAGCACGTCGTGATTCAAAAAATACATTATGCATGCGTGTGCATGAAGGCTAGTAGTTTAATAATTAAAAGAGAGTGGGAGCAATTTTGCTCACCACTACAACTATAGTGTATACTCACTATACACCTAATCATTTGACATTTATCCTTTCACCTAATTCTAGTTAAATTTCACATTAAATGTTAGTTTTTCAATTTTGAAAAAAAATAACCAAGGTTAAATGAAAGGACACGTGGCAGATTATTAGTGTATGATGAGCATACACCATAGTTTATAGTAGTGAGCAAAAATGCTCCCAGAAAGAGTCCAAAGGATTTATGCCACGGTCTAAAACTTTAGCAGGAGCATTTTTACCCACCACCATAACTATAGTGTATGCTCACCATACACCTAATCATTTGTCATGTGTAATTTCAACTAATTCTAGTTAACTTTCGTGCTAAATGTTCAGTTTTGAAAAAAAATTAACCAAGATTTAAGTGACACATGACAAATGATTACGTGAATGGTGAACATCACCTAAGATTTAGAGTGATGAGCAAAAATTCTCCCAACTTTAGTGGTGGTTTCAATTTGTCCAAAGAAAATATGCCCTAATAAAATATTATTATTATTCCCGTTCGCTTGTAGAGGAGCCTCAATTTAGTGGTGAGTCTGGCGACTTTCATTTGTTCATTAAACTTTTTGCACCCTAGTCGGACATGAGGGTTGAAGACGTGAAAAAAAATTAATAAAAAATTCTTAGACAACTTTATTTAACATTAAGAGTGTTGCAGTCCTATTAGATTATGAATGTGATTGTGTAAATCCTAACATATCTAGGGATATCTTTTATATTCCCTTTAGTAGTTAATATCCTATTAGAGTTGTAATTATAAAAGAGTAAGGATTTGACCTTCCCTACTACTATAAATAAAAGAATAATGGGGTGGAATAGAACACATCTCACAATTAAACATCTCTCTCTTCTCTCTCTATGCCGCACTTTCTCTTTTTCTATGGCCTCCATAATTGTTCAGTAAATTATATCTACAACACGTTATCAGCACGCTCTTGAAGCTGCGCTAAAGAGAATTTGATGTTCAATCTGAGGAGTATTACGTTTTAATCATTCTTTTTATGATTAATTTATTATCTTGAATTGATCTGCATGCTATTTATTCAATTTAATTTTTCTTTGTTGAACGTGATACAGCGCATTGGAGATGCAATTCCGGCTTTCCGAGAAGAATCTTCTACAAATTCAAAAGGCTTTTGTTGTTTTCTTTCAATCAGATACGCTTAAAATAAAGGAAGATATTTGAAACGACCTTGAAGCATGAAAACATTCCCCATGATGCATGAATCCCCTACATTTATATTTACCTTCCGATATATATATATATATATATATATATATATATATATATATATATATATATATTGTATATGTTTCATATATTTGTCAATATATTTCATGCATTACGCAATTTTTGCTATGTGGAATATGTGAGTCAAAGAATTGAAAAAAAATAGAAGAAATTAGGGTTTTAGTTTCCAAAAAAAGAAAAATTAGGGTTTTTCAAACCCTATAAATTTCGAAAAAGAATTTAAAATTTATGGGAACTATTTCGGCCTAGGGCTTTTGAATGTTGCTGGGCCCGCAGACATATAAAGCAGCATACCAGCTCGCGCTGAGCCACGACCTAGGGTTTTCTCCTAGTCCAGCCCGCATTAGACTAAGCCAGACCATGCTGGGCTTGTCTGCGCACTCGGCCTAATTAGCCAATAAGCCTTTTGCTTCCTGGGCTTGCATAGCGTCAACTAAGAAGCCAGCGAAAGCTGGGCCTCCTCTCGCGCGACTGCCCAAAACCAGCAAGCCCATCGTTGCTAGGCAATGACCTCTTTCCCTGGCTCGCTGACTTGCAGTCAAGTTGGGTTGCTGTGCAACCATGTAATGAAGCCCAAAAGCCTGCAATTGTTGCTGAAAGGTGACCCATTACAATTAGCAATTACATGCTGGGATGTGTTCCTTTTAGACCCAATGCCATATTTTGGCATCCCCCGCTTCTTAACCATACCCAAATATTTTTGCGACGTTTTTGGTTAACGCTAATTAAGCTATAATTTAATTATCACTTGGTTCATCACCAACTAAAGCTAATATGACCCGTTTGTCATTATTTTGCTTCCACGATCGACCCCGTAGGGTCCCAATCTATTCAATTAATTAAAAGCGGCCTGCACTCCATTAATCTGATAATTAATCCAAAATTATTGAATATCACTTTTGGACATTATCAATTCAATAATTTATTTCTCTTCTTTGAACCATTGACTCACTTTCGTGGTCCCGAAGCACTCACACTTGAGTTCCTGAAGCAACTCAAATCCACTACACTTAAATCAGCATATTACATTATGTGTTCTGGCAGAAACCTCTCTTTTATGAACTAAACGTTCATAAACTAAATTGAACCTGTAGTTTCAAAATTAGTGCCTTTGAAACCCGAAGTTTTCATAAAACAATACACACATGAAAACCCGACGTTTTTCATGAAAACCATGTCTTAGAACTCGAATGTTCTAACTTTGATGCCTATGGATGATTCATTCCCATAGCACCAATCACTCTTGTTCCCTTCAAATTCAATGGATTATAGAACCATCGCAAGTTCGATTTCCCTTATTTGGACGTTTTTAATAGAAACCACTTTATGTGGGGTACAAGACATTGCCCGAAGCACACCATGATTATGTCCATGAATGAGTACAATTTTGAAGTTTCTAAATCCGATCGGATTTTGACTAGAGAATACTTTTCTCGTCCTTCCATGTTTCTAACTTGCTCCTGAAGCAGCAGTGTAGAAAGCATAAGTTTACCAAATTATCGGATCTGATTACTACCATAAACGTGAGAGAAAGATTTGGACCCAATTTGGCTCGAATCTACCGAAAGGTATGACTCAGTTCGGCTGGAGTTTACTGAATGGCTCGACCCAATTCGGTCAAAGCTTACCGAACGGTGATGCCCTGCTTCGGCAGGGATGCATCGAAGGGCATGCTCTTCTTCGACAGGGATGCATCGAAGGGCATGCTCTTCTTCGACAGAGATGCACCGAACAGTGCTACTCTACTTTGGCAGAGGCCTACCGAGCAGACCTCTTCAATTTCGACTGGAGCCTACCGAACCCATTTCGGGGTCTGTCTATCTCACAATCCAATTTCTTGTTTGTTTTTACAAAAATATGGAAGAATCAGAGCCTGCCAAAGTGTGGCATCATGCCCAAAGCATGATCATTGGTACCTAAGACCTAAAACTTCAAGAATACAGGATAGTATTCCCAAACCTTAATCCTCTATCTCGATGGAATAGAGCATTGGTTATACACCTGTTCGTGCCCCTACCAATGTCGTTGAGGAGTACCATTCCTGTAGCCAATCTATGAGCCTAATTTTGCTCCACCAAACATCGTTGGAAGAGCAGAATTTTCACATGGATGGCCTTGTTGGCCGAATCCTCTGAGTAATTTTGATTTACTTTGTGAACATTTTTCCATGTTCTTGGATTCACGTTATGGATAATCTTATTGATATTGTCCTCGAATAAGAGTTAATTGAATCATGTTTCTTATATGCATGTGACTGAATTCAATTAAACACGTGATTAAGTAAGAATGTGGGAAAGTTAGTTGTCTGGATGAATGCGATACTACGCACACTAACTTTATACCTAAATCACATCTCTAACAATGACTTCAGGCTTATCCAACCTAATTAAGAGCATTGGCATGTTCCTCATTCTATGAATGGTATTGAATTACTATTTAAGAGACTTAAATTCTCACCGTTTTGGATTTTTAAAGGGTATTCGAGATGACAATGATCATAAATGAAACCATTGAAGAAAGTATAGTAAAATATCTTTGCACCACCTCCAAAAATGAGCCTGAAGCTTTGATTTGGGGCTAATGGGTTGTCTCCCAATTGGAAACACTACATGTGGCTGGCCTGGAGTCAGGTAATTCGAGCACTTTACTTGTTTTGGCACGACCTTTTGGAACACTTACATCGAACAATGATGCTATGACGCATCTCCTTACCCTAAGTAAGTATCTTGTGCCTACAAGCACACTTTGCCAAAACCCGCTCGTTTTGGAAATTTTGATTTCTAAATCATCCCTAGCAAAGATACGAAATGACTCTCTTTTCACAGTGGATTCAAGGGAATATATGTGGACTAATCCAACCAATATGCAGACCATATAAATACTTATGGTTTGGTTAATGAATCGACAAACTAATCATATGTTTGTCCACACACATTGCTGCTAAATCTCCTGGTCGATTAAGGGCTCATCATCGTACTTATCCCTTAAAGTCTGAGAGACTAGATAATGCCGGAGAGTTTATATCGACGGTTTCGATAAAGTATTGCATGTATTTTGGGTTTATAATTGAACATCGAATTCCCATGTTCACCCCAAATAGCCTCGCCTAGTGATCATAAAGCGCAATTTAAATGGTCACCCGAATTTTGGTGAATGTACCAAGTTTTTGGATTGTAACTAGGGCTATGCAATCTTGTACGCAGTTATGTTGGTCCACCTTGAGGCCCATTGCCACCTAACCATTTTGACGTTACAGTTGGTTACTGGGTACGAACCTGACATGGGTCATCAAAGAAGGATGTGTATCATTTGTCAATTATGATTCTCCTTCACACTAGCTCTTTTAGAGCCTTTGCATGCGATTTCTTTACCGCTCATTTACAGGTTGTCACTTTAATGAGACAGTATTCCCGCCGTTAGGGGGAGATAAGAACGTCAACGTTCCTATAGAACGACACGAATTTACGTGAACGTTGCCCACTATGTCTCATCTCGATCCCTGTATCACACAAGTGTGATAAGCAAGTGCGATGAATTCTAGCTTTCAGAATGTTGCTCCAGACGCATTCCTCTGATCTAGCTAAAGTTACGAGATCATATACCAGCTGCAAACATGCTTGCAAGGATAGATATACTTAACGGATGTCGAGTCAACATACCTAAAGGGTGTGCCGCCCATGTTGGACGGTTTGGACGCCCCTATTGGATGGTTCGGTACACCGGTATATAGCCAATCAATCTGTCTTAGCCTGGATCACGACAAATCACTCGGTTCATAGGATTCACTTCCCTATAAGAGGGTGACACGACACAACAATGAATCCATACTTAATTGCTGTCTCAAATCATTTCCATCTCATGAGATTAATTCGGATTACTCCCGAGACTTGAAGTTCTTGGTCCAGTACACTAGTTTGGATGAGCTAAATGGAATTGAAATGAGATTACCATCGATGATGTTTTCACTTATATGGTAGCTACCGACATAAATAAAAAGCGATGATATCGAACAATGTTCCGTTGATTAAGTGACAATGTAGAATTGATTAGATAATCGAAATTACAATCCAGGTCAAATTCCTTACCAAAGTGTGTTTTGAACCTGTCGTTCTTACACTGCCCAAGGTAACCCTATTGTGTTACAAGTAGGAAAAGAAGCGTAATGAGATGAATGAAATTGTGCGATATGATGCACGTCTTACGGCGTAAGGTTTCTCTCAAACGTTCTGTGATTGATAGCAGCATTATGAAATATGGTTAGTGTTTTCTCCATGGGGATATAGATACAGAGATTTACATTTAAGTTCCCAAAGAATTGCATGGACTGGTTCAAATAGTTCCAAACCACGGAACACCCTTTTAACTTGTTTGAGGCATTCACTTACAATCCGACGGATGTGATATATGCGTCTAAGTGATTATTTGATCAGTCAGGGATGAATTATGCCCTTGCGTGTTAAACTATGAAGTCTTATTTCGAATTGCTAGAGTTACAGTTTATGTCGTTGACACGAATCTCACTAAAACTCCAGAAGAGCTTGAGAAAACTGCCTCGCACATGAAGATGGAATTTGAGATAAAGGATCTTGGAAAAACTCGTTTATGCCTTGACATGAAGTTGAAGCATTGTTCTGACGGTATTTTTGTCTACCAGTCAAACTACATCCTAAAAGTGTCACCTTTTAGTATACCTTTGATTGTCCATACATTATATGCAAATGAGACCCTTGAAGAGGTTATGGAATCCGAAATTCCATATCTGAGTTCAACTTTGCGTTTCGTTGTACTTCGCTCATTGTATTTAGATATGACATCTCCTTCGTTGTTGATCTATTGTAAAGATGCAGTACTACGCCTGCACTCATCCACTAAATTGGTATTAAAGACACACCTTGAAGGTACTACGAGGGCAAATCCCAACGCTTCTCGAGCGGATCCAACCCCCTGATCCTCGAAATGATGCTTGCCTTGTTTATTGTGTTGACGCTGGTTACTTATCAAACCCGCACAAGGTAAAATCCTCGAATGGTTATGTCTTTACCGTTAGGGATATCGCAATATCTTGGAGGTCTGCAATATGACCTTAGTTGGGAGATCTTTATACCATTCTAAGACTCACCTCACTTCACTACGCCACAAGTGAGACATAGTTAGGAGTTCTTGTTGAGAATATACAAAGTACTTGCTCTTTTCATCTATCGTTGAGTCCTGACGACGATCCATGAAGACTATGCCGCATGTATCCACCATACCAAGACATGATACATCAACGAAGTCAACGCCGAGACATATTGCGTCAACATCACATCAGCAAAGCATCAAGTTATTGAAGTCATGGAAGTTGATCCAAGACAACCTTGCCGACCTCTACACGACGTCACTACTAAAGTCAACCTTCCGAAACCTTGTCCGAGGAATTGGTATGCCTAACTATTCATATGCAATGCTTGTAGTTTTTATTTGGAAGTTATGTCAAACTTAGGGGGAGTATCCAGAAGTATACTCACTTGATTTTAATGTACTCTTTTTTCCTACGATTAGGAGCATTTTTGTAATATCCTGAAATTTTAAATATATGAATATAAGGAGAAAAATCGAAAATAAAACAATTTATGGTTATGAAGATAGAATTGGAAAATTTTAAAGTTTTGTTTCCGAAAATCATTATAATTTATGTATTTGTATGATTGAGATTTTATGTTATTTTTCGAGAAATTATATAAATTTATTTGAGTTTAGTTTTAAATTAAACTAGTTAAGAAGTTTGAAGTTTGGAAATTAATTATTTAAAATTCATAGACCTTTCGAGGTCACAATTTATATCTTTGAATAGAGCTCGATCTCACGAACGCATGGGTGCAAACCGTTCGTGAAATGGAGTTATAACGAATAAGTTATTAACGATCGAAGTTAAGGAAATTTCTGTAATTTGGACCTTATTTAGAAGGCTCCAGATTTTCTGGAGCAAAAGAGTGGCCACGTGTGTGGCTGGGATTAAGAAGGGAAGTGAATGGACGGTGGAGATGAAGGAAGAAAGGAGAGAAAAAGAGGGAAGGCTGCCCAATGAAAGGGGAGAGGAAGGAGGGAAAGGAGAGAGAAAAGAAAAAAGAAAGGGGGTGCGAAAACGGGTCTTTTGACCCGTGTGGCATAAACCGGCGGAGACCATGAAATCCGGTGGTCTAACTGCCAAGTTCCGGCGAGTTGAAGCCCCCCACCACCTGGAAGTCATTCATCATCCTCCCTTCTACCTACTTCACCTCAAATTTTAAAGAATTTAGCCTCGAATTAGGGAAATCCGCACCATGGGTGCCGAGGGACCTTTTGCTCGGAATCCACCAATTGTGAAAGGTTCCCCTCCAATTACCACCATCATTAGACCTCCTTTGAGGCCTAGAACAAAGCCCAAACCACTGTAGGGGCGGCGGAGCACCGGAGGTGAAGGATCGAAACACACCCATTCTAGGGTTTCCGCACGGTTTTGGTGGATTTGAGGCTTTTCTCAGCCTAATTGGCCTTGGTCATAGGAATAAAGTTTACTCTACTCTTTGAGATCTTCATTTCTGTAATTTTTGAGAATTTTTAAAAATGGTGACCGCCATCGGCAGCAGCGCGTGGCCAGTGGGCCGACGTTGTATTTTTAAGCTAGTAATGATGTTCTAAAACCATATTAGATATGCATTTGGTATAAATCACTTGTTTGAACCTGGTTAGTGATTTTTAGTCACTTGAATAGTTTCGGAAATGAGTTAGAAATTGAATTCGTGAACTACGAATGGTTTGATCCCTATTAGAGTACATAGGCAGTCTAACGGGAAGTTAGATGCAGCCATAAACTAAGTGAGAAGAAGAAATTCAAGATTTCACCTTTAGTTATGAAAATGTTTTATAAAAGAAAATGGTGACAAGTATGGGATGTTTTGGAACGTTTATTACGGAAGTTATAATTATGAATTTGGTTGGAAACAAGGCACTAGTAAACGCATAGTGTTAAATGGTAGTTAAGAAATTGAGAATTGAGCTTTCATTGAGAAGTTTGTCTAATAGAAGCATAGTTGGGAATTTGAAGTATACCTTAATAATACGTTTTCACATTGAACGATGTGGTTGTTATGTAAGAAACTAAATTATGGACGTGAAGCAGTGTAATTAATGGTAGTAAGCTAAATAAAAGTTTAACCTGGGCCTATCACTAATATAATTATTATTTTTTGAAATAAAACTAATATTGCGGGGCTGGGGTGTGACAATTTTTCCCACTAGATTTTTGCTACCTAACTAGGTTTTAACGAGGCACCATATTGGGCTGATCATACCCTTGTGAGTTCTTCTACTTGTGTCCATAAGACGTATAGTTTTGACTTAATGCAACTTCTCACTTTTCTTCTTAGTCTATGGGTTTCTCTCCCACCTTCGATTTTACCAAAGCGAGGTTTTGTGAGTTTTACCTTTTTATGCATTCTTCCGTTAATTTGAGACTCGCATTCACTCATTGTGCTGATGACTTCATCAACTGTACTTACTTCATCACTGAAGACCCGATGCTCCATTTGTTTCAGTATTTACACACTCAAGGAGGACTGTTGTAGTCCTGTTAGATTAGGAATGTGATTGTGTAAATCTTAACATATCTAGGGATATCTTTTATATTCCCTTTAGTAGTTAATATCCTATTAGAGTTGTAATTCTAAAAAGGTAAGGACTTAATATTCCCTACTACTATAAATAAAGGCACAATGAGGTGTAACATAGCACACCTCACAATTACACATCCCTCTCTTCTCTCTCTATGATGCACCTTCTCTCTCTTTATGGCCTCCATAGTTGTTCAATAAATTATGCCTACAACAAAGAACACATTTTCTTATTATTATGGACACTTTCTTTATTACTAAAGACATTTTCTTAATTCAAAATCTTCATAAAGTGTGACTTTTTTTTTGTCCATATAATCACAGGCGAAATTACAGACGGACCGAGAGGGGCGTCCACTCCTCCCCTCGCCGAAAATAAAGCCTAAAAAAGCAAGCTGATTTTGTCAGTTAGCCTTACAGTCAATGAGAATCCCTCTTAATCTTTTCTCTTACTGTCTTTAATTCTTCTATCTTCTATCTTCAAATTATCTTCAAACAACGAGAATCCCTCTATCTTCAAATTATATTCATCTTTTGGAAAAAAAAAAATAGAGCCTTCATGGTTGTGATCACTCTTTTGTTCTGTTGAGGAGAGCCTTTGTAATGCTTACGGTTTACGAATCAACGAGCGGGAGTTGTTGTTGAGAGTTGAATTAGTGATTTTGTTTCTTTTGGTTTGTATGCAGAACAAATGAATATGAGGAGGAGGTTCAATGTTTGTTGGTGGTGACTTATAACAGTGCTTCTTTGTTGATTATGGCAAGATCATTAGAAGGGGTTTGGTCTTTCCTGTGATGTCATATGGTGGCTTTACAACTTGTAAGGTTTAGTATTGTGAGTGTAATCTTTCATATTGGATAGATGCGGGTCTTCTATAGTTGAGGAATTGTAATTTATTCCTAATGAAATTATAATGCTTCTTTTGGCATGTGTGACAGTTTAGTTACGTTTTGCATGCATGTTTTATTTACGTTCTTGTCATTACTTGATAAATTTTATTAGTTTTAAAAAGTTAACACAACATGTTAGTTAACAAATTTGGCTTGATTAGTAATGGATGCAATTTAGTTAAGCCATTTCTTTGTTAGAGTGGAACACAGTGTTGACAATGTCACCAAGAAAGCTTTTTGAATCTATACCATTCCCTCACGGTTTTGTTTCTGGGAACTCACACGAGAACTTCCCAGTGGGCCACCCATCATAGGAATGCTCTCGCCCGAACTCGCTTTACTTTGTAGTTCCGATGGAATCCGAAGCCAGTGAGTTCCCAAAATGCCTCGTGCTATAGGGAGGGGAGCATGTACATATAAGGCACATCACCCCCTCTCCGTTGGTCGATATAGGATCTCACAATCCACCCCACTTAAGGAGAACTTGGCGTCCTCGTCGGCACATCTGCATAGAATGGAAGAATGGCTCTGATACGAAATTGTCACATCCCAATTTCGACTATGCCGTAGCACAATATTGTCTTCTTTGGGCTTACCATTCCCTCAAGGTTTTGTTTCTAGGAACTCACACGAGAACTTCCCAATGGGTCACCCATCCTAGGAATGCTCTCGCGCGAGCTCGCTTAACTTCGGAGTTTCGATGGAATTCGAAGATAGTGAGTTTCCAAAAGGCCTCGTGCTATAGGGAGATGAGCATGTACATATAAGGCATATCACCCCTTCTCCGTTGGTCGATGTGGGATCTCACATAATCCACACTAGTCAATGTAACGCTAAAATGACCACTTAAGTATTACGGCTTAGTTGTATTCCTCTTCATTAATAAGTGAGAGGTCTTAGGTTCGATTCTCACCAAAAGCGAAATTGAACTACATTATTAGTAGTCCATTGTGAGTCTTAGCCTACTCGTTCACCCCTCAGCGTACTTAATATCGTTTATTAAAAAAACACACAAGTAAAAACTATTTAAATATTATTCGATCAAGTTCGTCACCATCGAATTTGAAAATTAGTTTTCTCGGTTTGTACTGATTAAACACAACTTCATCTTGAATTGATCGATTTGTTTGGATGATTATTATTAGTTTTTTAACAAACGATATTATCTACACTAAAGATGAGGGAGTAGACTAAACTTCACAATGGGCTAGCAATAATGTGGTTCAATTTCGCCTTTGGCGAAAATTAAATCTAAGACATCTGACTTACAAGTGAAGAGAAATATCACTAGACTGTAGTATTTAAATGGTCATTTTAGCTTTACATTGACTAGTGTTGATTCAAAAGGATTTGGATCCCATCTGGATCCAAATTGTGAGGATCTCTAGAATCCTCACATCTTAATCATGCATCGTGTGGTCAGAAATCATTAGAATTTATTTAAAATTAAACACAAATAATACCTAACGAAAACTGACCGCACAATATACGATGAACGGTTAGAATGTGAAATCTCTAGGATCCTCTTCCAATTCAAAAAGCTTTCTTGGATGATTATTTTATCTATATTTGAGCATAAATAACCACACTTAGAAATAAACGGTCACGTGCCATTAGTTTGAGGACATTTTGATCAACGTAAATGGGTCCCCGAAACACCCATAAAAATAGGGAGTTTTAACGAAAAGCCCGCGGTACTGTTCACTTTAACGAAAAACCATATTTTTACACTAAAAAGTCAAACCTGGTACTATTCACTTTACCCTTTGTTTTGTCCTTATCGTTAAAACTCAAAGTTTTCAAGCCCTTTCATTAGTTTTCCTATAAAAATATTCATGTATCATCATGTCAAATTTTCTATTGAAAGACACTTCTATTCTTATTTAACCATATTAAAAAATTCAAGAGGTTACCTTGGCAAGAAAAAAATTGATGACCTAAGTGAAATACTTCAAAAGTTTAGGAGGCATATATGAATTTAACCCATAAGTTAAATTTATATTCCATAGGTAATTGGTAAAATCTATGTATGATCTATAACAACCCTAAAGTTAGTAGGCAATCCATGATAATTGGTGCATGGTAAATTGAAAAATACTTATGTTCGGACACTCGACACATGATGGCTAACTACTATATATATATATATATATATATATAAACAACTATCAGCTATTAATATATGTAATATTCTGCTACAGCCGATATGTAAAAGCTATGATAAATACTCATAATGTTATACCTATGAAATTCCTATTTACTGGGTCTACAACATCTCATCTTAATTTAATCCATGTTAGCCTATGATAGTGGGTCCTATTGCAATTTAATTTAGTAATGTTACAAAAAATTAGTGAATGATTTTTGCACATTAAAATGTCACGGTAAGAGAAATTTTCCAGTAGTAGTAGCAGCTATTTACAGAAGAATTGTCAACAAACTTGGCATTCCGAAAAGATAGAACACAAACATTAATCTCTCTCACTTGTAAATTTTGTATTGCGTCCATCTTTACTCTTCATCTGAGTTTCCTCACTTGTTCTACCTCCATTTACTGCAAACTCAAACCAGATTTAACTTGTTCTTGGAAAAAATAAATGAGGTTTTAACGAAATATTCTCGATATTGTTCATTTTTAAAGAAAATAATACTTTTACTCTAAAAAGTTATTCTTGGTACTATTTACTTACAACATATTTTTATCATGTTGAGTAAAATTCAATTTTCAAATTCTTTTCATTAATTTTTCTTCATTAATTTTTCTAAAAATAAATACAAAAAGAGAGAAGGGTATTGACCGAGGCAAAAGAAACCAGTCAAATTATTTTGCAGAGTTAGAAAAAAAGAAGAAGATAGCATTGGAACCTGCACATTAAAAATTGAATCACTCTTTTAACTGTGGTCAATATTTTTCAAGTTTTTTTTTTCCAAGGTCAATATTTTTCAAGTTGGAAAATGCAACATTTTCTTCAACAATGTTGAAAAAAAATCATAAATAATAATGAGTTTTCGAGTCTTTTCAGATGGGCATTTGCAAGGACTCAGATTGTCTGTCCTCTTGTTTGAGCGGTTTTTTATGATTTTTTATTTGTACGGTCACGGTTAAGTCACGTTAATATTTTATATTCTTATTACTTTTTATTTTATTATTTTTATAAAAAAATTAATATAAAATATTGACGTGGTTTAACTGTGATCGCGTAAATAGGAGAGCATGGGAATGACAGACAATCTGCCTCCCATTTGCAATTGCAGCACCTCTCTCTCTCACTCCTTTAAGCCACCGACTCGTGTCGGTGCCTCCTTTTCTCACAAAGCCCAGTTGGAAAATGGAGTCCAGATCTTCTGCACCCAAAACTCTCTGTGGCCCCTCTGTGTCTTTGCTTTTTGAACTAAACATAATTAATGTTAACTTGACAATAATTAAAATAATAAAAAGTAAACCAAATCTTTGGGAAAAAAGCAAAGACATAGAGGGGTCACAGGAGGTTTTGGGTGCAGAAGATCTGGACTCTGGAAAATGTAACTTTCTCCCGACTCCCGAGTCTCCATCTCTCCACAGTGTTATTTACTGCACCTGCTCATTTAGTCATCTCACACATCCTTTCAGAAAATTCCAATGAATTCAGGATATTTTGATTTCACATACGTGTGTGGATACCCATTGAAAACTGGTCGTATTTATTTAATTGTGACAATTTTCAGTATTCAATTTTAATTTCTGCTTTTCAAGTGAAGAGAGAGAGAGAGTTGGAGTGTGGATATCAATCAATAGGTAAT
Source organism: Cotoneaster glaucophyllus (assembly GCA_036320875.1). Classification (NCBI taxonomy): domain Eukaryota; kingdom Viridiplantae; phylum Streptophyta; class Magnoliopsida; order Rosales; family Rosaceae; genus Cotoneaster; species Cotoneaster glaucophyllus. The sequence goes on from CM070073.1 coordinate 39,932,865, forward strand.
TTACCTCATTTCATACGTACTTGTTTGCCTTTTCACTGTTTGTTTTTTATTTACCTTTCTTGTTTTGGATTTCTGCTTGTTGGTGGCAGATGGATTGCATTTTGTAGCTCTCTCTCTTCCTTGCTGAGTCTCTGCGGATAAACAGGTGAGTTGTTCGCGTAATCCAAATCCTTAAAAAGTTAACAAATCCCACCTCTTCAGACCGTTTAATCAGTCTAGTGTTGTTTTTATGTTTTACCATATAATTTCTGTCCAATTTTCTTCGACAAAAACAAGAACAAAATCCAGTAAAAGGTAAAAGCTTTAATCTTGTTCGGTGTCGAACTTGTTGCAAAAGCAGGGGCATCTCAAAGACTGCAACTTTGAGATGCAGCGGTTGTTCTTTCTGTGCTTTTGGGTTCCCAAATCATTAAAAACTGCAAAATTCAGAGCTTAAATTTCTAATTTTAACTCACTTTCTTCAATTCGCAAGTGCGGTTTTGGCTCTCCTCTGGATCTGTTCATGTTCTGTCTTCTAAGTTCTAACCTCCTGGATTTCGATTCTTTCGTTGGCTGGCTACTGCTTTTAGCTCCCACTTGGACAGAAACCTCTTTTTGTTTACATGTAATGTTGCCGGATCTACACAAGATTTTGGTCTTAATTTTGATGAATTAATCTGTCATTTCTCGCTGCTGTTTTTTTTTTTTTTTTTTTTTTTGTTTATGTTCTCATACAACTAGTGTACATATGGTCGGTTAATCTTTGACGTTTGTTCTTTTTTCTGTCTTATTTTTTTGTTTTTGTAATTCTTGTTTTTATCGGCGTGGATGAACATTTGTTTTCCAGCAGTATTTATTACTTTTACATGAGATTTATGTAGAAATATCGTATTTTGTTTTTCAACTTTAATGGTATGGATTAGCTGTTAAAATTTATTGATTTGTTTTTTTTATCATTTTTCTGAAGGCAGACTAGATGGACGTGGGAAGTGATTTTCGGCATTGGGACGAATTGATACCTGATGCATTGGGTCTGATTTTCAGCAACCTCACTCTCCAGGAGATACTGACAGTGATCCCGAGGGTTTGCCAATCCTGGAACAAGGCAGTGTTGGGGCCTTACTGCTGGCAAGAGATTGACATTGAGGACTGGAGTAACAGATGCGAACCTCACCACCTCGATCGGATGCTCGAAACGCTGATTGCAAGAAGCTGTGGGTCACTCCGAAAGCTCACAGTCTCCGGCCTCCAAAATGACAAGATCTTCTCCCACATCGCAGATCAGTAAGCATACTAGCAAATTTTTATCACCATAAGTTTTAATTCATAAAGAATTTTGTGATCACACATTAGTGTATATGCAAATGCTCCATCATTTTGTTTCCGATAATTGAACATTTCGTGCAATCCCATTAGACTGCATTTAGTACAATGAGAACCTTCAGTCATGATTATCTTCTTATATACTTTCAAATCACTATTAATTAAGGCTATATATTCAATGTCTTCTGTTAATTAAGGTTTTTTTGCAAATGGAGGAAGAGTGGTTTATGATAATTGATTAATTAATCTCGTGATTTGAGTCCTGTTTTTCTTGGTTTTGCAAGTGCTGGTTCCCTTCAGACCTTGAGACTGCCAAGAAGTGAAATTAGTGACTCTATAGTAGAAAAGACTGCTGGAAGGCTCTCTAATATCACTTTCCTGGATCTTAGCTACTGTGGCAAAATTAGTTTTCGTGCTTTAGAGACCATTGGAAAGAACTGTAAAATGCTCGTAGCATTGTGTCGGAACATGCACCCGTTGGATACAGCAGGCAAGCCTTTGCTGGATGACGAGGCTTGTGCCATTGCCACCACAATGCCTAGGCTCAAGCACCTTGAGATGGCATACCATCTTATCAGCACTGGAAGTGCTCTCCAAATACTCTCAAGCTGCCGCGAGCTTGAGTTTCTGGATTTGAGAGGGTGCTGGGATGTTAAACTTGAGGACAAGTTCCTGAAAGAAAAGTACCCAAAATTGAAGGTTTTGGGGCCTCTTGTTCTGGACTACTATGAGAGGAATGAGTGGGAAGATTGCTCCGATTTCTCCGATGCTTCTGAGTATTTGGCATGGGAATTCGTCGCCGGTGAATTGGATGATTACTATGATGACGACGACGACGAGAGTTATGCCGAGATGTGGGATGGTGGGGAGAGGCTGGACCAGCTTGAGCTGAGATTCTATGAAGGACTTGATCACCATGAGGATGCAGGAGGAGTTGGTTGGCCTCCATCACCTTAGTAAAATTAAAGTTTGTGTTTTTTTCTTCATTTGTCAAACTGTTTGCTTCTCTTTTTTCAAGCACTTCCTTGATGCTTCTGTTTGGAACTTATTATATCTTTTTATGGATATGTATATCTTTCAATGGGAAATGAAAAGCATGGTTTGTTTAGTCCCAATTTTTTGCCCATTGCCTTATTAGTTGACTTTTTAGTGTTTGTGTTACCAATAATTGCATAAAATGGGAAGCAATATGGACTAGTTCAGTTGAAAATAAAGAGTAGGAAAAGTAGATTTTTCTGGATCACCTAAACAAAATGGTCCATTTACTGCCTGGCCAGCATTTTCCAAGTTAGAATTACTTTACTAACTGAGATAGATGTCTGCATAAAGTTCAAATCTATTTGGATGATAAAAGTTGCCACCATATGAATTTCAAAGAAAATATCTCTCCCTCCCTCACTCATTGTGAGGCTAAAGTACTTGATGAGGCCTATTGAAGCAAAAGTAATCATTCTCTAGTTGTATACTCCTCTCTCTCTTTTTATAATCATGTTGAATTATAAGAAATGATTTTCGTACCCTGTTTTTTTTCTTTGCTCACTGTTTTTAAATTTATTATAATATATCAAGGGATAAAAATAAATGTATAGTAAGCATGGTACATGGACTCAATCCACGTTACCATTTCAAATACCCAAGAAGGATACGATATTTGTAATGAATAATGATACTTAAACAATATGATATTAAAGTTGTAATGATAGGACATTTCTCTCCTTGCTTTTTACATGATGTTCGGGCAAAGATTTCTCTAGAGAATGATCCTCAGACCTCAGCACAGCTTCCCAAGGGATTGGCACTTTGGATGTGTAGTCGGGCTTTTGCTTGTTGATGTGCTACAAGAAGAAGACAAAGTTAGTTCTGAAATGTGCATTTGTGGGGCCTTAGGTGTAGACCTTGAGGCTCGCAATCAAAACTAACTAAGTGCTAGGCGTGCCACGGCCATTACTCTCATTGACTCTTCTTGGCCTAAGCATTTTAACAACAATCCATCTGAGACTTTCTTAGTAGATTTTCCTCCCACAAAACATACTTAGTTGCTTGTTGCCTATTCTTCTTACTTGTGGGGAAATAAGGATTTTTCAGGTATTAGGTAATAGGTGATCTCCAATCTTCTATCTCGGGCTCCTTAGTCATTACATCTAGGCTAAATCCTCTATAAAAATAGAAAGGAGATTTCTCCTCTGTACTTCCACTTCTATCTTGAATCTTTTTTCTTGGATTTGTGCTCTAGAAGCTATCTGCGCCATCTCATTAGCTATTGCACTTAATTCTATGGGGATATGGCTGACTGATATTTCAGCGCCCCAATAGCTCAACAATTGAGTAGCTGCCAAGTAATAGCCAGCCATAGTAATTTGTTTGCACTTGTATTCCCCATTTAGCTGATTGATCACCAACTCTGAATCACCAAACACTTCAACTTCAGTTGCTCCCAACTCTATCAAGATTTCTAGGCCAATTATCAATGCTTTATACTCTGCCCGATTATTGGTAGTATCTTTATAATCTAGTAAGAATGAATAACAATGGTGAGCATCCTTGGGATCAATGTTGATTATCCCAGCCTCAACAGCATTTTGAGTGCAAGATCCATCAAAATACAATCTCTAAGGAATGATCCAGATACTAGCTATCCTCTTTATTTCTTATTGGATCCACTCTTCCTTGCCTGATGAGGCTTTGCTTGGTGGGATCCACATACTGGCCACCTCTAGAGTTCCTGGGATGTTGACAAGCTCATCTTGTGACTTTTGGTGCTCAACCAAGAAGTCTGCAATTGCTTGTCCCTTGATCGCTCTTTGAGGCACATATTGAAAACTGAACTCTGATAGTGCTAGAATCAATTTTCCAATCCTTCCAGTTAGCATTGGTTTTGACAGCATGTATTTAATCACATCAGTCTTGGCAATAATGTGGATATGGCAAGGCAACATGTAATGCCTTAACTTGCAGGTAGTGAAGTATAGAGGCAAACATAACCTATCCACTGGGGTATATCTTGTTTCTACCTCAGTAAGGATTCTACTGAGGTCGTAAATAGTTGAGGTAGTAAATAGCTTGTTCCTTCCCACCTTCACTGTTTTGAGCTAGCAAGCTTCCCATTGATTTTTCAGAGCCAGAAATATAAAGCTTTAAAGGCTTCTCCCTCTGAGGTGCATGAGCACTGGTGGAGAAGTCAAATAAGCCTTTATTCTGTCAAAGGCCTCTTGGTGTAGTGGACCCCACTCGAACTGTTCTTTGTCTTTTAATCTTAACAGAGGAGTTAGCAGTTGAATCTTGCCCGCCATGTTAGCAATGAATCTCCTCAAGAAGTTGATTTTTCCCAGTAGCCTCTGTAGTTGTATTTTGTTGGTGGGAGGTGGTGATTCCATTATCGCCCGAGCTTTATTTTTGTCAACCTCCACCCCTCTTTGGTGAACAAGGAATCCCAAAAAGTTGCCCGATCTTACCCCAAAAGTACATTTCCTAGGATTTCTTTTTAACTTATGGATCCTCTTTCTTGTTAAGGCTTGTCTGAGGTCTACTAGGTGTTGTTCTTCAGTTTTAGACTTCACCACGATGTCATCAATGTATACTTCCATACTATGGCCGATCAAGTCATGAAAAATGGCATTCATTGCTCTTTGATAGGTTGCACGGGCATTCTTAAGCCCGAATGGCTTGACTAAGTATTCATATGCTCCAACATGGCCTTGGCACCTAAAAGTTGTTTTATGTATATCTTTTTTGGCCATTTTTATCTGATTATAACCAGCATTCCCATCCATAAAAGATAGGACTTTGTGTTTTGCAACTGCATCTATAGATAGGTCAGCCATGGGCATGGGATATTCATCTTTAGGCGTGGCTCCATTAATGTTTCTATAGTCAACAGAACACTGAACTGCATTAGTTATAGCTTTAATACAAGTACAATGTTGGCCAACCACTTGACATATTTGGCAGGCCTAATAAATCCACCCTTTACCAGCCTCTCAATTTTTTCTTTGACTTTTTCTTCGATCTTCTTTGACATTCTTCGTGGTGCTTGCTTCATAGGTTTATATCCCTCATTAATAGGCATTATGTGTTCTACTAAGGTTGAATCTAAACCTGGCATTTCAGTGTAATGCCAAGCAAAACAGTCTTTAAAACTCATGCAAAAGGTTGACTATCTTCGCCCGATCTTTAACTTCCAACAGGCCACTGATTTGTATAGGCCTTGGATCTTCCTTAGTCCCTAAATCAATCGTTTCTAAGGGGTCTTGTACCTCTGGTGGTGGATTGTCAGGTTCTGCACACAAAAATTTGACTAGCTTTGGACTCTCGGGCAAGTCTTCTGGCCCGTCCAGGTCATATATACATTCAGCCATTTGGATGGCTACTTCCAACTCTCTTCTAAAAAACTCTTATTTACTTCTGTTTTGGCTACTTGAAGCTTCTTTCTCCACTTCCTCTTGTTCTTTGGCCAAGCTCTCATTTTCTTGCTTTCTCTCTCTTCCATACACCAACAGTCTTTTGATTAAAGACCTGACTGCAACTACTTGGTCCTTTCTTCTTTGTTCTGACATTACTGGTGTTGGGGATCCTTGTTCCACGAGCTTTTGGGCCGTCACCTTAGTCGGGCGGCCGTTCTCATCAGCTCCTAAGCACTGGAGAATCCCAACACTAGGATTGTAAAAGCTAGCTTCTGCCACATTAGCTGTGGGAAAGGATGGCTGCGTCTTGGCCTTCACCATCTCCCAAAACCCTAGTTCTCTGGTATTGGCTTTATGGTAAACTGCAATATGTTGGTGTAGTGTAAATGGCACAGATAAACTCTAATGAATCCAATCCCTACCAAGCAAAGCTTCATAAGTGGAACTACTATCCACTACAAAGAAAGCTAGCATGATTTGCCTAGACCCCAAGTCAACACCAAAGGCAGTATCCCATGTGTTCTGGTAATGGCTCCAGAGAAGCTAGAGACTGTTAAATTTGTAGGAATAAGATCTTTTTTACTTCTTCCTAACATCTTCATCTGTTTCAATGGTATTACATTGATTGCATCTCCTCCATCAATCAAAGCCCTATTGAAGGGTACTCCCTCCAAATGAGCAGTTACATATATGGGCTTGAGATGGTTAGGCAATGACATACTCGGGCGACTGAAGACCATTCTGTCACTCTCTCGGGCTCCTTCCTTGATTGTTCGGGCAAACCTGTCTGGCTGGATTCTTTTTTTCCTACTTATTCAACACTAACATGTGTCATCATAGGTCTGTTGCTAAGTAATCACCCTCCATTGTGGCAGGTTGATCAGGCACGACTCAAAACATGGCAGATAAAACATATGTCATGTTTACGTGGAAGTTTCTAGGTTCAGGTAAGTCCTCATTCTTGCCTCCAATATGGTCCATGAATTCATCTAACCAGGCCTATGCTTCTTTTGGCAACATTAGCTCGGGCCACCTTTCTTCCCAAGCTATACCAAAGTTTGGTATTTGTTCTGGAACTTCGCAAAGAGTATCAACCAACAAAGGTGAAGGCATTCTCCTTTCAGGCGAGATAGTCCCAAAACATATGGGTTATGGGCTCCATCTTGGGGTTGGCATCATTACCATATCCTCTTGAGCTCTCCTCAAGATTTTGTACTTTCCTGGGTTTATATGCTAAAAAGGGATGGATGGTAAACAAGTTTGCACAAGGGAATCGATACTACACCACTAAGGGAGGTAGCAGAGCTTTTATGCAAGATAAGAGATAGCTTCCTTAAAGGACTATCGCTAAAAGGACTGAATTTGAGTTAATTTTAGCTTTTGGATGAAAATCCGGCTTGAGAGCAGAGTTTGTATGTTTGTTTGTTTGATTGGTTGAGTGTCCTTGTCTCTGGGGCCTCTTCTTCCTTTTATAGGCAAATTAACCTGACTGCTGTAACTTTTGCTCTTGCTCGAAATCACTTGGAGGGTAGTGAGTCATCAGTTTTTTACTTGTAATGCCACTAGAAAGTGTTCTTTGGCTAGTAGTAGGTTAGTCTCCATCACTTGTCACTTCAATTATAGACACGTGGCTTGCGTCCCTTGGCTGAGAAGGCCTCAAATTGCTTTTGGGTTTGATGTTGGGCTTTGGGCAAATCCTCTTTTAATTAGTGTCCTTGGGCTTTCCTTCATTTAAGCCCACTGTTCAAAAATATTAACCCCCACACATGATTTTAATCTTTTGAAAGTTAGTAATATCTCCATTTTATAGTGGATAATGATTATGAAGTTATAATGGTATGATTTTGTTAGTTGTGTGCAGCTGATCGTAGCAATTTTTATAATGATAACTGAGCGCCACTAAAACTTCAAAATTGTTGCATCTTATGCATGGTCTTTGATGAGTCAATAATATAATAATATAATATAATAATCAAGAAAATTATGGAGGTGACACGTGGAGTTTTGGGTAAAAAAGAGAAAATTACCTTTGAGGCACATGGGATTCCCACGCGCATGCAACGAACAATAACGGCTCAATCAAGGTCAAAGGTGATCAAAATGGTATTTATTCAAAACCCTCTCATCACTCCTCATGAAATCCTCACCCACAAGGTAACTCCCAATTATTCTTTTCAAATTGGGATAAATTAATTGCAAGATATTATTATTTGACATAATATCTTGCAATTATATTCAAAATACCACCATAAGTGGTCGGTCCCTATTTCTCCAAATAGGGCCGGCCACACCCCTATATATAGCCTCATCTTCACACCAAAATGCAAGTTCATTCTTTCCCTAAAATTCCCTAAACATTTTCTCTCTCAAATTCTAACTTTGGCATTGGAGATTATTCAGCCAAAGCCCCCCTCCCTCAATTCATCGTGAGGGCGTGAGGCTCTTGGCCTTGATCTTAGGTGTTATTATTTTGCAGGTGCATTTTTTTCAAAGGAGAAGAATGCGGAAATTTGCATCCACAACGGTCTCCAATTTTCCCCATCGAATTGTAGAAGGCTCGAGTCAAATTCCAACCTATCCTCGTCGATTTGGACAAGGTTAACTCTACTGATAACCTCACCACCATCCCTAGCTTCGGATTTGAGTTTTGCATGCTCGAATCCACCACGGATTTAAAGAAACCCAAATTGACCAAGACTTTCAGCCCATTTTTCGACCGTCTCCGGCCACCTTTTGGCCTCGATTTATTTAAAAACAAACTCTACTCTTTCTTTTGATATCTTTTGGGGGGAATTTGGTTGAGAAACAAATGCGTTAACTTATAAGTAATGTTTAAAATGTCGATATAGGTAGAAATATCAATATGCGAATTTATGAAAATATCAATGGATATATCAATATCACTTGCCTTCGATAGAAATTATGGAAATTTGCAATGGGGTGGGATACCAACTCACTCAGATTTGGTAGAAATTAGAGAAAAATATCTCTAAAAAATTCAAAATCTGAAATGGGTTCCGAAAATATCTATAGTGAATGGATAAATATTGTCGATACTTATTGATTTTCTTATATCTCGCCAATATAGGGTGAAGTTTGTATTTTACCCCTATTTCCATACCAATCCTTGATTTTTCAGACATTTCAATAGAAATATCGACAATTTCGTAGATATTTTAAACACTGGTTATAAGTTACAACCCCGTTTTGTTTTCCAGCAAAAAGTGTAGTTTACGGCACAACGTCAACTGGCACATAGCTGCGCCGGTGACAGATCACTGGAAAAGATGATAGAATATTTCGTCAAAGTTGACGGAATATACTAACAGGGTCAGGTATAACAACTAAATTTCGTTAATTTTAATGAATATTTTGTTGCTGAATCAAACTAGCATGTGTTTGTGCGTGGCTGGCGCGTACCAGCTCCACATAGCTCGGACTGACTTAAACTGGCATAGATCAGCTCGATAGGCTTTAGTCAGTTCAGTTGGTCCAGCTCCGACTGGCTCATTTACTGACCATTGACTATTTTTGGAATCACCCGTGACCATTTCTCGGGTATTTAGACACGATGATTTCGTTTTCCCACTCTATTTCTCCAAATTCAATTATTTAAGTGAAGTTTTGCTAATGATCTCTTGTATTGCTTAGGTGTGATTGTTATCAGTGACCCTAATCCTTTATAGTTTGGTCGGCTTTTCACAGACGAAGTATCTGTGAATGGATTTTTATATTCAACTTCTGTTATTTTATAGTTTTCATGAATGCTTTTTTAATGTGTTGTCAGGCTTTGAATTGCAACTTATGTTGTTGTTGTTGTTGTTGTTGTTGTTTATTTTTATTTTTTTTTGTGATTACAAATTGTGGCATGTTCATGCCTGTGATTTATCTGCTCATCATAAATGTCTGCACGGTGTTTCCTTTAGTTAAATTGTCCGGGCCAAGGACCAGTTTCATGTGTATGTTCACATGTACGTTTATGTTCAGTTTGGATCCATAGCGGGTGCCAGCCTGTCCCTAGTTTTTCATTAAGCAACTAGAACCTGTATGTGAGCGCTTGGCACCAGCTTCATGTGATTGTAGTATTAGAACGTAACTGTTAACGCTCAAAATTTGCAGATCAAACCCAGACGTATCTTAGTGGACTCACAAAGTATAAGTCAAACAATCAAAGGTCTCAAACTGTAGATTGAGCTTAAGATATGGACTGAAATGAAAAAAAAAACACAAATATAAGCGGTTCACCTCTCAAAACCTGAGCTGAATCCAGTGTGGAGCCTCAAATAACCGTTGGGGACGGGTATTGAAAAATTGGTACTAACACAATGAAAAGGGCACCACACACCAAAAAATGTTTCACTTTTACGTGTCCTAGGAATAGGATTATAAACCACGAGGGATTGGGAAGCAAAGCTTAAGCTTTGACATGTGATGGATAGATGCAGTGGTCCACACGGCCGATCAGTCTGGTCCCAATCGCACTCAACCACTTTCTTCTCTCTCTCTCTCTCTCTCTCTCTCTCTCTCTCTCTCTCTCTCTCTCTCTCTCTCTCTCTCTCTCATATTTGGCATGCAAAATTCAGTTACCTTACTGATTGATGCATATTCATTACAAAGTTACAAACATTGTATACGAATTATTATTGAGAAGCTCCGAAGGGGAAGGTCTCTTTGCCTTTTTCCATTTTCTTCGAATGGGACAAAGGGTGTCCATCACATGAGAAAAACTCTACCAGACAGGGACTTTGGAGGTTGAGGTTTTAATAATTTGATGAGGTGGTCCCTGGTAAAAAATACAGTAGAGTTTCATTTAAAGAAGAAGGGCTTGTATGGAACAGTTTCTTTGTAACCATATTGTTTCGATTTAATAATTTTCTGTGTAATTTTTTCCCTTGGCATTACATTATTGTACCAAAATGTTTCGACGATAATGAACCTGTCCTTTATAAATCACCAACATTGTTCACATATTAAAATACGGGGACACAAATGGAAAAACCAAAAACATAGAGGGACTAAATTGAAATACAATGATAGATCAAAAGGTATTTATCTTTTTATTTTAATGATAAACGATATATTTACACTAAGAGATAGAGAGATAAATTGGTTGCAAACTTATAATTTAAGAGATTTAAACTTGTCAAGTGGATGGTTGTTACTTGTTATTGTTATTGACACTTCTGCGAACCAATGGAGCAAGTACCCAATTATGCTAAAGAGTTGAAGAGGCTCTTTTTTATCTAAAAATTAAGGAGGAAATATGCCCTAAAAAGTAATCATTATATTTGCTCATTGAAAGAATAACTAGTCTCAAGTGGTTAAGGAAAGAATAGCAAGGTAAGTGTGTAGATGTTTGATAAAGATTGAATAGAAATGCTAAGGAAACTTTCTCAAAAAGTGACTCTATATAGACTTTTTACTTCCTCATGTTTTTATCATAATGTTTTATAATGTTGGCACGAAAATGAATATTAAATTGTGAAGTGACAGAGCGTCCATGAAGAATCTCACTTTAAAAATAGTCTCCTCAGCATTTCTCAAGGTTGAATGCACTAAACATGATTAATCTTAGAAGTGTCCAAAAAACAATGAGGGCTAAATACTAACATCAAAACTTTCTTCAGAAATTAAGGGTCTGTTTGGTATCCTATTTGAAAAATTTTATCATTTCTCAAAACATTTCTTAAGAACATTTCTTGAAAATAATTTTCTTTAAGACTCAAAAACTTAATTGGTTTGCGATTTAAAATTTTTAAATCTTACAACTTAAATTAGATAAAGAGATCTAAAAAGAGGGGGTCACATGAGAGGGAGAAAGAGGAGAGAAAAGGAAAGAAAGTAAGAGATGATAGAAGGAAAGAGAAAGAAGAGAGAGGGTCGGATGAGATAGAAAGGAAGAGGAGTAAAAGAAATAACCGAGAGAATGAAAAAAGTGAATTGGAGGGCAGACAGAAAAGGTAAAAAAAAAAGGAGAGAGAAAGAAGAAAATAGAGAGAGATAGATTTGGAGTGAGAGGGGAGGAGGGAGAGAAAATAAAAGAGTGAGTTTAATTTTAAAAACTCTAAAAACTCACTTTTTATGTTTTTAGAGAATAGACTATATTTTTTAGTTAGTCTTGAATTCAATTTTTGAAAATAGTCATACCAAACAAGTTTTTAAGGCTTAAAACTTGAAAATTGTTTTTGAGTTTAAAAAGTTGGATTCAAGTATAGTATCAAACAGGTCCTAAGCGTGCATATTAAATTTTGGCCCAATAATGATTTTAGTTATGTAGTTTGGGCAAATTGATTGTACCTTTTGTTTTATTTGAGTTTTTTTTTTAACGAATGATAATATCTACACTAAGGAGGAAGGAGAGTGGCTAAACGTCACAATGAACTAGCCATAATAATATGGTCCTTTGGTGAGAATCGAGTCTAAGACTTCTCACTTATAAGTAAAAAAGAATATCACCAACCGTAGTACTAAGTGACTGCTTTATTTGAGTTGGAAACGTGTATTTTCGATCTGATCGATCTGTTAAGTACTAGTCTCACCACCATGCCCACTAAATCCATATCAAGCATGATTTTTTATTTATAGACAAGATTAAGAGAAAAGTTTATTTCCCCTCATAAAAAATTGCTACCCTATAAATTCTGCAAGGTTAACATTTTATGTGGCTGGGTGGGGTATCTTGTTGCTTTGCTTGGGTCTATGCATGAACATGAGAACAATTTTGAAAAGTTGGTTCCCACCCTGGAGCCCAATCTCAAACCAGACCCGTCTTGTGGGTTTGATTGATTAGTTGTGTGTGGCTGTTTTTTGTGTTTTTGTTGGGTCAGGCAATGATACTTGCTGGGTTTTATTTTATTTATTATATTCTTTTCTTTCTTTTTTTCGGATGTCATATGAATTCATACGTTTTTTTAATTTATCATATGAATTAAAATTTTAAACAAATTATCATCAATTTTTCAAAATTATTAATTTGTTATCTCATCTTTACTTCATTTATTTTTACATCTAAAATAAGTCATGTGTCTTTGTGACAATCCGTCCCTATTTTTACGATTTTATAAATTCTGAAAGAGTGATTTGACGAAAATGCTCCTAGTGGCGAGAGTGTTAACTTTCGTTGACCATCATTACAACGTGTTTGAGCTATTAATTTGCCATACCCTCGAAGTACTCGACGATACGAACTTGTAGGCGCAAGCGGAATCAAATTTGGACCTATGACGAAGTTTTTACGGAATTACAAAACTTGAAGGTGTTTTATGAAATTTGAATTTTGGGTATTTTATTATTTTAATATTGTCTAAGGATATTTTAAATATTTTATAATTTTCATGGCCCGTGGGATCCACAGATTTTATGAAATTTGAATTTTGGGTATTTTATTATTTCAATATTATCTGAGGATATTTTAAATATTTTATAATTTTCCTGGCTCGTGGGGCCCACAAATCACAAAACTCTTGACTCTTCTTTTACCATGTGTCACTCATCCCAACTTTCTTTAACTCTCCATGTTTCTCTTTCTCACTCGACCTCTTTTCTCTCTCACTCAAGCTATCTCTCCTTCCCTTATACTCCTTACCTTTCCCATCCCTTTAAGTTGCACCGAGATGGTGCAGTGGAAAACATCGAGCCCCGACGACGAACCCCCCAAACCACCTTCATATTTTTTGCTCTTCCCAAACATTCTCTCATACTTGATACTATGATTGATGCACAAAAGCAGCAATGGCACCATCGCTATACTTTCTGACGATAGTAAGTTCCAAAAACCACCCAAAACGTCTTGGATCATGTTTTAGTATATATTTATTGCTTTCTTAAGGGTCTTGATGTAGGTTCTGGTATAGAACCGTTGCAGGGAGGAACTTCCCAGATTTTTCGGCGGCTTTTGAGCCGTTTTCCGGCCAACTCCTACCACGACCGAGGAAACCAAAGGTATATTCTGATTCCTTGTCCTCTGAGCTTTGATTTGATATAGTAGAAGGCTAGGTTTAGTGAAGCTTTGGATTAGTCGGAGCTGGGTTTATTCCGGCGGTTGCAGCGGCAACCGGCCGAAAAAATAAAATAAAATAAAGCCTTAGGCCCAAAACCCAATCCAAAGTCTTTAGCCCAACTAGCCCAAACCTTTGGGCTGATGTTTTAGCCCAGCCCAGTTCCAAAATGGGCTCAGAATATTCTGGGAATATTCTCTGGAATATTCTTTGAATATTCCATGCGTTGACTTTTTCAGAATTTCTCGGAAACCCTCCTAGGCTAGTGAAATTCCAAAGTTTTAAAGTAGTTGACCACCAGGGCGTCTCGGTTGACTTTTTAGGGTTGGCCGTTTACTTTTTACAAAAATTGCTCTGGACACTCCTTAGCGTATTTCGATGCGCTGATTCCGAATCCGTCGTCCGTTTCTCCAAATTCAAGCATTTTAATTGAGTTTTACTAATGGGTCTCAATATTATGCTTAGGTGCGCTTACTATCTAAGACTCCGACTTCTTAGCTAGAACGGATATGACATCGCAAGTAACTGTGAGTGGGTCTTTTCTTTTATATAGTATATATATAATTGTTAGTTTCCATTTATACATTTCATAAGGAGTTTTCCACATTACGCCTAGATTAGCATGACATTATTAAGATTTAGCGCATTGATAGAAATTATGACGTTATGCTACATCCTACGGGATGCACAGGTATGTGTATTATTATTGATGCCCTAATTATATTTATGGACGTGAATAATATTATGTTGACTAGAATTATCGAATCATTGTGGCATGACTATGTTTATGTTATCTGCTCATCGTTTGCTACACCAGTGTTAGTACTCGCCCGGGTCAGGGCTAGTCTTTCATGTGTATGTGTACATCGCACCGTACACTCACTTTGGATCCATTGTAGGTGCCAGTCCTATCCTAGGTTGCTATAGGAAATTAGGACTCGTATGTGTTGCGTATAGCGCCAGTTTTCACGTGATTGTAGTACTAGAGCGTATATCATTGTTATATTCAGTCATGTTCATGTCAGAATAGTTCTGCATGAACTCGTCTGTCAGCATGTGTCGATGAGTACTCGATATGATATGTTTGCTTATGCGAGATTATGTGATTACGGAAGTCATGTGTTTACTTACGAAATATTGTGCCGTATTGAATTCTTAAGATTTTGCAGGCTACGGTAAATATTTTCTTACTATACGTAGTATGTATGTTTTGGAAACTATACTTGTTTTATGGCAAGTGGTTATTATATTTTCGAAAAGGTTTTTACAAAGTTTTATTTTCAGGCCCACTTACCCTTATTTTCCCCCCTCCAGGTATTAGTGCTAAGTTTCGTGTCGACAAGGATTATTGGCAAATCTTGGTATTGGAGATTACCTTCGATAGAATAATTGACACGCCCCGATCCTGATATTCCCCGAATACCAGGATAGGCATATGCTGGCTTACACCCGAGGGTGACGAAAACCATTTATGGAGTGCAAAAGCTGAAAACAAGGGATAGATAAGACTTATAAATATAAAAGAATAATGAATATGCATTTAAGAAACGTGTTCAGAGCATACAACTAACTAGAACACTAAAAGAAATAATATAAAATTGAATGAAACAAATGATGGCTCCTACACCGAGATGACTCGAAGATGCCGATGCAGAAGTGCATTGACGTCGAGATTGTATGCCTCGATTCTAAGTCTTGAAGGGGGCGCAAAATAAACATGAGTGGACCAAGTTGATATATATATATATATATATATATATATAGTAAAACAGTTATCAACATACTAACCCTCAGGTTTTATAAAAACACATATATCATGATAAAAATAGGTTTTTCGAAACCTAGCATGCCGTGCAATGTCTCAAAACATATCTCATATATATCATAATCACTAGTGAATGTCCAATATCCCTCCAGGCCCCATGCCAACTCCCCGTCTTTGTGCCAATTGCTAGAGGAAAATCACCTTCAAGCTCCGTGCCAGCTCCCCGTTGCCAGAGGAAAAACCCTTCAGGCCCTATGCCAACACCATAACCGTCGCCCGGGACGGAATCTATCCCTCGCCCCGTAGCGGAATAGGGACTAGTAGGTAAGTACAAAACCATTGAACATACATATTTTTAGGGTAAATTACACAAAACTACCTCAACTATAGGTCGAACGACACTTTCATACCTCATCCTTTAAAAATGACAATGTTATACCTCAACTTACGAATTTGTGACAATGTCAGACCTCCGTCAGTTTTTCTGTTAATTTTTCTGTTAAATGTTGACGTGGTTAAAGACAGAGCCCACTCACTAATCCAACTAAATTAAAAAATATATTTTTTTTTAATAATTAAATATTAAAAAATTAAAAAAATTAAAAAACTAAAAAAATTAAAAATGGCCTAGGGATGCGGCCTTCCCTTTCCTCCACCCGCACCAACCCTTTTTCTTCTTCTCTTCGATAGCCACCAAACCCTTCCCCACTCGTCCCCCCAACCTTCCTCCACCACCTTTTCTCTCTCCTCCGCACCCACCCTTCCCCCTCCATCTTCGACTCCACCCACTCTATTTCTCTCTCAGCCGCGTATGGACACAGCCGCACATTGTCATCGTCTGCGTGAGCTTCTACCGTATACCTTCATGCTAGCTAATCAGAACGCTGCAAAACCAGAGAATGCCCCGACCCGCACGGTCTTAGCCATGAGAAGATGAGCTATAAGCATCCGAATCACCACCAGAATCAACCCCCAACGACCACGACTACCCTTCTGCGCGCGCACCAGCATCCACAACAACTTCATGGCCGACTGCGACGGCGATGCGGTAGTAGCAGCAACGAAGACTCGAGTCCCTCAACCAATTGAAGCAGTAAAGCCGAAAGAGGGAGAAGGAAAGTCAGCGGAGAAATCACCTCTGCCTCCGTCGCCAGAGAAGCCGAAGATGGGCGATTGCTGCGACAGAGGATGCGTCTGGTGCATGTGGGATGTGTATTACGACGAGCTCGATGAATGCAATAAGCTGTACAAATGTGATTCCAACTCCAAATGTTCATAGCTTGAATTCAAATCGATGTTGTAGATCTTAAAATTTTTGTATCCAGATTGAACATTCACAATTTAAACAGATTTTTTTTTTAGAGAAATGGAGTGGGTGGAGTCGAAGAGAGGGGGGAAATGGTGGGTACCGAGGAGAGAAGAGATGGGGGTCGAGTGAGGAAGGGTTTGGTGGCTGTCGAAAAGAAGAAAGGGTGAGGGGAAGGAAGGTTGGGCAGGACGAGTGGGAAGGGTTTTGGGGATGCAGGTGTCCAGAGAGATAGCAAGGTGTGAGAGAGAGAGAGAGAGAGAGAGAGAGATGAGAGAGAGTGTGGATCCCACAATTTTATATAAAAATAATAATTTTATTTTAAATTTTTTAATATTTAATTATTAAAAATATATTTAATAATTTTTTAATCTAGTTGGATTAGTGAGTGGGCCCTGTAGTTAGCCACATCAGCACTTAACAGAAAAATTAACAGAAAAACTAACGGAGGTCTGACATTGTCACAAATTCGTAAGTTGAGGTATGACATTGTCATTTTTAAAAGATGAGGTATGAAAGTGTCGTTTGACCCGTAGTTGAGGTAGTTTTGTGTAATTTAACCCTATTTTTTAAAAGCAACTTCATAGTATAAAGTCATCCATTATCTATATTGTAAAGAGGTGTTCGAAACATGTTCTAAATATCATATCGTCATCCATCAGATATGCTATAAAGAACACAGGTTATAGGAAAAATAGTAATAATTCAAAATAGCCTCAATAAGCAGGTTATCTCAAAGCGTTTCACAAAACATAATCATTAAATTAGGCTTTTCATGTATGCATTTCTACTATTAAAACATGCATTTTTAGAAGGGGTCTACTCACATATACTTCGCTACTAAGGAGCCACGCAAACTAGCGAAGACGGAAACGCCACAATATTTGCCCCTAAGCACATAAAGGGTCCAATTAATAAAACTATATTATAACAATTGAATTTGGGAAAATGGACTTCGAAAACGGATTCAGGACGTCAAATTATCCTAAGAAGGGTCCCGGTTAAATTTCTGAAAAGTCAACACAAAGAATATTCCCTGACGAAATATTCCCTAATGAAATATTCTCTAACGGAATATTCCCCATAAATGGTTTGGGCCGGTTAGGGTTTAGGGTTTGAAAGGTTAAAGGGTTTAGTGGGCCTAAGGCCCTAGGTTAAAAGGGTTTGGGTTAGGCTTTTAAAAGTGTTGGGCTTTAAGAGTTTGAGTTTAGTTTCAAACAAATAAAACAATTAAATAAATAAAAGAGGTTTGGGATTAAAAGGGCTTGGGCTCAGCAGCTCGGTCCAAGGGCTTGGGTTAGGTAAAAAGGGTTTTGGGTCTAAGGTTTGTGGGTCACTAGACCCTAGTGAAGAAGAAGGTCGGATTTTGCCCGGAATTTTAGACAAACTTTAAATATTCATAACTTTGTCAATACATAACGAAATTGAGTGATTCAAAAACAGAAATCATAGTTCTCAATGAAACAAAGAGAATGGTACCTCGCATGACGTCTAACTCACCGTGATTTGGCCGAAAAACGCCTCGAAAGCCTCGAAGGATGCCGGAAACTAGGTAAGATTCAAATTGATATAACTTCTTCAATACTCAATGAAATTGGGTGAAACAAAAAGGAAAATTGTAGTACTTCACGAGACAAAGATATTGATACCTTGCACATCGGCTAACTCGCCATGGTTTGGCAGAAATTGCCTCGAAAGGGGAGGTGCTCGCTGGAAAACTGGGTAAGTTTTTCCCCTATGAGGTTCCTACGTCCAAACATCGATAAAAATTCTTAAAAACACTCCAAACATACACTAAGCCATGATCTACAACTTTTGGATGAGATTCAAGGCTTAACTTCACCAGAGGAGGAGGAAACTCGCCAGAGAACTTCGGTGAACAGTGTAGGCCGAGAGAAAGGGAGGGGTTCAGGGTGTTCTCTTTCGATTCTAAGCTCACTAGGGCGATAATGGAGATGTTGATGTTGTTGTGGTGTTGGGTGCATGGGTGTGGTGCTCGGGCAGAAGGAGAGCGTGTAGAGAGAGAGAGCACGGCTAAAAAGGAGGGAGTGATGGAGAAGAGAAAACTGAGAGATAAGATAGAGGTGGGAGACCGGGGACATATATCAGAGGGTGGGCCTCTTGGGCTCACCAATTAAGACCCAAAAACTATTTTTTTTTAAAATAAAACTGGGGTGGGGTGTACAATAATTCTCATCCTACCTTACTGTACTTTACTTATGCTCTGACATCACGTGTGAAATGGGTTCATTCCTGCTCACAAGCACACTCTTATATTTAGGCACTTTTAGGTTTAAATTTATTCACATTTTTCCACATCACTACACTTTATGGCTTCATCATCTTTCGGGTGTTGGGTAGCACAGCTCGATTCGGAGTCCATATGGAAGTTTGGAATGACTTAGACGACTTATTGACATTCTAGAATATCGTTTTGACGGACACCTCTAAACTTTAAACAAAGAGTTTTCCTGCCAAGGAAAAATCACTAATTGAGCCAAGTTGATGGCCCTGAAGCAGGGCTAATGTATCGATAATTGTGTGCCACCCGAGATTTACCAATCAATCCCACTACCATTTAGTCATTGCTACCAACCCTTCTGAGATAGGAAACCAGAAATAGTTTTGATTCTTTGGCAGTACATGCTAGAATACCATTTAGCAGAATTCCTTCGAAGTCTACTTTCGTCGAGATTCCAGAAATGTCTTGAGCGACAACCTGGTGCTAAAGTGGTAGCACTTGATGGAAGAACATCTGGGGGATAGCCACTTTTGGTCCCCGATAGTGCTAATATGTTCAAATGCACTAGTGATCATTTCGGATCTTCAGGAGGAAGATTGACTTCCGTTTAAGTCCGTTCTGAAGTATATTATTAGCAAATTCTTTTTTCTGGCCTTAGGACATTTCAACCAACACTAGATTCCAAAATTCATTTCAATGATGTACTCGTCAATACAATGAGCACAGGCACATGTGTACGAGTTGTTATACATATGGTCAGTAGAAATTCCTGAAGTGGTAAGTATTTTCCTTAGAATTAATGAAACCACCTCATCAGACCAGTTCTTTACCAAGCGTCTGGAACCATTCAACCAAGCGGGCTCTAACCTGTAATCAGCCTACGATAGCGCTACTAATTAACGATGTTATCCGATATCCAAGAATTGTCAACCAGTATTCAGGCAGTATGATTTCTGATACCGGACAAATGCTAGTATCTAGGAGTGATACCCTTATGCCAGAACATCGTGTTCACTATTTCAGAATAACAAACAATATCAAAAATATCAAAAGTATCATAAATGCGTTAATGAGCGACGTGACTAATAGACTGATTTACAGTGACTACCTAAGCTGAAGAAACTAAATGATGGAAACTTAGGAACAAGCTTTGTATTAAAATAGTAAACTCATAATTGTTTTTACCTTACCACCTATCTAGGTAAACAAAACCTCTTCGACTAGCCAATATTTCGATCACTTCCACAAGTAGATAGTAAAATCGAAGTACGAGTTAATTTCTCACTGTTAGAGTGAATTGAGTATCGAGAAAGCTGTGAATACCTATTAGCACGTGGCATAGTGAAAGGAAGTAGTATGGTGCGTTTCGAGGATGTATATCCCTGGCATCATTTCTCAAATTTTACTTGAGATATCACTAAATGGTTAAGTGAAGTACACTATTGATCCACTTTCTCGTACTACACCAATTTTCCTTGTGTCTTTTCGAACAACACCTACATCATTGAAAGATCTTAGATATGAAAGCTTACCAATTAGGAATTTATTCAACCAAACACCTTATCTAGGGAACCTCAAACCTATCCGCAAAGGCGAAAGACTGAACCTTAGGATCATGCCTAGATTTTAACAACTCAATCGAGTAATGATTAAAACCGTTAATACCCATATTTTGAATTCTTGGTCTAGCCAACCAACCTTTGTAACCCGAGTTTTCTTCCAGAGAATGACAAATTCATAGTGGTCTTATTGACGACTTTCTTATCTACCGCAGCAATGAAACCAAATTCTCTAAACACCAATAGTCATCTTTATACCAAATTCATCAAGTGTTAAACTTGTTTAGAGCAGGTACGTTTCTTGGCAAACGTGCTCTCAATGGATGGTATTATTTTCTTTTTCCCAAAAAGGTTGTAGAGGAAGAAAATTGGAATTTTCTCAAGGTGTCGTGAAATGTGAGATATTCTTGGTCTTGTCGATTTTAACGATAATTTGTTAGCGATTTTTCAGCTATAGCATTTTTCCTCATTTGTCAACCGAGGAAATTTAGTTTAATTGAGAAGTGGAACATGAATAAAGTCGTGACAACTGAGGCATTGTCTTAATTCGACCATTGTTCGTACGCTTTCCGATGACATCGATTATTTTGAAATCCATGATGATGTTTTCTCTGGATATTTTGGCTGTTTAGATGCAGCATGACAAAGTATTGCTTATGTTTTCCCAACGATTGAAACCATATGAAATGAAAAGCCTTACTCGTGACTTAGAGTCAACAGTTACCATCTTTACTTGAAAATCGGATTACACTTCTTTGTGGAGAAATGTGTCCAAAATCTTTATCAACCTTAGACCTCTCAAATACATCTTCTCTTAAAAGGAGCTAAATTTCTGATAGCGACGATGAAGATACCAAATCAACGTCTACGATTGCACTATCGTGTATCACCCCAGTTGTGCAAACGTAATTACTGTTTACCATAGCAAAAGATATCAACCCTTGAACATTTCCAGCCTTTCCTATCCCTTTTCCAGCTGGAGTTCACATGTATCGATTTGACGTTATTTTAAATTATCAATAAATCGTTTGAGTGGTTATACTCACTTCTTGCGTGTGAATGGAGTTGGGAAATATCATCATAAACTCCTGATACGAGACATCTTGTACATGTGGAGATTATGATAATGTTTTAGTGGTTTTCGACCGATTTGACAAGTCAACTCACTATCTGTTGGTCCCGAGTGACCACATTTTAGACCACTTAGTAAAATTGCCCATTCTTGAATTTATCGGATTTTCTGGGGTTTCAATTTGCATCTACTATAACTGTGATTCCATATTCACCTCTTGGTGCTGGAAGGCGTTCCAGTCAACCTTGAATACCTGTCTACCCTACTGAACTTCATTTTTTTCTAAAGCAGACAAACCGTTAGGGAAAATCGCTCGGATATCTAATTATTAGTTTTGACTGTTAACGCTTCAATCACCCAACAAATACTCTGCTAAACGAATCTTTATCGTTGGTGATTGAATATTCCAAAAGCTACCATTGTAGCGAGATGTTATACATTTAATCTAGTTACTTAGTATTCTAGATTGATGGACTTGTTTTGACTCTCAAATTCTTGATTGTTCTTTAGCCTTCTCGACACAGTTTTTCACTAAATTCGAGAGAAATTCATAATGAATCTACTTGATGAGGCCTACGTGAATTACAATGTTCGGTTGCATAGTGTGCATGACACTACTCTATCTCACTATGATGCACGTTTCACTTCCAAGTCTTGGGAAGCCTTTTTTGAAGGTCATGTGTATTAAGTTTTGTCACCTACCACATTTCACCATCAGACTAACGGTCGGTCTGAATGAACTATCCAGAACTTAGAGAACATATTATTTTTGTATGTTTTACAGTTTTAGCCGGTTATATTAGATACCTATCTATGCTTACGTTGTGTACGACAATAATTATTATGTTGGTATGGCTATGGTACTGTTTGGGCCGTGGCATATAGATTCTACGCACAGTACATGTTTGACAGATAAGTGTTACGAACAGGTATTCGAATGATTGAGGTTACAATTTAGGAAATTTTGTGCTATTTGCGTTGTCAACTTTGAGGCACTAGTCAAACGATTTATATGTATTTCCCAATGAAGAGCAAGATGGTAATATTGCACCATCGGGAATTTGTTGCTTGCTTATCGAGACAACAGTGAGTTGTCGATATTGCGAGCTGCAGACCGTAATACCGATAACTTATTCGTTGGAATCGTTAAGCAAGTGGACAAGTAGGTTCTTTTACGTTAGCATTTTTAATTATTTATTTATCGTTTAGGCTTAACCCAAGGATATTACATACCTTCGGAGTACGTGACGCAACGAGTGCGTGGGTGAAAAATATTCTATATTTAGTTTTAATTTTAGCACAATTATTTTATCTTTACGTTATTATATATATATATATGTATTTTGACGGGAGGTTATCATACATGTATATAAATACTTTCAACTTATTGTTTTTGTAAGAAGTATTATATAATAGTATTGTACTGAAGGAGAATGATAGTATGAGTTTGGAGGCATGAAAGAGGAATCATTGCAATCCAATCGCGATAGAAGTGCATTCTCTTTTATGCAACCACTCTAGCTTTATTTATTCCTTATATATAATTTCTTCCTATCTTTTGGAGTATATTGTGTATAGAAAGTGGTTTCAAATTTCGGGGATGAAATTTTTTCTAAGGTGGGTAGATTGTGACAACCGGTCCCTATTTTTACAATTTTATAAATTCTGAAATAGTGATTTGACGAAAATGCCCATAGTGGTAAGAGTGTTGACTTTTGTTGACTGTCATTACGTGACGTGTTTGAGCTATTAATCTATCATGCCCTCGAAGTACTCAACAATACGAACGCGTAGGTGCAAGCGAAATCGAATTTGGACCTATGACGAAGTTTTTACAGAACTACGAAACTTAAGGGTGTTTTATGAAATTTGAATTTTGCGGTATTTTATTATCTTAATATTGTCTGAGGATATTTTAAATATTTTATAACTTTTCTGGCCCATGGGGTTCGCAGATCACAAACTCTCCGCTCTTCTTTTGCCATGTGTCACTCATCCTAATTCTCTATAACTCTCCCCATTTCTCTCTCTCACTCGGCCTCTCTTCTCTCTCACTCAAGCTATCTTTCCTTCCCTCAAACTCTCTACCTCTCCCGTCCCTTTAGGCTGCACCGAGATGGTGCAACGACAAACATTGAGCCCCGATGACGCACCCACCAAACCACCTCTATATTTCTTGCTCTTCTTAAACATCCTCTCAGACTTGATATTGTGCTTGACGCACAGATGCAGCAATGGCACCATCGCCATACTTTCCGACGAGATTTCTTGATTCCGACGATGGTAAGTTCCAAAAACCACCCAAAACATCTTGGATCATGTTTTAGTATATATTTCTAGCTTTCTTAAGGGTCTTGATGTGGGTTTTGGTATAGAATCGTTGCGTGGAGGAACTTCCCAGATTTTCTGGCGGCTTTCGAGCCGTTTTTCGGCTAACTCTGGCCACGGCCGAGGAAACCAAAGGTATATTCCAATTCCTTGTCCTCTAAGCTTCGATTTGATATATTAGAAAGCTAGGTTTAGTGAAGCTTTAGATTGGTCGGAGCTGGGTTTATTCTGGCGGTTGCAATGGCAACCGGCCGGAGAAGAAGAAAGGAGGAAAAAAAAAACAAAAAAAAGGGCCTTGGGCCCAATACCTGGTCCAAAGTCTTTGGCCCAAACCTTTGGGCTAATGGTTCAGCCAAGCCTAGTTTTGGAAACTATACTTGTTTTACTGCGATGGGTTATTATGTTTTCGAAAAGGTTTTTACAAAGTTTTATTTTCAGGCCCACTCACCCCTTTTTTTTGCCCCCTCCAGGTTTTAGTGCTGAACTTTCGTGTCAACGAGGATTCTTGGCAAATCTTGGTATTGGAGATTACCTTCGATTGTATAATTCTCATCCTGCCTTACTGTACTTTACTTATGCTCTGACATCACGTGTGAAATTAGTTCATTCCCGCTCACAAGCGCACTCTTATATTTACGCACTTTTAAGTTTAAATTTATTCACATTTTTCCATATCACTACACTTTATGGCTTCGTCACCCTCCGGGTGTCGGCCAACACAGCTCGATTCGGAGTCCAGGTGGATATTCTGGGTCTGGATGTGTCAGTCTTAACATGACTTGCTTTCAAGGTTATTCAAACATTTCAACTCCGCATTGGATTCCCTTCAAAATTATTTTGGACATTTTCAACTCCCCACTTAATTCCTTTTTTTTAATGCACACGATTGACCAAGTTGAATCCTCAAAACTTTTTAGTGAGCCAAATATACTTTTTAGTAGTTTACTATAAGTTTTTAAAACAAATGTGACAAGTGTTTTTTACTGGCCAAAATTTCTAGGTTTGTACCAAAGAGAAGTACAGAACTTGTGAAAAGAAGATCAAGTTCAAAACCAATTTGTTTTCCCACTCCTAGTGTACATATATTTTTGTATAAAAATAAAAATTAAAAAAATGTGAAAGGGCGTCAAAAGTCTGAAATAACCCTAAGCACAATCTTATTTTGGATGGAAAACTGAACCGAGTTAGAGCAAAATAACAAACTAATAATTTCAAAAAATTGATATGACTAATCGCTTAAAATTTTATTCAGACAACAAATTAAAAATGTGTAAGTTCATATGGCATTTCAAATATGCACACTAATAATAGAAAAATTTATTCTACCCCTTCCTATCATATTATGACTTTTATCCATAATTTCCACACGCATTTTGTATAACTTCTACCTATATTTTGGTTGAGTTTTACTATTAATTTTTTATATGGTGTAATTAGTTGCTTGAATAATCTGTTTAAAGGGTATAAATGTCACATTCTCTTTCTAATGATTTGGGTACATACCAAGTGCCAGTTCAGTACAAAATGTCGGCCAATTTGAGACGCAAGCCAAGTAAGATGGACCTCGTGTGATCACCAACCCCCGCCCCTGGCGCTCTGCCCTCATGCTACCTGCCAAACCCAAATCTCAAGAATTCATGCACACTTGTGGAGCCATCAGAATATGCCAAGTCATATGCCATTTTATGGACACGTGTTAAATGTAGAGGGAGGTGTGTCCCAGAACAAATCTTTTGCACCTATAACGAGTGTTGCATCTTTACGACATCAATTGTTATTTGATACATATTAAATTTAGAGTAAATTACATAGTAATCTTTCAGATTTGAGGTCTATTACAACCTCATACAACATCTTTAAAATATTTCACTTTCATACATTTACTTATCATTTTATTTCAATTTCATACAATCGATAAAAAATCTGTTAAATTAACCGTTAAGTGATGATGTGGCAAATATGGGGTCCCCATTTGTGATGATGTGGCTGCCACATGTGTGCCACGTGGCTAAACAATTAATAAAAATATTAAAATATTAAAATAATTAACTAAAAAAAAGTTATATTAAAAAAAATAAAAAAAAACCCATAAGTCGTCTTCTCCACCCCTCCCTTCCTCTTCCCCACAACCCTCCCCACCCCTCTCCTCCACTCTCTTCACCTCCCTCAGCCGATCTCTTCTCCTTCCCCGCAACCCCCCCACCCCACCTAGATACCCATATTTGTTCTTAAAAAATATATATAAAAAAAATAAAAATAAAAACTAGAATTCGTCTTCCCCACCCATCCCTTCCCCTTCCCCGCAACCTCCCCCCCTCTCCTCCACTCTCTTCATCTCCCTCAGCCGATCCTTTATCCTTCACCGCAACCCCCCCCCCCCCCCCCCCACCTCACCTAGATACCCATATTTGTTCTTTAAAAAAAAAAAATTCAGAAACCCAAATTTCTTCTTCCTCTTCCTCACCCATCACCCTTCTCCCATCCATCATCACCCACCCCCAAAAGTCCCACCCGAGCACACCCCCTTCTCCCATCCCATCACCTCTCCCAAAAATCCCCCATCACCCATTTCAAAAATCCCACCCCAGCCCACCCCCTCTGTCCAAGCTCCTGCGTTTTCTGTGGGAGCGGAGATCGCCGATGAGCGTCTCTACGAATCAATCGACGATAGGAAGAGGAAGAAGAAGAGAGAGGAGTGCATGAGATTAGGGTTAGGGTTTGAGGCTTTGCGAAGAAGCTCATCTCCGAGAAAGAGATGAGAAAGAGAAGAAGAAGAGCGAAGGAAGAAGCTATCAGAAATGGTGATGAGGAAAGGACAGAGAAGGGGATTTTTGGGAAGGGTGATGAGGGATGGGAGAAGGGGGTAGGCTCGGGTAGGATTTTTGGGGGTGGGTGATGATGGATGGGAGAGATGGGGGTGATGGGTGGGGAAGACGACTTATGGGTTTTTTTTTTTAATTTAACTTTTTTTTAGTTAATTATTTTAATATTTTAAATTTTTTATTAATTGTTAGCCACATGGCACACATGTGGCAGCCACGTCATCACAAATGGGGACCCCATATTTGTCACGTCATCACTTAACAGTTAATTTGACAGATTTTTTAACGGTTGTATGACATTGAAATAAAATAATAAGTAAATGTATGAAAGTGAAATGTTTTAAAGATGTTGTATGGGGTTGTAATAGACCTCAAACCTGAGGGGCTACTATGTAATTTACCCTTAAATTTATGATCATAGAGTTGAGAGAAGTTAGGCTTATAAATAAATACGTGTTAGTTATTAAATTTTTTTTAGTACAATAACATATTTAATACTTAAGGGAATGAATAAGTTCGGCTAAAGGTACGTAACGTATAACTTAATTTGTAATTTGGTATCAAATTTGGTATTTATGAGATTTGAATATCAGACTTCTCACACATAAGTAATGGGGGTAGGAGGGGTTGAACCGAGACTAAGAGGATGGTAGCATGGAAGTGGAGGGTAGGTGGGTGACTTGGACATTTGTTCATTCTATTTTTCAAACACCTTAATTTCGTTCCAACCCAAAAACAAAAGAAATAATCTTTTATTCTATTTTTAAATGTTTTCCTAAATACATGTAAACTTCTGCAAAGCCATATATTGGCTTTTCCATGGCTCGGCTCGGCTTATATTTTTAATAAGCTCTCCCTAAGGTATAAAATATTATTTATACTCAAGATCGACCATAAGGATTAAGGACCACACCATTGGTTTGTAAAATATACATATCAAACACATTTCTTAATAACGTGATACAAAGTAAATCATACAATTTGCACTCCCAAATTAGCCATGGAACAATATCTTAATTAGCCATAAATCATGGTTCTAATTAATTATCAATTGAATAATGTGAATTCGTCTTCAAAGTTCAAATAGAGATAAAGTGTTCGATGACATGTCTCAGATAGATTGAAGCAGTAACTTTTTATATTTATTTTTTCTAAATGACAAGCTGATTTATTAATTCTCAAATACGAATAGAAACATCCTCATCAGCAACTACAATGCTAAAGAGCCAAATCGGCTAGTGATATTCATCTTCACTATAAGTGAGAAGCCTAGAAATTTGAATCTCATGAATGGCGTGTTCAATACAATTTTATTTTCCTACCACTCCTTATTGTAAACATCCCCATATACAAGAATCCTTTTCTTTGAACACATACACACACAAAATTTCTAAATCCACCACGATATGCCTATTACTCCTCAAATTTTGTGTGGTTACAAGTTGAGGTAAGTAACTATTACACCTATACATTCAAATCTAAGGACATATTGATTAAGAGAGCTTTGTTTCATTCTAACTTTTGTAATTATTAAAAGCATCTCTAATGGGAGTCACTATTTAAGGACTCCCACCACCAACAAACTCATTTGAGAACCCCACGTGGTTGAGTTCAAAAAACCAGAAGAAAAAAAAAAAAAAAAAACAAAAAGAGGAGCTGCTGTGCAGCATTATTTCCCACATTGGTAGTGGATTTCTTTCTCATTTAAAATTAATAAAAGACACTCTTTGAGTTCCTATATACAGTCATATTTGAGGATTTATTTGAAGTATTCGGCAAGTTCATATATATTGAGATATTTTAAGGAATTCAATTGCGACACATTGAAAGCCTTTTTTTTCTATACATGTGGTTCTTGTTGGTGCACAATTTCCAAACACATAAACAAATAATAATACACATAAATGAGTGTATACAAATATAATTCAGCTCGGCTTCCACAACCCAAAGCATGCATGGTAGTTGTTACCTACTTTTCTTTTTTGGCGGATCATAAAAATTTAAAATGTTTGAAAAAAAGGACCACCTACGCACCCCATTAAATTAATAAAAATAGTTGTCAAAAATATCAAGCAATTGACTTCTTCACAAAATTGTTGAAACATATAATTCCAAAAATACCCTTCAACAACCCTCAAAACGCCGGAACAACCCACTCCCTCTCTGCAAAGGCACCCTGTTTTCTTATAAAACCATCCCATTCTCTCTCCTTCCCTTCCTCAGGTACCCTCTGAGATTTCTCCCTGCAATCTCATTGTACCTTCGTACCAACAAAAAAGAAAAAGATCTTCGGAAAGTCTTAACAAAAATGGCGCTCACAAGCAGCAGCTCTCTGATTCCCACCAAATCTGCCTTCCTTCAAGGCCAGTCTCTCTTACCCTCTTCCAGAACTCACCAACCCTCTCTGCCCATCAAGTCCGTCCGGCCAATCGTCGCCGTCCATGCCGCAGAGCCAGCCAAGAACCCAGTTGTCTCCGATAAGTCGCAGAAGCAGCAGGCTGCTCAGACGGCGGCTCCTTCTTCGGCGACGACCCACAATGCGGTTCCGGCGAAATGGAGCGTGGAGACATGGAAATCTAAGAAGGCGTTGCAATTGCCGGAGTACCCGAATCAGGAAGATCTCCAGTCGGTGCTCCGGACCCTCGATTCGTTCCCGCCTATTGTGTTCGCCGGTGAGGCGAGGAGCCTGGAGGAGCGTATCGGAGAGGCTGCTATGGGAAACGCGTTTCTTCTTCAAGGTGGGGACTGCGCTGAGAGTTTCAAGGAGTTCAATGCCAATAACATTCGTGACACCTTCAGAATTCTCCTCCAAATGGGTGTCGTTTTGATGTTCGGAGGCCAAATGCCCGTCGTCAAGGTAACAGTTTTTCCCTCTAAATTATACGAAATTTCTCTGGTTCTTTGTTGTTTCAATGAAAGTTCAGTTATTTGTGAGCATGTTTGGAATTGAAGTGAATTTTCAATCTGGGTTCGTTGTTTTTGCTTGAAATTTTAGTAATTTGTGTGTAATTTTGGGAGTTGAATGGATTGTGAAACTGGGTTGTGGTTGTTTGTTTAGGTGGGAAGAATGGCGGGTCAGTTTGCGAAACCCAGATCGGATTCTTTCGAGGAGAAGAATGGTGTGAAGCTGCCTAGTTACAGAGGAGACAATGTGAATGGAGACGCCTTTGATTTACAGTCGAGGACTCCAGACCCTCAGAGACTGATCAGAGCCTATTGCCAATCGGCTGCTACTCTAAACCTTCTCAGGGCGTTCGCCACCGGAGGTTACGCAGCTATGCAGAGGGTCACACAGTGGAACTTGGATTTCACAGAGCACAGCGAGCAGGGTGATAGGTATATTTCCTTACTTTTACCATTTTAGAATTTAGATTAGTGATAAATTTAATCAGAACCATGTGGCATGAACAAGAAAAAGACTTAATTACTTAACGTAAATTAATTTAGTTAGATTTCGATGTTTTTTGTGTCTGTGTTCACGAGTTAGTAAGTTTATGCCATATATGCCCTCAATCATTATCATTGCCTTGCCTATTTGTTTGTTTGTTTTTAACCTTTTGTATCTTTTGTATCTTTTGTGCTATCATCTGTTCCTCAAAGATATGCACATGCAAATGCAGAATCTAATGCTCTTTTAGCAAATCAATTTTGGGACCACATGAGTAATATTTAGTGTGTGAGTGGACAGTGAACGATACTTAATATCACGTGATCTGGTGGTGTTTGACATGTTCCTCCAAATAATCCAAAATCACCCTCTTTTTTAATCTGTAATGAAATTGTTTTCTAAAAACGGAACCTTTTCATGAGGCCCTTGGATTCGTGAGGTCCTTGATGAGGCCTTTGGTTACTTTGGTAGTGTACATGTTTATTAGTGATCTTGTCATGGCAGGTGCCGGAAACTGGCATGTCACCTAATGGCTCATTCCAAATTTTTATCCAATAATAGTTTATTGAAATGTCATATTGATATGAATTCAAGTGTACCGAACTTTATATTTTATTTCGGTTAGCTTTTATTGTAATTTCACCTGATAACATGTTTGGCATGGCAGATATCGGGAGCTAGCTGCCCGGGTGGATGAGGCCCTTGGATTCATGACTGCTGCCGGGCTCACAGTTGAACACCCTATCATGACAACCACTGAGTTCTGGACGTCTCATGAGTGCTTGCTCTTGCCTTACGAGCAGTCTCTTACTAGGTTGGATTCAACTTCCGGCCTTTACTATGATTGCTCTGCCCATATGCTTTGGGTTGGTGAGCGTACCAGGCAACTGGATGGTGCTCATATTGAGTTCCTTAGAGGTGTTGCCAATCCCCTTGGAATCAAGGTAACTCATATACCATACGATGCATATGTTCTATTTCAATCAAATTACCTATTAAGTGGACAAATGAATGCAACATCATATTTTTGAAAAACCTGATGCCATATGCAGATTATTGGAAATTTTTCTTGAGATCTTTCTCTTTCTTGCTCAGATTAAGGAAAAAAGATATTGCTATGTTTAAATGGAACAATGGGTCTTATTTGGATTAAACTTTGTGAGAATACGCTAAGTTGAAATGGATCATATGTTTAGTCGAAATTCACTTTGACTACTATATGGTTTTTACACATTTTGCACGTTACTGTATATGGCATTCTAATGGAATTTAATTACTGCAGAGGAGACTAATATAGGATCACTTCTTGTGATGCAGGTCAGCGATAAGATGGATCCAAACGAGCTTGTTAAGCTCATTGAAATTTTGAATCCTCAGAATAAAGCTGGGAGGATAACAATCATCACAAGAATGGGAGCTGAGAACATGAGGGTGAAACTTCCTCATCTTATTAGGGCAGTCCGCAGGGCAGGGCAGATTGTCACATGGGTTAGTGACCCAATGCATGGAAACACCATTAAGGCTCCTTGTGGTCTCAAAACACGTCCTTTCGATGCCATAAGGGTATGATTCTTGTCTTTTTCCTTTTTGCTATATTCAACTATTAGGTTTATTGATCACATGTTGTAGGTTAGTCGTGGTAATTGATAAACACATTGGTTCAGTGCACTAATTAGTAAATAAATAAATGTTTTTGTGGAAAGCTTCAGCCATCAGAACAAAAATAAATTTGATTGAGCTTGCACGTTGTTCACATGTGTTTGTTGGTTTTGTCTAATTAGGTGCTTATAGTCATGGTACTTCCATATTTTAAACAGGCTTTTTAACTAAGCTTTCATGAATCATGACAACCTTCTGAGTGACGATAATTGTCACAATTTGCTATTGGCTTCTTTACTTGGTGGATGATTGTCATCCACCAACACTTGCACTCAATTCATTGTCCTATGGTCCATATTGTTGAAAAATTCTATAAGTTTGTTGGGGTGGGGGCAGCCAGCTTAAGTGTCTCACTTGGTGGCAATTCTGTAGCTTTAAAGATAGACATCTTAATGATCGTGTCCTAGCAATCGACTCGTCTGATGGCGCAATGTGTAGGTGTAGTAGTTAGGTGTAACAGTCAAAATGGAAGCACTAGAAAAGCATATTCGAGCTTCAGGTTTTTATTCTTTATATTTTTGTTTATGGGGTTGGGGAAGAAGAGAAAATGGACGAAAATATTGGCGAAAATTTTAAAATGACTGTTTAGGTAGGTAAGTGATTGTTTTCAAAAGCGACTTGGAGCCCGTTTTGCATCACAAAGAACTCATTTTCTTAGCAAGAAACAAAAAAAGTCTTCCTTTTTGTACAATGCTTTCCACCCTTTGAGAGACCGGATATTGCTTTACGTAAATCGTTTTTTTGTTGGCTGGTGAGACATCGTATATGAGTATGTCTATTTAATTTTGTGAATTAGATCTCTGATAACAAGAATGGTTTACCTGTACCTGAACTTTATTATTTGCTATTTGTTCAGGCCGAGGTGAGAGCGTTCTTTGATGTGCACGAGCAAGAAGGAAGCCACCCAGGTGGTGTTCATCTAGAGATGACAGGCCAGAATGTGACAGAATGCATCGGAGGTTCACGCACTGTGACATTTGACGACCTTAGCTCGCGCTACCACACTCACTGCGACCCAAGGCTCAATGCCTCGCAATCTCTTGAACTGGCCTTCATCATCGCCGAGCGCCTTAGGAAAAGAAGGATGAAGTCACAGCACTCAATTGCGGCTTTAGGTCTGTAGAATGGTTTCAAGGGTGAAGAACCGCGGAAGTTGATTCTTTTTGTCCTTTTTACTAAAACTGTACTGTGTTACTACATCACTGCTGTTTAGAGTTAAATTTATGTCGTGTGTTGTATGTGTATACTGGAAGTGATGCTTTGAGACTTTGAAGGGAAGGAAAAATAAATTACGGTAAACTACATTTTGCCTCCTTAAATTTGGATGCAATTACAAACGCATGCATTATCTTTAAAATATTGCAACGTAATTCACCAACTTACGATTTAGTTGCAAAGTCATGTACGCTCGGCATGTATTTTGTTAAATTAACACATAAGTGATACGACGCTACTCTCAAAGAAGTGTCGTCTTCAAGTGAACAATTTATATGGAAATGGTTTACCGTTGGAGTAGCGTCTCAGTCCAAGTGTCCAACAAAACAATACAAACAATGCAATGTTGGATTTAACGTTAAACCAATGCATCCGTTCAGATGACACTGGTGTTTATTGTAAACCATTTCCATATAGTTTTCCATGTAAATGAGACTGACATATAATTAATGTCGTATCACTTGTGTTTATTGGTATATCGTTAATTGCGAACATATCAACGACATAGTAAACAAATATCAAAGACATGCTGAAAAACTCTTCTTTTTTTTATTTTTTAAGATTTATAAAAAAATATGATTTTAGTCAATTCCCTAAGTTTTTTCACAAGGACGTCATTTTGAGATTTATAAAAAATATGATTTTAGTCAAGTCTGTTAATCGGAAATTATCTCATTAACATTTTTTTTTCACGAAGTGAAGATTTACGTAAATCTCAAATCATTTTTTGGGTCCTTTGATGTGCAGGAGAGCAAAGCCCGTAGGTTGATTACTTGCAATTCTTAAATAAAAAAGGTAACCGTTGTCAATTGGTTGCGAGGCGGAGGTTCTTAATCCTAATATCAACTTACAACCGACTTTTCGATTTTTATCCCAAACTGACCGGTTCGGTTTCAAATTCAGTATAGAAAGTCTTAACTTTTCGGTTCATTCCGAACCAAACCGATATTTATATATTTATGAAGTTGTTTTGAAATGTCAAATGAATTTATACATTTTTTTCTATTTGTTGTATGAACCGAAATTTTAAGCGATTTGTCATATTAATTTTTTGGAATCATTAATTTGTTATCTCACCCTAACTACGTTAAGTTTTCAATCCAAAATAATTCATGACTTATGTTTAGGGTTATTTTGGGCATTTCAACACCTCATTACTCTGTTCAGTTTATGATTAATTTGTCATATCACTCTAACTCTGTTAATTCTCCCTGTAAACCTTAGACTTCGAAGGAAATCAGTTGAAAATGTTGTGAACATTAAGCAATATTTTCTCATTATTTGGTGCCTTTGATTTTCAACATGATTAGGCAATGGACTAATACTTTTGATATGGCAGCAACGAAATGAAAGAGATGGTCATTATTAACCACATTTTGTTTAGGGACATGATTGACCATGTTGAATTCTCAAAGTTTGCAATGAGCTTCCCAAATGAACACGACATGTTTCTTAACTAGCCAAAATTAAAGGGTTTGTACTAAACTGCAATAAACAACTTGTAGAAAGAAGGTCAAAAGTCTGAAGTAATTATGCAGACAAGTCATGTGCAAGACACATGACTTATTTTGGATGAAAATTTAATGGTGTTAGAGTGAGATTGCAAATTAATGATTTCCAAAAGTTAATATGACAAACTGTCACATCCTGACCCGGGGTCCACCACATCCCGGGCCCGCTCCACCACCGTAGCACGATATTGTCCGCTTTGGGCCCCGACTACACCCTCACGGTTTTGTTTCTGAGAACTCACACGAGAACTTCCCAGTGGGTCACCCATCATGGGAGTGCTCTCGCGCGCTACTCGCTTAACTTCGGAGTTCTCATGGAACCCGAAGCCAGTGAGCTCCCAAAAGGCCTCGCTCTAGGTAGGGATGGGAATATACATATAAGGATCACCCCCTGGGCGATGTGGGATCTCACACAAACCGTTTAAAATTTTAGTTCACATGACAAATTGAAAATGTGTATAAGTTTATACATAATATTTCGAAGAAAAAAAAACCTATAGGTAATTTCATTACCAACAAAGCAAGATTACATGAAAAGAAGCACAAAAACAAAAACAAGCACAAGAGAAAAGAAAAGACCTTCTAAACAAACATAAGTTTGCGCCAAATCAGAAATTGGAACCCATAACAAGAAAAAAAAAAAAAAAAACAGGGAGACTCACTAAACCAACTATCAATTTTTGATGTTGTAATGCAACAAAGATAAATATATGTGATGCAATAAATATTAATTATTCAACTTAACATCCCCTCAAAACCCTAGTCGCCATCCTTTTTCACTCTCTCTCCTCAACTTCACTTCATTGCACTTCAGTTGCAGATCGACAACTTCACAATTTCACACACACTCTCTCTCCACCATGACGACTATCACCATCACCATCACCAAAGTTCCTCCTCCGTCCCCATTCTCGCCACCATCGCCACAATCAGCCACTGCCACTCCGTTTCAGCCATTGTCACCACTGAATTTCAACCACCACACTTTACCGAACTGACTCAAAACCAAAATAAGTTTCAGTATTCTTGATTTTTGGGATCCCAAAATTTTGTGCTCGGAGTCGGGCGAAAAAAATCTATCTGACTATTTTGGGATTGGATTTCAGGAATCCATTTTCGGTTCAGATCCGAAATCCCTCTTATATTTAATACAATCATCATTTGACCGTCAGATATGTTAATATATTTCGTTAATGCAACCATCATTTGACTGTTTAGTTGATGATTATATTAGAATCATATAAGCATTGTGACAAATTCTCCAAATTTCATACATTTCTTATTTTCCAAGTGTTTTTTTTTTCTTCCCTTTTCTTAGTTTTAGATGTTTAAAAGAACATATGAGAGTAAGAGAGGGAAAATTTTCGTACACTTTACAGGAGTTAGGAGTAGTGAGCAAAAATTTGGGTGAAGTACAAGCAAATAGAGAAAAATGCTACGAAGACTAAATATTTGAATTACGTAATGTACTATTGAATGTTGATGAAATAAATAATGTACAAAACAATAATTTTACTAAATGATATACAATACAAATATGATTCGAAAAAGTTACATCCCTGAAATTAGTCGGAAAGAAAATAAACTGGCATATATTCGCGCCCTCCGCCCGCGCGCACCATACGGCGCGAATCTTTGGTCCACCGACTCCACCCAAAATGGCAAAAACGAAAGGAAGCTAGGAAAATTCGAAATGGCGTCAAAATTACGCCTACACGGTTTAAACCGCCACACAAGAAAAAACACACGCTAACGTCGACGCGGCAGAATCCGACTGCAAATCTCCCAACAAAACCCCAAAGCCCCGCTCCTCCCCCTCTCTCCTGTTTCATTTGCATGCTCGCCTACTTGCAATTTCACCAAATCCACAGCTTCTCTTCCTCCGAATTCCAATTCACCTGCTTTCTTTTGTTTTGTTGATCTCCGCAATCTCCAATCTCCAATCTCCAATGGAGAATTCTGAGGCCCATGCGTTGGGGCTCACAGATCGCCGGCCGGCCGCTCTCGGAAACTTCCGAGTCCTCCCCGACGACCTCATCTGCGACATCCTGGAATACCTCCCTCCTCGCGACGTCGCTCGCCTCGCTTGCGTCAGCAGGTTCCCGTTTGAATTTTGAATTTCGGGACTTTGGTTTGCATTTGGACATGAAATGTTTCTGTTATGAATTGAAGTCATCGTTTTGGCATTTGATTTTTGTTTAGTCGAATTTTATTGGATTTTTGTATGTTGGTTTGTATTGATTACTTTTTGGAATTGATTATATCTTCTGGGAAATTTGGTATGTGCAGTGTGATGTACATACTGTGCAATGAAGAGCCTCTTTGGATGAGTTTATGCCTCTGTAAAGTAAATGGTCCGCTTCAGTACAAAGGCTCGTGGAAAAAGACGGCACTGCATTTGTATGAGTCGGAGTTTATGCTGTGCTTTTCGATTAACTGTACATTAGTTTTTTCAGAATTTCAGTCCGAGTTGTTGTGTTTTTGGATGCAGAGAGAATGTACCGTATGAATGCGACGAGGCTGGCAGAAAACCACTTTATTTTAATGGTAATGGATGTCGTGTCTTTCGAATACAAGTCCTCTTTTATTCTCTTCTATTGAAAATCTTCTCAAGATGATGTCTTTTATGATTTCCCGCTGATGGTTTTAGCCATTTCCTATTTACTTTCTGCAGGATTCAACTCCTTGTTCTTGTACAGAAGATTATACAGGTGCCATACCACATTGGATGGTTTTTCTTTTGACGATGGGAATGTGGCAAGGACGAAGAACCTCACTATGGAAGACTTCTCTCGTGACTATGATGGGAAGAAACCGGTACAGTGATGAATGATGTTGATTCATTTTTTAATTCATAATTTAGATTGAATTATAACACGCTGGAAGAAATAGTTATATTTTCTTCCCATTGATTATATGTGGACATATTCTTCTTTTAAAACTTAAATCATAGTTTTAGATTTGAGAAAGAAGGATGCTATTTCACAGGACCCCCGTGGATACGCCATACACAAGCATGTGCTGATGTTTTTGTAATGGATGCCATATCAAATAAATGAATAAATGGAGAAATATTTTATTTTCTATTTAAAAAAATATATATATCCTATTCGTATTGCCACCACCGACCATTAACACTTTGCCACCCCATACTCCCCCTACTGCTCATTCTACCATATCCACACCCTTCCATTACCATTCCCTCAGCATCACCAGCGTATTGTACAACACTAACACCTTTCTATAACTTACCATGCCACAATTGTCATTACCATAATACCACTTTACAACCACTACAGTTGATTTCACTATCCAGTAACACAACCTGCCACATCAAGTGGAAAAGGAACCAATAAACCTCTTTACAACCTTTAATCACCAGCACCTCTATGCCTGATTTTTCCATGCTTCTGTTTTCACAACTTAAAAATATCCACTCTCCCCCAACAACCTAAAGTTTCCCACCACGCTCATTTGATTCACAAGTTTGTACACATGGCGCCAAAAGTTTCATATCATTATTGTGTTTTGTGTTCTCTATGGTATTGATTTTATTCTGGGAGAATAAAAGGGAAACCGGAGATGAAAACCTGGGGTTGTCCAAATTTGACCTTTTTCCTATGCTTGATGGTCTTGTACTATAGAGAATTTTAAATTGCAAATTGGTAATCAAGATTAGCATGCTGTTTATTCTGTACATACAGACTGGTTTTCAGTTATTCACATAGGTCACTGCAAATATTACCAGGTTTTGCTCACGGGATTAGCTGATGCTTGGCCTGCAAGGCATACATGGACATTTGACCAGTTATTGCAGAAATATGGAGATACAGCTTTCATAATTTCTCAAAAGAGTGCTCGCAAAGTCTCAATGAAATTCAAGGATTATGTTTCATACTTGAAAATTCAACATGATGAGGATCCCCTATATATTTTTGATCACAAGGTGCTCAATGGTTCTGTGTTTATGTTTGAGTATACCTTTGGATTATTTTGATTTATTTTTTATCTAATGTAACTTCTTTTTTAAGCAGTTTGGAGAGGTTGCACCTGCCTTGTTGAAAGATTACAGTGTACCTTGTCTATTTCAAGAGGACTTTTTTGATGTTTTAGATGGAGATAAACGACCTCCTTTTAGGTGGCTCATTATTGGGCCACAGAGGTCTGGTGCCTCTTGGCATGTTGATCCAGCTCTGACCAGTGCTTGGAACACACTGTTAGTAGGCCGTAAAAGGTAAAATTCAACTTTTT
Organism: Cotoneaster glaucophyllus; assembly: GCA_036320875.1. Taxonomy (NCBI): domain Eukaryota; kingdom Viridiplantae; phylum Streptophyta; class Magnoliopsida; order Rosales; family Rosaceae; genus Cotoneaster; species Cotoneaster glaucophyllus. The sequence continues at coordinate 39,971,682 of CM070073.1, forward strand.
TTCTCAAAAGCTCTTGTATTTAAGAATATATCGTTACTTATGCTTGTGTTAGTTGGGGACATGGATTTAGTATAACACTTTCATTTTGTGTAATTACTGATTTGTTCTACTTCTTCGTCATTCGAGCTCCTCCACTAGTCCAATGCTGTTTCTAAATTTATATCAATTACAGAGTCTCCTTTTTGCTTGCCTGTTGTCCAGGTTGAATTTGATTTAATTCTCCCCACTCCTCGCAAGTTCTCCTCACTCTTACAGTTAATGGATAGGATAGGTCATTATCGTATACCTAAAACATGAGGCTAATGCTAACCTGGAAATAGTTGAGAATATCAATGTATTTTGCTAATGCATCCATAAACTACATACTTTCTGCCATCATGATTATTCCACCATACATCATTCCCAAATCGTCTGAATAATGTTTTTTTTCCTCTTCTATTCTTTTTTCTTCTTCTTTTTTTTTTTTTTTTGCGTGTTTGGAATTAAATTATTGAGGTCAAGATTGTGTTTTGTGAAGGTGGGCCCTGTATCCTCCAGGAAGAGTACCGCTAGGTGTTACCGTACATGTAAACGAAGAAGATGGTGATGTCAATATTGAAACTCCATCTTCACTGCAGGTATTTTATTCAGCTATTCTAATCCTCTATGATTTTTCATGTTTTCTGTTGTGGTTTTTAAGTTGCTGTTATTGGTTCCTTTTTATGTGTTCCAGTGGTGGCTAGATTTTTATCCACTTCTTGCTGATGAAGACAAGCCAATAGAGTGTACCCAAGTTCCAGGGGAAACTATTTTTGTTCCAAGTGGATGGTGGCACTGTGTCCTAAATCTGGAACCAAGTATTGCTGTTACCCAGAACTTTGTAAATCCCAAAAACTTTGAATTTGTGTGTTTAGATATGGCACCTGGTTATCGTCATAAGGGAGTTTGCCGTGCTGGATTACTTGCACATGAAGAAGGAAATTCGGAGAATGATTCTATTATCTCTGATCCGATTAGGAAAAAGAAGAGAGTGAGAACTCTCGAACCTGGAGAAAAGAATGCTGATGCTGCCTCTAATGGCCATAATGTACCACAAGGAAGTTACCAGGGTTTTTCGTATGACATCAATTTCTTAGCCATGTATCTGGACAAAGAGAGAGATCACTACAACTCTCCTTGGAGCTCAGGCAATTGCATAGGACAAAGAGAAATGAGAGAATGGTTATTTAAGCTTTGGTGTGGAAAACCAGGAATGAGAGACTTAATCTGGAAGGTACTTCTACTTGTTAGCCTATTCTTCATGCTTTCCTGATTGAATTTCATATAAATTAGTGAAGTGGTTGCTGGTAATCTATATTTAAGAGTCTAGAAGACAGATAACAGGATTTTCTACGTGGGTTTTAATTTCTAAAGTGGTGGATCCTTTGCCAGTGACATCTATTCCCCTCCACAGTCCGTAACTATCATGTTTACTTGCACTTTTTCAACTATAGTAAACCACTTTGTGCTGAAAAAAATCTGTTCACTATTTTGTCTCTTGTGAGCTTCTTGTTTCAGTTAATTTCTTGAAAGGTGCACTCCAATTTCTTTTCTTTTACTTTTTATTAGAATTGTGATTATTTCTTGCTGTGAATTTCAGGGAGCTTGTCTTGCATTAAATGCAGGGAGATGGTCCGAATGCCTGGCAGAAATTTGTGCATTCCATAATTTGCCTTCTCCAGCAGAAGATGAGAGGCTTCCTGTTGGCACTGGTAGCAATCCTGTAAGTTAAATTTATCAAAGTGGCAAATTTTTGCATATATATATATATATGTCTGCTAATGTCTTCATTTATGAACATATTGTTCCTATATTGTTGTTAGTATCTTGGACTCATAATTTAACTCTCTCTCTCTCTCTCTCTCTCTATTTTTTAAAGAGAAACAATGTTAAAGCGTGAAATCTTTGTCCAATGCATGGATGAGGAATCCATAATTGAATTACATGGAGCTAGAAAAACATACGATCTGACAAAAAGACTTGAGCAAACACAATCTGTACCACTAAATTTAAACATCATCTTCCAACAGCTAAAAAAAATTCACACTAACGAAGAATAATGATAAGGTCATGAATACTATTGGATCCGCTAGTCAACTAAGCTGTGGGAGGAGGTAGCATATAATTTAAAGCAAGGTTCAGGATTGGATCACTAGATCTAAACCAAGCTCTGACCAATTGAGTTCTATTTTGAGCATTCTCAAGTTTGAAGACACTTAACCCCTTCAAGCAGTCAGTAATTTTGTACCTGTCATATGAGATAATACGACCAATGGCTAGTCATGTCCTGACAGAAGAAAGCAGTTAGCAGTAGGCCTCAGAGCATATTAGAGTAGCCATGGGAAACCAACCACAGTACTGGAGGTCTATTTCCTATAAGCATTAATACGGATAATTTCACGAAAGTTACCACTAGGGTGGCCAGCTGAGGAGATCATAGATTATGATAGATGAGAAATCGTATTGAGGAAGGACCAAACTTTCTATCATTAATTTTCTCGATTCATTAGAGTTGTAGTTAGTTTTTGAGTTCATATAGTTTTAGGGTATTACATGACAATGTATGTGATGAGTATTAGGGAAATAGATGATTCTGACCAGCCTGGGTGGGCAGCTGAAGGGATCAGAGATTATGATAGATGAGAAATCATAATAAGGGAGGACCAAACTTTCTATGTTTAATTTTCTCGATTCATTAGAGTCACAGTTAGTTTTTGAGTTCATATAGTTCTAGCCTTCTAGGGTATGAAAAAAAAAAGTATGTGATGAGATTTGCTAAATAGATGATTGTGTCCAGCCTGAGAGCGGTATTCCATGAAGATTCTCTAGTTATTTCTCTTAATTATTTCCAACAGGTTTATCTCTTGAGCGACTGTGTAGTCAAAATTTTTGTTGAAGAAGGGCTGGAAACGTCACTCTATGGTCTGGGCACAGAGGTAGTATTTTTCTTTTAATTATTTTCTTGCAGCATTTTTGACATACATCTAACATTTTAGTGCCCCATTGCAGCTAGAGTTTTACAATCTCCTATGCAAAGTCAATTCCCCTCTGAAAAATCACATGCCTTATGTTTTGGAAAGTGGGATCATTTATCTTGAGAATGGAGTTTACAGAATTGTACCATGGGATGGCAACACGGTTCCTGATGTGATTGCCAGATGCAATCTTATTCCTGAGAAGTTCAATGTAGATGGTTGTCCTTTTGGTGTATGGAGTAAAAAACAATTTAATTACAGAAAGGCTGGGATGCCTATACATGAAACTGTCAGCTCACCTGAATGCTCAAGAATATGGCCATTTCTTATAACAAAACGATGCAAAGGAAAAATATATGCAGAGTTGTAAGTGAATTTAGTGTATAAGTTCCTTCTTGTAGTTCAACTTCTTCTATTTAGAGGATACACAGCACAGCTCTTTATTTGGCCTTGTTTTATTTCTAACTTTGCAGAAGAGATACCATATCATTGGAAGACGCACTGAACTTAGCATCCTTTCTGGGAGAGCAGCTCCGTAACCTCCATCTCTTGCCCCGGCCACCTCTTAGTGTCTCAACTTTCTCAGATATTGAACCAGAAATAGATATGCCCTTATCTAATGGTTGTATGGAGGCTGTTCCTGATAAATCAAAAATTCCAGCTGAATGGAATATTTTCATCAGGACTCTAATGAGGAAGAAGAAGGATGTCTCAAGCCGCTTGGTTAAATGGTATATTATCTAGTACCTCTTGATAATATACTACTCTGTACCTTATTTACGTACCTGTTTTGATATACTGCTCCATACATGAATGCTGTGTTTATGATAGAGTTTGTTTCCGACAGTAGCATCTATACTATATATAAAACCAAAGATCTCTTGCAACATAGTACGTCATAGTAAACGAAAAAACGAATTTAACTTTTGACATTCCATGGAAGGTATCATGTGGTGAACTCAAAATGCGTATCAGAAAACTAGACCATTCTTGTTTACCCCAAAAAACAGAGAGAGAAAAAGTTATTTTTTGTAGAGGTGTCCTAACAGGTGTCAGATTGTTGTAGATGCTAGGTCTTGTCAATTATGTCATACTTTAACTAGAAGATCTCATTTCATAGCTTTAGTTAATCAGTTGTGATAGGTCTTGACTGTCATACGTCATTATAGTAGTTATGGTTGGTTTACCTTGATGGATAGTCCAGAAAAGGTTGACCGGCTGGATTCTCTCAAAAGATTGGGATTTTTATTAGATATTCAAGGTGAAGGTATTGACTCTTGGTGTGATTATCAATAGCCTGAGTAAGCGTGTGGTGTTTCAATCAAGTCTTTCACTTGCAGTTGAAAGTACTGTGCTAAAGCACATTGCATTTTTATGCATGGTACATCCAGAGTTATATGTCTTACACATGCCACACATATTCTTGTTTCATGTTTGTGCTTTGTTTCATTGTGTTTATTTTTGGGCATTAGTGCTCCTGTTTTGATGTCTTGAAATGTTGCAGAACTGGGTTTTACTTACTGAGAGATATTTTTCGAATCTATTGTTCGTCAGTACATGTATTGGTGGTCAAATGTATTTATTTAGTGTAATCTGAGCTCCAGTATGTTTTAAACATGGTATGAGATTATCTTACAGGGACAGCTGTTAAGTATCTGAGTTTCAATATGCAGGGGAGATCCAATTCCTGCCACACTAATAGAGAAAGTCGATGAATACTTACCAGATGATTTGGCCAAGTTGCTTCACATATTTGAGGTTTCTACCCTGTCCCACCATTTAACAATCATGTCAAGATCAATTTCAGTTTTATAATAATTTAATGTAGATCGCAATCTTTCAAGATCATACATATGCTTGGTCTGATTTGACCATTTACGGTTTCAGGATGAAAATGGCTTAAACAAAGTGGGTAAACTTTGTTCCTGGATACACTCAGATATCATGGATGATAACATTCACATGGAACCGTGTGGTGCTAATTCTTGCTTGATTGAGAACACCAAAGACAATGGTCTGGTAACCAATGGTTCAGTGAATGGAAATGGCAACAGTGCAGGGACTGAGTCATGGCGTCCTAGCCACATTCTTGATTTCAGTGATCTTTCTATAGGTTGGTATTTATTTATTGAATTAATTTTCCATGTGTTGCTTTATGCTTGTGTCATTGCATTAGTACTTCAATTATATGTTGATTTCTTTTATTAACTTTTCCATGGTTAATCTTTTTTTATGAGTTACAGTTTTAGAATTTGTACGTGTTTATTTTAGTTTTCCGCTTTATTATTTACTATGCGGAGATGCCGGTTATTTTTACTATGTGCATAGTTATCCTTGTTTATAATCTTCAAATTATATATATTTGTAAAGTATCATACACTTGGTACACATCTTCAATTGGCTTTCTGATATGATGTTTCGGCTTGTATGTACTGTTTTCAAATTGATTCTTTTATTTCTTTTGCAGGTGACCCCATTTTTGATATAATACCCATATACTTGGATATATTTAGAGGTGATACGCGTCTCCTTAAGCGGCTTTTAGAAAGCTATAAACTTCCTTTAGTGAGTGGAGAATCACAGAATAAGTCTGTTAAGGGTGGAGATGAGTTTGGACGGCTATCCTACCATGCGATGTAAGTAATTACCCTCGTATATGCTTGCTTATGCTGTTTTATCAATTTAGTTGGAAATATATCATATAATGTTTTAGGCATTTTCTGTGGTATACTCTGTATACATCATCCATGTGCTATTCAAACTATGAGAAAAGTTACGCAAAAGATATGCAGTGCCTTGGATGTAAAGCTAAGGAAAATTACACTCTGAACAGATGTACCCTTTGGTTTAAAAAGGAAAATTACATTCTGAACATTAGCAGTCAAATTTGCCGATCCAATGTTATATTTTAAGTTCTTACATCCAATCTCTGTTCATGATTCGTATCAGTATCGTCAGTTGGTCATTGTTCTGTCAAGCTTGCATTGATGTTTATGTTTTATCCGCTTTGGTGCAAAATGTTGCCCAAACAATGACGGTGGTTGAATTTGTTTTGGATGGTTTCATTTGTGTAGGTGCTACTGTATTCTGCATGAAGAGAATGTGTTGGGAGCTATTTTTAGCATCTGGAACGAACTCAAGTCGGCAAAGACTTGGGAAGAAGTTGAGCAAGTGGTGTGGGGAGAGTTGAATAATTACAAAGGTTTCCCTGGTTTATCTTCCACTTAGCATTGACTGTTGTTAATTTATTGTTTTATCACTTCATAAGGTCCAAATAATGCGTAAAATCATGATACCATGTAAGCAGAGGCCATTGTACCCCCATTTTTATATATGATCGAACCAAGTTTCATGTTTACTTTGTTATGTCCAACATGTTTTTTTCCCAATCTTTTTTTGTCAAATATGTATCGAACCAGCATAAGTGGAGTTAGACCTGGCATTCGTGTCGTGTTTCCCGTGTTCGTGTCGTTTTCGTGTCATACCTGATATCTTAACGGGTCGTGTCGTGTAACACTCGTTAAAATAAACGGGTAAAATGATCCGATCCAAAATCGACCCGATAATATTAACAGGTAATATGATCCGACCCGTTACCCATTGAGGAAAATATATTTTAAACCAATAAATAATCAAATGAAAAACATTATACTAAATAAATATATACATACCATATTATCACATTCAAAACATAAAAACGCATTTGTCTTTCAAGTATTACATATTTACATACCCAAAATAAGAGCATAATAAAAAATAAAAAATAAACATTAGAACATTACAAAATATCAAATGTTCAAAAGATTTGCAAAATTAAGGGAGTTATGTTTCAAGGTTTGGAACCTTACACATTTTCTTACAATCAAACTCTTCAATTTTCATCAATCACAATGGGAAACGGTATTGGAACTTTGGCTTGATATATTATCTTCAAGAGTTATATTGATGATATTGTTTAAGTAAAGTCTTTAATAGTTTTTTAATTAATGTAGAAGTGTGAAAAATATAGAAAAAAATATATACACGCTCGTAATGATAAGCTTTACAACTTTCGTGAAGGGCTTAACTTTGAAATGTGCCACTATAATCATATAAATCATAGATCAAAATTCAACCGTCAATTATTGTTTACATTTATGCTTTATTTTTCTCACCAAATTTTGTTCTTTCAGATTTTCTTTTTGAAAACATGATCTATTAGAGGATACAAGAAGATGAACGGTTTGGATCGCTGATATTATGTTCAGAGTTTTACCGTTAGTGAAAATATTGCTTGGTGTTTATAAAGTCTCTACAAACTATATAATATTTACTCATATTTCAATTAACCGTAAATATCAGGATGTGATATCAAAGATCTGAACCGTTCATCTTCCTACATCCCCTAGAAGATCATGTTTTCAAAAAAGAAAATTTTAAAAATGAAATTCAATATAAAGAATAAAGCCTAAACTACAATCGACTGTTAAATACAAATTTAAGGTTTATGGATTATAGTGTCAGATTTCGAAGTTGACCCCTACACGAAAGTTGTAAAACTTGTCGCTACGAGTGATTGTATATTATTGTATATTTTTTTTTACATTTCTTACACTTCTACAATAATTATTATTAATTTTATTACTTTTACACTCAAATAAAAAATACTATTCATGATGGTTTGGAGGGTTTTAAAAATCTAAACGATAATGTAACTGTAACCATTGTCTAATCGTGGAGGAATGATGAATCACGAGTGTTTATATATTCTTTCGCATTTTTCATACTTGTAGGGACGTCTTATTGCCTATACTAATACTATACCAGTTGATTTTAATTTTGGACAACAACATGTTAAGTAAAATTATCCTATTAATGATAATAAGAAACTCTCGTAAAAAAAAAAAAATGAATAAAACTTAATTTTTTTAATTTATATAGAATAATAATACAAAAATATATATTTAATATAGAATATACCAATATATACAATATGGCTATTGTATTTTATAATAAAATTTTTAGTAATTAAACTTTAAAATTATAATTTATTTTTCTTAACGGGTCGAAACGGGTTACCCACGTGTTACCCGCCCGATAATGACCCGATTAGTTATCGTGTTGACCCGAAACCCGTTATTTTCGTGTCGTGTCATCGTGTCGTGTAAGAAATTGCCGGGTCTAAGTGGAGTCAACTCCCGCTAAGCCGAAGGTAGGTTGGTGTTATCTTTAACATGCTCGAGGAATCTTAGTTATAGGCTTATATGTGGATGCAAGTTTCGTACATGGTTGAATTGATGAAATTAGACTACAAAAAAATATATATATATATTAGCGTAATTGACGAACACCCAGAAAAATGGGAGGGCGTCCAACAAAGGTTCTTCGATTCCCAAGTCAAAAGTCATTTGAGAAAAAAGAGAACTAGAGAGAGCTCTGAATAATTAGTTTCCTATTTGACTTGGCTATTTGTAGACATGAACCCTAGCAAGCAACTGGGAGGGGAGGTTGTAGGTCATATTAGGCAGACCGTAATGTCCATACTAGGCAGACTGTAACGTTCTGCTAGTGATGGTGTAGACTAGTCTCCACAATCTTGCTAGCTAGTAGTCCTAAAGGTCCCTATTGGTAAGAGCGCAGGCGTGCCAGACACTCAAAAGGAGACTCCGAAGAGTCAGCTTCCTGCCACCATTGGGTTGGATATGGGCCGGTGGCTAGACATATCATGGGCCCCAAAGCACCTTTGAACATTGAAGGTCCAAAGGTCTAATTCTCACAAGATAGACAGGTGTCACGGTCCCTCATAAAGGGCAGGCAGATGTCATGTTCCCTGAAGTAGTTCAGGGTCTGCTCACAACGTCAAGAGCAAAACCATCATAGCGAGCATATAATCCATGTGTCCTCTTATTAGATGTAGTTAATATGTGTATCCACAAATGCCCTCACATCTGCTTGTATTTAAGTAGGAAACAAAAAGATATGTACTTCCTATTTGCATAGGAATTTTCTTCCAAGACAAACTAGGTTTGCGAGCCTTAGTAGGAAAAGGTTTTCTTTTTATTTCTCACAAGAATTTAATTTAGTATATAGGAGTCACAAAATTCCTTACTCTAAATTCAGGCTTTGTGAGGAGAATTCAGAGAGAAAAATCTCGGTATGAAATTTTTCCCTCTTTCTTCTTCCTTCCCCGATTTCATCATGCATTACCGGCTCATCGGGGGCTGCCCTCTGGTACATCTCGACCCGGGCAACACGGATGTGTGCTACAAGGATGCACCAGGAGCTGCTGTTGGCTCTACCGAACTTGGGATGGAAACCGGACCCAATTGCGCATGTGCTGTTGCTAGAGCGCGCAAGCGCGAGTGGGCGGGGGTTGCAGGTGCAGGTTGCCTGGAACGGGTAGAGCAAGTCCAATTAGGCCGGTTCGGCTGACTTTTCCATTTTTTTGTTTTTGCAAATTCTCCCGTTCTTTCTAATTCAATCCAACATCAATCCATTTTCAGCATTGATATCAACAAAAGCGATATCTGATTAAATTAAGGTCTTATGAGCATCTTCAGATTTTTTTTCCCTTTCTTGGGGCAAAAAATTTAAACCAATTACTGTAATGTTTCGACATGTAAATTTGATTTACAATTATGAGCATACTTCACTGTTCACCTAAAAACTAACAAACTTCAACAATTATCATCCTAAAATTGTCACTAATCTATACTATTATTAAGAGAACCATTCTTGTCAACTTTTTGCCAGTTTTTTTTCCTATTACCTTCACTTTTGATACACAATACCACTGTTCTAAAAATCCCCGCCTAGCACCGCCTAGGCCCCGCCTAGGCGCTAGGCGGCTGGTCACCGCCCCGATTAATGCCTAGACCGCCTAGGCATCCGCCTAGCCCATTCAGACCTGCTGAGGCGCCCGCCTAGACCGCCTAGGCACTCGCCTAGCCCGCCCAGACCCGCCTAGACACGCCTAGACATGCCTAGACACCTGCCTAGGTTGCAACTCACTTAGATAAAAAATATATAACTTTCATTTTGCATTTTATTATTTCCAATAAATTGTAAGAGACTTGTTGAATACTTAAATAAACACACATTATATGTTTGCTCCCTATGTTTTCATTATGTTCCAATACTTCATAATATATATGTCATTCTATTTTCTAGTTTATGACGAAATTATGTATATTTTAAGTATAAATAGACACTTATTTACACGAAATAGAATAGATTTACTTAAATCCGCCTAGTCCGCCTAGTCGCCCGCCTAGGCGCTAGACCCCATCCCGCCGCCCGACTAGCGCCTAGCGCCTTTTAGAACCTTGCACAATACTTACATAAGGAGGGCAAAATAGTAATGATGTAATATTAAGATAAAATATGCACTTATTAAAAGAAATTATCTTACCATCATTTTTTCACTTTTTAAAATTTAAAAAAATAATCACATTTTTTAATAAAAAACAAAAATAAAATGAAATTGTTCACACACAATAAATGTGTGCTTATCAGCTAGTTTTCATAATGTGAAGCGACAAGGATAATCTGTACACGTTAGAAATCTAGTTGAGTATCGATTACCCGGGCAAACAAGACTATCAAATAACAAAAATGTGTAAGAGCTCATTCGGGTAAAAACATTAAATTTAAAGAACTTTAACGAAAAACTATCGATAATGTTCACTTTAACGAAAAATCATATTTTTACACTAAAAAATCAATCCTGGTACTATACACTATAACTTTTATTTTGTCTTTTTATCATTTCATTAGTCTTCCTTTAAATTTTACCTTAAGACAGAAAAATAAGATAAGATATAAAAACGGAAAAAGCAGCCACAATTATTAATGACATATAAAAAGCTCCGATATATTAATAAAACGGAAGTTCTCCTAGTGAAAATTCCAATTACCTCAACAGCAATAGAGCAAAAACTTTAAACAGTCATCAAGTAGCACAAAAACTGGAAAACAACACAGTAACATCCATCTTTCAACTTTAACAAAACTTAGATGACTCGACCACGGATTATGCTGCAATAGATGGCTTTGAAGCAGCAGAGAGCCTGGACCTCTTCTTGGCCAAGCTCTCACTTCGGCGATCCCTCTGCTCCTTCAATCTTGATGCAAGGAGCTTCTGGTACTCAGCAGCCTCAGACTTGGCCTTTGCAACCCTCTTCTTCTTGTCTGCAATTCTAGCTCTCTTCCTTTGCAGGGTCAATGGAGTGACCAGTCTCTGGATCTTGGGGGCCTTGCTGACCTCCTTACCTGCGGAACCAGATGGGATAACCGAGTTGAAAGAGCCACCAAACCAAACAACTTAAATGTAACACATTACTACTTAAAATTAACATATTACAATAACAAGATTGCTTATGAATCCAACAGTCTAAAGGTACAAAATTTCAGCACCACCAGAGACGGGAAAAGATATTAACTACACCTATGCCACATGTAGATTCTTATAATATGTAAGTCAACAAACAATAATTTTCTATCTAAGGATTCAAAGGCAATCTTTAGAGAATAGTTTCCTCATATAAGGATCCTGGCAGTTTGTCAAACACATGAGATACAGTATGACGATGCATGGCAATCTTTAGAGAATAGTTTCCTCATATAAGGATCCTGGCAGTTTGTCAAACACATGAGATACAGTATGACGATGCATCAAAGTGTACAATTTAAGCAGCCAAATCACCGAAACATGAGCAAACAGAATGGCAACAACTAAGAAAGCTTACCCTTTTTGTTTGTGAATGTTCTACGGTACGTGTTGACATACTTGCGAACATCATCTTCTTTTGAGAGGTTAAAGAGTTTGCGGATCTTAGATGCCCTCTTGGGACCTCTCATCCTAGGCTTCTCAGTGTCGGTCAAACCAGGAAGGTCATTGTCACCCTTCTTCACAATGACCAGGTTCAAAACAGAGAGGTCAGGGCTGACAATGCACCCACGCACAGACTTCCTCCTCCTCTCACCATTTCTCCTTCCATAACCACGGAAGCAAGGAGTTCCTGACCAAATAAATTTACCAGGTTAGGAAAAATGAAGACAAGCTTCTGGGAAATTTATTCATGAATGGAACAAATACTGATATTAAGCATGAGTTTCTAACAACCTCTGTGGAGCAAGAGGCGAACACGTCCAGGGGTCAACACTCCCTGCTTCATGGGGAAACCTTGCTTGTCACAGCCTCCCATGATCTTGAAAACATAGCCCTTAAATTCCTGTTTCACAAATAATAGCCATTCAAAAAACTTGAAACCCAAATGAAGAAGCACGAAAAAGACAGAAAAAAGTGCAAGTTGTATACCTCTCCAAGAGCATCTCCGCTGACCTCCTGGGAGATTCTCTTGTCAAAAAAGGCACGCCTACACAATAGCAGAAGCAAATAAAATCAAAACCTTTGCCCAATGAAATGACTAAACAACTGCTAATTTAAAATATACAAGCCAAAATCTAAGCAAACTGTTTCTGGGAAAGAATCGGAAATAAAATGCTAACATTCAAATCAAAGTTTTAAATTTCAAAACCTAGCGTTCACAAAAAAACACCAAAACAAAAAAAAATTCACAACAAATCTGATATACAAGGCAAATATTCAAGACCAAATGTAAACAAAAAGTAACCCAATAATCCAATTTAACATATGCAACAAATATCAGAAATGCAAAGCAAATATTCAAGGCGTTCAAGCTAGACACAAACATACTCAAATCGTCGAAAACAGCGGTACAAAAAATTAAAATCATGGATAAAATTGCATAATAAAAAAAATCACATCATTTCAAGAAAACCCAGATGAAAAAAGGCGTTACAGTTTGTGGTCATCGTCGATTTCTAGCTTCTTCTGGCACCCAGTGGTGGGGTTGGCGATGTTGAACTGCACAGTAAACAGGGATTAGGAGTCAGCGAAATCGGAGAAGGAAGAAGGAGAGAGAGGAAAAGATGGGAATTGGGTGGAGAGAGAAACCTTCATGTTTGGGTCTCAGATTGCAGAGGCGGCCGCGCAACTGAGAGAGAAGGAAGATTGGCGGAAACTATATTGCGCTCTCTCGCTTGCTCTAGGGTTTTGAGTGGCGAGCGATGGGAATTTTATACTCTGCAGTTTTGTGTGGTTTGTGGGGTTTAATGCGGACGCTGTCGCAATTTTTGGGATTAAGGCCCAAACATATCGGCTATTGGAAATTGGACTTAGCTCATTTGCATTACAAGCCCAATAAGCGATATTCTAAAATTTTAGGGTTTTTTGTTTCACAACAGTTTTTTAAGGTTTTTATTTTTACCCAAAAAAGAAAAGAAAAAAAAAAAAAAAGCCCCAGAGAACGATAATACTCGAACTGTTTTTTTTTTTTTTTTTTTTTTGGACAAGTTCATTTCATTATAAGCAAAAAAAAAATTATTAGTGTCTTTTGTGCAAATTCCTCTTTTGTGTTATCGAGTGATAGTTGTAGATATCGTTGGGTAAACATTATTAGTGTTTAAATATTCATGTGTAAACTAGAGATAGAAATTTAGTACGCTTTGTTGGATTAGGCTCATGGAAGCCAATGAAGGCTCACTAGAAGCAGATGCCTCCACTTAAGTAATTCGTTTGTTAAGTTGCAGACTACAATTATATAATATACACATGTTATCTTTGAAAAAAAATATATGTATCTAATATCCAACATACTTTTATACAACTTATACTTCATATCAAATATTATCTGAGCAAAATTGCTCTTGTTCTGTCATTAAAACAAAAAAAACTCATCTTCAGCTTATCATGTATTAATATTTTTCTATTCACTTTGTCACTTTCCGCTACTAACTGAAATTTTTGTAACATTTGAATTGTGATACATCATCATTTGAAATCATTCCTATTATCATATTGGGTATAAGTCATACTATAATAAGATTTTCTTAGTTGTTTTTTGGGTAGTCCCCACTAAAAGAAATTTCTAGCTCCGTCCCTGATTAGGCTTATCGCTTATGCGCTTATTGTAATTAGTGAAGGACTCCTAAACTTTTAGATGGAGCACACAAGAAGTTAGGCTTATGCATTTTTATAAATTCACCAACTGAAAATATAAACATAAGGCATTAAGCGAAAAAAAAAGATCACGCAAAGTTCTATTATCCCTTTTCTCTTTCTCACGTCTTTTATTTTTTTTGGGTGTTAGCCATACATCCATTTATTTCTCGCACACCCCTTTTGAATTTATATATATTTTTAATTAATTGAATCCGATAATTGAAATTTAAAAAGTCGGTAGAAGGTAAAAAGGGGTACATAAATAGCATTGCTTGTTTTTTCTCTCTAATTTTGCTCTACAACAAGACATGTTTTTAAAAGAAAGTGTATGTCTTGCACATTTGCAATATGACACTGAAGTTCTGCTCATAGAGCTTTTTCTTTTTTGGGGTATTCATCATTTTACCTCCTGAACTTGTAAGGATTGGCCAATTTCCTCCCTCAACTTTAATTTTGGCTAAATTCTCCCCTCAACTCTCATAATTGGTCAATTTCCTCCCTCAACTTTAATTTTGGCCAATTCCCCCCTCAACTCTCATAATTGGCCAATTTCACCTCTCTGGTCTTCTCCAAAGATGAAAAGGTAACTCTATGATCACATGATTTACATCCCAATTAATTACTCTATGATCAAAGGGGGGAAATTGGCCAATTATGAGAGTTGATGGGAAAATTGGCCAAAATTAAAGTTTATGAGGGGAATTGGCCAATTATGAGAGTTGAGGGGGGAAATTAGCCAAAATTAAAGTTGAGGGGGGGAATTGGTCAATCCTTACAAGTTCAGGAGGTAAATTGATGAATACCTCTTCTTTTTTTATTGCATACAATCGGGTTGTACTCGTGGACATTCTCTTTAATTTTATTGTTCTTTTTATATATATATATATATATAGGAATCCTTTCACAAGAGGGATAAAAAATGGGGATACTCTCTTGACCGTTGGATTTGACTTTAATGAAATTGTGTGGTTGAGATCGTGTGGTCTGTGTTTTAATCTCAACCACACAATTTCATTAAAGTCAATCCAAAGATCAAGAGGGTGTCCCCATTTTTCTAAAAAAATAAAGATCCTCTTGGTAAGGGCATGTATATATATATATATGATATCAAACAACGTAACAGTAATTCGTTCCGTCCATCTGCTAAGCCCCAAAAACCACATCACCATCACAACCCTCTTTGATGGTTATCCTCAACTTACGTCTATATATTGTATCAATTTATTTTCAGCTCCATATTATCAATATTGTGAGAATTTGGCTTAGCCTCACAGTGAACTAATAATAATATGGTTCAATTTTATTTTTGGTTAGCATCGAACCAAAGCTATTTATCTTATAAATAAAGAAAAATACCAGTAAACCATAATATTAAGTGACACACGTCTAGTGCACATCAATGATTGGGAGCACCGCTATTTTTTGTTGGTGTCTTTGTAAGATAGTTACTAAAAATTTCTCAACCTTTTTGTCTCCTCCAAATCATATATGTATTTCACGAGGTTGAATTAAATAAATTAAACGAGAATCAAAATATATAAATAAAATATGACATGCACGAGGAGAAAACGATGTGCCGCTACCATGGACTGGTTGGTCTCAATATTTGCTCATAATATTTTTGCACATTCATATATTTCCTTAAAAAAACAACTATTTCGTTACACATTTGACCATGTGAAGGTTAAGGCTCTGCAAGAACAGAAAGAAAATGTTCCAACGAACACATTACACAGAGCAATGAGCAAAAAATATGTTCCAACGAGCACATTGCACAAAACAATGAGCAAAAAATATGTTCCACCTCACTAGAATCCGACCAAAAAGGACGGAGGAGATGTGAACTGAAACCAGAGTCGCTCGAAGATCAATCGAGCTTCCTTGTTCATCCAAGGGGTTCAAATGGGGGAACCCTAGAACCGAAGGGGCATTCAGTCGCTAGGTTTCTCAAGGATTCTCGCATTCAAGTTAAACTCATCTAGTTCAAATAGACTCTATACAATAATTTTCCAATTTAGGGTAGTAATTTGTGTTGGCAAGTTCTGTTCTCATCAAACTTGTTTAATTAATCGTGTCAGATGACTCGATAACAATCAAACTCGTTTACCAGTCGAACCATGTTCAAAGAAATCGTGACAAAATATAACAGCAAGTCATCTGCAACAAGTACAATACATCTGATGAAACATATCATACAGCTGGGTTTTCCTTCAAAAACTCATAGGTACCTACTGCTGCTAGGTAATAGAGTAACAGATGGGGGATTGGTGTCAATTTTGCACCTAGTACTGTAGTACATATCAATTCACAAATCAAACCTAAACAAAAGCAACATACAATCTTCAGCCAAGAAGCAGGCATTTCAAACAAAGGAATAACTTTTTTCTTAAGTGCTTATGCAATATAAGTTCTGGATCATGCTAACCAAATTCTAGCTTCTGAAAAATACCTAAAAGATAAGCAATTAACAACCACAGAGTTCATCAAACCTTACCATCCTACCCAGAAAATAAAAAATAAAAAAACCTAATGATTGGGGCCTAAAAGCGCCAGCAGAAACTCCCTGTAATGCCCAGAAGTCTCCGAATGAACCGCATCATTCAACGTCTTCCCGTACTTCTTCAAATACTCCGCCTTTATAAACTGCATATCGATTTCGGCCCTCGAAACGATCACCCTCAGGAGAGTACTGTCGTCTGTCCCCAAACCCTTCATCGCCCGGTGCAAAACCTTCGCAAAGTATCTCCCGGGATGCTCGGCGCACTGCAAGATAGTCAGAAGTGCATGCTCAAAGTACCCAGATGTCTCCTTCTTCACCGCCTTCTTCAGCGAGCTACCGTACATGTTATGGTAGGCGGCGCTCACGGTGGCCAAGTGGGCGCTGCTCCGCCCGCTGAATATCTGCACAAACACCTTCTCATCAGTTCCCAGTCTCTTCTCCCCGGCGCGGAAGAGAGCTTTAGCGTCATGCTCCGCCGCCGCCCTGTCGACCTCCAAACCCTCGTACCGCGGCGTCGCCACGTAAGCGAGGAGGAGCTTTTTGTGGTCCCCGGAGGTGTGAAGCTCGATGTCTTGCTCGAGGTAAACCCCGAACGCGGAGAAGTAGATGTTCTTGAAGTGGAGGATCTGAGATGGGGTTCTGGAGCAGATGACTTCGGTGGCGGCTCTGAGGTCCGCGATGCCGCCTCCGGCCAGAGCCTGGCGGATGATGGTGGCGTCCCGGGTTGGGGGGTCGTGCATCCAGAGGAGGACGGACCTCTTGGTGTTGCTGCTGAGCTCGGAGGAGAGGCGCTTGGCGAGGTCCTCGTGGTACATGGTTTTGTACTCCTGTTTGATGTAGGCTCGCTGGGTGGCGTCGCGGTGGGAGAGGATGTTGATGACGGCGGATGTGTCGCAGCCCAACCCTTTGAAGGCGCGGTGGAGGCTGATTGCGTCGTCCCTGGGGGTGGTTAGCACCGGCGGTATGGTCACAGAGGCCATTGATTTTGTTTCTGCAACTAGAATCGATGAAATTTTGAGACCAAGTTTATGAATTGTGGGATTAAATTGGAAAATATTGAGATAATATAAAGAGGTGATCCACCAAATGAAGGAACAAATTTTAATCTGAGAAGGAAAGGGAAAGGGAGGTCAACGTCTATCAACTTTAATATACAGGTCATGGAGTAGGAGAGATTTTTGAACGTTGTTGTTATATAAATGATAAGATAATAGCATAAAAAATAAAAAATTTCATCATTTACATAAAAAAAAAAATGTACTGTATCATTCGTATCCTCGTTACAATTAAAAATTTCTTTACGAGAAATTTGCTGACATAGGTCACGAGTGCACGCAACCAACTTTTGGGTAGCATTCAATGCAAATTACATACAAAATTCATCATACATGGTGCAGTAGTTTAACCTTCGGTTTAATCATATGTTTGCAATTCGTTACACGCATGCGCGTACAATCGATTAACTTGAACGGTATCAGTGAGCATACACATTTTTAAAATCTATTGGGACAGCGGATTTGATAGCACTTTTTATGTCATAATCATAAAATTCTAAAAAATTTATATAATATATACGTTCTCATCGTGAGAAGGGTTTTGACTAAAATATATCATATATGTCTTAAAGAGCAGGGTAAACATAGTTCAAATTTTTCTAAAAGGACAAGAAATTCAAATTCAAATTCAAATCGAATCGAATTAATAAATAAAAGCAGATAAAACCAGTTTTCTCACTGCTCTGTATGAATTGAATTATGTTGCTGGTTCAAATTTGAAAGTAGGATTCTCTCCCTTCTTTTTTCCTTCCCATTCCTTCATCTTCCCTCTCGTCCTAATTGAACGGTTACGGTTAAGCCACGTCAACATCTTATATTAATTTTTTTATAGAAAGAGAAAGATAAAATAAAGAATATAAGAAGAGATGATGAAAAAAAGATGAAAATAAGAGAAGAAAGAATCATAATCCTAAAAATTTGTCCATATTCATTAATGGCGCGTTTACGTAACCGTAATGAAAATAGGAGGAATTGAATTGAGGAGGAATTGGAATGAGGAGAAGTCAGAATCGGATTCCTGTTGAAACTGTTTACTTAAATGTTCTGAAATCGGAATAGAATTCATAAAACTATTTACTAATTCAGCAGAATCAGAATATAAACCAGTATGATTACTAAAATGCCCTTGTTCCAAATCAAATATGTATTAATGCTAGCCAAGATAGTGTAAGCCACCATGATTTGCGTATATTGTTTATAACCTGCTCTTTGTGCTCGATGTTACTTGAGCTATACTTAGGCGTGCTCATTTTGTTCTTAGGATGGTGTATGTTATGAACAGTTTGAAATTCCATATGGTGGAATGATACAGTTTTATAAATATGTTAGACAACATAACAACTATTCAGCTTGTGTTTTAGAGAGTGAACTGATGTAAATTTTCCATATCTTTGGTGGTATCAGGGCAGTCTCAGCCACCATGCCACATTTAAGTGTTTCTTGAAGTTATTGATTCATGGAATACTTCCAATGACTGGAGTTGTTTTGTGAGCCATCGTTTGTCGGTTGTTAACCAGAAGATGGAGGAGAAGTCTATCACAAAGGAGTCTCAGAGTCAGAACCGCTACTCCAAAGCTGCAAAGGACTGGGGCTGGCATGAATTTTGGAAATAATAAAATTAATTGAGGGCATAAGGGGAAGAAAGTTAGCATTCTGATTGCCCCAAGCCATCCGGAATCCTAATACCTGCCTTTTGTTAGGAATCCAAATCAGCCAAATATTGGAATTGGATTCCAAAATTTATGTGGGATCCGCTAAATTTTGATTCCTCCAAATTTGGTAAACACCGGAGTATACCGTAATCAAAATTCAATTCTGTTTCTTAATTCCGATTACCCTTACGTAAACGCGTTATGATTGTTCTATGTAAAAGGTTGTTACTTTTTTTAGGCATGGAATTCACGTTTATAGAGGAGGGGCCACATCAATAATTGGATTAGTTGTATAAAAAGACCTTGTCAGTTTCAACCTTATTTTTTGGGTGAAGAAAGCTTCAACTTGTTAACGATGCTAAGTGGGGGTGGGGGGGGGGGGGGGGGGGGGGTCTCGCACGAGAAATCTCTTAATTCATTTACCCAAAAAAATTTGAAGGACCTGATAGGTGCATTATTTACCATATTTTCATATTAATTATCCCTAAGTTTTGTTAAGGAATTTGTCTTAAAAGAACCTTAGTACTTTCCTTTTCTCAATTTCAGCCAATCTGCGCACTTAGGACGTTTTTGGTGACAATTCGACTTTCCGTAGGAGTTTTGATGCAAGGCCCATTGGAGAAGGAAGCTAAGAGGCTGAAGGTCGTTGTGTCCGAATTTCATAATTTTCCATGGAGCCAATCATCCCAGTTTCATAAATCAATCCCGCAGAAGTTGTTTGCCAGTCAGAATTGCGCAGCTGTGGGAGAATGAAGATTTGGAGGCTGTCCCGATTTTTCCTAGTGGCGTGCAATATATTCTTGGAAAGATAAGAGATAATGCTACGTTTCCCATATTTTTACAGAATTTTGCAGGAGATAAATCAACCTCAAATCTGGCGTGCAAGCCAGATGACGTGTTTCCCAAGTCAAGAAGGATTCTTTCCTAGTTTGTGTCATTAATTGTTTAGGAGTTTGTTTTCTTTTAGGAGAGTTTCTCCCAGACTTTTTAGGGTTTCTCTAGCATAAATAAGGTCCCTAAGATATCCAACCACCCGGCATCCTTTACACCATACGACACCATTCATTATATCCGCAAGTTGTGAAGAAGAGCTTAGGGACGTGCTTTGCCATGGATTCCGGGTTCTATCTTTCTTTTATTTTTATTTCTATGTGTAACTAAACTACTTTTCTAAGGTTTATGATGAAGCCATGACATGATTATTCCCGAAGTATCTTGTTGATTATTATCTGATTATATGCCATGTTTAGTTCTTAATCTTTGTGCTTAATCTATTCTAGTTTCGCATGTTCTTGTGACTGGCCATCATTGTGAACTTGTTTCTAGATAATTAGATAAATCTAAGAGTATAACCAATATTAATTAGATTTATTGGAACTAAGATTGGGAAGAGTAGACAAACTAGTGAGGATAACCAATATCAAACTAGTCCTACTTGGTTGACACAATTCTTCAATGCTTAATGGGTTTTTAAGTGTTTAAATGTATGCCTAACCAATAGGATATAGTTGTCTCATATTGACACACGAGTTGATGCCTAACCAATAGGATTAATTCATATATTAGAAAGAACAACCTTAAACATTGGTATGGTAATTGGATAGTAAGCAATTTGGAGAAAAGGGAATAAGATTGTCATTGGTGGATTCATAAGCTTAGGCTTTCATCATATTAATCTCTTTCAACATTCATTTGTTGCGTGTTTTTTTTTGTTATTCATATTACTAGTTTAATTTTAAGTTAAAGTTTCAATTATTTTCTTTTCATACTTAAATACTCAATCATTCGTTCCTAGTTAAGTTAAGTTTCACGTAGTCAACTGGTTGAATTGGTATTAAAGCAATCTCTGTGGGATCGACCTCGTATTTGCGTTTATTTCTACAATTGATTCGTGCGCTTGCGAGTTTAATTTGGTTTAAATTAATCTATTATTTAGGTTAGTTTAAATACACATCAAGTTTTTGGCGCCGTTGCCAGGGATTGCCCCTTAATCCCAACTCTGCTTGTTGATTACACTTTACTTAATTGATCGTATTTGCATATATTACTACAATTGATTCGTGCGCTTGCAAGTTTAATTTGGTTTAGATTAATCTATTATTTAGGTTAGTTTAAATTTACATCAGGACCCATGACACCTTTTTTGGTTGAAATAAACGATTCATAGAAACAGAAGGGCACCAGGCCAAACAACAGACAGAAAGCTTCCCCGCAAGCCTAGGGAGCCAAGATAAACAAGACACAATGCGACGCTGATGAGTTAATTTCATATTATATATTTTACCCTATTCTTAGGATGTTTTGGTAATTATTTTGGTATAATTTTGATACTTTGATTTATATTTTCAATATAGGACATCCGACTTCCTCTAAAGAAAAACATGAACAAATGGATGAATTTTGGAGTGATTCAAATTGGAGGACATTCGTATGTCTCTTGGCGTGTTCATGTCAAAATTTGGGATTTTTCTATCAAGAGGTTATTTTCTAGTGATGGAATTAATGAGCAGTGCGCAGTGTTGGAATAGTGATGTTTTGGGCTTGATCTAGATTTTTGGAGCCCAAGATGACCTCGGATGGGTTCGTGCCTACTGGAGATGTGTTCAGAACGTCCTGATCTTCAAAACAAGCTATCATGGGCCGGATTTGGAGGATATATGAGGCTAAAACGTGGCTGTACAGTTACCTGGCAGATTTTCCTAGCTTAATTAGGACTCTATTTTCTATTTTTATTTTATTATTATTTAGTTTCCTAATTGGTGTTGAATCCCACATCGGCCATACAAAAAGAATAGTAGTAGTTTAAATATCCTAACCCCACTTTAACTAATACCGAGGCCTTTTGTGATAAAACCCCACACCTTACGGATTGTGCAGGTGGTAATTACCAAGTTGGGGACAATATCGGTGTTGTTGGAAGTGGGCAGTATGGCCTGTCTCTCTGATAATTCTACACGGTATCAGAGCCAGGGAGTGGGACCCGTAATGTACTGCCACGTGATGGGTGGGTCCCCTTAGCCCCACGCGATGATGGTGGGTCCCTTGGCCAGCGTGTAGGGTGAGTCCCCTTGGCTCCACGTGGTTGTCGATGTGTGGATCTCCCACGTGTGACCCACTAATTGGGTGCTACGTGAGGGCGTGTTGAATCCCACATCGGCCATACAAAAAGAATAGTAATAGTTTAAATATCCTAACCCCACTCTAACTAATACCGATGCCTTTTGTGATAAAACCCCACACTTGACGGATTGTGTAGGTGGTAATTACCAAGTTGGGGACAATATCGGTGTTGTTGGAAGTGGGCCGTATGGCCCGTCTCTCTGATAATTCTACAATTGGAACAAGAGAATACAATTTTAGGGTTTGTGCCGCTGGCTTTTAGGGGTGTATTTAAGGTTTTAGTCAGCCCTAGTTTTAGGAAGACGCTTTCTTTTATGCAACTTTGGAGACAGGGAGAATTGCTAGGGTTTTTGGAGATTTTCTACTTTAAGGTGTTTTCATTCTTTTTATTCTTAATGTTATTTTCTATGATTTTAATTATGATTATGCGTAACTAATTTTCTGTTTGCTAGGGCGAAGCCTTGAACCTTAGCATGAATATGTGATTTTTATTTAATTGCTTATGATTGATTGCATGCATACTTTGAATTATTGATCACCGTGATTAAAACTATCTAATTGTCTTAATGCTTGATCACCATTAGGATCTTTAGAAAAGTAATTTGATGCAATTTTGGTCGGAAGGTTCCCTGAAATTGACGCTGGCTTCTTATGATTAGTAATTGTAATTTCACTTAAGATGAACACCACATCTTAAGGGTTGCATGGTTTTTCAAAGGGTTTTCATAAAACTTAATGAGTCTCTCATGTTTAGATTTGATCTGAACGTTCGGATGGGTTGTATGTTAGATATACGTTCTATGTTGGAGGTTCCAAGTAGAATATAAATTAAGAAAACCTAACCTTCAAAGTGGCATGTGTAGATCATAAGTAATTGGTAAAAATGTATAAGATTGCTAGGTGATGGTGGAACCCTATGCTTTTATAAATTGATATTTTAAAAACTGTTCTCTTTTCCTTCATCTTTAGCATTGCAGTTTAGTTTACTTTTATTAATTAAATTCGTTTTAATTTAAGTAGGTCATAAAATCATTCATCCCAACTTTCTATTGTACAATAATTAATTGGAATTTGATTTGCTTTGAATTATTTAATAATCCATGTTGAGAACGACCTTGCGAGAACCATTTATACTACAACATCCTTGTCATTCTTGCAAGTAATATAGGAGTTTTTAACCCTTTTGCGTGTGTGGTAAATTCTCTATCAAGAAATTGGCGCCGCTTCCGGGGATTATTTAAAATAATTCGTTCGAATTAGATTCTGCATTAATTATTTTTGTACATATAAAAAAAAAATTCGTTTTCATTTTATTTTTACAGATTACAGCAGTACATTGCAGATTACAGAGACAATCTGCGCATGGTCAGAACTGGTTCAGCAGTGCAGAAATTGTTTCCTTTTGATCCAGAACCTGAGCAATCTTTAAGGAGGAGATGCAGGGAACAAAATCTGCAGTGGGTTCCTTCACTGTAGGGTACTTTTCTGCAGTCTTTATTTTATGGGGACCTGCACAGTTAAGAGACAATGGCTTTTGTTACTCCAGAGGCTGGTGACCCTTTGGGCGATTCTTTAACAGCTCATGTCACTAACATACCAAGTTGCATTACTTATCCGGAAGTGGAGGAAAGGTCTACATTCAAAATAAAGCAGCACATGCTGAATATTCTACCTACATTTCATGGGTTATCAACTGATGATCCTAACATGCACATTGCATAATTTTTAATGGGATGTAAGAATATTTTGGTGAGAGGATTTTCAGCCAAATCTATTAAGCTCCATTTATTTCCATACACTCTGAAAGATCAAGTAAGGAGATGGCTCCTCACACTTCCATATGGATGCATTACAACTTGGGCCCAACTCAGTGAAAGATTTTTAAACAAATATTATCCAGCCTCAAAGACTCTTGACATGAGAACTCAAATTTTATCTTTTGCCCAAAAACCAAATGAAGAGTTTCATGAAGCGTGGGAACGGTTCAAAGAGTTGATTAGAAGATGTCCACATTCTGGTATTAATACTACCGATCAAATGCATATATTTTTCAGAGGGTTAAATATGACTACAAAAACTCTTGTCAATGCTTCATGCGGAGGTTCATACAAAGATAAAAATGCACAAGAGGCTTGTTTATTATTTGAAAAAATGGCAGCAGATACACAACAATGGGCAGTAGAGCAGCCGCATTCTAGGTATGTTTTTGAGATGTCTAATGGGCCTCCATATGTGTTGACACAAATTGAAAAACTGGAGAAAAGGTTTGATGCAAAATTTGACATGTTGTTACAAAGATTTTCAAATTCACAGGTTGCTGTACAGCAGCCCTTACCAGCTGCTTGCAGCATTTGCAGCATTACAACCCATGATTTTTTGAGCTGTCCACATAAAGATGCTTATCCAGAGTTTGCAGTAGAACATGTTAATACATTTAATAATTTTCAGCGTCCCCGATATGACCCATATTCAAATTTCTACAACCCGGGCTGGAGAGATCATCCTAATTTAAAGTGGGACAAAGATCAGCATCTCAGACCACAATTTCAACAATAGGTACAACAACCTGCTGCACCTAAGGTTGCTTGGGAAGTTGCAATCGAAAAATTAGTAAATACTACCAGTCAAGAAATCCAAAATATGCATGCAACAACGAAAAATATGGAACAACAAATGGGGCAGATTGCGTTGTAGGTTTCAGAAAAAGCACCGGGTACATTTCTTAGTCAAATAATACCTAATCCAAAAGGACGCGAAGATTGCAACGCTATACGGACCTTACGGTCTGGCAAAAGTTATGACAACAGACATGAAAATTGTGCTGGAAATTCGCGGGTAGCAGAACAGCCCCAAACTAAATTTGCAATTTTTGAAGATTCTAGGCAACCACTAGAAAGATCAGAAAATACTGCACAAGCTACCACAAAAACTGTTGAACGTGTTTATGTGCCTCTAATGCCTTATCCTAAAAGGTTGAAGCCTAAAGCTAAAGATCAACTAGGGCTGGGTTCGGTTTTTTACCAAAACTGAAACCGAACCGAAATTTCGGTTCGGTTCAAATTTTGTTCGGTTCGGTTTCGGCCCGGTTTTTTTTTTTTTTTTTTCATAGATTTTGTTTTTCTTCAACAGCAAAAAAAAATCCCTAAGAAAACAAAGTTTGCAACCATTTTGTAATACATCTTCCAGTGGAGTATAAATAAATTCAGAGGATTAAATTAAGATCTTAATGCCCTTTCCCACAACAGCTATTTCCCTCAGATTCACTGCTTCAATAGCTCCGAACATAACAAGCTTGAACAATCAGCCCCAAAGCTCGTAATCACTAAAGTATTATCAATCTTTTCGAGAGCCTCTGCAAGCACATTCAATGTCTTTAGGAAACGGAAAAAATGTTTATTAGGAATCCAAATAGCATCACTCATTTGTTATTCAAAATGTCAGTTCTATGAACAGATAAAACTTCATTCTACTGGGATAAAAGTATGATTCAATAAAACAAAATAAATATCATAAACCAGATTTTACAGACAACTACCTAACAATTCAAAGAAGAATGTCTTACTAAACTAAAAACATATCAATTCAAATGTGTCTGAGAAATCATACCTCTTCTTTATTCCCCCAACTATCATAAGTAACGAAGTACCCATCCACGGGCAAGCCTCGAGCCTCCTCTCCGGGTGCCGATCCACAGGCAAGCCTTGAGCTCCTTCTCCTCCAGCTCCGCCAATGAGATTAAAGACGAAATTAACCAATGCCTCAGAGTCTCGACAAAGTTCTTGTAATCTAATGGAGTAGGAGGAGCTTCAAATCTTACAAAACAAGGGAAAAGAATAAGGATAGAAGGAGAAAAGATGAAAACTGAGGAAGCAGAGAGGAAGAAAGCAGCGGAGGGGAGAGAGAAAGAATGCGAGAAGAGATGAAAACTGAAATAGAAGTGACAGCTAGGGTTTGTAAACTTCATAAATTTTATAAAGCATTAAAGATTAGAATGCATATAAATATTTTATTGGTACAAATACATTAACACAAAGCCTACAGACAAGTTGGTTTGAAGTGACTATCCCCAACCTGGAAGGAAAGGGTTTCGAACCCTTAAGCCACTAGGTTTAAGCATTTATATATGATTTTTCATATTTTCGGTTCGGTTCGGTTTCCGAACCTCAAAAACCGAAACCGAACCAACCAGATTCGGTTTGGTTCGGTTTGACAACTTCAGTTCGGTTTTTTTCGATTCAGTTTTTTTCGGTCTCGGTTCGGTTTTCAGCCCTGTTTTTTTCGGTTTTCGGGTTTTCCAACCCACCCCTAAGATCAACAGTTGACAGATTTTATGAAGACTTTGGCTAAAGTTCAAATTAATCTTCCATTAATTGATGCAATCAAGAACATTCCATCTTATGCCAAGTTTTTAAAGGACGTTTGCATAACGAAAAAGAAGCTTGTGGATTTCGAAAAAGTAATTCTAACGGAACAGTGCAGTGCAGTCTTATTGCATAAATTGCCACCAAAGAAGAAAGATTCGGGGAGTTTTACTATCTCTTACACCATTGGAAATTGTAATTTTAGTAGTGCTTTAATTGACTTAGGTGCTAGTGTAAACTTAATGCCTTATTCTGTTTTTAAACGTTTAGGTGAAGGAGAGCTGAAGCCAACCTCTAGCATTATTCAATTGGCTGACCATTCAATTACCTATCCTAGAGGCGTCATTGAAGATGTTATTGTTAAGGTTGACAATTTATATTTACCAGTTGATTTTATGGTGTTGGACATGGATGAGGATTTGACAACACCTATCATTTTGGGCCGGCCATTCTTAGCAACAGCCCGGACTCTTATTGATGTTGAAGCAGGAACATTAACATTTCGGGTTGAAGATCAAACAGGTTGTTTTTAGGTTGTTTGAAGCCACCACACATCCAGGTGATAAGCAAGAATGCATGCGTGTTGATGCTGGTTTATCTCGGGCCAAATTTATGAGCAGATCATCAACTGACCATCTGTCCATAAAGCCTCCAAATTTGACTCGTGATTGCATAAGTCTTAAACCACAGCAGCAAATGGTGCTACATGGTGACCAGCCGATTAACATTAAGAAAAAACATAAAAGTTTGCCAGGCAACCCAAATTTTAAGAAAATATAGCCTGGTGGAAAGGTGTGGTTGTTAAATTCCAATTTCAAGTTAATTCCAGGGAGACAAGAGTCCTGGTGGAAATGCCCTTATATGGTTAAGCAGGTTTTTCAAAACGGTAATGTGGACATTGAACCAGAGGGCAGGAGTTGTGTGCTCAAGGTCAAGAAGTATCTACTAAAGCCATTCCTAAGGAAGTTTAGTGCACGCGAGTCACTGACTCTGAATGAACCGGTGATTTGACCACCAGGCTTCTGCGACGTCTAGCTACAGACTTAAAATAAAACACTTGTTGGGAGACAACCCAATTTTTCTAAACTCTTTCCTTATTTTATTTTTCGTTTGATTTTTTTATTTTATTATTAGTTAAATTTCTAGATGCATTTACATACCTAAGTTTTAATAAATAAATAAAAAAAAACGTGAAAA
Source organism: Cotoneaster glaucophyllus (assembly GCA_036320875.1). Taxonomy (NCBI): domain Eukaryota; kingdom Viridiplantae; phylum Streptophyta; class Magnoliopsida; order Rosales; family Rosaceae; genus Cotoneaster; species Cotoneaster glaucophyllus. The sequence continues at coordinate 39,999,565 of CM070073.1, forward strand.
ATCCAAAAATATTTTGCTTTCTTTATTTACGTAGTTGATTTTAGCTCTGTTTTTAATTTTCACATATATTGGTTAATTGCAGGTTGCACACATGGAAAATAAGGAAAAATAGAGAGATTATCCTACACTGGAATCATGCACCCAGCAGCAAGTCTACATTCACATTAACCACATCTACACTATGTTTGAATTTAAAGCAGTTATCATGATAAAAGTTGCATCTACACTATGCTGGAATTTAAGGCAGTTATCATGATAAAAGTTACAAGTTTGGGGTGGTTGTTGCAGATCCAGTACTGAGGCATAATTTTGAGCAGTTAATTTTCTGCAGCTCAGTTTTGCGATGCATGGATAAACACAGTTACATCAGAGATCCATACACCACAAAACTGAGTACAACATTACCAGATACAACAACTGAATCTGCAGGGATGAGTGCTTATACCTTCAAAATCGACAGATCAAGACCTTTGAGATGTGTCCGGCCTTTTGTCTAATGGATTTCCAGTTTGTGAATTCTTTCTCTCGGATCTCACATGGATTCGAGTACTCTGCACACATCGCACACCTATATAACTACATGCAGCTGTAATACAGCCACTTTTTCACAGATTGGGGTTCATCATTGTCAGAAAACAGGATCTTACCTTTGCAAGACCCGGATCTGCAATGTAGTAGTTGGTGCCCCTTTTCCTAGCTGCTGTGAAGATTCTCGATCATGGACCACTGCGTACCAACTATATCCACAAGACACCAACATGCATTAGTCACAGAACCATGGTGCTCAACCAGTTATTCAGAGATGAAAAAAAAAAATAGGGCCAAGGTGACTGAGTTTTACCTGCAGATGGCCGATTTTTGGACGATCGCCCTTGGATCTGCCCGTTTTTGGTACTAGTGTGACCCTTTTCGTTGTACACCCGATCATCCTCGCAAAGGAATCAAATCAGCATGCGTTAGTGTTCTTCTTTTCTATCTACAATCATTAGCTGGACATATAAATTGAGCAGTAGGGGCGCGTGGAGCTTCAATGTACCAATATTTCCATGGCAGGGGTCGATTGTTTTGAGTTTTTGCCGAGAAGTGGGTGTGGTTGGCTAAGGGTGAAGAGGGGTGAGACAATGAGAGAGAAAGAGAACTATTTTTAATTTTTGGAGAGTAATGGGTCTGAGAGAAAAGAGAAAAGAGAAAGAGCTGCGACATACGGGGAGAGGGGGCTTAGGGTTTCTAAGGTACCGTTTGGTACGCAGATGAGACGGGACAAGACATGACGGAACAGATGATGTAAATATTGAAAAAAATAAGGGGAAATTTTTTCTTAAAATGTTATAAATTTGTGTTCCACGAATATGAAACCAGTCGTTCCATGGGGGGTGGAACGAAAAATCAGCCAAATTTCGTCTCATGAGACAATCCGTTCCATGGTTTTTAGGCACACCAAACGTGGGATGGAACGCCTTGTTCCACTGCGTACCGTCATGTCCTACGTACCAAACGGTACATAAAAGCACACTAAAAAATGGAGCATATTTTAGTCCTTATTTTAGAATCCTAAGGAGCTCCCTACTCGGATGCACGACACGTGTGCAAATCTGGAGCTTCCCTTATCTGCCCGAGAGTGGGTTTTGAAATGAAGCGGTATGGAGCCGTTTGGCTCTAGGCTCGAGGCATATACGAAATGAGGATTCCGACAAAAAAAAAAATTTCCAAACAAAAGGGAGTATGCCAGCTGCAGCCCATTAACATCCTCCCCATTGGTTTTGTATGCTATTGGACTCGTTCTTCCCATGTCACCATAAGTTTTTTTTCGGCCCATTTTTGTCACGCACATTGATGACATCAGCTGGTGCTTATTTGCTTCCGTGGGTTTTTCAAAATTCTTTTGTTTGTCCATCACACTATCCAGAGTCAAGTTGTCTACTTCCTTCTAGGTATTCTCGTTCCTTTTATTTTTGTTTTTGTTATTTATTTATTTATTTCCTTTGTCTACTTTTAGTTGTTTCTTTCAATTAGTTGTGTTTGTCGATCATTTTTCTTTATTCTTTCTTCTGTTTATTTTCCACACCTTGACGACAAAGTGTGACATAAGTTTGAGGATGGGAAAGTAAAATTTTCGTTTGTAATTTTTTTTTTTTTTTTTTTGGAGAAGTTCGTTTGTAATTTTTTGTGTGTCAGTTAAAAACTTTCATTCTTTATAAGTTAATATCCATCAAATATTTTAAACGTTAGTACAAATGACATGGTGAAGATTAATCCCATCTTAGAGTCTTTTCTATTTATCGTTGCTTAGACACTAATTCATGAATTATACTTTGACAATTTGCACATTCACGTCAACATGGTTTGTGGGGAGTGAGATTGAAACACTTACTTTTAGTCCAAGTTTATTTTTAATTTTTGTTTTAAGTAAAGTTAGTTATTTTTATGAATAAAGTAATAATTGTTCCACCCGAGGTTTTGCCTAGTAACCGGGCCAGTCCTGCCTAATCAGCAGTGATTCTCACGTCAAACGGTAGAGTTTTGGCATGGGGCATGGTGGTTAGTTGGTTTCGTAGCCTTTTCAGCTTGAGTTAATAAGTCCTTAGGGGTGTTTTACACCTAGTGCCCTAAAGCCCTAGCGGTTTAGGAGTCATTGACCTAAAGCTTGCTACATGGGTTGGATCGAAAGCTTAAGGGAACCAACATTGCACGACCACTACTTTTACTAAGAAAAAAAAAAGAAAAAATTATTATGAAAATATATATATGTGTGTGTGTGTGTGTGTGTGTGAAGTATGAATAAAGGGATGAGAGGTAAGGTTTTAGTCGAGTCTCCTTAACTATGATGGTTCACTTTACACCAAAGGAAGTTTGTGAATTCTCTTCTAATTGATTCTAAATGGCTTAGACTTTGTGGTGGGATAGGTCGGAACTTTTGAAAACATGTTCTGATTTTTAAGGTGTTCTATGGATTGCAACTTTGAAGATGAAAATTGTCAGTTAGTTTTAGTTAAGTTTCTAGTTTGTTAGTTTTATTTTTGTTTTCTAGTTTTATTTTGCTTGAGGACAAGCAAAAAGCTAAGTTTGGGGGTATTTTGATGAGTTAATTTCATATTATATATTTTACCCTATCCTTAGGATGTTTTGGTAATTATTTTGGTAGAATTTTGATACTTTGATTTATATTTTAAATATAGGACATCCGACATCCTTTGGAGAAAAACATAAACAAATGGATGAATTTTGGAGTGATTCAAATTGGAGGATGTTTTTATGTCTCTTGGCGTATTCGTGTCAAAATTTGAGATTTTTCTACCAAGCGGTTATTTTATAGCAATGGAATTAATGAGCAGTGTGCAGTGCTGGAATAGTGACGTTTTGGGCTTGAATTACATTTTTGGAGCCAAAGATGACATCGGATGGGTTCATAGCCTTCTGAAGATGTGTTCAAAACGTCCTGATCTTCAAAACAAGCTATCATGGACCGGATTTGGAGGATATCTGAGGCTAAAACGTGGCTGTAAAGTTACATGGCATATTTTCATAGCTTAATTAGGACTCTATTTTCTATTTTTATTTTATTATTATTTAGTTTCCTAATTGGAACAATAGACTACAATTTTAGGGTTTGTGCCGCTGGCTTTTAGGGGGATATTTAGGGTGTGTTTGTTTAACAGCCTTAGCTCTCACTGGATTGGATTGGATTAGTAGGCAGGTGTTTGTTATAGGCAAGATTAAGTTTAATGGGACAAAGGAGGACTCGCCTCGACTAAGTCCCTCACTAGGAGGTCTTAGCGAGACCTCCCCCCCCCCCCCCCCCCCCAAAAAAAAGGGGATTGCTAGTCCCCTCTCCCTCGTCTGCAAGCATCGAACCCAGTCATTCTCCTTCGTACATGAGCAGCAGCTGCAGCCCCCTTCTCCAGTGACCAGAGCTCGCCGATCTTCACCATCCCACAAACCCAGCGCCGATTTGGGGTCTTCCGCCATCTGGGTTGACCCGAACACGGCAAAAACGGATCTTTTGCTATATCAGATTACATGCACATCGCTCTCAAAACCTCACAAACGCCTAAATTTTCACCCTTACCAAACACCTGCTCCCGCTGATTCTCCCCCACCAGTCGCGTTCCGTCGCGAGAAGTCAGCGAACCGTGATCTGAATATGTGTGATAGATAAGGTGAGCAGTTAGTAGGAATTGGGAATTTTGAAAGGTGTTTGGTTGGTGAGAAAATTAATAAAGAAAATGGAATGGCAATTAGTAGGAATTGGGGATTTTGAAATGTGATTTTCTACAAATGGTAATTCCATGAAAGCATGGTTGATGAAGGTAAAACGATTTGTGTGTCTGGATTGGAGAGCTTTCAAAAGCATGGTTGATGTCGGCTTTGATGGTTGATGAAGGAAAAAAAATGTGTCTGAATTGGAGAGCTTGAAAAGCATGGTTGATGTAGGCAAAGAGGATTGAGATTTCGAGAGAGAGATAGGAAAAATAGAATTAATAATAAAATATTAATAGTCCAGCTTAGTCTGACACTGCACCAAACGCTTCACTAAGTTAGTCCAGCTTAGTCTAGTCTAAGCCAGTCCAGCTTAATCACTGAAGCTAGTCCAGTCCGAGACAGTCCGGTGCAACAAACGCACCCTTAAGGTTTTAGTCAGCCCTAGTTTTAGGAGGATGTTTTTTTTTATGCAATTTTGGAGACAGAGAGAATTGCTAGGGTTTTTTGAGATTTTCTACTTTAAGGTGTTTTCATTCTTTTTATTCTTAATGTTATTTTCTATGTTTTAATTATGATTATGCGTAATTAATTTTCTTTTTGCTAGGGCGAAGCCTTGAGCCTTAGCATGAATATATGATTTTTATTTAATTGCTTATGATTGATTGCATGCATACTTTGAATTATTGATCATCGTGATTAAAACTATCTAATTGTCTTAATGCCTGATCACCATTAGGATCTTTAGAAAAGTAATTTGATGCAATTTTGGTCGGACGGTTCCTTGAAATTGACGCTAGCTTCTTGTGATTAGTAATTGTAATTTCACTTAAGATGAACACCACATCTTAAGGGTTGCATGGTTTTTCAAAGGGTTTTCATAAAACTTAATGAGTCTCTCATGTTCAGATTTGATCCGAACGTCCAGACGGGTTGCATGTTAGATATACGTTTTATGTTGGAGGTTCCAAGTAGAATATAAATTAGGAAAACCTAACCGTCAAAGTGGCATGTGTAGATCATAAGTAATTGGTAAAAATGCATAGAATTGTTAGGTGATGGTGGAACCCTAGTGCTTTTATAAATTGGTATTTTAAAAACTGTTCTCTTTTCCTTCATCTTTAGTATTGCAGTTTAGTTTACTTTTATTAATTAAATTCGTTTTAATTTAAGTAGGTCATAAAATCATTCATCCCAACTTTCTATTTTACAATAATTAATTGGAATTTGATTTGTTTTGAATTATTTAATAATCTCTGTGGAGAACGACCTTGCGACAACCATTTATACTACAACATCCTTGTTATTCTTGCAAGTAATATCGGAGTTTTTAACCCTTTTGCGTGTGTGGTAAATTCCCTATCAGACGCCATCACACAGGACACCAGCATCATCCCATCTACCCGTGCAAAAAGACTCCCCACCCTTACAATGGAGGACATGGAAGACTGTCTTTGTTCAAAATACCTACAAGCGAAGATGGAGGTCTTACAACCCAGCCAAAGCCGCACATCTCCAGTAATATATTCCTCGTGACAAAATCCGCCACCCTATTTGCTGCTCGTGTAACCCACGACCAGAAGCATGATTGAAAACCCCTCCCAATCTCCAAAACACGGCTAAGAATTGGGAGTAGGTCCCAATCACAACTCAGAGAAGGAGAATTAAGGACCGCATAATAACTCGTGCATCCAATTCAATCACCACCACCTGCAGTTGTAAATTTTTTGCCAGTAAACACCCTTCTAGAACGGCAAGAGCTTCCACTATATCAACAGTAGATGCATGCATCCTCACCCTCCGCACCGCATTACAACCCGAGGAGCTGTCTCTGACCATAATCCTGAGGAGTTAACCCATGACACCTTTTGGTTACCCCGAATTTGCCGTCCTACAGAATTTTGAAGATAGATTACGATAAATACATCTCACTAATATATTTATCGTTTAATATCAAATACGATCGGAAATTATATACTCTTTTATTTTTTTGCAAATATTATTTTTAAATAATATATATATTGAATAAATACATATACGATAGTCATGTCCCTAATTTTTTAGAAACATTACATTACTAATATAAATAAACGCCATGCAATCTGCGGAGTAAAAAATAATCAAGAAAATTATGGAGGTGACACGTGAACTTTTGGGTAAAAATGACAAAATTACTTTCGAGGCACATCGGGATTCCCACGCGCATGCAACGGACAATAACAGCTCAATTAAGGAAGAGTCAAAGGTGATCCAAATGATATTTATTCAAATCCCTCACATCACTCCTCATCAAAAATCCTTATTCAAAAGGTAACTCTCAATTTTCCTATTTAAATTATGATTAATTGTCATGTTAATTGCAAGATATTATTTCACATAATATCTTGCAATTATTCGTGCAAATTCACCATATATGGTCGGCCTCTATTCTCCAAATAGAGCCGGCCACAACCCTATAAATAGTCATATTCTCCCACTAAAAAGTTAAGCTATTTTTGCTATCCACAAACTCCAAAACACATTCTTTTCATAATTCTAACTTTGGCATCGGAGATTCTTTGGCCAAAGCCCCCCCCATTCATCGTGGGCGCGTGAGGCTTTTGGCCTTAATCTTAGGTGTTATTATTTTGCAGATGCATTTTCGTCCTTAATCTTAGGTGTTATTATTTTGCAGATGCATTTTTGTCAAAGGAGAAGACGGCGGAAATTTGCATCCACAAATTGGTGCTTTCATTGAGAGTTTGATTCACATGCCCGAAGAAGACTTTCGCATTCAAAGTTTCTCATTTCTCGTTCATTTGTAGATTTTTCATACGTTCTTATTCCTAGAATTTTTTTATAAAGTTATTTGAATAAACGTAAAAGAAAAGTACAATGACTAGAAATACAGAAACCACAATGAATGAAATTTCCTACATTCAAGGATTTGGACCAAGTGATGGAGATCAAGGCATAGCCCCACCACGACGATCCATGAGGCTCAACACGACGACGAGTGGAGCGGCAACACCCATACGGGGCACCATCGTGGCTATGCCAACAGCAGCTACCACGGTAGCAGCCACCATGGCAGCTCACGGTGAGACCCAAGCCCATGGTGAAAGCATCACCTTGCAACTGCAAACCCATACCCATGCTATCTTGCAACAGTGAGCCCAGGCCTGTGCCATAAGGGAGCCCAGCACGGCCAAGCGCGAGCAGGCCCAAGCAGCAGCGGCCTAAGACCCACAAGCCTAGGACACAGCAGAGGCCCAAGTCACGCCGAGGGGAGCCCAGCACCCATACGCTCTAGCGGCCTAGCCCGCGCCCACAGTCTGAACCATGCTGGCGACCCGACCTGCTTATTCCGTCAACCCAATGTCTGGCCCATTTTCGTGGCCTTCATAGCAGCCCAAACAAGTCTAAAACCAGTTTAACCATCCCGGCTTCAAATTTCTGGATTGACGATTGAAGCGGGGGTATTTTCACCCTATTTCTCTGCAGATTTGACAAGTCATAGAGTTGACAAACGCCCTCGCGCAGTAGACGACCTTGGTGAATCAGCTATTGCAACGTACCGAGATGTAGTGTGCCTTAGACGAGGTGTCCTGAAGTAGGACAAGGGCAGACGACGAACCTCTCCAGCAGCGTCCCGGCAAGCAGCCACTCGACCAGTCACGAACCGAGCCTTCTGGTAGTGTACACTCTCGACTGGGCCCCCGAGATAGCGTATACTCATATTTTAGCGCATGGAGAAGCGTGCACTCTCAGTTAGGCCCACGAACGAGCATACATTTACGGTTGGGGCCACATTCTGATAATTAACATGAGCAACCTTCTAGGTGAAGTTTTCATTCGTGGTTAGGCCCGCAAAGAGCATCCTTCACCTCACATCAGAGTAGGTAGCATGACGGACGGAGATAAGCAGTCACTCAATCCGACTCAAGTTCAACCGGTAGTTTACGAGAAACTCGCTCGCCAGCTAGGAACATACCACATGCACCCTCGCCGCGGCATAAACGAGCTGAACGCATGGAAGAGCAGCTTAGACCAGTAGGTCACAATTTGGGGCAGTCGAGAGCTTCGTTACCCCAATAAAGGTAAATTCAGGAAGAAGTAGAGATGCTCATGATTGAGCGATTGTGCGATTTCCAACGCAATGAGGTCACTGATGAGGTACTACGACGAGAACATGACCAACATAAGAAGGTCACCATTCACGGACGAGATCGAGCATATAGAGCCTCCACGTAAGTTCAACATGTCGTATTTCATATCATTCAAAGGGGATGAAGACCCGGAGAAACATCTAAAACATTGTAGAAGCGTAATGATTCTCTATCGAAACAACGACGCTCTCATGTGCAAGATATTCACCACCACTCTATAAGGCGAGGCGCAAGATTGGTTCTACACCCTGCTGCCACAATCCATCTGGAGTTTTGACGAACTTTCTTTGGTTTTCACCAAAGAATATTCATCCTATCGCTCGATCAAGAAGAAGTCCGGTCACTTGTTCAACGTCAAGAAAAATCCAACCGAGTCGCTCCGCGACTATGTGCAGAGGTTCAAAGCAGAGAAGGCAAATATAGTCAGATGCAACGATTATGACTAGTGCAGTCTTCCAAAAATGACTTCTAGCAGACCATTCACTGTTCGAAGAATTGATCATGCAAGAAGATCTAACTCTGGTAGACTCTTTAGCTTTGGCAGAGAAGCATGCACTTTGGGACGAGGCTCGACGAGCAGATAAAGCACTTAAGCAGCCTCGAAAAAAATCGGCAGTAGCTAAAAAAAATGAAGACGGGAAACAGTACAACAACAAAAGTAGGCATGAGGCCAAGCCTAGGGACCGATCCCCAACTAAAGGAGGCCCGACTCTAAAGAACTATTCTAAGTTCTCGATCCCTATCCACCAAATCTTCTGTGACATCAAGAGAGAACCATGGTTCAAGCTGCCAAAGCAATCAAATGGAGATACTTGCAAGTTGAACCACAACAAGTACTGCGCATTCCACTGAGGTCTTAGTCTTCAAGAAGATGAAGATCAAGCAGGCTTTAATAGTCTCATAGGTCCAGGCAGTCAACGCCCAACCTGGACTCATCGTTGGCTTCATTGAGCATGATGCCGAATGCGTCGACTCCCCACATGATGACGCACTAGTGGTATCTGTCTAATTAGCCCATGCTATAGTCAACAAAATGATGGTTGACAATGGAAGTGCGATCAACCTACTTCACCTCTCAGTAATTCAGAATATGGGCCTGGAAAGCACAATCATACGTCGAGCAGAGATACTCACCGGATTCAATTGACACACCTCGACTGTCATTGACAACATTACAGTTGACATGAGAACACCGCCAATTATCTCAAAGCAGATGTTCACAATAGTAAGCGACATGTCTCCCTACAATAGGATTCTAGGGTGACCTTGGCTGATAAAGCTATATGTCGTAACATCCATCAAATATCAAAAAATCTGATTCCGCATCCTGGGAAGAGGAATCGAAGAAATTAAGTCTAACGCGGCCACATCTTGACGATGCACTGTGCAAGTACTGAAAGAATAAACAAACAAGACCTTTACCCCCGTAGAGGCTATCGAGGTCCAAAAAGACGATGAAGCTACTAAATAACAACTACAGCAACCGGATCAAGAAGATGGTGTTCAAATCAATGCGCTAGCAGACGAGAAGGGATGGAGACCCGAAGGGGATGCCGATCACATCATTCTTGATCCCCAATAGCCAGAGAAAATAGCTAGAATCGGCTCACGTCTAAGCTCGAACATTTACTTGGCAGTCTTAGAAGTAGTTTTGAGTTCTGCCCTCATATGAGAAGAGCTGGGTGCCCAACTGCCGGTATTCTACACTTCTAAAGCTCTTCTCGATTCGAAAACTAGATATTCGAAGATTGAGAAATTAATTTTAGTGCTAGTTTTTATGGTTCGAAAGCTCAGACCATATTTCCAAGCTGATACAACCATCGTCATGACTCAGTATCCTCTAGGATCAATCCTACATGACCAGGTGCTTCTCAACAAGTAATGTAATGGGCGTTAAAACTTGGCCAATACGATTTAGTTTTCCGACCCCGCACGGCGATAAAGACCTAAGCCTTGGCGGAGTTTATATCAGAATTCATGCCTAGCCTAGGCGACTCAACAGAGTGACCCAACGATGTCCCGGAGGCAGCCATGCTTGCTTCATCCGATGGAGAAATCTGGCATTTGCACGTCGACGACGCATCCAACTACAAGGGCTCGGGAGCAAGTGTGGTCCTTATCACCCCCACACGGTTCGATGCTGAGTAAGTATGGTCCTTATCAGCCCACATGGTTTGATGCTCGAGCATGCAATCATTCTAGGCTTCAAAGCATCCAACAAAGAAGCGTAGTACGAAGCCTTACTAGCTGGTCTCTGAATGACAAAAGACTTGGCGGTGGAAAATCTTGCAATTCATTTTGATTCCCAACTAATCACCAGCCAGACTACTGGGGCGTACACGGCAAAACATTCGAAGATGGCTCAATACCTAGAGAAGGTACGAAAGCAACTTGAGGCGTTTCAGACTTACACATTCACTTAAGTTCTGCGGGCAGACAACACCCACTCGAACGTGCTAGCCGGCCTAGGCTCCGCCCTCAAGCATAGAGGTGGAGCCAGCAGCCGAGGTGTCACAGGTTAGTACAACTTTAAATTGGCAAGATTCCATTATATACTACCTAATTAATGACACACTCCCTATGGAAAAATTGGAGTCTAGAAAGCTCCAAACAAAGGCAGTACGTTACTATATGTGGAATGACATTCTCGTCCGAAAATCCTACATTGTACCACATCTCCGCTGCCTAGCGCCTCCTAACGACCTAAAGATTCTAAGTTCAATCCACGAAGACGTTTGTGGAAATCACTCCGGAGGCCGATCCTTAGCACAAAAGGTTCTTAACGCAGGTTACTATTGGCCTACTATGCATCATGACGCTAAGGAGTTAGTACAAAAGTGCAACGTTGCCAACGTTACAAGTCGGTACCAGCACTCCTGCCAGTGAACTACACGCGCATATGAGTCCTTGGCCGTTCATGCAGTGGGCAATCAACTTGGTAGGGCCAATGTTGCCCGCTACTGGGGGCAGAGGCATGATGATCGTGGCAACTAACTACTTCACTAAGTGGGTAGAAGTGGAGCCTATGACAACCATAACTCAGACAGACATAGAGCGCTTCATATAGAGGAACATCATTTGCCGAATTGGCATCCCTCAATCCATCATCATAAACAACGGCCCACAATTCGTAGGCAAATATTTGGCAAAGTTCTTCCAGAAATACGACATCAAGCAGCATATATCCATGCCGAGGTATCCCCAAGGTAATGGGCAGGACAGCTGAATATCTAGAAATACGACTTATCGCAGGAATTGCACCCCTCTGGAGACCAACCATTTTTTCCAGTGCGAGAGGGTAAACCAATTCCCCGACACCTACATGGGTTTGATCTCCGATGCGGGTTGATAAACTATACACTCCGAATATCCAAACGTGGATGAGTCAGGCTGCCCTGGTATAGCTAGGTGCACGATGGCTTGCGCCAGGATTCCTAGAAGTAGCCACAATGGTATTTTTCAAGGCTTAGCTAACTGAAGGATTTTTGGTCTCTTAGCCTAATCTGTGGGGACCCGGGCTTCAAAGATGGATGAGGCACATTACACAGTACGCCCTATGGACGGCTACCCTAAAACCCTAAAGCTGCTATTGAGTGCACTAAAGTAGCCTACGGTTCCAGAAAACTGCTTACGGCTTGCCCTTCGAGCAGTAAACCGAGCTAAACTTATACAATCGCACATTTTTATGAAAGGTTAAACAGTTAGTGTGTATATACGAAACTCTATCCACTGTCGACATGCTACGCAGTTGATAAGCTTCACCTCTGCCAAAGCACGGAACGATCGTTTAGATCTACACTAATTCTTAAAGTGTTGTGATATTTTCGACGCAACCTACATAATTGGCTACACAAGGAGCAAAAAGTTATGTTGGACCTTTGCTTACGAAATTCCATACAACCGCATACTTTTGATACAAAAGGTTAACGAATAACATGACCTAAAAATCTTTAGTATATTGTGATGCAGGCTACACAGCTCAAAGGATTGAAGAAATCTAAGGTTAACAGCCAAGTGGTCACGCAGACTCGTCTGCTTCTGTAAGTAAGGCGTCTGGTTGCCAACCCTATGGCTAACAACTTTGCAAAAATTCTACACCGACACCTACGACTGCATAGGCTACGTGGGCCTGTCTGCTTATAGAAAAGCGGCACGTCTGCTGGTCTAAAGATCAAAGGTTGGGCGTAAACTAAAGAAGTGGAAATGAAGAAAAACAAAGGAAACAAGTTTATTAAAATTTCTAGCAAAATTTGATAAACAAATAGCAAAGGCTGAAGGAGTTCAAGCAAAGCAAAAAGCAATAAAGAATATTGTAAAGGCTACCTAGAAGACTACTCTTCAGCATCTTGGACGTCTCAAGACTACTTAGTCACCGCACCTTCAGTAGTCGTGACACTCTTAGCAGCGGCATCATCAATGCTTTACCTCTAGTTGCCCCAGCCTGGACACCAACTTCTCCGACTACCTCCCCAATTGAAGCCTCAAAAGTAAAGGCAAACAAGTCTTCTGGAGAAATAGAGAATGTCTCGAAGTCTTTCCCAGTAAACACAAAATAAGACGCCTACCAAAGAGATAATCTACATAACCCAGCTTGTAGAAATTAGCCTGACTCAAGCGAAGCCTTAAGCCCCACATTCTCACCCTTCAGCTACTCGTTCTCCTCAAGCATACCAACACTGACACATTGTAGCTCATCGACTTCCTTCTTCAGATTTTCGTTGATCTTTAGTACACCTTGGAGTTTCAACACTTGAGGTTCAAGCCTATCGACGACCTTCTTGAAGTGGACTACTTGATTATAAGTAACAAATCCTTTGCGTAAGCAGCAGAACGAAGCTCAGAAACTGCACGCTCAAGATCTTGAATCTGAGGTATGTAACATCTAATCTCTTTCTCTGCACTTTCATATTTAACTTGAATTGCATCAAGCCTAGTCTTCAAGTCAACGATCTCCTAGTGAGCAGTCTCAAGCTACAGAGAAGTGGGGGCACAGATATTAGACCCCTTCAAAGCGACTAGCTCAAACTCCAACATCTTAATCTTCTCGGCAGAAGAATAAGCTTCAGTTGTCTTAGCCATCTCATTGGCATCCTTTGTATCTTCTTGGTCAACGAGCATAGACTCGGCTGCCAGAATTGTCATTTTCTGCATCATAGCAAGCATAGTAGTCATTCTATATTGGGTCGTATACTTCACAAAGGAACTTGGGCAAATAACCCCTCCTAGCGCCATCAACAAGCTTGGCACACGCGTCCATGTCTTCAAGTAGATCTGGCTTCAAAAGCACACAGATCTACGCAGCCTTTCTAGAAACAGGCTTAGTGGATTTCTCATAACTACCCACGCGAGCAGTCTCATCTTTCTCGGCAGGCGAACCAGTCTCAATAGCAAGAGGAACAGGCCTTGGTGCCATTTTCACAGTGAACTCCACCTTATCGTTCTTCATAGTAGCAAGCCTCTCCTAAGGTGCATGAATTTCGGCACTAGAGGCATGATGAAACCTCTACGCTGAACAATCCTATTAGAAATCGTACTAACTACCTTCGGCATGACAGACGTCATTGGCTCCGACCTAGCGACCTCATTTTTCTTCCCCTTGGAAGAAATCAAGTCAATCACAAGCCTATCAGTAGCAGGCGGTCTCTCATGGGTAGCGGAGGAAGTCTTAGGCTTCTTCTCAATGGGATCTCTTGAGCAGGCGAGGAAAATCTCTTCTTTCCACCTTCATTCACAGCAGGCTGCACGATAACGATCAAACGAGTTAATGCCTTCACCTTGATCCATTTTGTCTCCTCTTTCGAGGGCAGTCCACATTTCTCCTGGTGAAGAGGACTAAGCAGCTAACGCCATTCACGATACTCAGAAGGATACCTCAAACAACATGCACCTTCTTCATATCTGGAGAAATCTTAGGGGTTGAGCCAAATTCTGAATCTACAAAAGTAGAGAAAGACAATTAACAAATCAGAGAGCAGCTCAGCAAAAGCACAAAGCATCCTAGACACTAAGTAGTCTACTTACCGGTGATGAAAATCGTCAGAACACGCAGCTCAAGGGAATAATCAGACTTCCGCTCTCCACTTATCTTCAAAGTCTCCTTGGCCCAAACATAATCTCCCTTGCTCGAATGATCGAATAGCCTACGGCGGGATCGCAGCTGCCCAACTCCATTAATATGGCCTATGTTAAAGAAGTACCAGAATTCATTAACGGTCATATCCAAGTCAAAGAATTAGCTTAGATTGAAGAATCCCACCATCACACGGACCGTATTTGGAGAACATTGAACGGCGGCACACTTCATGGAGCAAAGCACTTTTTAGAATAAACGCGGCATGGGAAAAGTAAATCCCAACACAAAGTAGTATGGGTGAAACTTGATGGCTTTCTGAGCCCCACTACATGGCTCATGGCTGCTACCCTCCTTGACATACTTCACACGCACCCTAGACGGAATGGCGTGCCTATATGTTTCAAGGAAATCTCTGAACGAGTCATCGGAGCTAATTTTGAAGTAAGCAGCCTTGAAGTAACCCACTTTACTCAAAGACTCACCTTGACGATACAACGACGACCCACCATCGTCACTCTTATGGCTTGAAGAATACATACTTGAAGAAATTCTACAAAGATTCAAGGATGAATCATTAGATGACTGCAAAATAAAATAAAATAAAATAAAAAAGCATCAGGCCCCTAGGCCCAAGGATAACTATCAATGGAGCCCAGCCTGCGCTAGCTCCTATTTATTTCTCGGCCCAACATGCCAGGTACCCCAGCGCACCAAGAGACCTAGCACGCTAGGCAGCCCAGCGCGCTAGGCACTGCCATTCTCCCAGCCCAAAGGCCTCGAGGCCCAATCCAAAAAGAGGGGATGTCAACCTCGCACATCCCTCTCATCTTTCCCGCACGGGCCCAAGCCATGTGGCCGAAGCCAGAGAAGTTCCTGACTCAAGCCGAGCCTTAGCTCGCCTTTACGGCCCACGTCGTTGCCCCTAGACCTCCGCCCGCGCCGAGCTGCCGCTGTACCAAGCCACCCACGACAACAGTGTCGTGGCCCTTCCAAGCCATTTTTTGACATATCCTTGACCCCCATCGAGCCAAATTTCAAGCCCCGAGGCTCCAAAAAATTACGAAGACAAGGAAAAATTAATTTTTTTCTTACCTTGGTGTTGCGTGAACACGAATAAAGCAACGAAAAACAGTCATTTGCACGGGCAAGTGTAGAAGATTGCTAGGGGAGGGGAACAAATATCCTCTAGCTTTCTCTCTCTTGCAGGGTAGAATAAATTACTCTCTGAAGTTGATTTAATCATCTACTTAAAGTAGACTTAAATAGACTTTGGAAGTAAGAAAGATCTAATTTCCAATTAATGTGGGAATCTACATCAAAATAGGAAACAATTTTATGTTTCCTAAAGTAAGGGAAGATCTCTACACCTGCTGCCCTTTCCTGCGAGCAGCCCGACAGGTGTGGGGCATTTGTGGAGCAAAAAATAATTAAGAAAATTATGGAGGTGACACGTGGACTTTTGGGTTAAAAGGAAAAAATTCCTCGAGTCACACCGGGATTCCTACTTGCATGCAACGCACAATAATGGCTCAATCAAGGAAGAGTCAAAGGTGATCAAATGGTATTTATTCAAATCTCTCTCATCACTCCTCATCAAATCCTTATTCAAAAGGTAACTCCCAATTTTCCTATTTAGATTAGGATTAATTGCCATGTTAATTGCAAGATATTATTTCACATAATATCTTGCAATTATTCACACAAATTCACCATATATGGCATGCCTCTATTCTCCAAATAGGGCCGGCCACACCCCTATAAATAGCCATATTCTCCCACTAAAAAGCTAAGCCATTTTTGCTACCCACAAACTCCAAAACATATTCTTTTCAGAATTCTAACTTTGGCATCAGAGATTCTTCAACCAAAGCCCCCTCCATTCATCGTGGGCGCGTGAGGCTTTTGGCCTTAATCTTAGGTGTTATTACTTTGCAGGTTCATTTTTGTCAAAGGAGAAAGCGGAAATTTGCATCCACACAATCGAGTTTAGAATATACCTAGCCAAATCACGAAAAGATAGAAGATTACTTGTTGTTACGAGCCTCTACGGGTGCTAGTGCAAATCACGAACGCTTCGACTACCAAACTAAGCTTTCGTACCCGCCGAAGGAAACGGTGATTACTCTTAGACAGAGTGTTTGAGAGTGTATTTTAAATAGGGAGGGAGGGGCACTAAATTTGGGCGTTGGAAAACTTTCTGAGTGCGGAAGGGGGGACAAGCACTGCTGAGTTTTGAATCCAACACGATTATTATTTGGGTTAATTTGTAACCATCACACACGTTAATATTTCCTTGTATTTTCAGATTGTTTTAAGATTTGACAAGAAATCATCTTAAAAATAAGAATTGAGAAAGATTCCGATTATGAACTATTTATGTTAGAGGTGGGCAAACGGGGCATGGACCCGCGGGTACAGGGTCGGGTCCAATTTTTTTTTTAAATCTGAAATGGGTTGGGGCGGGGCGGGTCCACGTTAATTGTGGGACGGGGCGAGTCCTAATTGTTGAGGAAACGGGTCCCTGACCCAGACCGTTTCCACTGTCCAAAAATATGAGATTTAATCTGGTCCATTGATTAAATCTCTGCATTAAAACATATAGCAGAGTCTGTCTCTCAGACCTCGATCGCACTCAGACTTTCCCACTCCCCGAATCTTCTCCCATCTTTCGTCTCATACCTCGATAAGGCGCCCATCTCCGTCCATCGACTCTCCCAACTTTCTCGTTCTCCCTTCTCCCATCTTTCGTCTCATACCTCGATAAGGCGCCCATCTCCGTCCATCGACTCTCCCAACTTTCTCGTTCTCCCTCACACCCCTACTCGACCCGACTCCGTAAGGCTCATAATGACTGAGTCGACCTCGGCTGTGTCGGCATCACAATAGCTAGCCACCATCACCATTGTGGCATCGTCTCCTAACTCTTCTCTGGTCCTTCCAATCCCGAGTTCTGACCACCTCGCCGTTGAGAACACCACCATCATCCTGCAAATCCCTAGGTAATTTATGAATTAGGGTTTCTGATTTAGGAACTTAGGATTTTTGCATAAGCTTTTCAATTGATTAAGAATTATGTGGGTTTCTGATTTGGGAATTTAGGTTTTTTGGGGTTGTGATTGCATAAGCTTTTTAATTCATTATATGGCATGCTGTGATTTGATTACTTGTTGAAACTTTTTGATTGGTTTTGAATTTTATGGATCTGCTTATAGATTGTAGATTTTAAGTTGTTTGGTATTTAAATTTGTTACAATTTTTTGAAGATATTGATTTTTGACTAAAGTTGGTAATTGAAGCTGCAATCTTGATGCTTGTAAGTCAAAGCAATAGTGAAGATGATTTGATATCCATTATTGGTTTCGATTTTCAACCCCGAATCAGAATTGACTAGATTATTGAGCAAAGCCAATAATGAAAAGTTTGTTGGCTTTCTTTATGTTTATGAAAAATTTGTTATACTTATCATGTAATATATTTCATGCAATTACTGATTATGTAATATGCTTCTAATCTCTCATTTCTAATGATCTCATATGTTTCTTCCACAATTGTAGTTAGATGTCACAAGGAAGGGTGTCGTCCTTCTACCATAAATCACCAGAATATTGGAAGTCATTTCGGATGTTAATTTGGATGTTATTACGGATTTAATTTTATGTTATTTTGGATGTTAATTTGATCTTTGGACTTTGGATGTCTCGGATGCTATTTTTTGTTGTTTTGGATGTTATTACGGAGTTTATATGTTATTTTGATGTTCGGACCTTGAATTTTCAATGTTATATAGATTTTTGATGTTATTTGAAATTTTGGATCTTAGAATCAGTAGGCTCTGTACTCGGTTCTAATTTTGGATCTTGGAAATTTGGATTTTTTATGTTATTTGGAATTTTGGATCTAGGAATTTTGAAGATGGAAAAAAAATATTGGATGATGTAGTAGAGTATGTACTCTGTTCTAATAAAAAAATGTACATAGATCCAACAATCAGTTCTTAAAGAAAAACAAGTAAGTGGACCCAGCCCGAACTGACCCGTTTCAAACGGGCCGGGTTAGGTCCGGTTCCATATTCAAAAATTTCATTACCTAGTTCGGCCCGCCCCTGTTGCAATTTAAAGTTGGTTGGTCCGGTCCCTCCAAATTTTGGCCCGGCCCAACCCGTGCTCACCCCTAATTTATGTGTTTGTTTGGACTAAATGAGGAACTTCATCTTTCAATTTTGGAGCAATTGGAATAATTGTAAATTATTGTAATTAGTAAGATACGTTCCTTTTTTCTTGAATTAACTTGACTCCTCAATGGTGAGGTGGAGTTCCTTGTCTTCAAGATGATTTATTCCCAATTTACAAAATTTTGTACTTATAATCAAAATTGTTCTTATTATAAATCACTCTGTCAAATTTATTTCTACAAAAAATAATAAAAAATAAGATCGTTTAATTATCAAACAATATAAAAACAAATGGTCAAATACGATAAAAATAGTTATGAATCGTCTATCTTTTCTATAATTGCTTGACTAAATGACCTTACTTTTAAACTGAATTTTTGTAGAGATGATCTTTGCAGAGTAATTTATAATATGAATGGTTACGATGATGAGCACGAAGTTTGTGAACTGGTCACAAAGTATTTTGAGGAGGAACTCCTCCTGCTTTCCTCTTCATAAGATACATTCCCATTTAGACTTTATTGTACTTGTGTCTTTTTTTTCTCTCTCTCTCTCTCTCTCTCTCTCTCTCTCTCAAATGATATTATCTACTTTTTTAATTTTTTTTTTTTTTGAATGGAAGAATGGATTAAATCTCACAATGGACTAACAATAATATAGTTCAAATTCGCTTTTTGCGATAATCGAACCTAAGACATTTCACTTACAAATGAAAAGGAATATCATTATACTGTAGTACTAAGTGGCAGACTTTATTGTAATTAGAACCAGGAGATATTAGCTTCTTTTAATCTCCATACACTGAGAAAACTCCTACAAAAAAATTCTCACATAAAACTAGTTCCAGTAGTATTCTGATTTTGGGAGAATAAAAACTCATCAAAGTTTCGAGTTCGGCTACAATGATTACATCTCACTTAGTAATACAGGTTTTATAGAACATATAACTGTGGAAAGATTCATTTGATCCCTATATGCAAGACCTAACTGCTAATTTTCAAAATGACTCATGGTTTGTACTCTGAAAGAAAAATTGCAAAGTTTTGTTACTTTCAGCCATTGTGTCCTCACATCATATCTTAAATTTCAAGTTTGTCCATTAGCTATAATTCAACAAACATTAACCAATTGGCATATAAAATAATTAAACTAGTAAACAACTTATTTGGAATCAATACCATTCTTACTCCAGGAATCAATACCATTCTTATTCTTACTCCAGTTCTAGATAGTTAGTAAACAACTACAATAAAAATTCGGATTTTGACTCCTCCTCCCCAATTATGGCTACATATAAGCGAACATGTCATGCATGAAAAGTTATGATGCTTTTTAAAAGGAAAAAAAAAAGAGAGAGAACCTTACAACAACAGTAAACCCAAAATGATACATAAATCAAGGGCCATGTATCAGACCATATCACAAGAAGGTCCCAAAAAGTCTAACAAGGTCCCGATACTCACAAATTCACTAGTATAATAATGCATGTACACTCTAATTATTCATATTTGGCAACACAAAATCACCACTTGTTTCAATATCTTCAACATAGGCTTCAAAATCATCAACATCCATGCTGCTGCTTCCGATGAGATGCCTACTGGCATTCGGGACGTTTAATGGTTTCCTTGCCTCTTGTATTATGGACAGAACTTCTTCAACGCTTTGCGACGGATTATTTACATCGTTGCACTGCCAACTTCCTCCTTCCATCATTTCCATAGGTAAGTTCTTTAGAAACCAAGGGTGGCTTTTGATTTCTGGGATAGTTATTCTCTGCAGAGAGATATTAAGCAGAGACCGCGGTGAGAAGGCTGAGCCGAACAGATCAATTTCAAAAAGATGCGTGCAACAAGAACCAGATATTTGCAATAATATGAAGGAAAAAACAAAATTCAAGGAAACTCTTCATGCTCGCTAACAGTATACCAAAATAGATTACAAGAGTATCAATACAGTCATGTAGTACTTTCAGCACCAAATTATAAACTTCGTTACCTCTTCAGGGTTTGCTACAAAGATATGAGATAAGAGATGTCTACATTCAATTGAAACTCGGACAGAATCTGGAACTGAGTACTGCACACTAAGAATCCGCTGCCAAACGACACATATTGTGTTAATGACAACTCAAGAACGAATTAGCAAGTTTTGATATATACGATGTTTAACTTCTGTTCTGTCTTATTGGTGAAAAACACTTACCCCAATTGTTTTTCTAAAGTTTCTAGGGTCTTCGGGATCTTCAAAGGGATATGCTCCAACTATCATCACATATAAGGTGACTCCACAAGACCAAACATCTGCAATCTGTAAAATCTAAGATTAGATCGAAAGATGCTATAACAAGTTATAATGTCGATCACAAGGGTCCAAGAAGTGGACTTACCTTTCCATCATATTGTTTTTTAGATAGGACTTCAGGTGCTATATAAGCCGGTGTTCCTACAGTAGATTTAGGCTGAGAAAGTAATAATGACTACAAAACAAAGTGAACGAATTAATCAAAGTCAAATTAACTCAAATCCCTAATGTAGATCCGTATACTAAGGTTTGTGGATTACCTTTGAGTATCCGAAATCACATATTTTTACACGGGGTGCTGTACTGCCGTCTAAGAGTGTGTTTTCAAGCTTAAGGTCTCTATGACAGATTTGCTGCGACAAACGAATTATTTCCTTACTACAACCAACACTTCCATTATCAAAAGAGAAAGAAATAACAGTATACGACACATTAACAGACAAGTGCCTCATTACATACCATTGAATGACAGTAACTAACTCCTGATATCAACTGCTGGAAGAAAAACCTTGCCTGATACAAATCAATAAGTAAATCGAAATTTTCTTTAAGTTTAGTTATATTATGAACTGTTTATGTAAAAATGTTTCAGACCTAACTTTCCCTAACAGAAACTCAACAAAAATCGAGATGGATTCCATTTCAGGGGACACTCAGAGATCCCATATTTCAGAATCTACGTTAAATACATTTCCAATGAAATTCTCTCAGCCTTCAAAACTACTTTACCTCATCCTCACTAAATCTGCCAGCATTGCATATTCTCCCGAAGAGTTCTCCCCCAGCTGCGTACTCCATCACTATGGCTAGATGAGTTGGTGTCAGAAGGACCTGCAAGAAAGAGACAACACTACTCCCAAGTCAATTATAGCCATTGTAAAGATAATTTCCACTTCACAGTAAAAATAAAATGCAGGAAGTAAAGCTCATTTTTAGCAGAGGTATTTTAATTCTGCAAGTGGTGGATTGTCCCAGTGTGTATGGCATTTCTCTTAGTCCCACTGCATCCCTGGTTCAAAGTTCTAACAATCCCTCATCCCCCAGGTGCATTTCAGAGTATAAATACCACGTTTTAATAAATAAAAAAACATCAAATCTGATCATCCCTACAAGGTTAAGCACATTAAAGACCAAATTTAGCATGTTCGGTGTTCAGCCACCCAACCCCAGCAGATACTTATACAAAATTGAAGCAGAACTTGCCAAATTCACTCTCTTAAAATTAAAAATGAATGTAGTTCTTGACCACTGACCTCTTTGAATCGAACGATATTTGGATGCTTGAGTGATCTGTGGTTCAAGATTTCCCTCTGAACATGTTCTTCTATCTGCATCACCAAAGAAATTAATTATTAAAAAAAACAAGATAAAATTCAAAGGATGAGAAAAAAAAGAGAATGCAGAAAAAAGGGAAGATATAAGAGTTGAAGAAGATAACCTTGTGTCCTCTCTCAATGAACTTGACAGCATAGAGCTCTCTGGTGAGCTTGTCTCTGACCAGCCTTGCCACCCCAAAATTCCCAGACCCAATATCTTTCACAATCTCATACCTCTCCATACTATTACACCAATGAATTCCTAAACCCTAAATTTGCACTCTTCTTCTTCTTGTAATTTGACAGACTTGACAAACCATACCATGAGACATCAACTTGGACTAAACTGGAAAGGGGTTGGAGTGGGGTCAGGCACTGACAGATTTTAGAGGTTTTAGGGGACGGATCAGGATCCTCCTAAGCAAATCACAGGGTCTGTTGGATCAAATCCAACGGTTACAATTATTATAACTTTTATATAAGCTCCTTGTTCGTAATAGTTGGATTTTGATCCAACAGGCCGTGTGATTTGCTCAAGAGGCTCAGCTTCCTAAGCTTAGGAGAGGATCCTGATCCTAGGGGACAACTGGAAAAATGAGTTGGTGTGAGACTTGTCATTAAAATGTCTTGACAAGCCATGAGATTGAGAGGCCACCACACACTATTTGACTGTATGCTTTGGATTATATTAGATACTAGATACGTCATATTTTAGATCGTATTTATAAATCAAGAGATGCGTCATAAATAAAAAAACTAGCAAAGATTATGCGTTTCATGTGTGAGAAATATTATTTTTATTTTTATTTTTCTTAAATATTGTTGTTAATATTTTTAAGGGATGAGTTATTTGTTTTTAACAAGATTGGCAGGCGTCTGGAAAAAAAGGGGTTGGCAGTTAAGTAGAGAGAATGAAAGAGAGAGAGCGAGTATAGGGGTAGTGATAAAGGTAGTGATAAAGGTAGTGATAAAGTGACATGACTGTTAGGTTTAGAAAGAAAATAAAGCAATAATTTGTTTGTGCGGAATTACTTTAATGACCATATTTTTTTTCTTTTCTAAGCGGAATTACTTTAATGACCATATTTTTTTTCTTTTCTAACATTTTTTTTAATTATGTATTAAAGGTTATAATTATAATTTGGGTAAATTACAAAAAACTACCTCAACTATAGGGGTCACGACAGTTTCATACCCCATCTTTTAAAATTGACAATGTCATATCGCATCTTACGAATTTGTGACAATGTCATACCTCCGTCAATTTTTCTGTTAGTTTTTCTTTCAAGTGCTGACGTGACTTGATTTGAAGCCCACTTTCTATTAAAAAAATAATAAAATATTATTAAAAACTAAAAAAAATATTAAAATAATAAATAAAAGTAAAATGTAAAAAAAAAAAAAAAAAAAGCCCTCTGTCGTCCCTTTCTCTCCCTCCCTCTCTTCCCCATCTTCTTCCCTGCAAACACAGAGAGAGAAGAAAAAAAATAAAAATTTGAAAACTCACCCCCCCTCCCGGTAGAAGGAGGAAGAACCGAAGAAGAAGAAGGAGGAGGAGGAGGAGGAGGATGAGGATGAGGAGGCGGAGGAGGAGGAGGAGAGAAAAAAAAACCCCATACTGCAACCAAGAAGAAGGAAGAAGGGGAAAAAAAATAATTAAAACCCCCCTCCTGCGGAAGGAGAAGGAGAAAAGAAACCACCCCCCCCCCCCCCTTTTTTTCCCTCTACCTGCAACCCAGAAACCAAAAAAAAGGAACCCAGTTTCGGCCCAAGAAGGAGGAGGAGGGAGGAGGAGAAGAAGAAGGAGAGAGAAGAAGAAGAACAAAAAAAAAAAAAAAAAATTAAAATTCGAACACCCAGTTTCGGCCCAAGAAGAAGGAGGAGGAGGATGAGAGAGAAGAAGGAGAGAGGAGAAGAAGAACCAAATAAAAAATTGAACACCCAGTTTCGGCCCAAGAAGAAGAAGAAGGAGGGAGAAGAAGAGAGAAGAAGAAGAACAAAAAAAAAAAAAAAAAATTTCAAACACCCAGTTTCGGCCAAGAAGAAGAAGAAGGAGGAGAGAGAAGGAGAGAGAAGAAGGAAAAGAAGAAGGAGAGAGGAGGAAAAATATTTTTTTTTGTTTTTTTATTCTTAATTTTTTAATATTTAATTATTTTTTAATCCAGCTGGATTATTGAGTGGTCTCCGTTTCTAGCCACGTCAGCACTTAACAGAAAAATTGACGGAGGTATGACATTGTCACAAATTCGTAAGATGCTGTATGACATTGTCAATTTTAAAAAATGAGGTATGAAACTGTCGTGACCCCAATAGTTGAGGTAGTTTTGTGTAATTTACCCTTATAATTTCATTGATTTTTTTTTTTTTTGCTGATAAAGGGAGTTCTACTAATATATAGTTTATATAAGTACATTAATTAATATTTATGTAGTAATTCAATCATCAACAAGACAACAATCACGTCAAAATAAATGAGTTTGCATATGAGTTAGGCAAGGGGAATGTATCCACATGTTACACTCAAATTCGAATTATCTTTATGAAATATTAAAGTGATTTTGAGTCATTCAGTATTATGATCTGGTGGTATTCCTCTTCACTTGAAAGTGAGAGGTCTTAGGTCCGAATCTCGTGGATGACAAATTAAATACCAAATTAGGTTGCCCATTATGTGGCTTAGCCGAACTCTCACTCTTTTTAATACAAAAATATCGATGTACGTGATTTTGGATATTTCTTTGTTGAAGGATAAAAAAATATATAAAATGATGGTTTTTCAAGTGTAAGATTAGTTTCCGAGTCCCATTTTCCTTATCTTTGCATTTTTCATTTTGTTAAAAGTTAAATTAAATAAATCAACGAAGAATCAAACGACAAAAGAAAAAGAAGAGTGCACTAAGAGAAAAAGGAAGAGAGGATGATTTCCCTTATGTATAAAAGATTGGATATTGAATTATGAGCTCAGTTTGAAAATACAACTCTTTTATTTGGTTCTTAATTAAAGATTTTAAGGAGAAGCAAAAGATAAAATTACTCAGGACTGACTGACTATTGACAAAAACGATTTGCATAGAATGATTGTGTGACGTCCCAACCTAATAAAATATAATATTACGCGAAGAAAGACTTCAATGGTGTTATTAAAACAAAATGTCACATGATGAAAAACCCGTTCTATGTAAGTAATTATGCTAAACGCTAAACTATGGGCGCGAGTTGGATAGAAAATTCCAACTCCAGCTGATTCCAATCGGAAAAATTCCAACTTTTCCGAAAAAAGGAATTTATGTTAACAGAGGAATAAAGTAGAAGATAATTTAGAAATAGATTGGAATTTTTGTTGGTCTGGTTCCAATCTAATCCGTCAGAAATATGTCTACCCCAAACCTTTGGGTTGGAAGTATTATTTTCTGGGCACAAACTAACAGTAACCCAAAATGCGACATACATTAAGGGCACGTTTGTTTGACAGGATTAAGAGGGATTGGACTGGACTAGACTATAGTCCAGTGTTTGGTGTGCACCGGAATTAGCTTTAATGAGCTTAGGGGGGACTCGTTGGGACTAAAGGGGGGCTTAGCCGTTCTTAACGAGGGATCCCAATTTAGGGCGGATTCGTAAGCCAGAGAAACCATCGAGAGATTTTCTGCGTCTTCCCACATCGTCCTCATCTCTGCGTCTGCCCTCGTCGCCGTCTTTGCCGTGCTCCCTCGTCGCCGTCCTTGCTGTTCTTCACCTCAGGCTTCACCTCGTGTTGCTTGCTTCGCTTCTCTCCTCCTCCCTCTTCTCCATCTCAGAGGATCTCCAAGTCTGCAATATTGGGTTTGACAGAAACGGATCCAAGAAATCCAAGCCATCGCTATCTCTCACTTCCCTGGCTCCACAAACCCCGACTCGTCGCCGGTCAACTCGCCAGACATAGCTGCTGGTTGGTTTCGCCGCTCCACAGACTTGCGGCTTCGATTGAATC
Organism: Cotoneaster glaucophyllus; assembly: GCA_036320875.1. Classification (NCBI taxonomy): domain Eukaryota; kingdom Viridiplantae; phylum Streptophyta; class Magnoliopsida; order Rosales; family Rosaceae; genus Cotoneaster; species Cotoneaster glaucophyllus. The sequence goes on from CM070073.1 coordinate 40,025,744, forward strand.
CACAGAAAAAAAAAACCTGAAAAAAGCTCTCCCCCTCTCTGGAAAGCTCTCTCCAGTTCGAATCTTGCACCGAAAAAAACCTGAAAAAGCAAGCTCAATTCTTCGTTTTGCAGAAATTTTTTTTGGCAATTAATCGGAAAAAATAGGGGAGGGAAGGAGAGCGTGGGACGGAGAGAACAAGGAAATAAAGAGGGAGAAAAAGATGGAGGCTTCCAGAGAGAGGGAGAGTATTATTAGAATAAAAAAGGTAGAATTAATTAATATAATATTATTAGATATGAATTAAAAAATATAATATTGTAGTTTGTTATTATCCTTCTTTTTAGTCCGACACTGCACCAAACGCTTCACTAAGCTAGTACAGCTTAGTCTAGTCTAAGCCAGTCCAGCTTAGTCCCTGCAGCTAGTCCAGTCCGAGACAGTCCGGTGCAACAAACGCACAAATTCACAAGTAAGATTTGTGAATGCAAAAACACCACTTTTAAGTTTCAATATCTTCAACACCAGCAACCGAATCGTCAAAGATTCATGCTCCTGCTGCTGCCGCTGCTTCAAGGACGAGGCCTATCAGCAGCATTCGGGACCTCTAATGACTTTTTTGCCTCTTGTATTATTGTTCGAACTTCGTCTATGCTCTGGGCTGGAGTATTTACATCGTAGCACTGCCAGCTTCCTTCTTCCATCATTTCCACAGCTAAGTTCTTTAAGAACCACGGGTGGCTTTTAATTTCCGGAACTGTTATTCGCTGCAAAACGATAAGTAGTGACCACGATGAGAATGCTAAAGTGAACTTAAAATTTCAACTATAACCAAATCGTTATCTAGTAGTTTCAGCACCGAAGTAAGAGCTACATTACCTTTTCGGGGTTTGCCACGAATATTTTAGATAAGAGATCTTTACATTCCTTGGATACTCGGACAGTATCTGGAATTGAGTAGCGTACAGTAAGGATTCGCTGCCATAAGACATACATGTAGTATATTAACTACAACTCAGAAAAGAATTAGCCAGTTGTGATATATGCAATGTTTAATTTCAGTTACATTTCAATGGTGAAAAAGGTAGTAGTGCGACTAACCCCAATAATTTTTTTGATGTTTATAGGGTCTTTAGGATCTTCAAAGGGGTATGCTCCAACTAACATCACATATAAGGCAACTCCAGAAGACCAAACATCTGCAATCTATAATTTCTATAAGATTAGATAAAAAATATACTTAACGTAATTACAAGCTCCAGTGTGAATGAAATGGCACTTGAAATGGACTTACCTTTCCATCATATTGTTTTGTCGAAAGGACCTCAGGTGCGATATAAGCTGGGGTTCCTACAGCAGATTTTGGCCGAGAATGCAATGCTGACTATAAAACATGGTGAAAGAATAAATTAGTCTTAAGTCTCACTAAACCGAATCCCTCTTGTGGATCCGTACTCTAGGGTTTGTGGAATACCTTTGAGTGTCCAAAATCACATATTTTTACTCGGGGCGCTGTGCTGCCATCTAAGAGTGTATTTTCAAGCTTAAGGTCTCTATGACAGATTTGCTGCCAGAAATGAATTATTTCCTTACTACAATCAAACACTACCAAAGAACACGAACACTAGCAAATATCGTACGAGAAAGAAACAGCAGTATAACATATTAACAGAGGAATTCCGATTTAGATACCATTGAATGACAGTAACTAACTCCTGATATCAATTGTTGGTAGAAATACCTTGCCTGATGCAAAACAACAACAAAAAAATTGAATAAGATGTAAATTTTATTTCGATTAAAACTGATTGTTTAAGTAAATGCTTCAGGAGATTTAAAAAAAAAAGATAATGGACCTCGTTTTCCCACTTTTAAGTAAAAGAAAATCTAGATGTTTTGCATTTTCAGGGGACATTCTGAAGATCCCAAGTTCCAAACTACAAATAGTTTGCATGAGTTAATTACTTTACCTCGTCCTCACTAAATTTTCCAGCCTTGCTTATTCTCGTATAAAGTTCTCCCCCGGCAGCATACTCCATTACTATGGCTAAATGAGATGGCGTCAGCAGGACCTGCAAGAAAAAGACCCTAAAACTCTTAGGTAGGCCATTGCTCACCACCATTACTGAAGCTTCAACAATTGAGAGAATTGCAAGTGAAAGTACTTTCTTATTGAGAAAACAGAACGAGTTGTGATCGTCCAATATGTTTCAGACACAATATCTACACCTCCGTTAATGAGCTGTCATTAACTAAATAACTAAAACTGATTATTAAAGGACTCTCATGTTATGGAAGCTGTCACGCACGAATCAAAAACTGATGTGGCACCTTACTATCCATTATCCTCCCTCAAGCTTACGCTGGGTATCGGAAGCATGATATTGTTTCTAAGATAAAGAAATTAAGGAGAATGCAAGCCCTTTGTCCTGTTCTGCGCAAGTTGATCAGAGCTAGAAAATGATAAACTGCAAGATCTCTCTCTGCTCTCTATTGAAATGAACAACCTCTTCCACGTATTTATTGTCACATTCAAACACAGGGTTATGGGCTAAGGCAATAGCGGACATATTGTCACACCAAAGGATTGGTGGTCTATCATGCAAGTCACATAGCAACTTTCGAATCCAAGCTAAAGCTTTGTACTCTGCTTATGTGGAGGAACGGGAAACAGTCGGTCCTGAGCAATGGGATAAGTAACCGCAAGGCTTTTCGGGCAGAGTTCATCACAAGGCACAAGGCACGCTCAGTTGCAAAAGGTACTTACAGAAGAAGGTTTGGACTTTGATGATACTTTCAATCCAGTGGTTAAACTTACCACAGTCTGGTTAGTTTTGGCTTTACCTTCAACTTTCAACAACCTTCAAATCCTATCAATCGAAGAACAGTAAGGGTATGTTTGAGTGAGGAACTTTCCAAAATCCAAATGATTTAGGCATAGTGATGAATAGATGGGTCACATAAAGTTTGATATGAGGGGTTAGAAATGCACCACATGAGCATTACAAAAGGCATGACAGAAGGATTTGCAAATGACTACTTGGAAGGAGTCATTTACAAATCCATATCACATGTTTCTGTAATGCCCATGAGGTGCATTTTCCAATTCCTCCGAACTAACTTTTTGTGATCCATTTCTTCTTCATTTTGCCTAAATGCATTGGAATTTGGAAGTCTCTCGTCCATAAACAAGCCCTAAAGGTGGGATTTTAGCATATTTAAGTAGAAAGACATGCTATATGTTTACACAGCAAATTCATTCTCAAATGAAAACAAAACAAAATCAAAGTAATAACCATGCATCCACCAAAACAATGTATTCTATTTATTGAAAAAAGAAAATTGGATATTTATGTATATTTACATAAACTTATGATGACAGACCTCTTTGAAAAGAACAATATTGGGATGCTTCAGTGCTCTGTGGTTCATAATTTCCCTCTGCACATGTTCACCTATCTTCATCTCCAAGCCAATGAAATGGATTAAAACTCAAAACCCAGTACCCAGAAAAATTCAAAAAAATAATAATAATGATATAAAAGAAAAAGGACAGACCTTGTTGCCTCTCTCAATGAACTTAACAGCATAGAGTCCTCCGGTGATCCTGTCTCTGACGAGCCTGGCCACCCCAAAATTTCCAGACCCAATATCCTTCAAAATCTCATACCTCTCCATGTCATACAAAACGGAAACTGCCAATTAATTTTTTGTTTAATTATTTTAAGAGGGTTTAGGAGAGAAACAAGTTGGAAAGATGGTTGGTGGGGGAAGTGAGCGTAATCATTAAAAAAGTATTTTAAGGGAGAAGACAAGGGATTAGAGGCCACACAGTTTATGCCGGCAATCGAGTGGAAATTAAGTAAAGATGTTTTGGACTTTTCGATCAATTGTCTTCTGCTCTCTCTCTGCCCCATGCGTGAGAAGGTGCTGGAAACTCATTCGGTTACTTGTCCCCAACCCAAAGCCCCTCCTCACTGCATATTTTGGACCGGTTTAATAAACCTTGGCTAACTTGGAAATGAAATGTCCAGGTTGCCCCTCTTTTAGATATCCAGCATGCCGACATGTGCCATCTCCCATGCAAAACTCATATTTTTAGTGTATTTATTTTCACACTTCTTAACCTTCAACATCCTCATTTGTATAAATGATTTGTATATATGATTGTTAAATTGAATAAATTAAAAAAAATAAATCAGATGAAATTAAACAAGGTATGTGTTTATTACTCATCTATTTTTGTGGGTCAGCCCTGAGAGTAAGGGGCGTGCCACCATATATGATCCCTAATTTTTAAGGAAAACTAATGAAAAAAACTTAAAAATTTTGAGTTTTAACAATAAGGACAAAATAAAGGATAAATTGAATAGTATCAGGATTGACTTTCTAGTGTAAAAATGTTATTTTTTGTTAAAATGAACAGTACCGGTAGCTTTTCGTTAAAGTTCCCTAGTTTTTAAGGGCCCTAAATTTTTGTCACCTTTATAAGATGCTACATATAGAAAAAATTGTGAACATAATTCACAATGTTGTCTTAACGAAGTTGTCAAGTACTGGTACTTTCATTTAATTATGCACGGGTTTGACTCCCTATTGGGCATGTGAGGCGTATCCATTATGGGTCTATTTGAGCTACATTATTTTTTTCTTTTAAAAAAAAAAATATATATATATATATAATTTAATTTCTTTCATTATAAAAGATAACTTTTGCTAATAAATCTTTAATTAGGAATATCATAATAAATTAAAATTCTTAAAAACATGAAGATATAATCTTTTAAAAAAAAACTCTTTCCTTATATGATCATCTAATCGAATACATATCATTCATTTATTATTTTGGTCACTGTTTAATGGTCATCTAATTCTCATTTCATTTGAAGATCATTTAGTCATCCATATGTTATCAAAAAGAAAATTATAGTACAAATTTTCTCACACCGCTAAAGTGGAGGTTAGCCAGTGATGTTGTAACAACCCGTCTCGGAAATTTACTGAACGAAAGGGTAATGTTGTAATTTCATTTTGGTATTGGGATATTTATTTAAAATATTGTTTTTGGGTCCTAATAGGTGTGCCCAAGAGGGGCCCACCTTTGGTTTGTGTCCCCCGGTCCAATTGCTCCCTCACCTCTCCCGTGTCTCTCACTCTCGAACAACTCTCTACCCCTCTTCTTCTCGCTGCACCCAACCCTCCCCGAGGGCAGCTTATACATCCACACAAACACACACCAACTCTCTCTCGGACCTCCCTCACCTCTCTTCTCACTTTCCCTTCTGTACGCGTGACAACCCCAGATGCTGGAGACCTCGAGCACCGGTACAAATGCAGGAGGGAGCTTCGGCGAGTCTCCATTACCCTCGATATGGGTAAGTCTCGAAAAACACTCCAAAACTTTCCATTTTGGTCCCCATACTTCACTTCTTATTGTATGTGTGTATTGTGGACGTTGAAAACATCGAGAAATCACCTCGGATGAACTAAACCCAGTTTCCGGCGAGGGAACCCGAGACTTACCGACCGTTTTCTGGCCAACTCCGGCGGCGACAGGCCACGAAATTGGTATGGTTCGACTCTTTACTTCACGGGCTTCATTTTGGTATTTTATTAGATGATTTTTAGTAGAGTTTCGAGCTCCATCGGAGCTCAGGAGTTTTCCCGCCCAAAGTCCGGCTTTCCCCTTTCTTGGGACCGACGACTTGATCCGTGCACCAAAACCCGTTCCATCTAAACCCAATCCCAAATTAGTTTTAAGCCCAGTCCTAAGCTACCCAACCCAAGTTCCCCCAGCCCAAACCCAAAACCGGTCCCAAGCCCATATTTTTTACCCATCCAAGCCTAGCCCATAAACCTTTCGGCCCAAACACCAGCCCAACGCAGATGGAATATTCTCAAGGAATATTCTCTGGAATATTCATTATGTTGACTTTTTCGAAATTTACCCGGGATTCTTGTTAGGGTAATTCGACGTCATGAATTCATTTTTTACGTCCGTTTTCCCAAATTCAATCGTTTGAGTATAGTTTTGTTAATTGTACCCTTTATGTGCTTAGGTGCAATTATTAGCGGCGATTCCATCATTCCTATTACGTGCGGCTCTTCGACGACGAAGTATCAGGGAGTGGACCCTTTCTAAAATGCATGTTTTAATAGTAGAAATGCATACATGAAAAACATGATTTAATGGTTACGTTTTACGAAATGTTTTATGAGTAAATTAGATTTACACTTATGATATATCATGCTTTACTGCGAATATTTTGGAATACCATATTTTATCGAACTTATGTTCTTTGTAGTATATATGATGGATGACTAGATACTATTTATGAACATGTTTTCTTTACACTTCTTTATAGTATATATGATAGATGATTATATGCTATGAAGATGATTTTGAGATATATGTATTTATGTTTGGAAAAAGTATATTCAAGGTTTTGTGCGTATCTAGTGGTCACTGTTTAGCCTACGGGCGATGATACTTATATTGATCTACGGGTTGGGTGCTGTAGGAGCCTACTGGCGATTGATACTTGTGAAGGAAGTGTTCTGAAGGAAGAGTTCTATATGCCTTCGGGCGATACTAATACCACTAGTTAGCACACTATATGCGATATATGTTTTATCAAAGTTTTTATGGCATGCTAAGGTTTCGGAAAACCTATCACATATTATGCTATTAGTTTTCATAAAACTTTGGGGATTAGTACGTTATTGAATAACTGTTTCAATATTATATATATATATATATATATATATATATATATATATATATATATATATATCAACTTGGTTCACTCATGTTTGATTTGCATCCCCTCAGGACTTAGAATTGAGGCGTACAATCCTAGCGTCAAGACACTTACGCATCAGCATCTTCGAGTCCTCTTGGTGTAGGACCCATTCCTTTATTCATTCAATTTTATATTACTTCTTTTTAGTGTTCTAGATTAGTTGTATGCTCTGAACACGTTCTCATTTGCATATTAAATAATATTTAAATTTATAAGTCTTATTTATTTTCTTTGGTTCTCATGCATTCTAATATGGCTTCGTCATCTTCGGGTGTCAACCAGCACGTGCCTACCCTGGTGTTCGGGGAATATCAGGGTCGGGCATGTCAGATGCTCACCCCTCATTGATTACTGCTAGAGTTATTTGGTTTAATTGATTTAAGACTTGAATTTCGAATTTTAACTGATCTGACAGTAATCAACCGGGTGGGGGTTAAAATCATCCTCACTTTAGGGCATGAGAAAAAAATGCAATGAAAACTAACAGTTCATTATAAGATGGTACAAATGTCATAACCAATGATTTGTTTAACTAGTTGATAATAAAGAGTATGAATGGTTCTGATTATGATATTTGTACGGTGATATGATAGGTATATAGCCACACACCTTGTTTTTTTATAAAAGTAAGGAGGTTACACACCTTGCTTTTTATAAAAGTAAGGAGTTTCGAACCCAAAAACATGGGAAATACAAATAGGTACATAGCCACCACACATGCTTCATTTTTATTTATTTTCTTTTGCGTTTATATCAGTTTATACAGAAGAAACAAAAAAGAAATATAAAAGAAAATATAACAACCAAAGTTTAGACCATGTCAGAGATTCCGTTTAAGTCTCACACATGACCTTCAAAATCTCAGAACAGGCCATGCATATATGCAAATACTCAAATTTAAAGCTATACTAAAAGGGCTTATTTGGAACTATACTTAAATTTAGTGTTTTCTGATTACAAAAGTTTTTTTATGATCATGTTTCGTAGTGCATGTAATAGATGCGTTTTTAGAATAATTGCTTTCTAAGAAACATCTTTAAACGAGCATTTGTATTTAAGTCTAAAAAATGTAGTGGATTTGAGTTTTTGTTAACAATATCTTATACATATATTTTTATATTTAATTTAAAAAATTGAGTCTTGCATGGGGAGAAAATATTAGAGATAAAAGACACTTTCGAGTTTTGACAATTTAAATATGTGCATTTAAGATTATTAGACTCACAACATAAATCTCTTTTTTGGATAAATAATAGGGTTTATATCACAAATGGTCCCTGAAATTGACCCCATCAATCATGATGGTCCCTAAAATTGAAAATCGATCAATGTAGTCCCTGAATTTTAACTCGCGAATCAATGTGGTCCTTCTGTTAGTGTTCCGTCCAAATTAACACTAAAAAAAGGTTAGAGAACCACTTTTTTTTGTTTTTATTTTAGTTTTAGCACCAAATCCATGAAAAAATGGAGAGAAAAGTGAAGATGGAAAAAAGAAAAGAGAGGTAGTAAGTAAAATTATAAGTAACAGGGTTATTTTTTATCATTTTACCATGAAAAATTGGTTCTCTAACCTTTTTTTAAAGTTAATTTGGACGGAACACTAACAGAAGGACCACATTGATTCGCGAGTTAAAATTCAGGGACTACATTGATCGATTTTCAATTTCAGGGACCATCATGATTGATGGGGTCAATTTCAGGGACCATTTGTGATATAAACCCTAAATAATATTGGGTAAATTACACTGTAGCACCTCAGGTTTGAGATCTATTACAACCTCATACAACATCTTCAAAACATTTCACTTTCATACCTCAAGTACTATTTTATTTCAATATAATACATCCGTTACATTTTTCATCCATTGTTCCGTTAAGAGCTGACGTGGCTGCCACATTTGTGCCAAGTGACAAAAAATAATAATTTTTTATGAATTTAAAGATAATTAAATAAAGAAAAGTATAAAAATAAATAAATAAAATCCCAAAAACCCATCCATTCCCCTTCCCCGCAACCCCCCCACCCCTCTCCTCCACTCTCTTCACCTCCCCCAACCGATCCCTTCCCCTTCCCCTCAACCCAAACCCCCCCATCCCCAGCTTTCCCATCAATTTTCCCTCGTTTTCTCGGCAACCAAACAGTAAATAACTCCAAAAATTCAATGGATTCCAACCCCATTTTTCCAGAATCCGAAACCAAGAACAAAAATGCATAAAATTCAAATTTTTGCAAAAGATTAAAACTTAAAAAAATATGGACCTAATGCCAAATAACTCCCAGTCAATTACCCCACCCTCCCTCTCTCCACCTTTCTTCCACATCGAACTCCGTCTTTTCCTCCACGACGGCGGGGCCTCGCCTGCTCCTGGCGCAACAGCCACAGCGACGGCTGAAGTGAGGGCAACAACGGAGACACTGAGATTGTTCTGGAGGTAGTTGACAAGGATGCGGGCTTCCTCGAGGGTGAGGTTGGAGATGTTGTTGCCGAGCTTCTCGATCTTTTCTGGGGCTTCTGATGGTGAGGGGGCGGATATGGGTGGTGCGGTGGGTGAGGGTAGGGGTTTGGGGGTTGAAGGGGAATTGGAGAGTGGGAGGGAAATGAGGAGGTGGCGGGTGTGGCGGGGAGGTGAAGAGGGAGGAGTGGGAGAGAGAAGGGAGGGGAGGTGAAGACAGTGGAGGAGAAGTGGGTCGGGGAAGATGGGTTTTAGGGTTTTTTTTTTTTTTTTTTAAACTTTTCTTTAATTAATTATTTTTAAATTCATAAAAAATTATTTTTTTTTGCCATGTGGCACAAATGTGGCAACCATGTCAGCTCTTAACGGAATAATGGATGGAAAATGTAACGGATGTATTATATTGAAATAAAATAGTACTTGAGGTATGAAAGTGAAATATTTTGAAGATGTTGTAAGAGGTTGTAATAGACTCAAACCTGAGGTGCTACAGTGTAATTTACCCAATAATATTTTTCCTTGTTGGCATTAGCTCCACTTCTCAGCAGTTTGGATGTTGTTTGTACCATATAAAATCGATCCTGAAATCACCGAGTACCGATCAACTAAGAAGCCTCGTGACCCCTTCGAAGGGTCCCTGTTGAGGCACCTTGCCGAAGCACACGAGCCAACCTCAAACAAATGAGCTCTCCATTCCTCCAACTTTCCGCCCACTTGCTCAAGGACGCGTGGCAACAATACAACAACGTTCCCAGAGTCTCACATCGATCATAAACAAGAATGGGAGACTCTCCTCAGCTATATATGGAGACTCCTCTCCCACAATTAAGCTCACTTGGATCAATGGACCCATAATCCAGGCTTAGTCCTTCATGTATGCTTATACGTACCATTGTATTATGTACACACTACATTATTAATGAGAACTCCTCTAACCATGTGAATGTACCCCACTTAAGGCGAACCACGTACATTTGTGTCTAATTTACCCTTTATCTCTTTACATATTATCTCTACATAATGACATAAGCACCATTGCGTAGGTCACTTCACCACACTTTACGTTGACTCAAGGTCCACTCAATTTTGTGCATCAACATACGCATATATATTTGGTATAAAATTGTAAGTCTAAACTTTCCAGTGCATCTAAGATGCTCTAAATTCTTATACTTGGCCTAAAAGGGGTGAGTTTAAATTTTTCTGTTTTCTCCTCTAATGCACATACTTCAATCTTAATTCAAGACTATTTTTAGTTGTTAATGACAATGCGGATGCTCACTAATTGTTCATGTTCATGCAAATTAAGAAAATTCTTCATTAGTATTCAGCTTATACATGTACTTCTATTCGGACACAACAAAATTTTAAACTATTCTAACATATAGAAAAGAAGATTTCGCAATTTGAGTTATGTAAAGTGAACACAATACTTTGATTAACTGTTCACTCATGTATGCAACTATACATATTTCGAAAACTAGATGCACTAACATATAGAAAAGAAGATTAGCAATTTAAGTCTTATAAAGTGAACACACTACTTTGATCAACTGTTCACTTTGTTAGACGGAGTCAAGTTTCCTCTTCAAACACAAACTCTTCAGTTGGTTTACTCAGTCAACAATACTTATCAAGTGGAGCTTCTGTTAAAATCATTTGAATTTTAAATATTTGCTTTATCAGAATTAGTTATAGTTTTTGAATTCTGAAATGTAAGCCTGTAAATAGGGTTTTTTGAAACTCTGATGTTATCTAAAAAGTGATTATAAAAAGGTTGCTCCCTACAATGTTGAGGGCATGCAATCACAATGAAAACCTTGTGTAGTCCTATAGCTTTCCTGCGTGTTTTGCCTTCCCTGCAATTCTAGTTCTTATATGGTACACAGAGCCTTTTAAGTCCAATGACAAACGATCCATATAGTTATTTTTTTCCCTGCCCATCATGTCTTCCAACAACAACAACAACACCATCCCTGATTCCCAGCAAACCCCCCCCCCCCACCTGCAACTACCCTAGTCAGCATGTCTTCGTCCATGACTACCATTGTCAACATCAAACTCGATAGGACTAACTATCCGTTATGGTTAGCCCAGATTCTTCCAATCCTTAAGAGCCGTGATCTTATGGGTTATGTTGATGGTTCCATTGTCTGTCCATCCAAGCATCTCGCTGAAAGCACTACTGTCAATCCCGCCTACAACACTTGGATGCAACAAGACCAAATGATCCTCAGTTGGATCAATGGCTCCCTTACAGCCTCTGTCCTTGCTACTGTGGCAAGCAAACGATCAGCTCGTGCAACATGGGAAGCACTGGAGCAAAGGTATGCTTCTTCTTCATAGAATCGAATTCTTTTCCTGAGAAATGAACTACTCCAAAGTAAGAAGGGTGATTTATCTGTCGCTGACTTTCTTGATAAGATGAATGCCATTGCTGACAATTTGGCTTTAGCTGGTAAGCTTGTGGACGATGATGAACTCGTCCAAATCATTTTGAATAATCTTGGTTCCGCGTTCGAAATGACGGTTAATGCAGCATAGGCACGTGATACTCCGATCACGTACCCTACTCTTGAAGCTCTTCTCTTGACTACAGAGAGGAGAATGGCGGAACAAATTGTCCCACTAGTTGAATCAGCCCCTGTGAACGCTTTTGTAGCTGCAAGAGGACGTGGTGGACGTTCTCGTGGTGGTGGACGAGCTGGCTTTCCGTCCAACCGTGGTGGTACCAACCAGCGTGGCGTTGGTCCTCGCAACAACAACAATAATTACCAGCGTGTTCCTGCCAATAGTGGGGAACGTTGTGGAGAAGGGCGAATAACCTGCCAGATTTGTGGAAAAGAAGGGCATCCTGCCCTTGACTGTTACCAGCGCATGAATGCTGCATACGAATGACGCATTCCAGCCCAGCGTCTTAGTGCAATGGCGTCCTCACCCATCAACTTGAATCGCCAGAAAAATGGTTCGTGGTTAATTGGTACAGGAGCAAATGCACATATCACACCTGACCTCCAGAATTTGGTGAACCCTAAAGAGTACAATGGTAATGAAAACATTGGTGGTGTAGGTAATGATACTGGACTCTCCATTGCTCACTCTGGTTCAAATCAAATTAATGCTAATTCTTGCTCATTTAACCTTAAGCATGTTTTACATTGTCTGTCAGCCTCTACTAATATTATCTCTGCCCATAGATTTACCTTAGATAACCATTGCTACATTCTAATTTTTCCATATTATTTTGTTGTTAAGGACCTCAAGACCAAGATGACGCTTTTCCAAGGGAGGTGTGAGAATGGGTTGTACCCATTTCCAAATGGAGGTGGATTATCCAATCATCATTTTTCAGCGTTTGTAGGAGTCCGTGTCTCTGCACAGAAGTGGCATTCTCGTCTAGGGCATCCTGCTTCTCCCATAATAAAGCTTTTAATTTCGAATAATCAAGTGCCAATTCATGGCACAAGTGATGTTAAGTTTTGTCAGTCTTGTCCGTTAAGCAAAAGTTCCAAGTTGCCTTTCAGTTTATCCGAGTCTGTTTCTATGTTTCCCTTAGAACTTTTACATTCAGATGTTTGGTGTTCGCCAGTAATTTCAAATGGAGGTTATCGTTATTATTTATTATTTGTGGATGATTTTTCGCGATACTCTTGGATTTTTCCCATGAAAAATAAATCAGAAGTGTTCGAGATTTTTGTTAAATTCAAAACGAAAGTTGAAAATATGTTTAATTGTTCAATCAAAACTCTACAATGTGATGAAGGTGGAGAATACAAGAGTCATGCATTCAGTCACTTGCTTTACATGGAATTTCTCAAAGGTTTTCTTGTCCCAAACATCCTGAACAAAACGGTATCGCTGAAAGAAAACATCGTCACATTGTTGAAACTGGTTTAGTGATGTTATCTCATGCTTATGTTCCTTCCAAATTTTGGTTTGATGCTTTTTCAACGGCAACATATATAATTAATAGATTTCCTACTCGTGTATTGTCTAATGCATCACCATATGAACAATTATTTCACAAAAAGCCTAAGTATGAGTCGTTCAAAGTGTTTGGGAGTCGTCGTTTTCCTTGGTTGAGACCATATACTAAGAACAAACTTGAGTCCAAATCAAAGTCTTGTGTACTTTTAGGATATTCGTTGGATCATCAAGGATATAAATGTTTGGATTTATCCACGAGACGAGTTTATTTGTCTCGCTATGTCCTATTCGATGAGGACTCCTTTCCTTTCCAGGAACTCACACCTCCAGTGGAATGCGTTGATAAAGGTACTGTATCTTGCCAAGATTTATTTTTCAATTATCCAAATATTTTCCCTCAAGCCGTGTCTCCCACCACTATTCCACCACCCATTGAGTCAGCTTCTGTATTAAACCCATAAACTAATCCTAACCAATCTCCATTGCTGCTACCAATTACTAGCCAACATACACTAAATCCACCATCTCCAAATCATCTCAACGTGTCTCTCCAAAACCCTAGTCAACCTAGTTCAGCCCTAGGAACCTCCAATGAGCAAGAAATAGTTTCGTGCGTCCAAAATAATGAACCAGTGAGTGATTCAGTGCAAGAACCACGACAAGCTCATCCAATGACCACTCGCTCCCAAACTGGTGTTTGGAAACCAAACCCTAAATATGCATTGCATGTTGTTACTAATGACAATCTTGTTGAACCCACTTGTTTTAGTCAGGCTGTAAAACATAAGGAGTGGAGAGATGCAATGGTAAAAGAGTTCAATGCTCTACAGCGTTGTGGGACGTGGAGTTTGGTGCCCTATCATTCTCAGATGAACTTGCTTCCAAACAAATGGGTTTATAAGATAAAGCGGCGTGCCGATGGTTCCATAGAACGTCATAAGGCAAGGTTAGTAGCCAATGGCTTCCATAAAAAACAAGGGGTTGACTACACTGAGACTTTTAGCCCAGTTGTCAAACATAGTACCATTCGGATGGTTCTCAGTCTTGCTGTATCGAATAAATGGCATGTTCGTCAACTGGACGTCCAGAACGCCTTTTTACATGGCTATCTAGCAGAAAAGGTGTACAAGAGACAACCAGCAGGGTTTGTCGACAAGCAATGCCCAACTCATGTTTGTAAACTGCAGAGAAGTTTGTATGGTTTAAAACAAGCACCTCGTGCTTGGTTTCAGAGGTTTTCTGAATTTTTACTTCAGTTGGGGTTTCAAGAGTCAAAGTGCGACTATTCATTATTTGTGTTCAATAACCGTGGGGTTTATTTGATTCTTTTGATCTACGTAGATGATATTTTGCTGATAGGGAATAGTCCTAATTCAAATTAATCATTTAATCAAGAAGCTTGGTACGTTGTTTTCAATGAAGGATTTGGGGCCTCTTCACTATTTTCTTGGTGTTGAAGTAACATATTTCAACAACAATATGCATCTAGATCAGTCCAAGTATGCTCTTGATCTCTTGAAACGCACTAAATTCATGGATGCTAAGCCTATCTCTACCCCAGTTCCCTGTGGACAAAAGTTGAGTGCTTGGGATGGTGAGACGCACAGTGATCCTCAAACTTACAGAAGTATTGTTAGGTGCCTTGCAATATTTGACGATAACAAGGCCAAATTTATCTTATGCTGTTAACCAGGTGTGTTAATTTATGCATTCCCCAAAACATACTCACTGGATGGCTGTTAAAAGGATTATGCGTTATGTGAAAGCAACGTATGATCATGGACTGGTGTATAAACTAGGAGGAATGCAACTCAGTGCTTTCTCATACGCGGATTACGCCGGTGATCCGGACACAAGACATTCTACTGGTGGTTTTTGTATTTACTTGGGTTCGAACTTAGTTTCATGGAGTTCAAAGAAGCAGAAGATGGTGTCTCGTTCTAGCACTGAGGCCGAATACAGACAACTTGCGTACACTGCCGCTGAATTATCTTGGTTGCGTTCGTTATTCAGGGACTTGCAACTTAATATTGCTTCTCCTACGATTTGGTGTGATAATATTTCCTCAATTTCCCTGGCGTCTAATCCAGTTTTTCACTCACGCACCAAGCACTTGGAAGTTGATTATCATTATGTGAGGGAGAAGGTGGTTCGTGGAGAGCTGCTAGTGAATTTCATATGTTCCCAAGATCAAGTTGCAGACCTATTTACGAAAGGTTTGTCTTCTGCACGTTTCAAAATGCTGGTGTCCAAGCTTCCAGTCGTTTCTCGTTCTGTTAGCTTGCGGGGGGATGTTAGACGGAGTCAAGTTTGCTCTTCAAACACAAACTCTTCAGTTGGTTTACTCAGTCAACAATACTTATCAAGTGGAGCTTCTGTTAAAATCATTTGAATTTTAAATATTTGCTTTATCAGAATTAGTTATAGTTTTTGAATTCCGAAATGTAAGCCTGTAAATAGGGTTTTTGAAACTCTGATGTTATCTAAAAAGTAATTATAAAAAGGTTGCTCCCTACAATGTTGAGGGCATGCAATCACAGTGAAAACCTTGGGTAGTCCTATAGCTTTCCTGCGTGTTTTGCCTTCCCTGCAATTCTAGTTCTTATACACTCACGTATGAAACTATATATATTTCAAAAACTAGATGCACTCCCAATACAAAGTCAAAAGTGAGGAAGTCAACAACGGTCATCACACGCTTGAATAGGAGGGCCAAGATATGGCGCTCCAGCAACAAACAGATCTTCGGGCATGTCCCTTTCCTCAAGCACTGCATAGCCTGCTGCTCCATAAATTGGACACAGTAACAGATTAGCCATGACTATTTATATGAAATAAAAATTCTGTGATACTCTGGAATATATAATATAATACTTTGGTTTTTAATCGTTAGATTTTTATCAAAGACCTAATAATTAAAATATTCAAAATACCCGATACTCTAGATCAGTGTAAAAAAATCCCTGGATGAAATTTAGAACTGAATAAATCAGTGGTGGTAAATGGTAATTACAAATTACCAGGAAGAGATGGAATAGGGAAGTCGAAGAAGTAAGTAGAAGGCCTGCCATGGTCGTCGGAGTAAGGTGGCGTCAATACATCCAAGATAGCACAGGGAGTTACTGCAGTAAAAGAATGAATGTTCCCGCCACTTCTTGGAAATAATACACGAGTCTCACATGGTGAGCTTATAACTCCATCAAAAACCTTGCCTGCCAATCCAACTGCATGCACCCACAGATTAATTAATTTTAACCACAATTTCCACATTGTTTTTTCAATAAAATCCCAACACAAAATAATGAAATGAAAAATATTGAATTTATAAATATTATTGGCTCTTACATGTTCTGAAGCTAGAAGAAGTTTCCACTTTGATCCAATCGTAAGATTTAACATAAACAGAACCGTAGAGGAGTTTGGTAAAGACTGTCATTCCAGGGTGATCATGAAGGGGAAGCGTTGCGCCAGCCGGGAAGCAAAACACGCCTATCTGCTCGTAACGTTCTTCTTACTCGTCAGAATTAGATGTTATGTTATAAGACTGTTAAAATACATAATATATAGAATTGTCCGACAAGAGTATGTAAATTATTCGCTTACAGAGAAATGGTCACATTCATGAACATGAATGTAAGTGATTTGGGAGATGCCTTGCCCAGAAACCAATCCCTTGCCGCTCCTTGGACTCGAAGATGGAGATCCACCCGAACCAAATTCATCGATTCCGAAATCTATGGCTTCAAATGAGCCTGCATTTGCTACAATTTTAAGCTCTAGTTTTTCATATAAAAACAAAGTGATCATAACAAGCGAAGAATCATACCAAGGAGATTTTTCAGACATTGGATTTGTCGGAAAGTTGGCAGTGCTTTCGGATCCGAAAAGACGACATTGCAGGCTTCATACAGCATTTGTATTTTGCTTTTCTCCAATATTATGCAGTCCATTGCTGTTCGTATTCATTCGTCGTAGAATGTCTTTAACACCTTTGATAAATAAAGAGATAAAAAAGAGGACTCTTGAGCACAACCTTGCGTCACTAAACCAGGGGGCATATTTAGACTTTTTTATTTTTTCAATGGGCTACGAGAAGCTTTTGGATTAAAGGAATTGTGCACACAACATTTGCCCTATGTATACATTTAAATATGGGCTGAGAATTAGGGCAAACTTCTCTTCTGTCTTTTAGCAAAACTAGGAAATACGTCAAATATGGTGTAATTATTTTGTTATGACTGTTAGGTCGGTTGGCAGTGACACTTCAAGCACGTATATACGACTATATGCACATTCATACCTAGCTTGAACTTGATGTTCCATGGTTGGAGCTTTTCTCTTTTGTTTTTCGAGTCGCTTCTAAAATCGCCACCCCCTAAGTTGTTCGTATCCAAAAATCAGAACTCCAAACACAACACACTTTCATATTATTATTATTATTAGCTCATCTTCTGAAGAGGGAATGCAAGTATTATATAAGGTCACAGGGAGAGGATTCGAAACTATTACAGTAATTTAAGGAGAAATTTCGAACTCGTGATGCGTTTGTGGAAACCCAACATCCAATCAACTAAGATATTAGACCACATGCATTGAAAGTCATCCATGAACAATTATGGCATACATTAAAAGTCACTCGCCCTTGCATAATCAAACAAATTGATATAATTTTCTTTTAATCTGTAAAATTTGTACACTATCGCGATCTTTATACGCTTTTTAAATACGATCTTCAATTAGTTTTAGAGTATCATTCTCTTAGACTCCACGGCCTAAGAAAATTGTGGTCACTCAATGTTCGATCTTAATTTAGTGATGGAGTAGGAAGTTCAACAACAAAAGTTAAATGCATCTACTATTAAATTAAGATCAAACGGTGAGCAACCACATTTTTCTTTAACCATGAGGTTTATAACAAGACTATAGGTCTTAAACATATTTATATCTTCATTCTCCATGGTGTTGGGGTCCCGTTTGGTGTTGCTTTTTTTTTTTTTTTTTTTTTTTTTAACAAAAAACTGCTTTATTTTGAAGATAAGCACAAAAAAGTATTATATTGATTTTTTTTTTATAAAAATAATAAGACAAAAAGCAATGGGAATATAAAATGTTGACGTGGCTTAACCGTGACCACAGAAATAAGAGGGGATGGGGAGGGCAGACAATCCATCTCCTTTAAAATCAGCTTCGAGGTTACTTTAGAAGATACTTTTACAAAAAAAGAGAATTAAAATGTACCCATGTTAAATCGAAGCGTACCGATGGATTTTAGGTACGTTTATTTTAAATGTACCAATATGTATGTTTTCGTAACTTCTTATTTTATTGTTTTTATATATGTGTATTATGTATTTGCCAATTGTTTAAAGAAAAAACTTTTGCAAGTTGTCTTTTTCTTTTCTCTAAATTGCAAGTTGTCTTTTAGGTACATTTTATGAGTCAAGATAAAACACCAATGTTGTAAATGAGTATTGGAAGATTTCATATTCTCATAAATTTATGAAACTAATGGCAATTTTTAAAATTGTAAATGCACAGTAATAATTAAAAGAAAATGAGATAATTTGCCAAAAAGGAAGTAATGTAAAATGAAATTAATAATCCCCAAATTTATAGGAGAATGTCTAAAATGTTTAATCAAAATTTTAAAAGAAACAGATGTTTAGTTTAAGTAATTAAAAACAAGGCACATATATCAAAACTTCTTTTTTAATTTGAGTGTAAAGATACAACAATGATGGTTTAAATTTTTTATTTTTTTTTATCACAAATGGTCTTCGAAATTGACTCTCACTATCAAGATTATCCCTGAAATTAAAAATCAATCAATGTAGTCCCTGAAAATAGGTGTCTCAAATTAATGTGGTCATTCCGTCACAATTCTGTTAAAAATTCTGTTTAGTGCTGATATGGCACATAAATGGGCCCCACAAGATTTACAGGTTTGTATCACAAACTGAAATTGACCACACCATCAAGATGGTTCCTGAAATTGATTCACACCATCAATATAGTTCCTAAAATTGAAAAACAATCAATGCAGCCCTTGAAAATAAGTGTTGCAAATCAATATGATCATTCCGCCACAATTATGTATAAAAATTTGTTATGTGATGATGTGGGTTTAATAATTAAGGCTTTTTAGCCAAAATGGTCCCTGAGATTTGCATAACACATCACTTTGGTCCCTGAGATTGAAAATCAATAGAAATGGTCCATGAGATTGTCCACTATCCATTATTTTGGTCTTCCTGTTAAAAACTCCGTTAAGTGTCCGGGAGCTTTTGGCCGAAATTTAGGGCTATTTTCAAAGCTTTGTAACTCAATCATTTCTTTACCAAATTTGACCCATAATATATCAAAATGAAGATATAAAAGTGAAGAACAAGATTATACTATTTGGAAGCCCAATGGTTGTCGAAGATAGCCGAAAAATAGCCTGAAAGGTGATTGGTCCACAGGAAAACTGAAAAACTCGCCGGAAACTGGGTAAACTTTAAACGTTCATAACTTCTTCAATACTCAACAAAATCGAGTGATTCAAAAATGAAAAATCATACTTCTAGACAAGATGAAGAGAATGGTACCTTTCTCGACAACTAAGTCGCCGTGGTTTGGCCGAAAAACGACTCGAAAGTGGCTCAAACCATCACCCCTGCTTTCCTCTGATTTCACTGTCATTTGGGCCAAATCACCCCTTCCCTCTACCTCTATGATCAATCCGCTTCATACCCTTCTTCATACAATCAATCCTTCATCGATCTCGTCCGGATCTGCACACACAAATCTTCAACACGATTTCTCGCGATCTCCCTAGAAGGTGAGTAGAGCTTCGGCTCGGGTTTTTACACCACCTATTTCCGTCTCTTTGCCTTCGTTGGCACTGGCACTTACGGGTTGGTTCTTCCCACGTGTTTCTTTCGATTTGTGGTGGAGATTTCGGTGGTGCTCTTTGGAGGATGTAAGTGTTTCTTCTTCATCCAGTTCGGGGACCATGTTTGGCCTGATCTCAGGCATTTGTTGGGGCGATGGTTTGAGATGATGGGTAGGAGGCGGTCTGGTGGCGATGGAAATTACAAGTTGTTAGGGTTTGTTTCAGGTTTTTTCTTTTTTGTGTTAGGCCTAGAACTTGGTTTTGGGTTTTTGGTTTTACTTTGGAGGTCCACTTTTGTGTTGTGTGGATATTGTAACTAGGCCTCTCTCTTGTAATTATGTTGTCTTGGTAATGAACTTATAAGGAGGGATAAAATTAAACGTCAATTGGTTTTAAGAGTCTCGTTCTCTTAGACTGTACAAATGCCATCAGGGTGTAATGCATTTCTCGTACAAGGAGGGATAAAATTAAGCCAAATACATTTCGATGCAACATAATGACTTAGCAAGATAATCATCAGTCTTTCTAAAAATATGAGAGAACTTAATACAATTAAGCCACTGGGCCACCCATAGTAGTCGTTTATCAAACTCTTCATCTAAGTGAACCAAATTTGAAACAGCTACTCTACTGATTATTACTAAAATATTTCAAGGTTGAAGAAATTTTTAATCCTCAAAAAGAAAAGAACAAACAACTTAGACCATTTCCAACCCTTGGTTAAAACCTAAAATATTTAACCTAGAAAATTTAGGTTTAACCCATAAACAGTTTTTCTGCTCCAAGCCTTTTGGGTTAAATTTTTAGCCTGAGATTATTCAAAATGAATTTAGGAACATTTTGACCAAAAAATATTTAGATTTCGATAAATTATTGAAAAATCACTACATCGACACCATGAAACTCGTGGAACGTAATAAAAGAATATGAAACACATGAAAGATTTTTTTTTTATATAATTATTTTAGCTGTTAGATTTAAATTTGGACTGTTAGATCTTTTTTCCAACCGTTGGATTTTATCATATTATGTCACAACCCGTCCTTGTTTTGTACATTTATTTATTTTCCTCGAAAATGTGAAAGTACAGTTTTACCCTTGAGCGTCGGGGTATATCATTATTTTGGGCTAAGTTTAGAGGCCCAAATAGTTGATTTTGGACCAATGGCATTATTTCCTAGTTTGTGGGAAACTTTTAAATTAGAGTTAAGGTTAGGGTTTGTAGTAAACTTGATTTTAGGCCAATTAGAACCTAAGTTTAGACTTTGGTTTTGTTGATTGGCTGTGTGAGGACCACGTACACACACACCCATCTGAAACCCTTTTTCTCTCTCTTCTCTCTCAGACACGTGCTCTCTCTCTCTCTCTCTGCAAATTGTACGGCAACACCCAAATCAAACCAAAACTTCTTAGATCAAGCATTCTAGGACCATCTTTGTGATCCTTGAGAGTCCCTGAGTACAACCATACCTTTGGTTGTACGTGAAACCGTTGAAAACCCTGAGAACCCGAAGGCTCCGTCGAGGGCACAGTACCACCGAGTAGATCGTCGAGGTTTCACACCATTTTAAGGCCCAAACAGGTACCTAAGTTTCTTCCTAAGTATTTTGAGTTGGTTGTGGTTAAGTTTGAACGTAAGAAAACCTAGGAAATCGGAATCCCGAAGTTGGCACTATTCACCAACTTTTAAATGTTTGATTTTCTGTGAATTCTAGGACCATAGGAAGCTTAAGGACCTTCTCACGATGCTCGGAGTGCATCGTTGAGAAGAATTGGACGTCGGAATAGCGAGAACGAAGAGATTGAAATTTGGCCGAACTTTCGAGACTTTTTCCGGCGAGATTTCGACAGTTTCAGGGCTCGAATCAGGTATGGTTGTGTTTGTCTTGGTGAGATTTTTAAATTGATACTAATTTCGTTGAAAATGGTGCAAAAAAGAAGAAGTTAGGAGGTTTGGAACTTTTTCCAGACACCGGTCGCCGGCGTCCAGCGACTCGCTGGAGAAGACGACGAATATTTCGTCAAGTTGACGGAATATTCCTAACGGCAGTGGACGGCGTCAGTTAGATTAGACAGAATATTCCATATTTCTGACAGAATATTCCATATTTCTGACAGAATATTCCATATTTCTGACAGAATATTCCCTAACCCCGTTAGATTTTCGTCCCCCGTGCCAGGCACGTGCCACGCGTGAGTGGCGCGTCTGGCCGTGCCTTGGCCGGCGCGTGAGGGGTCGAAAAATAATTCTAAAAATATGGGGATGTTCCTGAGGTTGTGTAGATCACTTTGGTATATTCAAACACCCCAATTGAGCAATGTATGAGAAGTTTTTTTTTCTAGTTTCGTTTATGTGCTTTAAAATAATGTTTTTATAGTTATTTCTCATATAGGCGAGACCAATCAGGAAGACGAGCGTAGCCAGGCTAGGCACAGAGGTTACAATCCGTCTACTTATCAGTGAGTGGGCTTTTGGTTTTCCGTATATACCTATATACTAAGTATTTTTCCCAGAAATGCATTTTTAATGACTTTATCAATGAATTGCCATGCCAATGTGTTTATACTTTTGATTATGCATTATGATTTGGATATACATGGTTGTTGACGCTGCGGGCGCTCAGGTAAGTTCCAGGTGAGTTTATGTGTTGATGATGAGGAGTTGTGTTATAATAATTATGATGAGATGCATTGAGGGCTCATTAACCTGCACCCCGGTGTTAGTGCTCCCGCCCATGGTTAGGGGCATAGTCTTTCACGTGATGTTCACCTCCCGCACCACACGCTAATCTTGGATCCAAGTTAAGTGCAAAGTCCTGTCGTATAGACCACTTTTAGTGGGTTCGATTCGTAGGTGACCCGCAATCATTCGCACAGTCTTCACGTGATTGTAGCACTAGAGCGTATTGTTTTACACCTAGTCCTGTCGTATAGACCACTATAAGTGGGTTCGACTCGTGTGCAGATATGATTTATGAGCTAGAGTTCAGTTGATGTGATATTGCAGTTATAATTGCATTTGGATTACTTACCTTGTGATTTGATTTATGTGGCATGGCATATTCATGATTTTGGTTACGGATTTTGATGAAGATGAGATCAGTTGAGATTTAGTACATGTATATACTATTTTCTGGGAAAATATACAGGTTTTACGGCGAGTTGTTATAACTGTTGTTAATGAAATGATTTTCGAAAAGCTTTGTTTTTGCCCACTCACGCTTTCTGTTTTGTGCCCCTCCAGGTTTTAGGTAGCGTTTGTTGGTGACTTACGAGGCTATAGCGGAGGTTCTGACAGACCATCACATATGTAGGACCCTTTGGGTGTTATTTAAATTAGTACTTCTTATGCTGACTGCACTTAGGCTATTTATGCTCTGATTGTAATTCTTTCTATATTATTGCTTCCGCACTGTGCACTTGGCTACGTCACACTCACGTGACGGCCAGCATGCCTTGATCTCGGTCGGGGTGTGTCATATTAGATCTTAGCCATTAGATTCAATGAATTTATAAATATAAAACAAAAAAATACACATATATGGTGGGTCAACCCACTAATCCGGGGGAAATTCTGAGCTAATTTGCCCAAAAATGAGTTTTGGGTTAAAACTCATATTTGGCCTAATGTTTGGAGCAAGTTATGATAGGTTTAAAACCTAAAATTTTAGTTTTACTCCAAGGGTTGGAGTAAGTCTTATTAATATTAAAATTGACTAAAAAGAAAAATTAATACTCTGTTTGGTTAACTTAAAAGAATAATGGAATTTAAATACGAAATTTGTTATTTCTAAACTCTCACTCATAGAAATTTGAAAATGACACATATTTACATGGAATTTAAACTTGGAAATTGCAGGTCTCAAATTCCAAGTTTTTTTTCCACACGAAAATTCTAAATTTCTATGATTATTAATCCAAACAAGAAAATTGGTACATGTCAATTTATAAATTCTAACTTTTTGTCAAAATTCCAAATTTATTTTCCTCATCCAAATTTCAAGTTTTTCAATTGGGTAAATTACTTTTTACCTCCTAAAGTTTGACATCAATTGCAACCTCATACAACATCTTTAAAACATTTCAATCACATACATTTGCTTATGTTTCATTTCAATTTCGTACATCTGTCACAATTTCTGTTAGTTTTTCTGTTATCTGCCTATGTGGACATCAGAGTCTCACAACATAGTTGACACGTGGATGAAAACAAAAAATTAAAAATCTTGTTTGAAAGAAAAAGAGCGGTTAAAATAATTTTTTTTAAAGCAAAAAAATAAAAATATATATATATATATTTCCTGAAATACAATTAGCCCAGATCGCCTCACGAACCCATCCATTCCTTCCCGTCGACGTCGCACCGCCTTAACCAGGCTCAGCTGCACGACGGTATGTGCCTCATGTTCTTCACAGCCCGTCCGACCTTCTGGGGTTCAAGACTCCAAGATAGCCATGTCCCAATTTCACAGCCTGCTCATGGTGGAGCTCGGCCACGCCCGCTTCACGACTTTGAGGTAACGTCAAAACTAGAGGTCTGGTTGATGAAACTCGGCATTCATTGGATTTGGGTTATCTTAGTAGGAACCTTTCCCCTTCAAGTGCTTTCTAGGTTATTAAGCGGTTGAACAATCTGAAATTAGGGTCGAAATTCTTTGAGCTCAGTAGGGTTAGTTTGAGTGTTAAATTGTTAATCATAGTGTATGGACTTATAATTTTCCTTTGAGGTTTCAGTGTTAAATGGGGCTTCAAGATTTTGCTAAATTGGTGTTTGATTACGCGCATACACTTGATGATTCGGCTGTGGAACTCTTGGTGTCGTCGTATACTGAGATGGGCAAGTTGGATGGTGCTGAGAAGTTTCTTGATGAGGCTCATTTTGATTTGTGGGTTCTTCACTCAAATGAAGAAGAGCAGAAAGTTATGGAGATTTTGAGAGAAAAGAAGAAGAATGAGAGATAGGGAAGAATGACGAGTAAAAGAAAGGTACTTTCATGGTGGGGTGAATATGGTTCTTGTATAAGCAAGACCGACGGTGGAGAAGAAGGAAATGAGGATGATCTGGAAAGCGGAGCTCCTTGTTGGTTAAACTTTTGAAACTGTAAACTTAAGCTTGCTGCTAAAGAGATGGCTAAGAAGCTCTGAATTTCATTGATTTACTTGAATGAGAAAATTACAGCTTAAATAAGAAAGCAAGTCTACTGCTGCAAGCAACATAACGTCCACTTTGCAGATTTTGTGGAACTACATACAACGACTCCTACAACTTAGGGATTCTCCTGTAGACTAGGTAAACAAGTCTCCTAACTACATGCAACCACTTTATTCAAAAATAAATAATCTAAAGATAAATCTTAACACCCTCCCTTAAACTGATTTCTGCAGAAAACAGTTCAGGATTGATCTTCATCTTCACTTCACTCATGTGCGAGTCCCTCCCTTGAACAAACTCCAAGCATACTTCTGAGCTTTTCGAACACTGGTTTTTGAGAGGTTTTGTCATGAGATCAGCAACTTGATCTTCACTCTTACAGAACTGCAACTCAATCACACCATCTTTGCATAGATTACGCAAGAAATGGTACCTAACATCGATATGTTTGCTTCTTTCATGCATGACTGGATTCCTGGAAAGCTTGATTGCTGAAACATTATCACAATAAATTGTTGTTGAATCTTGTTGCTGATTACCGAGAACCTCCAGCATTCTTCTCAACCAAATGGCTTAACAGGAACATAAAGTAGCTGCCACGAACTCAACTTCAGTTGTGGATAATGTCACAATTTGCTGCTTCTTCAAGGACCATGAAACTGCACCTGAACTCATTCAAAACACATTTCCAGAAGTGCTTTTACGATCATCAATATCACCTGCGTAATCACTGTCAGTAAAACCAACGAGACTTGACATTCTTCCTTTCTTATAAAAAAAAAATCCCAAAATCTGTTGTGCCTTTCAAATAACAAAAGATTCTCTTGGCTGCCCTAAGATGCATCTTAGTGGGATTCTCCATATATCGACTTATCACACTTACAGAATGCATGATATCAGGCCTAGTGGAAGTTAGATACGTCAAACTTCCAACTATTTGTTTGAAATAAGTGCTATCAGCCCTTTCCCCATCAGGATCTTTACTCAACTTAAATCCTACATCTGGTGGAGTTCCAACTGGATTGCAGTTCAACATCTGAAACCTTTCCAATATTTCCAGAATATATTTCTTTTGGCAAATAAAAATACCAGTTAACCGATTGTACTACTTCTATGCCAAGAAAGTAGTGCATCAATCCCAAGTCACTCATATCAAATTCTTTCATCATAGACTTCTTAAAATCATCATACATATCAACCCCACTTCCAGTATAAATTAGATCATCAACATAAAGGCATATAATGAGCATCTTACCTTCATTACCAACCTTAACGTACAAAGTATACTCATATGGACACTTTTGGAAGCCTTGTTTGACAAAGTATGCATCTATGTGGCTGTACCAAGCTCGTGGTGCTTGTTTCAGCCCATAAAGTTCCTTCTTCAACCTCAAAACCTTATTCTCTTTACCTTGCTGCACATAGCCTGGAGGTTGATCGACAAACACTTGTTCTTGCAATTCACCATGTAAAAAGGCACATTTTACATCTAATTGAAAAATAGGCCAGGAGTTTTGAGCAGCTAGAGAGTTTACCAAACGAATTGTGTCTTGCCTTGCAACTGGGGCAAACACCTCTTTGTAATCAACACCATATTCTTGCTTGTATCCCTTTGCTACCAAACGGGCCTTATGCTTGTCCACCTCACCTTTCTCATTCAATTTGGTTTTGAAAACCCACTTCAGACCAATAGTCTTCTGACCTTTAGGCAAATCAGTAAGCTCACATGTATCATTTTTCTTAATGGACATAATTTCTGCATCCATTGCCTTTTGCCATTTTGAGTCTTCAACTGCTTCCTCAAAGGTAAGAGGAGTAGAATCTGCAAACAAAGCAAAGTGTGCAGTAGTATTGTCATCAGAGAGTTCATCTCCACTTACATAATCAATCATCCAAGATGGTCTCTTCCTTGGACGTTGAATTTGAGGTGGCTGATCATCTGCAGGTTGAGCATTTTCTGGTGGGATTTCGTCAGGCTCAGGAGACTGCTCAATTCTATCGTCTGTTGCATCAAAGTTAGCTAGAATTTGCTGCTGCTGCTTGCCTTTTCCAGACCAAACCCAAGTCTTTTCTTCATCAAAAACCACATCTCTGCTGGTAATCACCTTCTCAGTAGTTGGGTTGTACAATTTGTAGGCTTTGGAGTGTTCACTAACTCCAAGAAAAATACACTTTGCACCCTTGTCGTCGAGCTTCTTCCTCTTTTCGTCTGGAATGTGTGCATATGCTATGCACCCAAACACTTTAAAGTGATCCACTGAAGGCTTCCTTCCACTCCAAGCTTCCTCAGGTGTAATGTTTTTTTACAGAAAAGGTAGGGCACCTTTCAAAACATGAATGGACCACAAAACTGTTTCACGCCAAAAACTCTTAGGAACTCCTCCCTTTACTAGCAAGCTTCTGACCATATTAAGAATGGTTCGGTTTTTCCTCTCGGATACACCATTTTGCTGGGGTGTATATGAGGCAGTGAGTTGTCTTCGAATCCCTTGCTCATC
Source organism: Cotoneaster glaucophyllus (assembly GCA_036320875.1). Lineage (NCBI taxonomy): Eukaryota > Viridiplantae > Streptophyta > Magnoliopsida > Rosales > Rosaceae > Cotoneaster > Cotoneaster glaucophyllus. Next base: position 40,053,431 of record CM070073.1, read on the forward strand.
ACAAAAAACTTCAAACTCTTTTGAGCAATATTCACCACTATGATCAGTTCGCAAGGTTCTGATCCTTCTTTCACTTTCGTTCTTAACTAGTGCCTTTAAGCTTTTAAATGCATTAAGAGCCTCTGATTTTTCCTGGAAGAAATACACCCAAGCCTTTCTACTGAAGTCATCAATAAAAGAAATAAAATATTTCTTTTTACCATTCGATATTGGAGTGATTGGACCACATATGTCTGAATGCACCAGCTCTAATAGGTTTTGTGCTAACTATGCCTTTCCTTTTGGAAATTGATCATGATGTTGTTTGCTAACAACACATTCTTTGCAGACTTCAGATGGAGGTGTGATCATAGGAAGGCCAGTCACCATTTGCTTTTGATGTAGTGTCCTCAAGCCATTGAATTCAAATGGCCATATCGAAGGTGCCACAGCCACGATGAATCGTCTTCCTTAGCCATCAAACAAGTTTGGACATTTTTTATCTTCAGCGGAAACAGTCTGTTTTGGCTCATTTGAACAACATCAATGGCACCCCTTACTGGATCATATATCTCACTTGCATCTTTTTGAAGAGTTATTATATAACCCTTTTCTTGTAACTGTCCAACACTCAACAAATTTGTTTTCAAACTAGGCACATAAAACACATTTGAAATTGTTTCAACAAAATCATTCTTAGTCCTAATTTGAATATCACCCTTTCCCATCACATTAACACTTGACCAATCCCCAAAACTCACGATCGTTCGAAAGTTTTCATCCAGAAATGAGAAAGATGACTTACAGCCACTCATATGATTGCTGCAACCTGTGTCAACATACCATACTTCAAAATCAGTCTCATCCTTGACGTGGAAAGCCTTCAACAGTGTCTCATCATCCTTCTTTTCAGCAAAGTTGGACTTCTATCCCTTCTCTTTATCTTTTGGCAGCTTCGTGTAACATTCATTGCGATAATGCCAGAGGTTTCCACACCTATAGCACTCGATGTTGGACTTGAAAACTTGTCATTTGCCTCTATTCTGAGAGTGATCATAATATCTCTTGGAACTTTGGTGTTGTCTGTCTCCATCTCGGTTGCCTCGACCACCTCGACCTCTTCCTCTACCTCGGCATCTTCCTCTTGTGCTTGAGGATTCAGAAAAGGTAGAAGCTTTCAGAGCTTGTTCTTTTAAGTTGACACGTTCTGTGGTCCCACGGTTCAGTTGTTGCTCATGGACCAACAAGGAGCTTTGAAGCTCATCAATCGACATCTCTGCAGTGTCATTTGACTCTTCAATAGAGCAAACGATGTAGTTGAACTTTGGAGCCATAGATCTCAAAATCTTCTCTACAATGGAGCCATCATCAAGCATGTCACCATGGATTCGCATTTTGTTTGCAATCCCCATGGTCCTTGCAAAATACTCGGTGACAGATTCTCCATTCTTCATTTAGAGAGTCTCAAAGTCTCGTCTTAGGGCCTGAAGCTGTGCATGCTTCACTCTTGCTGACCCTTGGTACTTTCTCTTCATAGAGTTCCAAATGTGCTTGGAAGTATCCTTCTGGAGAATAGTCTCCAAAATAGCACGATCAATTGATTGGAATAGGTAATTCTTTACCTTCAAATCCTTCAGTTTCAGTTCTTCAAGTTTTCGTTGCTGCGCAGCCGTAATCGTACTTTCTTCGGGTACAGTATATCCCGTTTCCACAAGATCCCAGTACTCTTTGGATCTTAGGAAATTCTCCATCAACATGCTCCAATGATCATAGTAACCGTCGAAGCGTGGAATCGCTGGCTGAACAAAGTTTTATGCTCGCTTGTCAGACGCCATGGATGCTTGCTACTGTAAGAACAAAAAACTGCTGCTTCTAGGAGAGATTCTCGACACAGGCCCAATGGAGGCTCTGGTACCAAATGTTGGTTAAACTTTTGAAACTGTAAACTTAAGCTTGCTGCTAAAGAGATGGCTAAGAAGCTCTGAATTTCATTGATTTACTTGAATGAGAAAATTACAGCTTAAATAAGAAATCAAGTCTACTACTGCAAGCAACATAACGTCCACTTTGCAGATTTTGTGGAACTACATACCACAACTCCTACAACTTAGGGATTCTCCTTTAGACTAGGTAAACAAGTCTCCTAACTACATGCAACCACTTTATTCAAAAATAAATAATCTAAAGATAAATCTTAACACTCCTGGTACTCGAGGGACCAGCTGAGCCTGGTTGAGGCGATGCGATGTCGACGGGAAGGAAGGAATGGGTGGGGGTTGCGGTCTGGGGTTTTAGATTTTTTTTTTTTTTTTTTTTTAAGTTTTAAAATAATAGAACCACACTTTTTTAAATGAGTTTTATATTTTTTATTCACGTAGCACATATATTGTGTTACTAACGACATCCACATAGGCAGATAACAGAGAAATTAACAAAAATTATGACGGATGTATAAAATTGAAATGAAACATAAGCAAATGTACGTGATTGAAATGTTTTAAAAATGATGTATGAGGTTGTAATTGACTCTAAATTTGAAGGGGCAAGATGTAATACCATTTTCAATTTCAGACTTTATTGTTGGGCCGGACCCAAAAATATCAAGACCAGGGCCTACCATAGAAATTATCGACTTCCCTTATTAGAGACTCCAAATAATAGGATTTCGGGAAATATTTGAAATCAAAGGCCAGCTTCTGCCCACTGCCATTCAAAATTAAAAAGCGCACATTTTTCCAGTTCAAAAATCAAAATCCCCGTGTTATTATTTAAAAAATATATATTTATTAAAAAGAAAAAACGCGTGCGTTGCCAGCCAATTGCCAAACAGGCCAGTGCCAATCCAACGGCCCACGTCAACAAAAAAAATCGAACGGCCCACATGTCTCCTCTCAACGCAATTATCGCTCCACTACCCCAAAAATAACACCCAGCCTTTCTCCTCAAACCTCAAATCTCTCCTCTCCTTCCCCAAACCAAAAATCAGAGAGTCCCTCTCAAATCTCCAGATCCAATCCTTCGCCGACCTCCGAAGCTCTAACAATGGCGGCAACCACTCCCTCCCCCCGCGAAGAGAACGTCTACATGGCCAAGCTCGCCGAGCAAGCCGAGCGCTACGAGGAGATGGTCGAGTTCGTCGAAAAGGTCTCCGCCTCCGCCGAGAAAGAGGAGCTCACCGTCGAGGAGCGCAACCTCCTCTCCGTCGCCTACAAGAACGTCATCGGCGCCCGCCGTGCCTCCTGGCGCATCATCTCCTCCATCGAGCAGAAGGAGGAGAGCCGCGGCAACGATGACCACGTCGCCTTGATCCGCGACTACCGATCCAAGATCGAGACCGAGCTCTCCAACATCTGCGACGGCATTCTCAAGCTCCTCGACTCCAGGCTCATCCCCTCCGCCTGCGCCGGCGACTCCAAGGTCTTTTATCTCAAGATGAAGGGCGACTACCACCGTTATCTTGCCGAGTTCAAGACCGGCGCTGAGCGCAAAGAGGCCGCCGAAAGCACCCTCTCCGCCTACAAGGCCGCTCAGGTATCAAATTGGCTTAGCTTTTCCCAATTTTTTTGAGTTAGGGTTTCATTTTCGAATATAATTAATTTCACGCTCTGTCAATCTTATGCATAATCTTGTCATAAAATTAAACTTATGGTTAGTTCAGATGGAACGAATAGATTGAATTTCGTGCAGATTTATCTAATTGTTTTTGTAAATACCAAATTGTGTATTAATCTCAACTGATCATTTTGTATGCAATATCTTTAATGGATTGGATTGGATTGGATTGGTAGACATTCTGGTTAGTTACGATGAACAAATAGATCGAATTGAGTGCATACAAATATGGATTGAATGCTTGTACCTTCGATTATAAGTGATGTATTGGTTATTGCTTCGATTGTAAATTGGATGCTTTGTGTTTTTAGGACATTGCCAATGCCGAACTGGCGCCAACACATCCAATCCGCCTGGGGTTGGCTCTCAACTTCTCTGTGTTTTACTATGAGATTCTGAACTCTCCTGACCGCGCCTGCAGTCTCGCTAAACAGGTGAATTGGCTTTTGATTAAACCACCATGTTGAATACGCATAAAGATTTAGAAACTTATACGTTGTTTTTAACTTTGCATTTGATTCCGCGACTTCCACCAGGCTTTTGATGAGGCGATCGCAGAGTTGGACACTCTCGGAGAGGAGTCATACAAGGACAGCACTTTGATAATGCAACTTCTCCGTGATAACCTCACCCTGTGGACCTCTGACATGCAGGTATCCATATGGATCATGTTGATCCTCGCCCTTCTATCTACCTGTTCTTGTTCGATATTACAAATACTCATTTCGAATTGTACATGCTTTTGTTTCAGGACGATGGGGCTGATGAGATTAAAGAAGCAGCGTCCAAGCCCACCGAGGAACCAAAGCAGTGACAAAATCCATGGCTAGAAATTAGGGTTGAGCTTCTCCTCTATATGTTTTTGATAGGAGAAGGTAAATCCTGGCTAGTTCGAGTCCTTGATTCTAGGCATTCTTGTCTTTCGATTTCTATGGTTGACAAACCCGGTCTTTTCTTTTTCTTTATTTATTTTCTTCTTTTTAATTAGTTTGTTTTTCTCGATTCTGTGTTTTCGAATTGGAATTTGAAATATCTGGCTTGAATATCCTTCTTGTTTGATTAATATCCCACATAATTATACTTTTTATCGCCATTTTCGTGGAGACCGGTCTTTATCAACTTTTATAAAAGGTGCATGTGAGTACATGATTCTGAAGGGATTTTGGAAAAGGAGATTGTTTGATTGGATACAACAACACATTCATTCATACCTTTCGGTACTATCCACAAATTTTAAGGTTCCTATAAAGTTAGGCCAAGTAATGATTTTGATCCCTGTGGTTTGGGATAAGTTGCATTTTAGTCCACATAGTTTTAATTTTCACGATTTAACTCATGTAGTTTACTTTTACTACAAAGAGTAATTTAGGGCATGAGTGGTTAAGTGACACATGACCCTAGCACTCTCTTGTTTGAAGGATATAATATGAATTTGCGTTTCAGAATTACAGTAGTTAATGTCAAACGGACCGGAAGTGAAATGACACCTAAATTACTAGAAATGAAGAGATTTTTTATCGGTACTCTAAATAATGTGCAAGATGAAGGATGATTATTTTCTAAACTCGTAATTTTTTTTTTTTTAACAAACTAAACTTTGTAGTTGTGTCGTTACTTTTTCATTTTTTTATTTTTTTATTTTTTTTTGGATGACATTCATTTTTTTTTTTTGGTGTTGAAGGGGGGTGCTTTGGTGGAAGGGTGGACTCACAGTAGAAAATCCTAAATTTTTAAGGAAAACTAATGAAAAGAGCTTAAAAACTTTGAGTTTTAACGATAAGGACAAAAAAAAGTAAAGTAAATAGTATCAGGTTTGACGTTTTAGTGTAAAAATGTGATTTTTCGTTAAAGTGAACAGTACGAAGAGTTTTTCGTTAAAGTTACCAAATTTTTATCCAATTTTAAAATTCCGGTTTTACCCCACGAGTTAAAAACATATCAACCCGTGGTTGGAGATCGTTTGGAGGGGTTTTAAAACTTATATTTTAAGTTTTATCTCATGTGTTGGTGATAATTTTAATATAAATAATATCGCAATCTGTTGAATTAATCATATAAAATCGTGGATATGTTTATTTTTAGAGAAAATTAGAATCCTCCACTTTTTTTTACATAATTTTTATTAAACATTTGTTTCTTTTAAAATTTTGAATAAGACGCTTTAACTAGTGTTCACCTAATTATTTTTAAATTTATTTTATTTACATGTCATTAGTTTATTTTTTTTAAATAAAAATGCTATATGTTGATTTCCCACTTTATCCTTTTAGTTGACAAGGGGAATTTTTTTTGGCTTGTCAAGATTTATACCTTTTTTAAGGATATTATTAATGGCTATTAACTAAATCACCAATATTATCTATAAACTTTGAATTTTGAAATATTTTTTGGCGTCAGGGTTTATACCCCTTTTGTTGCGTTCACATCATAAAATTATTATTGAAATATAAAAGTTGTTAATAAAAAGGATGAGTTTGGAGTATTTGGACTGAGATTAGTGTTATTCGGCATGAGATATATAAATGTGAATTTTAAATTGAAATCAATTTGAAACGTATTCAGGTCAATTTGAAACATACCAATAACAACTTGAAACGTACTGATGCTAAATTGAAACGTACCCATATATAAATGTGAATTTTAAATTGAAATCAATTTGAAACGTATTCAGGTCAATTTGAAACGTACCAATAACAACTTGAAACATACCAATGCTAAATTGAAACGTACCCATTTCACCTTGAAACGTTCAATAACAACTTGAAACGTACCGATGCTAAATTGAAACTTACCCATTCTAACTTAAAACGTACCCATTCTAACTTAAAACGTACCAATATATCGGTTTGAAACGTACCAAATTATCCTTTAAAAGAAAATGTACCACTAAATTCTATTTCCCAAATGTACCATGGTACGTGAAAAAGATGGAAAGATGGGTAAAAAGTGTGCTAAAACAAAAAGCATACCCTTTGATATGGATACTCAAATCAACAGGTCTGCATAAAATGAAATACGAAGGAAATGAATATGACCAACAAGGGAGAATGAGAAAGGGTTTGATTGGCCGAGCGAGGAAAGCAATGATATGAAAAAATTGCTAATGGTTGTAGAAGAAGATAGCATGTTAGTTACTTGTATGGTGTGGAGTTAGGAATAAAATGCACATTAGAAGCAATAATTAGATCAAGTTTGATGTGTTAAGATTTTTAAAACTAATCTACTACATTTTAGGAGATTTAGGATATTAACATGATAATTATTAATTAATTAAAGGTACATCATAATGGCAAATCGTGTAATATGGCATTAAAAAGATGTTACTTATAAAATAAGTGACACCTTAATTTTAAGAAGAATGTTTAATCAAATTCTTAAAAGCAGCTGATGTTTAATCCAAGAAATTAAAAAATAAGACGCCTATATCAAAACAATCCTTATTTTTAATCTTATCATGACTGATTCGTATCTTTCGATCCAAAGCTGAGATTAGGACAACTTATTTAATCTCTAGTCATTCGTCACTTAGACCCTATCAAGCTCAACTTGCGAAAGGGAAAAACGAGTTGCTGCCAGCCATTGTGTTTGAAGTTGGCTTGTTTCTCTTAGATGATCTTCAACTTTAGGGTTAAAATTTAAAATTTTTAACCCAGAAAATTTAGATTTTAATTCAAAAATAGTTTTTTTTCTTCAATCCTTATGGGATAAATTTTAGCCCGATATTATTAAATAATGAATTTAGGATAATTTTTTTTCTTAAAGTAACTTTTTTTAAAAATAAATTATGTTGACTATTCTAAACCGACACCATGATACTCGTAGAATACTATGAAAGAATATGAAACACATAAAATAATTATTTTTAATTACTTTAATTTGAATTTCAATTTGAATGGTTAGATCTTTTTTTTATTGTTGGATTTGATCATATTAGATCTTAGCCATTGAATTTAATTAATTTAAAAAAACACATATATGGTGTGCCAGCCCCACTAACCCAGGGAGAATCCTAGGCTAATTTTGTCCTATAAATGAGTTTTGGGTTAAAACTCATATTTACCCCAAGGGTTGGAGCAAGTTAGGGCAAATTTAGAACCTAAAATTTGAATTTTACTTCAAGAATTGGAGTAGGTCTTACGTGATGTATGTATGTCCAAGGGAATAAGTGATACATACGGTATTGTGCGGTGTCGCATGATTTTCCGGCCAACCAAGAAAGGGTATACAATGTGTTCCTACTAGTTAATTAATAGTGTCACTTAGTACTACGGTCTAGTGGTATTTCTTTTTATTTGTAAGTAAGAGGTCTTGGGTTCGATTCTTGCCAAAAGCGAAATTGAACCACATTATTGCTAGTCCATTATGAGGCTTAACTTACTCACTCATCTGTTTAATGTAGGTAATATCTTTTGTTAAAATTAATAGTGGCTCAAGTATACACACTTTGATATTGCTGGTTCATCAATGCTTTAAAATCACAATATGACGCGTATATATAATAACTCGTTAGAAACACACTAAAAAACTTGTCACAATATGACACATATGTATGTACGAGGAAATCAAGGATCCGTACAACGTTGTGCGCTGACCCATTTTTCATGAGACAAACACAATTTCTTATGATTCCCAAATGCTCCTTTCATTCTCATATTTCTTTATCGTGGTTGAATTTTTGCCGAGAATTTATGTCTCGATGGCTGACGGTTGTCTTGTAAATTATAATTGATGCCTAACTTAATGTCAATCCAATCATGAATCATGACATTAGAAATTGAAAATAAACAAGAAGTTTGTTACCACATCACTAATCCATGACTTAATCCCATCTTAAGTTCATCATGATTCATGATTTGGAGATACAGTAGAGGAATTTGTTTATACATGCCAATTTCTCCAAACCAAAAAAATATTCTAGTTAATAGATTTTAAAAAGATTGTGGAGCATTCTATAAACATATGCACGTGCGTCATCAAAATTCAAAAGTGTACTTGTATTGTATCCATCAAAATATAAAGCGTGAGTTAAATTTTATTTTTTCAGATTTAGATGCAAATGTAACTTCATACAAAAATTTTAAGCTTTTAAATTTTATATATTAAGTTATTATTTTATTTTAATTTCATACTATTTAAAAAAAAAATCAGTTAAATTAACTGTTTAGTAATGCACAATGTAAATAGTTCATATTTGTGCTAAGGTGATTACCAACTTGTGCCATATGATCAAACTACTAATAAAAAATATTCAAATATTGAAGAGTATTTATTTATTTAATATTTCACCATATCATTCTCAATAGAGGGTGGCCCACTATAGTTAAAAAAAGAATTTTATTTTACATCTTTTTCCTTCTCAGATTAACATATAAAAAAAATTATTTTTTAATTTATCCCATGTCGCTTATTGTTGACTGTCACATCAACAAAAGTGGAATTCGCAGTTGCTGCACCATCACTTTACGACCTTTTTTTTTCTTGTCGAATTACTTTATGGAAAAGGATCATCCACGGTTCATTTTCTTAGAGATAGTACAAATTTTATAATCGTATATCGTTTGGTCAGTTTTTTTTAAATACTATTTATATTTAAATTTTAAATTTTAAATAATTTCTAATCGCACGATGTACGATGAACGAACACGATTGTAGAATTCCTATGATCCTTACGAAAAGTATTCAACGAGGATCATTTCCCCAATTTACCTTGAAGTATCGTGAAATTTGTACCCTTCTACCCTTAATTTTTGTTTCATACCAAAACTTTGATTTTTTTTTACACTTTAATAATTTCTTTAAGCTTTCCATCAAGTTACGCATTAAGTGATGTTGTGACATAATTTTTGGCACAACATATTGCTACATGAATGAGAGATTTCTTGTAGATAGCCATCATGTCTAGTGCTAATTCTTAGCAATATGGTGGCAAATACGGTAGACCAAAGTTATGTCACACTATCATTTAACAAGAAATTTAACGGAAAATTTAACAGAAGTATTAAAGTGTAAAAAAAAAATAATCAAACTTTACTTTTATTGATTCTGAGACAAAAAAACCTAAGAATAGCAAGTACGAATTTCATGATAGTTGATGGTAATAAAGTGCAAATTACCCTTTTTTACTTAGTTTATTGATAATCAAATTTCTGACTTAGATTAACACTAGAGATTCACATTACACACAAAACTAAACTCATTGAGGATGAGACACGCTCATTAAGGATGTGTGTTCCATGCAAGTAGCCATTTACTACAGTGGTAAAAAGGAGTTGGGTATAGCCGCGCAAATTCGAACTCCGTATGTAGCTAATCTAGCCAAATCTATTGTTTGCAAAAAAAAAAGAAGAAGGAAAGAATGTGATCATTCAGTACTATGATCTGGTAATATTCCTCTGCACTTGTAAGTGAGAGGTCTTAGGTTCGAATCTCGTGATGGCGAATTCGATACCAAATTAAGTTGCCCATAGTGTGGCTTCCAAACTCCCCTTCCTCTTAGTGTAAAATATATAAGTGTACTTGTTCGGGCAGGAATTTCTGCGGAGAGGATCCCTGGCTCAAAGGAGTTGGCACTTTGGTTGGTCGTCGAGCTCCCGCTTGTTGAGAGACTGCGAGAGAAGGTCAGAGTTAGTTCTGAAATGTGCTTTTGTGGGGCCCTAGGTGTAGACCCTAAGGTTCGCAATCAAAACTAACTAAGTGCTAAGGCGTGCCACTGCCATCTCAGTATGGCAGATGTAGAACAAGTGTGTTTAAGCCGATCACTTGCGCCCCAAGTTATTCTGATTTCTTATTATCAAAGGATTGTCGTGGATGGGTTAAGTCCACATTAAGTTCTTTTCTGTGCCTTAAGATCAAGGAATTTAAGTTCATTATCTTGTATGCTTAAAGAATGGAAGTTCAGATATGATTAATTCATCAGTTTAATTCCCATTTAGTCTTCTTATGACAGTAAAACCACTAAGTGAACCAGATATGAGAACTGATGGAACTTTGAATCATCAAAAGACTGGAAATGACTTAAATATATACTGAGGAATACATCATAACACCATATCTACTAATTGAAAGACAAGACAAAGAGAGTCGGGCAATATTTCACCTTGTCTGGCAAGACTAAACATCTTGCGATCTTTTCTCTTTGTAGTTACAGAAGGTTGCATGATAAAAAGGGGTGAGTGGTAAACGAGTTTACACGAGGGAATCAATACTACAACATTTAGAGAAAGTAGCAGAGCTTTTACACTGGAAAAAAGATGTTTTTCTAAGGGGAATCTATAGCTAAAAGGGTGCAGAGTCTGGACAAGGCGCAACTTTCTGGGTATTTGCTTGAATGAGAGGCAAGTTGTATGTTTGTTTGTTTGATTGGTTGAGTGTCCTTGTCCCTGGGGCCTCTTCCCCCTTTTATAGGCGAATTAACCCGACTGTGTTGTCTCTATTCTTGCCTTAAAGCAATTGGAGGGTACTGAATCATCAGTATTTTACTTGCACTACCATTGAAAATTACTTTTTGGCTGATTATGAGTTAGTCTCCATCACTTGTCTTTTAAATTATAGGCATATAGCCTATGCATTAATGAGGAGTTGTCATATTGTCTTGAGATGGATGGTCTGGGCTTAGCGCTGGGCCTCAGGCGAGTCTCTTCACTTCAACTCTTTTGGGCATTCCTTCCTTTAGGCCCAAAGTACAAATATTACCAAACAGTGCCCCCTTTAATCATTGTTGAGTCTGCGGCTCAAGACGCTAATAATGATTAAATAGCCGTCCATGCCTTTACTTGGGACACGCGCCGTTTAATGAAGTCGTTGGTTAACTGAGACCCTTGCACTAACCCAAGAATTCCAACCCTCACTATAAAACTCCCTTCACTGGCTAAATACTTTAACCAGTTCGACCCCTTTTGAATTCTCAGAATTTCCCAGAATCCTTTAGAGCCATCGGAAGTTCTCAGATCTTTTTCTTGATCTTCAATTCCTCATAATTCCAACTTTTCTTCCCATCTTCTTTTCGAAATGTTCAAGGGTACCCAAAGCGACATGAATCCAATTTTCCTTCGAGACTGGTGAAGGGATTTCCACCATGCATCGCCTTCTCAATGGCCTTCATTGTCCTCGGATTGGCCTGCAGACTTCTCAGGTCTCCGTTGCTATTGACAGCAACATCCCCAAGGAGAAATCAATTTCTTTAGTATTCTTAGAAGGGCGCGCTGCATTCAGCTTCTGTTTCAGGGTTTCTGTGGTATTGAGGAGTAGCCGAGCAATCTTAATCGCACCAGTAAATTCCACTCATGCTAATATCCTCAAGCCCAGATTTCTTCATAGCTTCTGCATTCTTGATCATTTCATAATCATAGGTGTATGCTCTGGGATCAGTTACCACGACTTTATTGGCCAAACCCCTTAGTCGGGCTTATGGGCGAAGGCTCAGAATATTCGAATGAGTCGAGATAGTAAATAGAAGTTGGATATGCTGAAACATATTTACCAAATAGTAACATTGTTTAGGAGGAGTCGGGCAAAATGTAGACCCACCATTATAGGATAGCTGCCTTAGTCAGGGATCTAAAATTATTGAGCTTAATCTGATGTAACTTTCAACATTTACTGAAATGAACATGATTTCTTCAAATTGCTTTATCTTGCATTCTTTTCTTGAGATCCATATATGATGAGTGCAAAACTGACTTTAGATTTCATGCGATGCTTATACTTCTTTTATGTAGCAATCCCTAACATCCCACAAGGTTGGGTGATATTTCTTCAAAAACTTAACATTGATTGAATGCTTTTGTAAGCCTCCCTCGACATATGCTAAGTTATATCCACCATTGCCCAATACTTGGTTAACAATGAAAAGACTTTCCCAAGTTGGGCTCCACTTCCCCAAACCTCTTATTTGAGCTCCCAATGGCAAAATTGATTTCCAAACCAACTTTCATTCCTTGAAGGTTTTTAATTTCACCTTCTTGTTGTATGCTCGGGCAACAGTTTTCTTCCCCTCTTGAATTTTATCTAAAGTTTCGATCTGGTCTACATCAAGATCTTCAATCCCTTGACACATAGCCTGAATGCATTCTTCACTATGTAGCCCAAATTTGTTCTGAATCCTAACAGAATTCACATTAACCTCCACAAGGAGGACAACATCTTGCCCGAAGATTAGGGCATAATGAGTAGTTCCGGTTCTTACTCTTTTGGAAGTTCTGTAAGCCCATAAAGTATCTCCCAACCTCTCATGCCATCTTTCTAGACTTTCGGCCAGCATTCTTTTGATAATGTTTACCAGGACCTTGTTACTGGCTTCTGCTTGGTCGTTTGACTTAGGGTAGTAAGGTCTAGACTTAACCATCTTTATTTTGAACTTTGTTGCAAACTCCTAAACTTCTTTTGAAATAAAAGATGGCCCGCGGTCTGTGACAATCGTCTCGGGTACCCCAAATCTGTGTAAGATCTTGGTTTCAATCAACTTCTCGACTGCAGTTGAAGTGATAGTCTTCACAACTGAAGCTTCTACCCATTTGGTGAAGTAATCTATTGCCACGATTATGAACGTGTGTCCTTTGCTAGAGGCTGGGTAAATTTGCCCGATGAAATCCATTGCCCATCCTCTAAAGGGCCACAGCTTGACTACGGGGTTCAAGGGTATTGATGGAACATGTTGGAGCGGTTCATGTCTCTGGCATTCTTCATATCCTCGGGCATAAGCTTTGCAGTCTTTCTCCATCTCAGGCCAGAATAGTCATAGAGGCCAATTGCGCCATCTCATAGGTAATTGCGTTTGACTCTCTAGGGATGTAGCTTATTGATATTTCAGTGTCCCAATAACTTAACAATTAAGTGGTCGCTAAGTAATAATCGGCCATGGTGATGTGTCTGCACTTGTATTCTCCATTCAACTGATTGATCACCAACTCTGAATCACTAAATACCTTAACTTCAGTTACCCTCAACTCTATCAAGATCTCTAGGCCAATTATCAATGCCTCATATTCTGCTCGATTGTTGGTAGTCTCTTGATAATCTAAGGGGAATGAATAACAATGGTGAGTTCCTCTAGGATCGATGATGGTAATCTCAGCTCCAACGGCATTTTAGGTACAAGATCCATCAAAATATAACCTCCACGGAGTGATCCAAAGGCTGGATATCCTCTTTACCTCCTGTTGAATCCATTATTCCCTGCATGAGAGGGCTTTGCTTGGTGGGATCCAAAGGTTAGCCACCTTCAAAGTTCCAAGGATGTTGATAAGCTCATCTCTTGTTTCTTGATGTTCGGCTAAAAAATCCGTTATTGCCTGCCTTTTTATTGCCCTTTATGGTACATACTGAAAACTAAACTCTAATAGTGCGATAATCCACTTTCCAATTCTCCCTGTCAACATTGGTTTTGACAGCATATATTTGATTACGTTGATCTTGGCAATGATGTGGATGTGGCAAGGCAACATGTAATGCCTTAGTTTGTAAGCAGTAAAGTACAAAGTCAAACATAATTTTTCCACTAGAGTATATCTTGTCTCTACCTTAGTAAGGATTCTACTGAGGTAATATATGGCTTGTTCCTTCCCACCTTCATTGTGTTGGGCCAGCAAGCTTCCAATTGACCTCTTCGATGCAGAAATATAAAGCTTTAACGGCTTCCCCTTCTGAGGTGGCATGAACACTAGTAGAGAGGCTAAGCAAGCTTTTATGCTGTTGAAAGCATCTTGGTGTGGTGGGCCTCATTCAACGAGTTCATGTGGGCCTTATGCTGCCTTTGGACTCTCTTGATCATGGAGGCTCCCATTTTTTTTACAGGTCTCCCATGTTTTCCGACTATATACCATCTCCGCCCGAGTCAGGCAAGATTCTTCTTTGTGACCGGGTTCACTGTCCTTCCTTTCATTCTAACATCTCCATCGGTATAACTTGGTTAGGGGTGGCCTCACATCCACCCACCTTGGTCCGAGAGGTTTCCTTCTCTGCTGCCCTCATGATGCTCATGCGGTTTTCATGCTCTTCCTCTCCCTTCTTTTGATCAGCTCCTGATCAAGGATGGCTCTTGCTGCTGGTACCTCTAGCTCACACTCACATTGACATATGCTGCATAACACTACTCTGATTATGGCAGCCTTGGGCTTTTCGGGCAACTTGATAGCTTCCTCAGTTGGTCGATCGATTGGCTCCTTTCTGCCTTTACTTCTCACCTGGCTTTTCTTTTTCCTTTTTCTGCACATGTTAGGTTGATCATGTTTACTGGGGCTTGTAGAAAAGGATCAGTATCAATCATTATATCAGCATGTGGTCCTTCCAGTGATCGCTTTATTTCTGGCCCGCGCTGCCCACTGTTATCCAATAACAAGGGGTCGGGCAACTCTGGTTCCCTGATTTCTTTCAACACTGGTTGATCCACTCCAAATCTTTCTTTGTTCTTTCCCTTATTCCTTTTTTCCTCAAGCACAGGAAACAAAGAAATCACTGGCTCCTCCACAGGGCTGGTTTCTCTCACCATCTCTCACACACAATTATTTTCTGGGGTAGAGTATTCCAGATCTAGCCTTCTTTGCAGATTTCCTGTTAGGGAACAGAGTCTGCTTACTTCCCCTTGGTTTCCAGAGAGATTTTCTACATGCTCCTTAACACAGCTACCATGGTAGCCTACAGGTCTTCATTTGTGACCTTTCCTCCTGATTTCTCAGAAGGAGTCGGGTTTTCCGTCAGGACAGGACCTTGCAAATCTTCGAGGAGATTTGCCATGTTTGATCTTGGTGTGCACTATGGTGGTTTTTGTTTTGCTCCCCACCTGAAGGTTTGTTCTTTCCTTCGTCTTCTTGGCATACAAGATTTGTGGTCCCACCGAGCGTGCCAAAACTAATGTTCGAGCATGAATTTCTGCAGAGAAGATCCCTGA
Source organism: Cotoneaster glaucophyllus (assembly GCA_036320875.1). Lineage (NCBI taxonomy): Eukaryota > Viridiplantae > Streptophyta > Magnoliopsida > Rosales > Rosaceae > Cotoneaster > Cotoneaster glaucophyllus. The sequence continues at coordinate 40,068,906 of CM070073.1, forward strand.
CTCGAGCACATAGCTCCCCGAGGAGTTGGCACTTTGGTTAGTCGTCGGGCTTCTGCTTGTTAAAAGGCTGCAAAAGGAGGACAAAGTTAGTTTTAAAAGGTGCCTTTGTGGGGGCGTTAGGTGTAGTCTTTGAGGCTCGCAATCAAAACTAAGTGCTAAGGCGTGCCACTACCATATCAGTATGGCAGATGTAGAACAAGTGTGTTTAAGCTGATTACTTGCGCCCCAAGTTATTCTGACTTCTTATTATTAAAGGATTGTTGTGGATGGGTTAAGTCCACATTAAGTTCTTTTATGTGCCTTGAGATCAAGGACTTTTAGTTCATTAGAGTATGCTTAAAGGGTGAAGGTCCATATCTGATTAAGTCATCAGTTTAATTCCCATTTAGTCTTCTTATGACAGTAAAACCCCTAAGTGAACCATATCTAAGAACTGATGGAACTTTGAATCGTCAAAAGACTGGAAATGACTTGAATATATACTGGGGAATACATCATAACACCAGATCTACTAAATGAAAGACAAGAAAAAGAGAGTCGGGCAAGGCTAAACGTCTTGCGATCTATTCTCTTTGTAGTTACAGAAGGTTGCGTGCCAAAAAGGGGTGAGTGGTAAACGAGTTTACACGAAGGAATCGATACGACAACATTTAGAGAAAGTAGCAGAGCTTTTACACTGGACAAAAGATGTATTTCTAAGGGGAATCTATGGCTAAAAGAATGCAAAGTCTTGACAAGGCGCAGCTTTCTGGGTATTTGCTTGACTGAAAGGCAAGTTGTATGTTTGTTTGTTTGATTGGTTGAGTATCCTTGTCCCTAGGGCCTCTTCCCCCTTTTATAGGCTAATTAACCCGACTATGCTGTCTCTATTCTTGCCCAAAAGCAACTGAAGGGTAGTGAATCATCAGTATTTTACTTGCACTGCCACTGAAAAGTACTTTTTGGCTGATTATGAGTTAGTCTCCATCACTTGTCTTTTAAATTATAGGCACATAGCCTATGCATTAATGAAGAGCCGTCATATTGTCTTGAAATGGATGGTTTGGGCTTACTGCTAGGCCTCGGGCTAGTCTCTTCACTTCAACTCTTAAATATTAATCCAAACAGTACTAAAAAAATATAAAAAATATACGAATGTGCGTCCCCATAACCTATGTCGTGCATTCACTTGAAGAAGCTTGTAACTCAAATTGTCAAGAGCATTCACCCGTGGACTTTAAGTAAGGACTCTGCCCACGTCGGCCATCTAAAATATCTACCACGACTCCATTGTCAATTTTCGCAACGAAACGTATCCAACGTGCAACGTAAAAGAAAAAGTCTCAACAAGTTTGGACGTAAAAATAAAGACCTTAGAAACTAGGAACTCAATTCTTGAACGAGGCATGCTGAGATGACCAATCAATCACCAACTTTTAGGTTGTTTTGTTTAGCATTTGGTTACTCTGAAAACGGGTTTGTGATCCCTTTTCCAACTTTTGAAAATATACCAAGGAATGACAGACTCTTTCGATGCATCCAAAACATACAAATTGAAGGTTTTGCATCCCAAAAAAATGTAAAAACAACGCACTCCATGGAGAGGGAAATGAACACCAGCAGCAGCGTCTACCGAAAAACAATTGTTCATTGAACCTAGTTGCACCATCCAAGAATGAAGTTGTTCTCATCTAACCCTAGCATTTGCTCCAAATACAACATATAAAGGTTGTTCTTACCAAATAATAACAAATTCCCAGACGTGTTGAGATTTTCTGCAAATAAATAACAGTTATATGATGACAATTTATATGCTTTGGAATTCTCCTCCATAAGAGGCAAAGCATATGTTTGCTGGTTCCGAATACAGGATATCAAATTAGTCCCCACAAGGATCATTTCAAACCATGTCAGAATTCTAAAGCTCCAAAAGTATGAGATGCAGGCAAACAAAATACAGAACATTTCATAGATATAGAATTCTAAGAAAGAAGGGGCAGGGGAAAGTCAAGGCCAAAGAACAAAAGACAAATACGGGGTAGACAAGAAGAAAAACTACAGGCGGCGCTAAGGCGCAAGGGGAATGTGAAAACATGGCACAAAAACAACATGAAATATCAGGGGCACATCGTTATTTACTAGTAAAATCCAGATTTGCTTATATCATGTGGGTTCACATAACTTTGAATAATAGTAATGGAGTTCACAAACAGATATCATTTTATTTAATTATTTCCTATTGGTTGGTTATACCTAATCAGCATGACATCTATAAGATCTCCTAGCACACTCCATCTGCAAAATCCCACTAGAATCCAAACCCTATTGTCTGCACTAATCTCTCTCCAATCTTCAACAACTTAATGTAGTTAAATTCACTTCAAACCTTAACTCAATAGCTTAGCGCTTATCGGTCCTTCACGACTTAGAACAAAATAACCGGTTTTATATGCAGTCGGTTAATAATACTATAATGCAAAAGCCTAAAGGAAAATCCCAAAAGCATGGTAAGTTCGAGTGGCAAACCAGAGGCTTTTAGAATGAACTCCTAGCATAGTAAAGGCTTGACAACATTTTGTGGTCTCGTGTTTCCAGCTAATACATTCTATCAACATCCATCCACACAACTGGTCAAAGGAAAGGAATGGCGGCCTTTTCGACATAAGACAAGAAGTTTTGTTTGAACATGAAATACAAACGACGATGTGGAGCTTGATCACATATACTATGTAGTAAAATTAGGTGCCAAAATAGACTCCAGAAAGCTCTATCTGCACTCCTCCGTTATAAAAACACAAGGTAGTCGGAGTACACGTGATAACTTCTTGACTTTGAGACTTTTTTGGAGTGCCAATGGCAACTTCCGTTTAGAATTGGCAAACATGTATGCAAACTCATCGGATTAGCAAATCGATATGTAGAAAGTTCACAAAACTAAGATATTTAACAACAAAAGCATATTTTAGCAACACAAGTTCTGTATGATATAACATTTCTAACCTGTGATTAAACCCCAAATCTCCAGATAACAAAGAACAAAGAACAAACCTACATATCTCTCATTCTCATATGTCCCATTTACAGAGCAAAGATAATACCCTAACTTTAACCGGCGGTGGACCATTTTCCGTCCACGCGCCGGTGATTGAATAAACCCCTCACCCAGAATGTACAAAGTTATTGTCTTTTTATAAAATTGAAAATTAAAAACTCTAAACCCTAAAACGACTGCGTTTTGAAGCTTCACTTACCTGAAGAAACTTCAGAAACTTCTCCACCTAGGGCTTGATACAGGAACTGTCGGCGACAGCGGGAGCTGAGGGAACCCTAATTGATTTGGGGAAAGCGATGGGTACGGCGATCGCGGCGAATTCAAGCACCCGAAAGGAAGCGGCGATGGAGGCATCGCGAACTGCGGCTGTGACGCTATCGCCGTCGTTGTCTGCTGTTGTTGATTCGCTGATGTACCTATCCCCTGCTGCGGCGGCGCAACCTGCTGATTCTGCTGCGCAGGCGGCGTCAGATTGGTCCAGCGCGGCGAGACAAGTGGGGCCAGAGGCGAGAATCCCGAGAACTTCTGATTGTTAGAATCGACGGCTGAGATTGAGTTGTGGAGGTACCGCATGTAGGCTGAGACGGGGGATTCAGCCGCCGCGTGTACGGTTGGGAAAGGAGGGAGAGGAGAGAGAGGGGTTGTGGACCGTCCGATGGAGTTCAAGTGAGCGGCGGCGGATCCCATGGGTGGGATGATTGGATTGTTGGTGTTTGGGGGTGGAGCGGCGCATTCTAACGAGGAAGGGGGTCGGTTGTTAAGCTGCGCGAGAGGGGGAGGGCGGATGCGCTGGAGGCGGGAGCTGATTTGTGGCTTGGGCGGGTGAACCGGCGGCGGGGGGTTGGAGAAGTGGTCGTGGGCGGGAGAGCCGGTGAGCTTCTGAACGACGTCGCGGAAGTCGTTTTTGTTGATGTTGTAAACCGGCGGCTGGTGCTGGTGCTGGTGCTGCTGGTGTTGGGGAGGAAGAGGAAGCGGAGGAGGAGGCGGCGGTGAGTTTTCAAAGTTGGGTTTTTTAAGGAAGGTGTTGTGGGTGTTGGTGGTGGTGGGGGGTTTTGAGATCTTGTGGGAAAGCTTGTTGAGGTGTTTGAGGTAGTTGTCTCTGGTGGTGGTGGTGTTGGAGCTGCCACCGCCGCCACCGGAAGCGGCAGTGGTGAGAGCAGCTGAATCAGCAGTTGAAGAGGGACAGCTTTTATCCATAACAAAAAGGCAACACAAAATCACATACAAACACACCTCCAGTGTCTGAGTGAGTAGATCTGAAAATATCTGAGGGGAAAGAAAGGAAGGGGTTGTTGGTCTGAGACTCAGAGCGGTGGGCAATGAGAAATGAGGATAATCTTCTGGGGTGGGCGGGGGGACAAGTCTGGACTGGACTGGACCATTTATTTATATGGAATTTTAAAATATTGTTTTTTTATTTTTTAAGGTTGATTAAAATTAAAATGTGTTTATTTTGGAAAAAAAAATAAAAAATAAAAAATAAAGGAAAAAGGGGATTAATAAAAAGAAAATAAAAGAAAAGAACCAAAAAAAGCAGTGTCTTGTATCTTTGGTCTTTTTCACTTAAAAGAAGAGAAGGGACATGAACCCGTAATGCAAGCCAAGCATCTCTCACTTTAATCTCACTAATCTCTATCCAAATTATTCATCTCATAATTATAAAACATTATTTTAGTCGTGCGATAAAATTAACAACTTAAGCTTACTAGATAACCGACTTATATTACTTATTTTTTATTTAAATGTACAATAAATTAACAAGTTACAAGAAAATTCTGTTTACTTTTTTGTTACATTGCTATTCATTCATAGAAAACATTTTTAGTTGTGATACACTAAAAACTGCTTTATGAGGTTCACATTATCAATGTTTTCTACAGTCAAAATAGCATTGTTCTAAAAATCTCCGCCTAGCGCCGCTAAGGCCCCGCCTAGGCTCTAGGCGGTTGGCCACCGCCCCGATTAATGCCTAGGCATTTGAAAATTAAGAAATGACGACTAGACCTGCTGAGGCACCCTCCTAAACCGCCTAGGTTGCAACTCACTTAGATAGAAAATAGATAACTTTCATTTTGCATTTTATTTTTTGGGTAAATTACACAAAATTACCTCAACTATTGGTCCCATGACACTTACATACCCATCTTTTTAAAATGACAATGTCATACCTCATCTTACAAATTTGTGCTAATGTCATACCTCCGTCAGTTTTTTTGTTAATTTCCCTGTTAAGTGCTGACGTGGCTACATGCGGGGTCCAATCACTAATCCAACTGGATTAAAAAATTATTTTCTTTATTTTAAATCTCCCTCTCCTCTCTCTCTCCACCCCTTCTCTCTTGCCTCTCTCTCTTCTCTGCATCCCTAAAACCCCTTCCCACCCGACCCCCAACCCCTTCCCACCCGTCCCCCCCAACCTTCCTCCATCTCTCTCTTTCCTCTCTCTCTTCCCCGCCGCTTCGACCTCTCTCTTTCCTCATTATTTAAGTATTCAATAAATTGTAAGAGACTTGTTGAATACTTAAATGAATACATATTATATGCATGTTCTCCATGTTTTCATTATGTTCCAATACCTCATAATATATATGTCATTTTATTTTGTAGTTTATAATGAAATTATATATATTTTAAGTATAAATATAAACTTATTTACACGAAATATAATAGATTTACTTAAATCCACCTTGTCCGCCTAGTCCCCGCCTAGGCGCCTAGGTGCTAGGCCCCATCTCACCGCCCGACTAGTGCCTAACGTCTTTTAGAACCTTGCAAAATAGACACGATTCCAGATAGAAAGATTTTCAATGCCATTATAATTTTCTTCGCCCAAAATAATCCCTTTTCTGTTTTTTTTTTTTTTTTTTTTACTATCTTTGTTAAATAAAGGAGGCAATAATAACACCTGCTGATTTGTTTGGTAGGGATTAAGCATTTGTTGTATATGCATTTAATGGTGTTGGGTATTTTCTAACTTACCAAATAAATAAAGTCTTTTTTCAGAATTAGAAATTTTCTTAAACCATTTCCAATATGACGACCCGTCCCCAAAAATTATAATTTTTATAAGTGAATTTACGAAAATATCCTTCAAGGCAAAGGGTTGATTTTTGTTGACTGCCATGTCATGTCACATAAAACTCGTTTTCTTGGCATATCCACGTAGTATTCGTCGCTACGAACTCGTGGGCGCAAACGGAACATAATTTGGAGTTATAACGAAGAAGATATTAACGTTTGAAGTTGGGGGTATTTTAGTAATTTAATTCATTTATAGAAAACTCTAGATTTGGAGTAAAATCTGGTAATGCCACATGTGTGGCCCAAATTTATAGAAAGAAGGAATGGGCGGCTGTGATGGAAAGATAAGAAGAGTAAATGAGGGAAGTGGAGGAATCAGAAGAAGAGAGAGAGGAGAGTGACCAATGGGAGAAGAGATGAAGGAAGGAAATGAGGGAAGAGAAAGATGGAGGGGATCGACCGGATCCCCCCTTGACTTGTTTTGACCCGCGACCCAAACCAGTCATTGGCGACGGTCCGACAATTTTTCTGCCCTTTTTTCAACGATCCAAGGCTCGCCATCACTTTCACACGACTCCACGACCCTTATTCTTCAAGTTCCACCCCAAAAACAGCGGTGTTTGGTATTGATTTCGTGGAGATGGTCCCCACGGCACCGTGGTGTTCTTGGCGGCAATTCTCCAATTTTTGAAGCAAATTCCCTCGATCACCACCACCATTAGATTCCTTTTGAGGTCAGGATCAAAGCCCAATCAATATTTGGGGCAGCAGAGCAACGGAATGGACATATCGAAGTTCACCCTTTATAGGGTTTCCGACGGGTTTGAGTGGAATTGAGGCTTTTCCAGGCCAAATTAGTCGTAGTCACAGGTATGAAAGTTGCCACACTCACTGAGATCTTCATTTCTGTGAAGTTTGAGAATTTTTAGAAATAGTTAAATTTTCAGGCGAGTCGGGCCCGCCAATGCTATTTTACGCTAAATTGATATCTTGATCTCATATTTGATATCCATATGATGTGATTAGATTATTGTGAACCTAGTTTCATTACGTTACATCACTTGGTCATTATTTAAATCGACGATCCGACCGTTGGATCGTCACCAAACTTTAATATGTTATAGTACATAATTTATGAGGATCATAGAAACTTACTGATCGGGAATCCGACATACGGATCTTTCCAAATTAGATTTGTAAGTTCGTAAAACAAAATGTTAACCGCCACTTGGTTTTGGCAATTGGCAGAGATCCAATTGTTGGATCGTAATGAAACTTTAGTATGATATTTTAGAATCATAATGTGGATATTTGGAAGTTACGGATCAGAAATCTGAGATGCGAATCTTCCGGATCGAGTTACGTAGGGTTGTGGATCCTACCGTCGATCTTTGATCGATGGTTGACTTTTGGTTAATGGGTCTCAAATCATTCTAGAACATCCTTGGGGATGTGCTTTACGTAAATTACATGTTCTATCGATAAGAACTCTGAGATGTGATTTGATAATTGTTCTAGGCGTCGATCGTTCGTGACGCCTCGATATTCGTGCTAGGGAGTTGTAGCGCAGACTCCAGGTGAGTGGGCTTTTGTTTTCTATATATATGTATATATGCTTTACAATTTCCAGAAACTGTTTTTAAATGAATTTACGATTTAAATGCCATGTCAAGGATGCATTATATTTTAGTATTTGCATTAGTATAGTTTTGCATATTATTGAATGATGTTGCGGATGCCCAGGTAAGCTTCAGGTGAGTACATTATGATGATAGTGGTTGCATTGTGTATGGGTATGCGTAGATGCATTTAGAGCTCATTATCATGCACCCCAATGTTAGTGTTCTGCCCGAGGCCAGGGCCTAGCCTTCACGTGATCGTTCACCTCCTGTACCACGCGCTCACCTTGGATCCGAGGCAGGTGCCAACCTGTCATACAGCCTTCACGTGATCGTAGCACTTGAGCGTATCTATTTACACCCAGCCTGTCGTACAGACCATATTAGATGGTTCCAATTCGTGTGCAGGAATTGGTTGATGAGTTATAGGCTCAACCGTACAGGTCATGTTAGGTGACTCTAGCTGACATATCATTTTACATGATTTATTTCACCTGGCTTACTTATTTCATTGCTGAGATTAACATGGCATATACTTGGTTTTCATTACTCTCAAGCCTGATTTCTTTATACGTATGAAATTACACGGGTTTTACGGTGAGGGGTTATTATTTTTGGAAAGAGAAATGGTTTCAAAAAGCTTTGTTTTTTGCCCACTCAAGTTTTCTATTTTTCGCCCCTCCAGGTTTTAGTTGCTGAAAGTTCGTATCGACAAGGATTCTTGGCGAATCTCAGTATAGGCGGCTACCTCTAAAGGTATGATCTTTACCCACACTACTATATTTTACTTATGCTTTGACGTCGCGTGTGAATTAGGTTTAAATTTATTCATATTTTCCATATCACCATACTTTATGGCTTTGTCACATTCCAGGTGGTGGCCAGCACAGCTTGATTTGGAGTCCTAGTGGACATTCCGGGTCGGGGTGTGTCATCCAAAGCCGATGCTAAATTGTGAATATAAAATTTACATTTGACAGCAAATATGGCACTTATAAAATTTAAATTTTCTTAAACCATTTTCACCGGATTACTGATCGAGGATATCAAAACTAGTCTAAGGGGATTTGACTTTGCTAGAGTTAATCAGGTTCGTAGATTAGCCAATTTTGCGGAGCATAAAATGGTCAAGTTGGTCTTAACTTCCAATTTTACTAGACATTGGTTTGAGGAGCCTCCAGATTTTCTCTAGGATGCCTTCATTCATAATTGTATGTTCTCTTAATGCTTAAATAAAAATCCGCTATCATTTCCTCTTAAAAAAAAAAAAAATATATATATATATATATATATATATATATATATATATATTTGCTCTTCACACATGTTAAATTTTAAATGTAAAATAAATATTTATATTTATTTTCTATGCATTGTTAAAGAAAGAAAATCACCTAAAAGGTGTAGAAATATTTAAATATTGCTTTGGTAATGAAAGGAAACGAAAAGGCCATGTTTTCCTCTCTCTTTTTTTGGAACAAGAAAAAGCATTTAATAATTAATTAAAAATTATCACTTAGTACTACGGTCTAATAGTATTCCTCTTTACTTGTAAGTGAGAGGTCTTAGGTTTGATTCTCACCAAAGGCGAATTTGAACCGTATTATTGCTAGCGCATTATGAGCCTAAGCTTACCATCTCCCCCTTAGTGTAGATAATATCATTTGTTCAAAATAAAATTAATTAAACATTATTTGAAGTTGCCATTCTACGTCATGCCACATAGGAACTGGCATTTTAGTTGGAAAACACTAGTGTTGTCATTTCTTAATGTTATTATTGATGTGGATTTTTTGACATTTCCTTTAAAAATGCTCTTATTGGGTCAAAATTGCCGTTACACTACTAGTTTATTACAAAATATCAAATGTACAAGGATATGCAAAATGAATGAGTTTTTCGTTTCAAAGTTGTGAAGCCTTTCTCAGAAGTTAAAACCTTACCAATGAAACTCAAAGCTTGCATGTTATTTCTTTTACAAAATCCTTCAATTTTTATCGATCATCATGGGAAATTGTATTGAAACTTTGGCTTGATCTATTGTCTTCAAGAGTTATGTTGATGATGTTTTCAGTAAGCTTTCCCACATCAGAAATCTCTTCCGCATAAACTAAGTATAAAAAAATCAAACATTATAAACCATTCAAATTATGAGAAGTTTACCAAAATAATTATGAAAATAAATAAAACAATAGTACTATACCATATAAAAATATATTACCTCATTTTTTCCAAATGTTCTAAATTTAATTTATTATATATATAATTATATATATGATATATATATATATATATATATAATTATTATAATATTTTTAAGGGTATAAAATTATTAAATTAATATTTTGATTATTGTGTATCGGGTTACCCACGTGTATACTCGGACCAACCCGTTATCTTAACAGAAGCTTATCGGGTTACCCGATAACGACCTGATTTGTTATCGTGTCGATCCGATAACTTATTAATTTCGTATCGTATCGTGTTGGATAAACGAGTCGTGTCAGAAATTACCAGACTTAGTTCAGCATATCGTAACTTCTTGTTACATGCATCAACATCAATGTAACGATAAACTTTGTCGTATAAAAATCTTATCATCATCCTCATCTCACTTTAGACTTATTAGCCCATGTCCCATAACCCATCCTATTATTCCTTATCAATTTACCTCAAAGTTCTCATTTCTCTATGTCTGGGATTTTCATAACACATAACTTTGGTCCCTGAGATTTAAAATAAATTGAAGTGGTTCCTGAGATTGTCCACCATCTATTATTTTGGTCATTCCATTAAAAAATTTCGTTAAGTGGTCCCTGAGCTTTTTAACGGAATGACCAAAATGATGGATGGTGGACAATCTTAGGGATCAAAGTTATGTGTTATGCAAATCTCAGAGACCAAATTTATGTGTTATGCAAATATCAGGGACCAAAGTTATGTGTTACCCTCAACTTAATGGAGTTTTTTAACGGAATGACCAAAATAATGGATGGTGGACAATCTCAAGGACCACTTCTATTGATTTTAAATCTCAGGGACCAAAGTTATGTGTTATGCAAATCTCAGTGATCATTTTGACTAAAAAACCTTTTTTTCTTGGTCAAGGAATATATCTTTCATTATATTAAAAACTACTTCAAACTCCAAAAAGAATCGGATAAACAACTATAGGTAAAGTAAAAGACTCAAGAAAAATGAGAACATCATCCCAATATACAATGGGAAGCCCACATAAGTTTAAGCCCGAAAGTTGCAAATAGGGGTGGGCATAAAAACCGCCAAACCGTAAAACCGCATCGAACCGTATGAAAAAAACCGAAAAAAAACCGTGTTGACCGAAAAAGTCAACTGTGAGTCAAAAATCGAACCGAACCGAACCGTTTTATTAATAATAAATAATTTAATTTTATATATACACATGTCATACTGTAATAATTATATATATTAATTTAACAATTTTATACCCCTAAAAACTATAATAATTATATATATATATATATATATATATATATTAAATTAAATTTTGAAAATTGGTGACCATTGGATCGGCTTAAATATACATACCATTCAATTTCTTAAGTGTTATACGTACAAAATAAATAAATTTAAATCTACTTAATAAATATATATATACCATTGAACTTGATGGGGTACGAATTCTACGAAACTAATTTCAACAACCCAACCGTCAAACTTGTTTGTATATGCTTCGAGATCGCATCAGCAAAAAATCGCAAAAAACAAACATTCAGAGATCAAGTAACAGGACAAAACTTTTCAACGGTTATAAAACAAAAAATCACGATTTAACGATTATTTTAACTCCGATTTTGATTATTTTTTATAGCTACACTCCTTGATCCTATATGATTACAATGAATGAATTCGATCTTCAATTTAAAACATTTACACTAGTGGATACTACAAATCTTATGTTATACTTAATGAAAGTATAAATAAACTCTAAGTATTAGTGAATCTATCGTTTTGAAGGGATATGCATCCTACAAAACTAATTTCAACGATCAAACCGTCAAACTTGTTTGTATATGCTTCGAGATCGCATACGCCAAAAATTGCAAAAAGCAAACATTCAGAGATCAAGTAACGAGACAAAACTTTTCAATGGTTATAAAACGAAAAATCACGATTTAACTGTTATTTTAACTCCGATTTTGATTATTTTTTGCAGCTACACTCCTTGAGCCTATATGAATACAATGAATGAATTTGATCTTCAATTTAAAATATTTACACTAATGGATACTACAAAATCTTATGTTATACTTAATGAAAGTATGAATAAGCTATAATGATTATATATATTAATTTAACAATTTTATTATTATACCCCTAAAAAGTAAAAACTATAATTATATATATATATATATATATATATAATTATATATATTAAATTAAATTTAAAACATTAGTGACCATTGGATCGGCTGAGATTTAATCGCAGCCGTCCATTGTAGGCATACTTCTCTTCTCTCTCATTAGGTCAGAGTCTCAGTCTCTCAGAGACTCAAACGGCGCCTCACCCTCATTCTCTCTGTCTCTCTCGACCTCACGCGGCGCCTCACCCTCACCTCAGTCTCAGTGACCTCACCGGCTCACCCTTCTCGTCGTCCTCGACCTCACCCAGACTGTCACCCTCACTCTGTCACCGTGACTTTGTCACCCTCATTCTCTTCGTCATTCTCTCTGTCTCTCTCGACCTCATGCGGCGCATCACCCTCACCTCAGTGACCTCACCGGTTCACCCTTCTCGTCGTCCTCGACCTCACCCAAACTGTCACCCTCACTCTGTCACCCTCATTCTCTCTCGACCTCACGCGGCGCCTCACCCTCACCTCAGTCTCAGTCTGCACTCATTCTCACTGCATAAGGTAAGAAATTCCTGCAATAAACTCAACCAAAGTTCATATAGATTGTTTGATTCCAAATTCGATTAGAGATTTTTAATTTGGGTTTCTGAATTAGGAATTTCTAAAATTAGGGTTTCTGAATTAGGAATTTCTGAAATTAAAGTCCATTTTTAACTCGTTTTCAACGACTCTCTTTCTCTTGGAACCATCCCAGAAACTGTCATAATTTTTTTCCATTTTTTCTGTCTATAAAATATATAATTTTTTAGCTGCTGATTATGTGCAGGAGCTGCCTGCTGCTTGCTCTCTGAGATTTGTGGGAATTGAAGGACATACCTCCTGTGTAGTGTGTATACTTATCATGCACTTGGAAATGAACACTAATCTAATCTATATGAGGAGATAAACCTTCAGTTTGCTGCTTCATTTTTTTGTTTGTTGACTCACTGACTGATCAATGCATATGTCTTGTAGTTCTCTGAATACAACTAGGCTAGCATGACATTTGTTGACCGGGGTTAATTGCGCATGGCATTCTTTAGATGCAACCAACTTTAGAAATCTGTTGGAGAACAAGTTGTTTGCCCTTTTGTTTCTATTTCTACTTGTCTTACGAGATGTATATACTTGTGCTGCTGTGCATACCATATGGATCTCTCTTATAGAAACTATTACATATGGAGAAAGATAGTTTAAGTAATGTAACTAAAAATGTCTGTTTAATATATAAATGAAAGGAAAGGTGAAGGAATTAAGTATGCAACTTTATATAATTAGTTTTAGAAGATGTATTTGAATGTATGATGATTTGGTGTTCAAATAATTTAGTATTCGGAACCGTAAACCGGCAAGAACCGAATCGGAACTGGTGTAGACCGAACCATAAGGTTCTAGTAATAAATTTAAGCGGAACCGCACCGAATCGAACCGTTGATATTTTCCGGTTCCCGTTCCCGTTTAGGGGTGGAACCGCACCATGCCCACCCCTAGCTGCAAAAAAAACAAACAATAAAATTCCTTAATCACCAGCAGCAAACACCATACGGCCGCCACCGTCACTTCCTCAAAAGTTTCCAAACTTCGAACCAAGAAAATGTAGGGCCTCATTTTCTTGCTTAGTAGTTTTTTTACATGATTTTTTTCTAGTAAGGTTTTTTCTTAGACCCCATCCCACAAGACATTTCCCGATATATACTCTTGCTAAGTTGATTCATGAATGAAATCCAATTTTATTCGCTAAAAAAGTTAGTCACATCCCAAACTGTCTTACAAGTTTGTATTCTAGACAAGATAGGATTCACTTTGTAAGGATTTTGGGAATCTTTTAATCTCGTCTTTTCATTGTACATCGTAAGATCAGAAATTATTTTAAATTATATTATTTAAAATTGAACACAAATAGTACTTGACGAAAACTACACACAATATACAATAAACAGACAGTATTAAAGAATTTTAGGATCCTCATAAAGACGATCCAACGAGAATCTTATCTCATTCTAGACAGCATGGGCTACAGTACTAAAAAAGCTAAAGCACTACCACACGTGTTTTAATTAAAACTCGTTTTACGTAACTCGACAATTATTTGACATGCTTAATTTTTATTATTTCATCAGCTGCCATCACTTAGCACTTCATTTTAGTTATATTTTCTTCAATTTTTAAGTTGAAATTTTACTTTTATTTTATAGGAAACTGCAAATAAATAAGTTGTTATTTGCTACTTAGCTGTAGCCGTAGCAGGTAAGGTGTGCCCTGTAAAGCCTACAACCATACTCAACGTACTCACACGACAAATTATTTTTATGTCTTAATTATCTATACTAGGTTTTTTGCACACACCTTGCGTGTTCGAAAAGCCTTTTCTACAACACAACGCGTTGCGCGCGACATACAAAGTTTTTTTCATTCCATAATATTTGTGCATGCATAAATACATTTTTACATTAGAAGATACAACTCTTGCTAATTCCAAAAATTATAAACACAATTTTATCATATTATGGCATATATCCAATACACACATAACATAACCTAAGAAGTAAAAAACACCTGCCAACCTAATCCCCCGTGCCACCAAACAAACATGGAAAGGGAAGCAAGCACTAACAAATGAATTGACAAAAGATGTTTATGACTTATTGTTTGAGTAAACCGAAATTCCTTAATTTTGCTACTTATTCTTGCTCCTTGCCCAAACCAAATTAAATAAATAAATAAAAATAAGAACACAGAAATATAGAAGACTAATTTTTTTTTTATGACTTATGTGAATTTGCATTATGTGGTGGGAGGCTTTTAAAATTGAACGTGAAAGCCTTCTTCTTCGACTTTGTTAATTTTCATCCTCACATTACAGGAATTCAAATACTATAAGGACATTGAGCCTCAATTCCAAAAACATGAAATTTCATCTTAAACCCCAAAAACACAAACTAAATGAGTACCGATTAAATTACTTAAACAATCATTATAAACATAAAAGAAGAGAAATATCAAGAAAAAATTTCAGTGTAACCCAATATAATTACCGAGAAACTTTGCAAAGCATAAAGTTATTTTCCAAAGGCCAACGTTCAACCTAGCTCTCCAGTCTGTAGAAAAGAAATCCACCCAAACTGTCAATTTCAACCTTCAAACATTTCAGCAATGATTTCGTCGAATCAGTTTTTGGACGAAGCAAGATACCAAGGCCTCTGAATACTTTAAATTAAAAAAAGAAAAAAGAAAAAAAAAAAAGAGAGAAGCCAAAACTAAGGAAGAAAGCAACACCAATACTAGCGCCTTTGATTTGATTCTCTGGTTATGAGATGAATATGACAGACAAAAGATTATTTTTGTATCCAATTAAAGAGTGACTCTGTAGATTGGCGCTTGAATTACCCTTCAAGTTAGATAAATGTCAATTTTTAGCAAATTAAATCAGAGAGGGAGAGAGACTCACAATTTGTGTAAATCATCAGCTTTCTTTATCGAGATTGGCAATTTCAGATTAATAAACCATATGGAAATGTGGAAGACTACTTTTAGTTCCAAATCCCCCTTGCATGTGGAACGGTTTCATCACGTCAAAGTAGGGTTAATCGTGTTTGAACGCGTTAATTGCTCTTTGTATTTATTTTGTTTTTTACTTTTTTACTTGATAACTGCTCCTTTTTTCTTTTTTCTTTTTTCTTTTTTCTTTTTTCTTTTTGACAAAATTACCCATGCTGTGTTTGCTATGTTATTTTGGGTTAGTTTTGGATATTTTTGTTTTAGGGGTGTTTTTGTCCAAAAACTTTTTGGGAAGCCTTGAGACACCAAAGTTGATTGCTAGCTTTCTAATATTAGAGATTAGAGATTAGAGATATAACAATTTCTTATTATCTCTTGTAAACAAGTACTTCTACTTCCATTTTTTCTTTCTCCAAAACCCTAATTCCAAGGATTTAATCAAATACGAACCAACCGATCATATATCACCCATCAATGCTTCATAAGATCCATGACTTTAAACTCTCTGTCCTCCCAGCCCCTCCTTTGGTTCTAATCCCAACCCAAATCTCACCTTCCTTCTCTCTTTTCCCTTCTTTCTAAAACTTTACATACATAACCCAAATCTCACCTCCCTTCTCTCTCATCTTTGTGGATGTGCAAATTCAGATTATCATCAAATTTGTCGCAAGAATCAAACAACACATGCATGAAGATTTTATAAGGTACGAAGAACCAATCATGCTACTCTATGCCTTTCATGAAAAACCTATTTAAATTGTGGACCTCCAAAATTCAATTTGATAATGAACTGTAGAAAGATTGAGTACATAAACCTTTCGCGCACGCATGTGATAGTAAGTTAAATTTACTCTTTCTAATAGTTTTGGTTAGTAACAAGACTATTGTACACGGCTAAAGTATTAGCCAAAGAAAGATCGAGCACGAAATTTTTTTGGCTTTTGTCTTCTGAAATTGATTGACTTGGTGTTCTTGGACCATACAATGCGATGGAGATTATAACCATTCTTTTGCAGATTTTATTAAGTTGAATAACCCAGAGGTGAAGGAGGCTTATCTATTTTAGTATTTGAAGGGAAAGATAGGGTGTTTGGAATGAACTCACCATTTCATTTCCTAGCTAATATGTTACTTCAAATTATAGTTTTAGTTATTTTTGTGGGTATACGTTATGTTTTATTCATAATAGAATTCGTTGAGATGCAGTTAGACAATGCAAGAAGGTTTTCTGCATCTTATGTAATAATTTTTTTAGCGAACTGTTATTAGCACTCCAAAAATCTCATTCTATACTCCTCACAAGTGTAATTTTGTTACTAATTATAGAAAGTTTGAAGTGCAAAATGAGATTTTTTGAGTACCAATAACAATTCTATTTTCTTATTATGAAACTTGGATTAGTTTGTGTTCAAATTAATTTGTGTACATATTTGTTGAGGCCATAGTATTAAAAACTGATATGGCACCTAAATATATGCGTATGAGCATGCCATTTAGTGAAGAAAAAAAAATATCATATGACTGAAAAAAGAAAATAACAAGAAATTGTTATTGCAGATAAGGCATTTGCTAATTCTACTACTGATATATTGATAAGTAGAATCAAACACGCACTCATTCCTTCATACCTGATGATACTCAATGCAATTGGCAGTTGCACAGGCCAGTTTAATTAAATTCCTAAATACATTTGGTATTTATAGAGACTTACGATGTGCGGTTCTTGACATACTTGACCCTCTATGATCTTCATCCCAACTGTCGCTGTCTCGGAGTCTTGCTAATCTCCACACCATGGTCACCTCACACATTATTTGACTAACGCGTCGAAGGAGTGGGAGTAGACAAATTTTGGTTAGAAAGAAATCAATTTCATGCCTCCATATAAACCCCATATAATAAGAAGAATTTTTTATTTTTTTATCGAAATAATAGGAGATTAGGCATAAAGAAAAATAGAGAGAAATCAAAACCTTTAAAACAAATTAACACGATATCCTGAACCCTTGATTATGATAAACTTTGTTCTTTGATTCGTGTTAGTAAATTGAAACTAAAATTGACTTAGAAATACTAAAGGCAAACTCATATATACATAGAGCGCATCAAATTTATCACATAAAAGATAAACAGTATAAAAAAATAAAAAAACCTAAAAATGGAAAAGATTAATTTAAATTGAGATTTACCTAATAGAATCGGCTTGACCCCTATAACAAAAAGGAGAGAGAGAATTAAAAAACTGAAATAAAAAGCACCAAGATTTCACTATAAAATAGAAATTGAGATTTTAATATTGGGGATTGGGGATTGGGGATTTTACAGAAGATGGATTTATGAACGGTTGGCAAAAGATGTTTAATTTTGAGATATGTAAAAGATGTTTTATGGTACATATTTGTATTGGACTATTTTGCTTTGATAGCTAACTATAATCTCAATGCTTATTGTTTTGTGTGGGTTGATAGAAAATACTCCAAATAGTGAGCTAGTTTTATTCAATCTTTGATTCGATAAAATAAGATAACATGTTTTTCACAATAGAATGCAAATTTCATTCAAATTGGAGAATACTATTTGTCCACCCAACTGACCCAAGCTTAATTAGTTTGTTTGTAACTTAAAACAATCGCCGCACTATTAATTGACACTTAGTACTACAGTCTAGAGGTATTCCTCTTCACTTGTAAGCGAGAGGTTTTAGGTTTGATTCTTACTAAAGGCGAAACCACATTATTGCTAGCCCATTGTAAGGCTAAGCCCACCACCTCCCCCTCAGTGCAGATAATATCGTTTGTTCAAAAAAAAAAAAAACAATGGTAAACAACCATCAGTAGGGGCGCGTACCGCCCGTGATTAGAAAAAGGCAATAAGTGAAGCATTGTAAAAACTCTAAAATGTCCTTTTGTTTTCTTCAAAATCAAATCCAACAAAATTCAGGAAACAAAGACAAACAGGTAAAAATTCGTAATTGAACATAACGTTTAAACTGACGCCATCGTGCGACTTGACATGAGGAAAGGATGAACGTGGCATCAGATTTCAAACTGTTATGAGCATTTTCCATTTGATTCCACCTTTAATTGATTGTCAGTCTTCTTATCTTCAGTCTCTCAGGTATTTGCTTCCACCATTTTCTTCTCTTTTTGCATCTTTGGCTTTTTTTTTTCTTTTTTTTTTTTTGTCAAGGGAAAATTTTATTAAGCACTAAACTCAAACTTAGAAGAAAAGAAACAACAAGCCAGACATACACCTATAAACAAGCAAAAAAGGCTTGAAACAAAGAAAAACAGAAAGTGAGCCCAACAACAGTAAAAGCCCAATAAACAGCACAACAACTGAGAAGTTTCCACTGCTTTTCCATCGATAGAATTCCAAGTCAGCCAATCGATTCGCCATCCACCTCTTAGTATTGCCTCCTCAGACGTCACCTGAGCACATCCATAAGCAAGAGATAGTCGACAACTAAGAAAGAGAAGTCATCTACTAGTATGAAGCTCGTGGAAGCCCACAAGTGACACTGCCGGAAACGACAGAGACAACAAAGAGAATGTGGTGGTGTTGGAAACACTCAAGTCGACGTAAACACCGGAACTCTACACATGAACTCAATAGGAAACGTGGCTGAAGATCGGAGCAAGGATGGGTCGGGAAGAGGAATACCCACAGGGGTTGAAGAATTGGACATGCCAGAGTGAAAAATTGGGAGGAACATCAATAGAGGCAAGGAGAAAAGAAGGAAAAGAGAGAAAATAGGATACGATAACCGACACCAGCTGAAGCTGGGGACAATGCCACAGGAGATTCTTACATTTAAAGTCTTACACAAACAGTGAGAATGACTCTCAGCTAAGAGAGAAAAGCTCTCACTTCGGAAAGAAAATTAGAAGTGGTGGCTTTTGATTTCTATCTCCCTTTTTATCCTGTGTTTTAATGTCTTATTTTAGTTATAAGCATGATACCTTTCCTATTAAGCTCCCATATCAGGAGTAGGATTTTCTCCCCTCCTATTCTCATCCCTTTCTCTCTCCTCCCCTCACACTTTCTTTTTTGTCTTTTTGTCCCTATAAAAAAATCAAAATAAAATGTTAACGTGACTTAATTGTAACCGTTCAAGTAGGAAATGATAAAAGAGGAAATAGATTAGGAGGAGAGCAAATCCTCGTCCCTCGGATAGGGGGTGTGCCCAGTAAGTTTGTCGTATGACATGTGAGTGACAACGACCCATCTCAATTTTTAGCACTCACAGGCCCAAGATTGTCAGTTTGACTGTACGCTCCCTCACCCTAATCATCAACTTATCATTATCAATTTTTACCTTTTACCACCTCAGTAACTCAGTTAAAAATAACCAGCTCCTAGACGGTATACCTAGGCCTGGCAATCGTGTCGTGTCAGTCGTGTTCGTGTCGTTTTCGTGTAACACCTGTTATCTTAACGGGTCGTGTCGTGTCGCACCTGTTATCTTAACGGGTCCTTAACAGGTCGGGTCACTTTACCCAACGGGTAAAGTGACCCGACCTATTATGACCCGTTAAGAAAAATATATTTTTTTTAAAAATTTGCACATACCACACATTGTCACATAAATATAACTTCAAAACATTAAAACACATTTATCGTTTAAGTACTACATCTACACTCGAAAATAAGAGTTTAATAAAATTGTTAAATTAATATATATATATATATATATATATATATATATATAATTATAGTTTATTTATACTTTTATTAAGTATAACATAAGATTTTGTGGTATCCATCCACTATGTGTAAATATATTAAATTGAAGATCGAATTCATTCATTGTATTCATATAGGGTCAAGGAGTGTAGCTGTAAAAAAATCATCAAAATCGGAGTTAAAATAACCGTTAAATCGTGATTTTTCGTTTATAACCGTCGAAAAATTTTGTTCCGTTACTTGATCTCTGAATGTTTGTTTTTTGCAATTTTTGGCGTATGCGATCTCGAAGCATATACAAACAAGTTTGACGGTTG
Organism: Cotoneaster glaucophyllus; assembly: GCA_036320875.1. Taxonomy (NCBI): domain Eukaryota; kingdom Viridiplantae; phylum Streptophyta; class Magnoliopsida; order Rosales; family Rosaceae; genus Cotoneaster; species Cotoneaster glaucophyllus. The sequence goes on from CM070073.1 coordinate 40,089,451, forward strand.
GATCGTTGAAACTAGTTTTGTAGAATGCGTATATCATCAAAACAATAAATTCACTAACACTTAAGAGTTTATTCATACTTTCATTAAGTATAACATAAGATTTTGTGGTATCCACTAATGTAAATATTTTAAATTGAAGATCGAATTCATTCATTGTATTCATATAGGGTCAAAGAGTGTAGCTGTAAAAAATCATCAAAATCGGAGTTAAAATAACCGTTGAATCGTGATTTTAATTTATAACCGTCGAAAAGTTTTGTCCCGTTACTTGATCTCTGAATGTTTGTTTTTTGCAATTTTTGGCGTATGCGATCTCAAAAGCATATACAAACAAGTTTGACGGTTGGATCGTTGAAAATAATTTCGTAGAATGCGTATCTCATCAAAACAATAGATTCACTAACACTTAAGAGTTTATTCATACTTTCATCAAGTATAACATAAGATTTTGTGGTATCCACTAGTGTAAATTTTTTAAATTGAAGATCGAATTCATTCATTGTATTCATATAGAGTCAAGGAGTGTAGCTGTAAAAAATCATCAAAATCGGAGTTAAAATAACCGTTAAATCTTGATTTTTCGTTTATAACCGTCAAAAAGTTTTGTCCCGTTACTTGATCTCTGAATGTTTGTTTTTTTCAATTTTTGGCGTATGCGATCTCGAAGCATATACAAGCAAGTTTGACGGTTGGATCGTTGAAAATAATTTCGTAGAATTCGTATCTCATCAAAACAATAGATTCACTAACACTTAAGAGTTTATTCATACTTTCATTAAGTATAACATAAGATTTTGTGGTATCCACTAATGTAAATATTTTAAATTGAAGATCGAATTTATTCATTGTATTCATATAGGGTCAAGGAGTGTAGCTGTAAAAAATCATCAAAATCGAGTTAAAATAACCGTTAGATCGTGATTTTTCGTTTATAACCGTCGAAAAGTTTTGTCCCGTTACTTGATATCTGAATGTTTGTTTTTTGCAATTTTTGGCGTATACGATCTCGGAGCATATACAAACAAGTTTGACGGTTGGATCGTTGAAACTAGTTTCGTAGAATGTGTATCTCATCAAAACAATAGATTCACTAACACTTAAGAGTTTATTCATACTTTCATTAAGTATAACATAAGATTTTGTGATATCCACTAGTGTAAATATTTTAAATTGAAGATCGAATTCATTCATTGTATTCATATAGGGTCAAGGAGTGTACCTGAAAAATATCATCGAAGTCGGAGTTAAAATAACCGTTAAATCGTGATTTTTCGTTTATAACCGTCGAAAAGTTTTGTCCCGTTACTTGATCTCTGAATGTTTCTTTTTTGCAATTTTTTGCTGATGCAATCTCGAAGCATATACAAGCAAGTTTGACGGTTGGATCATTGAAATTAGTTTCATATAATTCGTATCCCATAAAGTTGAATGGTATGTGTGTGTGTATATTTAGTATACTTACGGGCCTTCTTTCTTCCTAACCCAGTGGATATGTGTGCAAACATGGTTTCTCTGGGATCTGGGTTCGAAGGTTGGTGTCCATTAAGATGGTGAATGCGACGATGATGATGATCCACCAAGGAAAACCTATTTATTTTGTACGTAATTATTATATTTTTTAGGAGTATAAAATTTAATTTAAAATCTAATACATATATATATATATAATTATTATAGTTAATATTTTGGGGGTAGAATTATTCAAGTATATATAATTATTATAGTTAATTTAATATATATATATATATATATTATAGTTTTTAGGGGTATAAAATTGTTAAATTAATATATATAATTTTTATAGTATATTTTTAGGGTTATAAAATTATAAAATTAATATTCTGCTTATCGTGTTTCGTGTTACCTACGTGTATACCCGAACCAACCCGTTATCTTAACAGGTGCTTATCGGGTTACCCGATAACGACCCGATTCGTTATCGTGTCGAGCTGAATACCTGTTAATTTCATGTCTTGTCGGGTTATCGGGTCGTGTCAAGAATTGCCAGGGCTAGGTATACCTAACCATCCACACGCTTGGTTCCACTTCTCTCTCCTCTCTTTCTCCCGGCTTGGCGGCCTCATATCTTAAAACGCGAGAGCAGCTGAAGCAGATCAGATTCCATCAATGGCGGAAACGCAAGCTGACAAAATCCAAACCCTAGCCGAGGTACCATTCCGATCGTTTCCTTTACCTCCTCCAAATGTTCCAGTTTCGTTAATGGAAATGTTCTCTGTTTACTTCGATCTAGATGCTAATTCTTATTGTTTTTTCGAAGTGAAAATTTTGAAATTTTTCTTCCAATTGTGGATCTGTGGTTTGGTGTAATAAGATTTTGCTTCTTTGATTTGTTGGGTAAATGTAGAGCTTAATTCTCTGTAGAAAAAGTTAAATTAAGTGCTTTTTTTTTTTTTTTTTTTTTTTTCCATTGAAGCCGGAAAAGATGTCATTTTTTGTTGCTTTTAGGTATCATTTCTTGTGTGGATTAAATTAAACCGTCAGAATTACGTGAAAATTTTGATCAACAGTCGTGTGATGCGTGCTTAATTTGTGTATTTAATGCAACTAAATATTGTTATAGACAAGTTTTAGGTTTTGATTTCTCTGTATGGTACGCCTTTCAATTTGTTTTGAATTTTTTTTTAAGTTGTGCAAAGTTTGTTGCTTTGGTAAGGGAGTAAAAGTAACCGAGCGGTTTATAAGCAATACAATTCCTGGATCCTCTAGAGGAGCATTTTTAGGCCAGACAGTCAATTAGGTAAGAAATAAGCCACACTGCAGTATTAGGCTCTAAAACAAGTAAACAGTTTGTGTCAGTATCCTGGACGGAGTAATATCACCTTGAAAGAAACACGCTCGTAGAAGATTCTGTCAAAACTTGACATGTGTGGAGAACACAATTAGAGCGTGTCTTTGGTACTATAACAAGTATGACTACATCTCGTTATAATGTCGAGTTAGTCCTGCCACATTAAAGCAAGCCTGAGTTTGGGAAAGCAAAAAGTAGGGTAATATTTCTGTTACTATATTAGCACTAAGAAAATTTGACACTGTGATTGCGGGATGTGTTGGGATCATCTAGGACTCAAATGCTTGCAAAATCATAGTGGATGGTAGTGCCCACTTCGTTTGTACTAAACATTCTTCCACGAAGTAGGCATGAGCTGTTGTGGTGCAGTTGGATCATTAATGTGCTTGTTCCTAACTGAACTAGTGCTGAAAGTTATCCCCTTTCCCCGTCTCCTTCCCCAGACATGCAACCAATCTAGTTGTATTAATCTTAAAATCACTCATCAGTCTACTTGTATTACGCTAAGAACTAGCGCAGGGCCTGCTATCTGTGCTATGTGGCTGTTTTCTGGAGAATCATAAAAATCTTCCAGCCTTCCACTTACTGATATTACTTTAACATGCTTTGTTATATGCTCTCCTTTGTTAGTCCTTTCTTTTAATGGCATAAGATTAGTAATGGCTAAGTGTTTCCCTCTCATAATTTGACATACAGCAATACGCATTGGAGAAAGATGTGGGTAAGCCTGTCGAAGTAAAAGAAGTTGTTTCTGAGAAACCTGAGGAAACACCTGCTGCTGCAGAAGAAGAAAGCTCTGAAGTTACAACAGCTGTTGAAGAAAGCAGTGAAGCCAGTCCTTCTGCTAGTGAAGAAGGCACTGAAACCAATCCTACCTCTGAAGCTGCTGCTGAAGAAAGCAGTGATAGTATTGACAACTCAGGTGACCAAGTAGTTGAAGAGACGCCTGAAATTAAGGTTAATCACCTATAAAGTTATCAGTAATTTTCTTTTGTTTCCCTACTGTAGTGTATACCTCATCTTATCTTTTATCTTTATATGTTTGATCCGTTCACTGACATTCTATTTTCATGTCCAGATTGAGACAGCACCAGCAGATTTCCGTTTCCCAACTACTAACCAGACAAGGCATTGCTTTACCCGATATATAGAGTATCATCGGTATGTATACAATGAGTGCCCCCCACCCCCATACACACATGCACACCACTCCTTTCTGTTATTTGAGCACCATTTATCACATACAGTCTAGCTTGGTGCTGAGGTTTTGACAAAGGTTTCACTGGTCCAATTATTTTAAGGTGCATAGCTGCAAAGGGGGAAGGTGCTCCCGAGTGTGACAAATTTGCAAAGTTTTACCGCTCTCTTTGCCCTGGTGAATGGGTATGTAATTTCAATGCTCTTTCAGGTCCTAAAATTGTAATGTTTGCCATTATTATTGAAAGTATGGCCTTCTGCATCCCCAACATGTTGAATCATATTCAGTTCTTAATTTAGTTTAGTTAAGTTGCCTTTGCTATTGGAGAAGTTTGCATTCTAATTGTCGATCTTATAAGTGGTGACAAATCTGGAAGGAGGGAAAACAGATATATAGTTGACAAGGCCACAATCAATTGACACCATGTGTAAAATAAAGGGGCCCCACAATTTGTTGGGCTTAATGTTTTGCTCAAGTTGATCTCTGTACTTAATGTGCTTAATGTTTTACTCATGTTGATCTCTGTACTTTAAATTTCAGATCAACTCTTTAGCCATTCATTGATACCGAAATGGCGTTCGTATTTTTGTAATGCCTTTTATTCTAGAAAGTGAACCTAATTGCTAAATAGTTTTCTCAATTGGATCGCCTTGCTTTTTTCACTTTTTCGTTTGACTCGCCTTGTTGTTTTGTCTATATTTGGGAGAGGTTAGTGCTTCAAATACTGTTGTGAGATCAGAAAAGTATGTGTCGTATAACAAGTTATTAAGCAGTTCTATTATGCTTATAGTTGATATCAATTGTTTCTACTCTAGTTTACACAAGATACGAAGCAAAATCTTATTAGAATTTCTGTTGAGATGTTTTCAGTGCTTGGACCATTGCTGTTTTTACAGTTTCTGCTCTTTTTTATGTAAGTTTTTGCTGCTGGGAGGAGAGAGAATATACCACAATCTGTGGAGAGTGCTTGTGAATGTTTTTTTAAGTGGGTGTGATTTTGTTTGCCTGCACTTCAGGCACGTGGGCAGCCAGTCTCACTCAACATTGGAACTTTGATTATTCCTCATTTTAAGGATTGACGATTATACTTTCAAGAGTTCCGTTCTGGTGACCAAGAGAACATTTATGATATTTTCAATATTTGTCAAAATGGATAAAGTTCCTTGTTTGGATGAAGTACCCGATCTTGAGTATAGAATAGAACCTTTGAACACGCACTTATAGCTCAAGACATTTACCAATGTGTGACTTAGTTACTGGTATACCCACACGTGCATCTGTTTGCGCTGCTGTTGAGTTTCCTTTTGCTTATTTGTTTACATGCTATAAGGAATTGTTTTTGTATTTCATTCAGTTCAGGTTTTCTAGTTGGCTACTTCTCTCTCGTAAGTCTTGTATTCCTTAGCAGTGCCGAAGTTAACAGTGTTCTTGTTGTACTGTTTGTATGTATCAGGTTGAGAGATGGAACGAACAAAGGGAGAATGGAACTTTTCCAGGTCCCCTGTAGATGGTGCTGGCTTAAAAACCAAGCTTTGGTCTGTGCGTTTCTGTAATATCCAAGTTTTCCTCCAATAGATGAGTTTCTACATTGAGGGTTGAACTCTAAGGGAATGCCCTATTTAAAAACAATGAATGAATAAGAAATTTTGGCTTGTTTCAGAATACAGCAAAACTGTAGCTCATGAAATGAAGTTTTTGTGCATCACTAAAAGATAGTTTCATTTCTCATAATTTTCTGCATGAGCTGTTGTAAAACAGTTGCCGGAACCCCGGATGGAAGCTAGGTGACATTTGTTAAGAGCTTTCTGCACCTGCCACACAATGCCTTGCTGATATTGTTTTTTTCAGTTTTTGTGCGACAATTATCTGAATTTCGGTTCATGAAATACTTATATTTAGATTGAAATGTGTGGTAAACTTGAGAAATCTCGGTAGGTAAGCTTCCCTTATAGCAGCGCCACCATTAAAGAGGACGAAGAGAATGGGGAGTTATACAAATAGAGAGGGAGGAGGGGAGAGTATTAAGAAGATGAACAAACTAAATTAGGTCAGCTCTTGTGAAGTATTTGGGTAGTTTGAATCAAGAATTCATGAAAAAGAGAGGCCAGACAACGGTTGCTGGATTGGTGCAGTTGATATTACAAAAATACATTGGCCTTATCTATGGGTATCCCAGCATACAATCGATTCTTTTTTTTTTAATAGGTTGAAATTGCACAATGTTTTCAGGTTGAATTATGAGAGAGATCAAATTTAATAAGATTTTTTTTCGTTGAAAATTTAATGAGCTAATTGTATAGAGATTATGATATATTTGGAGATGTAACCTCTCACAAATTCTCATAACATTTATTAAGCAGCTCCAGTTTCCTTGACTAACTAATGCATACCATAAACTTATGTGAAACTTATTTGATGGATACTTTCTAATAGATAGTATACTTTTTTCACTACAGTGGGTGGATTGTTGACTTGATAATAAGTTTCCTTTTTTTCTTTCTGAATTAAAAAAAAAAGAAAAAAAAGAAAAGAGTTTCATGTTTACACTTGTCACTCCAATATTTTTGAGACAATTGAATTGAACTACCAAAAATGGTCGTAAAAAATATCGACTATCCTTAACTTATCAGAGCCTTGATATTGAAATCAATTTCTATAATTGCGAATGATTTTCTTTATTGCTCTCAAACTGTCGACTTAAAGCACAAGATAAACTTAGCTTCTCGGCAGTAACGAAGCTAGGAATTCTCGAGAGGAGGGGCGAAATTTAAAAAATTTAGGGTCCCGAAAAAAATGTGAACATTCATTCGAGGTCTAAGTCTAGAATATGTGAGAAGATTATTTGAACTACCCGTAGGAGAATCTGCACTAACCGAAATATCCAAAAGAGGATTTGGACTACTCAAAATAATTGAAGAAGGGTTTGAACAACAATATTATTTGAAGGATGATTTAGCACCGTTTCTCGTTGCATCATCCTATTACTTAACTGTATAATTAACAACGTTTTAAAAGATGTTATGTAAGATCCACATCGCCCAGGGGAGTGGATCCTGTAAGCCTTATATGTATATTCCCATCTCTACCTAGCACGAGGCCTTTTGGGAGCTCACTGGCTTCGGGTTCTATAGGAACTCCGAAGTTAAGCGAGAATGGGTCAGAGCTGGGCCAGAGCATTCACAGGATGGGTGACCCACTGGGAAGTTCTGCTCGCGTGAGTTCCCAGAAAAAAAAAAACCGTGAGGGCGTGGTCGGGGCCCAAAGCGGACAATATTGTGCTACAACGGAGTAGAGCCCGGGACGTGGTGGGGGATCGGGCCGGGATGTGACAATTTGGTATCAGAGCCAATCCCTGGCCGGAAGTGTGCCGACGAGGACGTCGGGCTCCTAAGTGGGGTGGATTGTAAGATCCCACATCGCCCAGGGGAGTGGATCCTGTAAGCCGTATATATATATTCCCATCTCTACCTAGCACGAGGCCTTTTGGGAGCTCACTGGCTTCGGGTTCTGTAGGAACTCCGAAGTTAAGTGAGAATGGGTCAGAGCATTCCCAATATAGGTGACCAACTGGGAAGTTCTGCTCGCGTGAGTTCCCAAAAACAAAACCGTGAGGGCGTGGTAGGGGCCCAAAGCGGACAATATCGTGCTACGACGAAGTCGAGCCCGGGATGTGGTGGGGGCCCGGGCCGGGATGTGACATGTTAAGCTCTAGTCGGGCGATGGACATGACTTTATACTTAGGCGAGGACCTAGGCAAATTTGAATAAATTTATTATATACCGTATAAACAATTGTTTATTTATTATATAGCTTATAATATCCAAAAAAACATTTATTATAAAACATATAATATATAAAAATATTGAAAAAAAAATCTTTATTACTTTGTTGAATTTGATGGTAAGAGAAAAAAAATAATAATTACGAGTTCGTAATAATTTACAAATTATTTTTTAAAGCTCGTATAAATTTATAGTGAATTTTAAAATAAATAACAATGTCAAATAAGTGGTTTAAAAAATATTGGAAGAGTGGTCAAATTAATTAGATAATAATTAAAAAAATAAAACAAAGCATGTTAGGTGGCGCAAATTGATTGGCCAATATTAAAAAAAAAATTGTAATTATGAAAGGTCACGTTGGGTAGGATGGGATCTTCTTCTTCGTTAGAATCAAACCAGAGTTCCAGAAATTTTCCAGTCTCCAGAAGCTGTAAAATGCAGATCTTCGTTCCTCCTTTCTTTGGCCTAGGTTTTTTTTTTTTTGGAAAATAAGAGAGTACGCAATCAGCCTGTGCTGCGATAGAGCAGGGAAACCCAAAAGGCCGAAAACCAGAGGAATTTCATCATTTTCGACGAGATCGGAGGGGCGGAACCACCGCTCATGGGCTTGATTTCCGGCGAGGGAAGTGGTGGCCGCCACTCCTCGCCCTCAGGTAGCTTCGCCGTTGCTTCTCGGCCGTGTAACCTATGTTTCTATCATATGAATGTAAACCACAAACTGTTTTGCAAGCAACAGCTGGTAATTCAATTTTGTTCTTACCATTAAGTTTCCTCCAAAATCTCATTTTCAAGAGCAGTTGTTTTTTTCCAAAATGTCAAATGTTGTAAATTTTGTCCTTGATGTTTCAATGGAGTCAGTTGATGCTTTAATATACTCAGTCCACTACATATATGGTGCACGAAAATTACACTTGGTACAGGGTAATATATCATACTTTCAATATGAATGCCGAGTTTTCACTGGAGCATTTCATTTGCATTAATCTTAAATACATGGTTCAATACTTGTGCATAAACTCGAGCATGATTTGTGTGATTTGATTTTTTTTTAATTATATTATGATGCTAAAAATCTAGACTCTCTAGACACTTCCTTGGATAAACTAAAGGAGAATTAAGAAATAAAATCAAATAAAAGAGTGCAGGACACCCGAATTAAGGCATGATGGCCGACATTTGAAAGGAGGCGAAACCATAAAGTGTGAGTGATGTAAAAAGAAATACGAGTAAATTAAAACTAGAGTAAAACGAACAAGTGTGCAGTTTGCTGGTTAGAACACTTATTACAAAGTAAAGTGCTAGGGCATAAGTATGAGTGCATCATAAAGTAAAGAATATTCTCATCCTAAAAGGACGGATACTTATACAGAAAAAAAATTAACTTTCCACATTATTGGAAGTCCTGGTCAGCTAAAGGCAGTTATTCTCTTCGCCACAAGAGTTCAGCCTCTCGGTCCTAGAGGGGCACAAAAAAAAACATGAGTGGGCTCAAAAATAAAGTTTTGTAAAATCGTTGATTTTAGTAAAATAGTAACTCCTCGCTGTAAAACTTGTATAGTTTTTACAAAATAACTGTAATAATCTCTAAGGATACTGGTTCAACATATATATTAACAACAATAATATCTGCAATGCTCATTAAAATCATGTAAGAATACAAGTGATATAGAAAGTAGCTACATGAACGTGTTGGGTATATAAGTTACGTTCTAATACTAAAATCACATGAAGTTGGCGCTAAGCGCGTACATATGTGTCGTCCTAGTTGCCTAGTGCAATCTAGGGATAAGCTAGCACCTACTCTGGATTCAAAGTGAATGTAAAGGTGCTTGTGAGCATACAAATGAATCTGATTCTGACCCGAACAATACGAATAAACAAAACACTGTGTAGACATTTATAACGAGTTGATAAAGCACAAGTATGAGCATGCCACAGTTTGTACTCACAAGATACTAATAAAATAATATAGTGTAAACATTTATATTTTCTAAGTCAAGACATGGCATGTCACACAAACGTTCAAAAGCAATTATGAAAGTTATAATATAATATACTTGAAATAAAAAGCCCACTCACTAATACGTTGCAGGGTCGTAGCCGTCTTGCCTTGCTTGCGCAACAAAATTCTCGAGATAAGTTTCTCGTATATGAGAAACCATTATACTAATCATTACACTAACAAATACTAATGTAAAGCACCTAACTTCCTTTTTGCTTGCTCAAAAAAGGGGGTTGAAAATGCTTGAGAAAGGATTTAATATAATAAAAATAAAATAAAATAATAAAGTGCTAAAAAATGACATGCGAGACCCGCGCGTCCATCACACATTCTCTCCTCTCTTTCACTATTTCTTAAATTGAACAATGAGTATTTCTGAAATTGAAAATGTGTACTACACTATTTCTTAAACTGGTACTATCACTATTTCGAAACTGAACTAAGGTACTACACTATTTCTTAAATTGAACACGAATACTATTTCAAAAACTAAACACAGGTTAGCGTGTGCCTTGCAAGCATTTTTTTTTTCCTTTTCTTTCTTTTGTTCTTATCTATCTCTACGAATTAATAAAACACTCATTGTTAACCAAAACCCTATGAAATTACCAGTTTAACCCTCTAATTAAAAAAGAACATGAATAAGAAATATGGGGCAGAAATGTAATTTCACACAACCAAATTTTGCTGTTTTTTTGTTAAATCCTCACATACATGTAATCCTAACATATCTCTAATTTAAAAAATATTAAAAAAAAAAAAAAACTTCTCACTCCCGCATATCACTCTCTTCCTCTCTCCTTTTATTTCAAAAACAAAAATAAAAAATTTTCTCACACACTTTGTTTGTGCCCATATGCTAGTATATATAAAGTGAGAAGCCCAAATAGGTGAAACATTCTAAAACACCTAAACTGCCTCTTTGTTTCCTTCTCAATCAAATTGAAAAAAATCAGAAAACCAAGACAAAGTGGTAAACAAACAATACTGAACAGAAAACTGTTTTGGAAAAAGTTAAAAAAAATGATAATTATCCTCTTAAACTTAGCAGCTATGGGGAGAAAGAATAGAGGGAGAAAAGAAAAAAGAAAAAAGAAACAAAAACAATTTAATAAAAAAGAATTTAAACATATAGAAAACAAGAGATATTCCAAACCAAATGGCATAACCGTTTAGAAGAGGAGAGGAGAAACGTGGGTATCAATTTTGAAACTGCTATGAGCAGTTACGATTTGGTTTATATTTTTCTCCATCACGCAAAAACTGTTCAGTTTAGCAATGTAGGTCTTTAATTTACCTTTCAAGCTATTTTTTAGTTTTTCGATTTTCAGTTATAGATATTTTTTTTTTATAATTACAGGTGCTTTCATTGTTCCCCATGGTTAAGGATTACGCATCAAAATTGTTTCTCCATGGTTGCTGACACACCCCAACCCGGAATGTCCATTAGGACTCCGAATCAAGCTGTGCTGGCTGACACCTGGAAGGTGACGAAGCCATAAAGTATAGTGATGTGGAAAATGTGAATAAATTTAAACCTAAAAGTACCTAAAGACAAGAGTGCGCTGTGAGCGGGAATGAACCCATTTCACACGTGACGTCAGAGCATAAGTGAAGTACAGTAGTGTGGGTAAGGATCATACCCTCGAAGGTAGCCATCTATAATGAGATTTGCCAATAATCCTTATCGATATGAACACGTGAGTGGGCAAAAACAAAGTTTTTGAAAACATCTTTCTTTTTAAAACGTAATAACCCCTCATCGTAAAACCCGTATAATTTTCCAGAAAATAATAATACATACGTATATAGAAATCATGCTCGAGAGTAGTGAAAACCAGGTATATGCCATGTCAAGTATCTCAGTAATGAAATAAGTAAGCCAGGTGAAATAAATCAAAGTAAAATGATATGTCAGCCGGAGTCACCTAACGTGACATGTACGGCTGAACCTATAGCTCATAAACCAATTCCTGCACACGAGTCAGAACCACCTATTGTGGTCTGTACGACATGCTAGGTGTAAATAAGTACGCTCAAGTGCTACGATCACGTGAAGGTTGTGCGAAGTATCGCAAGTCACCTACGAGTCGGAACCACCTATTGTGGTTTGTACGATAGGATGGCACCTGCATTGGATCCAAGGTGAGCGTGTGGTGCGAAAGGTGAACGATCACGTGAAGGCTAGGCCCTGGCCTCGGCCGGATCACTAACACCGGGGTGCAGGATAATGAGCACTAAATACATCTAAACATACCCATAGCCATAGCAATCACTATCATCAACATATACTCACCTGAAGCTTACCTGGGCGTCCATAGCGTCATGCAATATTATGCATATCTATACTAATGCATATACTAAAATGTGATGCAATTGACATGGCATTTAAAAATGTAAATCCATTTAAAACAACTTCTGGGAAAATATAAAGCGTATATACGTGTATATATATATATATATATATATATATATATATATATATATATAGAAAACCAAAAGCCCACTCACCTGAAGTCCGCGCTACAATTCCCTAGCACGAATATCAATGCGTCACAAACGATCGGCGCCTAGAACAATTATCAAATCACATCTCAAAATTCTTATCGATAGAACATGTAACTTACGTAAAACACATTCCTAAGGGCGTCCTAGAATGATCTGAGACCCATTGACCAAAAGTCAACCGTCGATGTCCACAACCCTACATAACTCGATCCGGAAGATCTGCATCTCAGATTTCTGATCCGTAACTTCTAAAGATCCACATTATGCTTCTAAAACATCATACTAAAGTTTCGTTACGATCCAACGATTGGACCTCCGCTAATTGCCAAAACCAAGTGGCTGTTAACGTTTTATTTTATGAACTTACAAATCTAATGAAGAAAGATTCATACGTCAGATTCCAGATCCGTAAATTCCTAATGTCCTTAAATATTACGTATTATAATGTATCAAAGTTTAGTGACTATCCAACGGTCGGATCGTCGATTCATATAATAATCAAGTGATATACCTTAATCAAACTAGGTTCACAATAATCAATTCACCTCATATGAATATCAAATATGAACTCAAGGCATATAATAGGACTTAGAATGACAACGTCAGTTCGCTGGCCACGCACCGTTGTTGGTGGTGGTCGGCCGCCCCGACTCGTCGGAAAATTCAACTCTTTCAAAAAATTCTCAAACTTCACAGAAATGAAGATCTCAGTGAGTGGAGCAACTTTCATACCTGTGGCCAAGGCCAATTTCGCCAGGAAAAGCCCCAATTTCACGACCGGAAACCCTATTTAAAGTGGCTCTTGATTCGACTCCAAACAAACTCTGACGCCCCAGCCATTGCTTGGGCTTTGTTCCTGAGCTCAAAGGAAGTACATTGGTGGTGGTAATCGAACGAAAACGTTGCAGGATTGGCGGATTCACCGCCGTGGGTGCCCTCGAAGCCGTGCCTTCGATACTCACGAATTAAGGTCCAAATCCCTCGATTTTTAGGTGTAACATGAAGAAGCGAGGTCGTGGGGTTGATTCTAGGTGGTGGGGATGATCAATCAGCTGTGAAATCGCCGGAATCACCGCCGGGTTGTGTAGAAACCAATTCAGGTCGACGGGTCAAGGGGAACCCGTCGGGTTCCTCTCATTTCTCTCATTTCTCTATTATCTGGTTAGTCACCCTCTCATCTCTCATTTTCTGAGTGGGCGTCCCGCCCCTCATTTCTCTCATTTATCTTTGATCTCTACCGCTCATTTTTCTTTCCTTTAATCTGGGCCACACACGTGGCCCCTCATTTCTCTCGTTTCCTTTAATCTGGGCCACACACGTGGTTCAATCAGATTTTGCTCCAAAATCTGGGGACTTCTAGAAATTAATTAATTTACTAAAATACCCCCAACTTCAAACGTTAATATGTCATTCATTATAGCTCCAAATCGCATTCCGTTTGCCCTCACGCGTTCGTAGCGAAGAGTACTACGAAGATATGCCAAGAAAATAAGTCTTACATGACATGATACGGCAGTCAACAAAGGTCAATGCATTTGCCTCGAAGGGCATTTTCGTAAATTCACTTATAAAAAATATAATTTTTGGGGACAGGTCGTCACAATCTATCTTCCCCCCTTAAGAAAATTTAGTCCCCGAAATTTAAAATAACTTGTTAAATGTAAAATACTCGAAAATAGGAAGAGCGTATGTATATAAATGCATACACACGGAAGAATTCGAGTTAGAGCGGTTGCATAAAAGGTGATGTCATTCCGTCACGATTGGATTGCAATTATTCCTCTTTCATGCCTCCAAGCTCATACCTTCTTCTTTCGTCGATAATATAGTAGTATAATACCCATATAAACTATAAAGTTGAAAGCACCAATTATTACGTAATAACATAAGGAAGAAATATACATATAATAAAATATCAAAAATAGATACATATATATATATATATAGAAACGTACGATTCAAATACTTGTATCGAGTTTAAAACCAAAAGTTGAAATAACTCACCCAACATTTGCAATGACAGAAATACTCATATAAATAGAATAACCTCATAGAAAAATGCTTGCATGAAAAATCAAAACCAAAATGAAAATGGACCTCGCCAAACATTCGTCGTGTCACGAACTTCGAGAATAAGTCTGAACCATAGCTAACTAGTAAGTGTTGCCGTAGACGAGCTGTCTTGCCCACTTGCTTAGTGAACCCAACAATTAAGCCATCGATATTACAGTCTGCAGCCTGTAATGCCGATAACTCATCGTTGTTTCAATAAGCTAGTGAGAAGTCCCCAAGGATGTCAAAATATCGTTTTGCTCCTCACGCGCGAATACGTCCAGATCATCTGATCCATGCCTCAATCGTGATGCCATAATATCCCAGAGTGCACCAATCGAGCTGCTAGAAGTGTTTCGATGTTCATGTTCCCAAAATTATAAGATCTTGAAGTAAAGCAGTGGAAATATACGTAAAGACGAACACATATCGTAAAATATTTCCTTCATGACTAATCACTAGAGTTGCTCTCCAAATCAAAAGGGTATAACCTCTGAAATCCTGAATTAGAGAAACAATATCTCTATTGACATCATTCGAATGACAATTGCAGCCTTGAACCATATATGGAGATTGACGCCATAATCGTAAAGCTTTATACCTTCACCAATACTATGCTGAAAACTATTCAATTCTCAAAACTACATGAAATTCTTCTTGGTAAGTCTAGTAAACTCACGAGAAGATTGTACTCCAATGGTTCCTGCTAGCATCGATAAGAAACTAGCGCACGTATATGTCGAGTTGACCTATTGTGAATTCATCACTGGTTGAGCTAGAAACCATGTTGAGAAGGCTAAAAGAACACTCAAGAATTCGAGAGTCAAAACAAGGTCATCAAATTTAAAGTTCAAGATATCTAGATTGATTGCCTATCATCACACTACAAAACAACTTCCAGAATATCAATCATCAACGATAACGATCCATTCAGCAGAGTATTTGACGGGTGATTGAAGAATTAATGATCACAACTAGATTTCAACATCCAAGCAAATTTTCTGAACAATCTACCAGTCTTTGAAATAATATGAACTTCAAAAGAGTAGACACGTACCCAAAGTCAATTAGAATGTCTTCCCAGCACAAATGAGTGAATATAGAGTCACAGTCAGAAAAGATGCTGATCGAAATGCCAGAAAATTCAATAAATTCAAGAATGGGTAATTTTACCAAGTGGTCTAAAATATAGTTCCTCTGGACCAATGAAAAATGGGTTGACTTGTCAAATCGATCTATGAACATCGAAACATCATCATAATTTCCACATGTACAAGATACCTCGTACCAGGAGCTTATGATGATATTTCCCATTTGCATTTGGTTACAAAAAGTAATTATGACCATTCAAATGATTTCTTGATGGGTCAGAGGTAACGTCATATCAATACTCGTGAACTTTGACTGGAATGGGACAAGGAAGACTGAAAATGTTTATGGTAGAAACAACTTTTACTACAATGCTCAGTAATTATGTTTGCACAACCGAAATGACCCACGATAGTGCAATCATAGACGTTAATTTAGTTCTTCCAATGCTGCTGCCAGAAACTTAGCTCTTTCCAAAGGTAAGTGAAATTAGGAAGTTCTAAGGTTAATAAAGATTTTGGACATATTTCTCCACAGAGAAGTGCCATTTGGTTTTCAGATGAAAATGACAACTGTTGACTCTAGGTCATATATATGATGGTTCACTTTGAACGGTTCTACCGTTAGGAAACATAAGTGTTACCCTATCATGCTCCATCTACACAGCCAAACCATCCGAAGAAATGTCATCGTGGATTTCAAAATTCTCAATGTTATCGAAAAATGTAAGAATTATGTTTGGGGAAAAGACAACACTTAAGCTATCAGAAATTTTATTCATAACCCACATCCCAAACTAAACCAACTTTCTTCGGTCAAAAAGTGAGGAAGAACACTATAGTCAAAAAATTGATAACCAATAGTCGATAACCTTGACAAGACTAAGAATATCTCAAATCTCATAACACTTTGTGAGAATTTCAACCTTCCAACTCAAAAATCTTTTTGGGATAAGGAAAGAATACCGTCTGCGAAGATCACATCTCCCGAGATAAGTACCAATCTAAACAAAGCTGATGTTTGAGAAAATTGGTCTTATCGCCGATGCAGATGAGAATGTCGTTGAAAAGACCACTACGAAGTCGTCAGGTTGTGGAAGAAAACTCGAGTTCCAAAGGATGGATCGGCTAGATTATCAGCTCGAAGTAGGGGATAACGGTTTTTGATCGTCACTTGAGGAAGTTGCTAAAATCTAGGTATAATCCTAAGGTTTGATGTTCCCTAAATAAGGGACTTGGTTGAATAAATTCCTAATCGGTAAGCTTTAGTAACTAAGTTCTTCCAAACGGTGGGAGTTGCTCGAAAAAGATGCAAGGAAACTAGTATAGTATGAAAAAGTGGAGCAATGATAACATCTTAGGTAGGACTTTGGAATATGAAGCCCGAATGCAAGTCCTCAAAACGTACCATAATACTTCATTTCACTACGCCACGTGCTAAAGGGTCTTCATAGCTTCCTCAATACTTCTTTCACTCTAACAGTGAGAAATTAACCCGTACTTCGATTCTACTATCTACCTGTGGAGGTGATCGAAAGGTGGCTAGTCGAAGAGGTTATGCTTACCTAGATAGGTGATAAGGTAAAAACAACTATGAGTTTACTGTCCTAATACAAAGCTTGCTCCTAACATTCCGAGATTTAGTTTCTTCGACTCCAGTAGTCACTGTTAATCAGTCTATTAGTTGTGCGCTAATTAACGAATTTATGACATTTTGATATTATTCGTTACCCTGAAACTGTAAACCGACATTCTGGTATAAAGGTATCACTCCCAAATACCATCACATATGTCCGGTATCAGAAATCATACCACTTGAATACTTGTTGACAGCTCCTGGATATCGGACAATATCATCAATTAGTAGCGCCACCATAGGCTGATTACAGACTAATGCCCACTCAGGTGGGTGGTTTTGGATGACTAATAAGGAACTGGTCCTATGAGAGGGGTTCCATAATTCTAAGAGAAATACTCACTACTTCGAAGATTTTGTACTAATTATAGGTATAACAACTAGGGGTGGGCACTTGGAACCGAAAACCGAAACCGAAACACAAATCGAATCGAACCGCACCAAACGGTTTGGATGTGGATTGTGGGATTGGATTTTTGTTTTGGTGTTTGGTTGCCGAGAAATTGACAGGAAAATGTTTGGGAATTTGTGCATGGCTGGAGTTTGATTGGATTTATTTAGTTTTGTACGTCAATTTGGATTTGTGGATATGAAATGCAATTCTTGATGTGTTGGATTTGATTGGCTTATATGGGATTTGATCTATAGTTCTGGGTCATGATTCGATTTATCTTAATTTGTTTTGATTCGCCGATAGGTGATAGCTGTACTTTTTTTCTTCCAAGGTGTATGAAATTTGGTTTTAGTGATGAACTATCGAAATGAGAGGTAATAGATCGAAGTCGAACGGTGTTTAGTCTAAATTTTCCTCGACAGTTATCTATAATTATCCGTGTATGTGTTTATTAGTTAATACGTAAATTTCGAAGCTTGGAGAAATTAGTCTTGAAGAAGATCCTTTCGAAGCGTCTATGTCATTTCTGTTTGTGTGATTTCAAAATCATTTTCTGCTTTGAGTTTGTCAAAAATGAAAACTATGTGGCTGTGTTGAGATTCCATGTAAGCCATTGTAGATTGTTTGGAACATTATGATGATGATCCTACTGAGTGTTTAAAAAGTCTTTTTGATATCTAATAGCCTGATTAGTTTCTTTCTAATTGAAGAATGAAATGGCAAAATTAAACTACCCAAAAAAGGGTTGAAATAAAATGGCATTTTTTTTTCTCAAAAACCAAACCGAAACCGTTTGAAACCGCACCGAACCAAACCAAATGGTTTGGTTTCATTTCGGTTTTGGCTTCAAAACCGTACCGCACCGCACCGCAAAAAGTTTCGGTTTTGGTTGCGGTTTCACTCGAAACCGCACCGCGCCCACCCCTAATAACAACTCGTACTTCGGTGCCTACACTCGTCAAAATGACAAGTACATTACCGAAAGAATTTGGAAATTACTATTGGTTAAGATGTTCCAAAGCCAGAAAGAGGAATTTAATAGTAATCTACTTTAGAACGGCTTAACGGAAGTCGATCTTCCTCCTGAAGATCCGGAATGATAATTAGTGTGGTTAAGAAGGCTAATACTATCGGGGACCAAAAGTGATTGTCCCTCAGATGTTTCTTTCGTCGAATGCTACCACTTTTAGCACCAGATTGTCGCTCAAGCCAATTTTGGAATTTTGATGAAGTAAACTTCGTAGGAATCCTAATAAATGGTATGCTAACAGGTACTGCCAAGGAATCAAAATCAGTTCTGGTTTCTTATCTCGAAAAGGTTGATAATGATGGGATTGATTTATAGTTCTCTGGTGATACACCATTATCGATACATTAGCCTTGCTTTAGGGTCATCAATTTGTCTCAAATCTACATCTCTCCTTGGCAGAGAAGTTCTTCACTTTAAGTCTATAAGTATTCAACAAAGTGATCTTCTAAAATGTCGACAAGTTGACAAAACTACCCAAACTCAGGAAAACTAACACATTTTTCATATTCGACGAGGTGGCAAGATTCGAGTATTAGGCTCAAGAACCGAAAATGTTTATATCACGCGTGTGATGAACGCAATACTGCCCAACTTATGCTCTGATGCCAAACTGACATACCCCAACCCTGGAATGTCCACTAGGACTCCGAATCGAGCTGTGATGGCTGACACCTGGAAGGTGACGAAGCCATAAAGTATAGTGATGTGGAAAATGTGAATAAATTTAAACCTAAAAGTACCTAAAGACAAGAGTGCGCTGTGAGCGGGAATGAACCCATTTCACACGCGACGTTAGAGCATAAGTGAAGTACAGTAGTGTGGGTAAGGATCATACCCTCAGAGGTAGCCACCTATACTGAGATTTGCCAAGAATCCTCATCGATACGAACTTTTAGCAACTAAAACCTGGAGGGGCGAAAAAACAAAAAACGTGAGTGGGCAAAAACAAAGTTTTTGAAAACATCTTTCTTTTTAAAATGTAATAACCCTCACCGTAAAACCCGTATAATTTCCCAGAAAATAATAATACATATGTATATAGAAATCATGCTCGAGAGTAGTGAAAACCAGGTATATGCCATGTCGAGTATCTCAGCAATGAAATAAGTAAGCCAGGTGAAATAAATCAAAGTAAAATGATATGTCAGTTGGAGTCACCTAACGTGACATGTATGGTTGAACCTATAGTTCATAAACCAATTCTTGCACACGAGTCGGAACCACCTATTGTGGTCTGTAAGACAAGCTAGGTGTAAATAAGTACGCTCAAGTGCTACGACCACGTGAAGGTTGTGCGAAGTATCGTAAGTCACCTACGATTCGGAACCACCTATTGTGGTCTGTACGACAGGCTGATACCTGCCTTGGATCCAAGGTGAGCATGTGGTGCGAGAGGTGAATGATCACATGAAGGCTAGGCCCTGGCCTCGGGCGGAGCACTAACAACGGGGTGCAGGATAATGAGCACTAAATGCATCTAAACATACCCATACCCATAGCAATCACTATCATCAACATATACTCACCTGAAGCTTACCTAGGTGTCCGTAGCGTCATGCAATATTATGCATATCTATACTAATGCATATACTAAAATGTGATGCAATTGACATGGCATTTAAAAACGGAAATCCATTTAAAACAACTTCTGGGAAAATGTAAAGCGTATATACGTGTATATATATATATATAGAAAACCAAAAACCCACTCACCTGGAGTCCTCGCTACAATTCCCTAGCACGAATATCGAGGCGTCACGAATGATCGGCGCCTAGAACAATTATCAAATCACATCTCAAAATTCTTATCGATAGAACATGTAACTTAAGTAAAACACATCCCTAAGGGTGTCCTAGAATGATTTGAGACCCATTGACCAAAAGTCAACCGTCGATCAAAGATCGACGGTAGGGTCCACAACCCTACGTAACTCGATCCGGAAGATCTACATCTCAGATTTCTAATCCGTAACTTCTAAAGATCCACATTACGCTTCTAAAACATCATACTAAAGTTTTGTTACTATCCAACGGTTGGATCTCCGCCAATTGCCAAAACCAAGTGTCGGTTAACGTTTTATTTCACGAACTTACAAATCTAATTTGGAAAGATCCGTACGTCGGATTCCTGATCCGTAAATTCTTAATGTCCTTAAATATTACGTATTATAATGTATCAAAGTTTGGTGACGATCCAAATGTCAGATTGTCGATTCATATAATAATCAAGTGATATACCTTAATCAGACTAGGTTCACAATAATCAATTCACATCATATGAATATCAAATATGAACTCAGAGCATCTAATAGGACTTAGAATGACATTGTCAGTCAGTTTTGGCCACGCGCCGCCCCGACTTGCCAGAAAATTCAACTATTTCCAAAAATTCTCAAACTTCACAGAAATGAAGATCTCAGTAAGTGGAACAACTTTCATACCTATGGCCAAGGCTAATTTGGCCGAGAAAAGCTTCAATTTCATGAAAATCTGTCAGAAACCTTATATAGGGTGGTTCTTGATTCGACTCTAAACAAACTCTGATGCCCCAACTATTGCTTGGGCTTTGTTCCTGAGCTCAAGGGAAGTACATTGGTGGTGGTAATTGAACAAAAACGTTGCAGGAATGGCGGATTCACCGCTGTGGGTGCCCTCGAAGCCATGCCTTCGATCTTCACGAATCAAGGCCCAAATCCCTCTCCTTCTCCCCTTCTCTCATTTCTCTCATTTCTCTCTTCTCTGGTTGGTCACCCTCTCATCTCTCATTTTCTGATTGGGCATCCCGCTCCTCCTTTCTCTCCTTTATCTTTGATCTCCACCGCCCATTTTTCTTTCCTTTAATCTGGGCCACACACGTGGCTCAATCAGATTTTGCTCCAAAATATGAGGCCTTCTGCAAATTAATTAATTTACTAAAATGCCCCCAACTTCAAACGTTTATATCTCATTCGTTATAACTCCAAATTGCGTTCCGTTTGCGCCCACACGTTCGTAGCAACGAGTACTATGAAGATATGCCAAGAAATTGAGTCTTACATGACACGACACGACAGTCAACAAAGGTTAATGCATTTTCCTCGAAGTGCATTTTTGTAAATTCACTTATAAAAATTATAATTTTTGGGGATGGGTCGTCACAATTGTTGCCGAAAGCATGAAGTTTCTAATCTTGATCAGAAGGTTTTTTCTTTATTCACTTATTTTTTGTTAAATTCAGTTTGTAAATTCTTCTTCATCGTCAGTTTAAATTATTTCGTTTACTTTCTCAATTTTTTCTTCCATGGAAATCCAAGGCATTCATGGGTGCTTTGCTATTGTTGAATTGAATTTCTAGATTCTGTCAAAATTCATGTCATTGAATTTTTATTTTTTGAAGAAGAATAAGTTAGGTAGAATAGAAGAACACCCATTGACACTTCCAAGTTCCATGTAAGATGTTGGTATCCCTATATTTGAGTTCTTATATGTTTTTGCAGTTTATTATAATCCTTCACAAAGATATGCGCTTATGATTGAATGACTTTTCACTTTTAACACAATTGTAGTATTGATCCATGATATGTGGAATTTGATTTATGACATTTGTATTTTAATTAATTGTTGTTTCTTTTATGGCAGGCAACAATTTCATGAACAACGAAAGTCAAATTGCCGATGAGAGTAAGAAATGAAATGTTTAATGATTTTTTTTCCTCTTCCCTTGTCGATTTATTTCTTTGGTTTTTTATGGTAGTTATGTTTAATGATGATTTATGTAGATGATCAGTTTCTTCATTGCTTCAAAATATTATGATTCGAAATGTTATCATGAAATTTATTTGTTAGAACGATTTTCTTGAAATTTTTAAGTGTATGTGATTGTTTTGTAATTGATTAACTCACTGTTTGTTTGATCTATTTCTCATCCTATGTTACTATTTGTTTGTTTTGGTATTATTAAATGAGTTACATCCGTTCAGTACATCAAATCTTGAGTAGCAAACCTCTCAAGCCCTATAGAGATGTATTGTCAAAGTTTCTTGAATATACAATTGAAAGTAGAGATATACAGATAAATGTGTATAGTATTTTTATGATGTACATCTTACATCTTTTTCTATGATGCCT
Source organism: Cotoneaster glaucophyllus (assembly GCA_036320875.1). Lineage (NCBI taxonomy): Eukaryota > Viridiplantae > Streptophyta > Magnoliopsida > Rosales > Rosaceae > Cotoneaster > Cotoneaster glaucophyllus. The sequence goes on from CM070073.1 coordinate 40,112,057, forward strand.
ACAACTATCAAGTATATCTAGAATTAATAGTTTCAAACAAATTGTTCGTGCCTGGCATTATCTATTTTAAAATTGAGGAATGAATTTACTGTAGCTTAGCTACAGTCAATTATTTGCCCCTCGATTTCACACTATGTACAACAAAAACCATCAGATTGGGAAGGTAATTCTTAAAAGTTAGGGGGTAATTGTGTCCGTAGGTTTGAGCCGAATTTCACTTTATTTACAAAATTGCCACCGCCTTTTCTTTCCCTTTTCCCTCTCCCGACTCTCTCTCGATAACCATCCATCAAATCCTCATCTTCCTTTTCTCACTCTGTAAGCTCATTTCCTACAACCCTAGCACCGTTTCTCTCTCATTTCTCTCAAATTCGATGGACTTCTCTCTCTATTTCTCTCAACTTAGCCCCAGCGTTGCTCACCCCATTCCTCTTCATCATCTCAGTTAAATCCGTCGAACAATCACCGATGCAACTCCGCACGAACCCATATCGAATTTTCCTCCTGCCCACGAACCAACCTCCATTTCGTGGATCCATCGTCCTTGCAAGTCGCCGACACCCACAAATGAACTCAGATACGACGATCAAAAGTATGACGGAGCTCTCGAAGATGTCAGATTTGAGAAGGGAAAAGGTAAAGTTTCGTACTTTAGTGTTTGATCCTGAAGTAGATTGAATTTTCACTCTCTCCGATCAAATTCTTCTCCTTCCCAAATTTTCTGCTCAAATCTCAAAAATTCCAGGAGCGGAGCGGATTTTAAAATGCGCGAGCTCTGCTTCCACGCCTCCCCGAAACGCTTGCAGGTCAGTCGTCCGAACCGATTTCTGAATTTTGGATGTATTGCGTTTGAAAATGCCGAAAATTAATTGTTTTGTTGGAGTCCGATTGATCTCGGAGGATCGGCGGTGGTTTTTAAATTTGTATTTGTATTTGGTGCTTAATTTGAAAAATGGGAGTGAGTTTGGTGTGGATCTGAGATAAATTAAGTAATTAATTGACTCTGCAATTTTTAAAATTTTTCATTTGAATTTTGTTTCAGCAGTTTCAGCTCAATTTCTATGTTTTATGAATTTTAATTTTAATTAATGCTTTTGTGGAAAGAAATTTGAATTTGAATTTTTATTTTTATGTTGTTTAATAGAAATATAGGTGCTTGGATGGGAGTCGACGCAGGAGCAGGGAGTGTTGCGTGGACAGGAAGTAGTAGCATCATCTGCTGTGTTGCAGTAGTGAAGTGATCAGACGTCGGTATGGCATCTGCTAGCCTAGGGAATGGTGGAGTTGGCAGTTCAAGGTCTGTTAGACAATATAGATATGGCATAAGTGATAAGCCATTTTCCCTCTCTGCAAGTGTTAACCTCACCCTGTCTGGGATTATGAAAAGGAGGGGCTTTCTTTTGCTTTGCGTTGCATGGGATAGAGGGAGACTTAATTTACTATATTAGCCTCATGAGTTAACGGACCTTCTAATATTTCGTAGCGGGCCTGGAAGTGATTTTCCGGGAACGGGAAAGGTGATTGAGATTAGTCTCTGATTGTTTGATCATCCTCTATATATTTGATGAAGCTTCAACTAACTTCTACCAGACAACCCCTCATTTCTTTATGGTAATTGAGCTTCGTCTCTAATTGTTTATTGTCTGATTAGATTATTATAATATTTGGGTTGTTGGATATGTTGGATTTGAATTGATTTTTTGTTTTCATTTTTCATAGTGATGGATTTTCGAATGAAATGCACTCAACCCTGAATTCCAGTGGGGATGGCTGAAGCAGCTGCCGGATATGACTTATGGCAGCCAAGGTTCCCTAATTGTCATGCTTTTAGTTTTATAAAATATGACAAGTTGATATAAATATATGTGTATATAGAGAACTTACATCTCTAGATAGATTGTGATGCTAGATAGTTTTTCACATTCCTGCTCAAAATAAAGTTTATCATGTTATTCTGTCCAAATATTGATTTGGAACAATGTTATGTAAATACTTTATTATGTCCAACTATTGATTTGGAACAACGTTATGTAAATAGTTTTCACACACCATACTTATAACACATTAGTCCTGTATTTGAAGACTTATATACAATACTTATAATTTGGATCAAGAGATCCTGATCTTTGTTTTTGGGAGTTTTTTTACGCTCTGTTTTTTGAGCGAATCTGTGTTTCTTTGTGAAGTTAGCTGTAAAGCTAGGGTTCTGGGAGTTTTTCTGGGAAACGATAAGATTCGTTTCAAAGGTTCTTAAATTTGCAATTGGCAAGCAAAAACTTCATAGTGTTTGTTTATTTTTCCGTTTGGGTTTCTGCTGTTGTTGTTCAGTTTCTACCCAGTTTGTGGGTCTGTATGGGAGCGGCCTATCTTCAAATCGTGGTGAAACAAATTTTATCGAACTCATGTAGATTTTATAATAGTTGTATTTGAGTTTTTATTTTCGATTTTTGTTACTTTGGACCAAACCCTAATCATTTGGTATTGTGATCAGTTGCAGTTTTCGATATCTCAGTTCATAAATCTCTAATTTGGTGAGGATTGGAACACCGGTGATAATTTTTTGGGTGTGTTATCTCTGCTTCTGTTTATCCCAATTTTAATATGTATTTGCAATTGTTGGATTAAAAGGGTTCTGTGATTTGTGAAAAAAGACGAGTCATACGACTCGAATTTTTGAAAGTTTTCTGGTTTTGGTTTGTATCGAAAACAGGGAACACTGAGAGGGAGATGATGACATAAAGTATTAACTTTAATTGTGATTTAAATTTTTTTTACGCGGTTAGTTGATCCCATCTGTTGGTTGAAGTGATAGGTGTAAAAAAATGAATATGGCAAGGTGTAAATAGTTGGAGGTTTATGGTATTTTGCAGGTTTTCTGTTGGTTCATGGTTTTGGAAGCCAAAACTTCGTCCGTTCAGAATTTCTACTGTGAGCAATTTTCTTTACATTGGGATATTGGATTCATTTCGTACTAATAAGTTTTTTTATCTTACATCTTCTTCCTGCTGCGCATCTCCACAATCATTACTAGATATCTTAACCGCTTAAATGGCTTCATTTTTTGTATCTTTAACAGGATGAAACTACACTAATCTGGTATTCACATGGAGAAGAACGAACTCTGAAATTAGCTTCTATCTCTCGAATTATCCCCGGACAGAGAACAATTGAGTTTAATACTCCCACTACCAAGAACTAATCAATATTGTTGTGTTTCAACTCAGTAATTATGCGTTTCAGTCTGTAATTATGAACCACTTTTGTGTCCTACTGGACGGAATAAATACTTCTACTGCTTCTTTATAGGCTGTGTTTAGAAGGTATTTGCGCCCAGAAAACTTAGTGCTAAACATCCTTCGTTTTTTTTGTAATTGGATTAGAATTTGATAACACGGAAATAAAGTTATTCTTATGATGGTTAATTTGGTTTTGTTTTCGATTTCAGGAGATCGGGGTTTTCGAGTTTGTGACTTTTCTTTGAAGTTTGCGAAGACCTGTGTGTTTAAGGTGAGTGGTTTTGACTTTTGAAATTCCATATTTTTTATTCTACTTGCAGCTTGAGGTGTGATTTTAGATCTGAAATTTCTAGGCTTTTTTATTAATCTTAACCCATATTAGTTAACTATAATTAAATTAATTTTTTTCCGGTTATGTAGCTGAAGTAGTTAAAGTTAAGAAAGAACAATTGTGGGTTAAAGTCTTCATATTTGAAAGTTGAATCTCAGTTCGATTATACCAACCACCGCAACCGTTCAGACTTTCCCAAAGGTAAATTCTTTTCTCTTTCTTAGAAAATTTGATATTGATTTTGAAAATAGTGAAAATCCCATAAAACAAACGTTCTCAACTGATGAGACACTACTTTTGATAAACCATATTGAGAGGGAAGGAATCTCCTTTTGACCTGGTCATGTTGGAGTACATTTCTACTAACTTGGTACACTATGGAAATTCATGGACTCTTTTACTTGCCCCTTTTTATATGTATTTGTTAATTACATGATAAAGTTTTCGACCCGTCGCATCGCGCGGGCATGAATCCTATTACGTTTTAAAATTACAGGTTAGTTAACCATTTTTGAAAATCCTGTGCAGAGTACTTGATAGATTTACATTATGGATTCAAAACAGGTTAGTTATCCATTTTTGCTTGCTTTGGCATTTTACTGATTCAAAAAAATCCTGCTTATGAAGGGAATGAAGTTACATAATCTTTCATACAATTTTTAATGCCGCAGCAAAGCGCGGGCGTCACTTTCTAGTGAAGACTAAAGTGACAAACTTAAAGAAAACTTATTGTAATTTCTTAGTGAAGACCGTAGCTTAATACTAACTGCCAACCTGTTTGTAATAATAATTGGATAGTTTAATTTCTCTTATTTCAATTTTAGACGTTCTCCAGAGTAAGTGTGCACACTATTTTTCCAGCTATAAATTTGTATATGTTTCGCTATGTACTTTTTTTACATGAAAAAGAACTTTTTGAAATGCAATATGATTTACATGGTATGTGGACAAAATTCTATGCAGGCATAAATGACTTTTGGCTTACGATACTGCATAAGGATTGCTTGGCTAAGGAACTTGAAGATTCAAGACTTTTCGGTTCTCTTTCCCGTTTTGTTGATGTTTGAAATGATTCGTTTTTATGTATGTTTTCTTCTAATTTCCTTACAATTGGTACTCTAATTGTATCATTTCTTTTTGTTAATTCAAGGTTTTAGAATAATTGAGCTGGTCATCTCTAATGTTTTTATTTCATTGTTAGTACCAATTAAAATATTATGTAAAAATGTTTAAACTTGCAATACAATATATGTGATAATGTAATTTGGAAACAAGCATTGGCATTGTGGCGCTATTGAATTCACAAAACAGTTTGCAGGTGGAATGAGAAAGTGTAACATACATGTCAAGAAAAAAAATAGTAGACATACTATGAAGCCACAAACCTTTCAACTCATTTTTAGCAACTTTTTCTATGATAAACGGAAAGGAAAAGATGATATATATATGAAATATCTTGGTTCTTTTATGTATTTCTTCCTTTATTAATTACTAACCTCTTCAAAAGTGCTTTCATGCATGTAAAGAGTTTATTTTCTCACGCATTTTATACGCGATTTAATTATGTTTTATTTCCTTTTATTTGCAATGTATGTTGTATTTTATTTTAAGACGCGATATGAGAAAGAAAACAACTAGCACCACACATTTTAAGGGGTGCTAAATTATTTTAAAAAAAAAAAAAAAAAAAAAAAGGATTCGCATGAGCACGTGCGGAGCAAGGTATTAAATATCGGTAATATCGGAAATATCGGTAGTCCGAAAACACGGAAATATCGATGGAAATATCGGGATAATATCGATATCGATAAAATTTCCATGGAAACCACGGAAATTGTAAGAAAAACTTGGAAATTTTTATTGAAACTTTGCAGGATGTTTATTTAGTCAATTATCTATTAGTTTATCACAAAAAATTGGAAGGAAATGCATTGCATGATGGATTTAACATTATCAAGTTGATTATATAGCGAGCTGACAAACATTGTGAGTGTAGAAAATATATAGTAATTAATGAAAGAAGTTTAAACACACCAAAATCATTTATATATAATGAATTAATGCAATATTTTACACTTTATACATTACATGGTAAGATACATGAGTGACTTAGTACCACATAGAGTTCCTATGAGGTTCAAAAATTACACACACACGCATACAATTACACACACACGCACGCATACAATTACACACACACGCACAGAGAGCTCCTCCTCACCTCACCTCTCTCTCGAACCTTCTCTCTTCTTCCTCCATCTCCCAGACTCCCACACACGCATACAATTACACACACGCATACAATTACACACGCATACAATTAATTACACACACACGCACAGAGACCTCTTCCTCACCTCACCTCTCTCTCGAACCTTCTCTCTTCTTCCTCCATCTCCCAGACTCCCACACACAGTCACACGCATACACACACACGCACAGAGACCTCCTCACCTCACCTCTCTCTCGAACCTTCTCTCTTCTTCCTCCATCTCCCACACACACGCACAGCACAGAGACCTCTCTCGGCGCCGTCTCTTCTTTCTCTCTGCACCTAGGGTCCGAGACCCACATACACACACGCACACCCATCATCAGCAACCTCGTCTTTCTCCCTCTCCTTCTTGTCTCTTCCATCGGCGAAATCGTGTTTTAGGGACGAAATCGGCTCAGCACACCCATCTCCGGCGAGGCCGTGGGTGTCAACGAACTTTCCGAACACCTCCGACCGTTTCACGGCAAACGGAATATATAAAAACGTTCATCTCGTCTTCTATTTCATTTTCATACCTAGATCGGAGTCTATGGTGTTGTTTTACAGTCGGCCGGAGCTGTAGAAGCTCCGGCGTTCTTCTCCGAAAAGGCCTTTTCAAAAAATATCCCAATATTTCGATAATATCGCAATATTATCACGAAAACCCTTTGGATAGTTAAAAAAATATCGTTCCCCCGAAAAAGCGATAATATCGCCGATCGATATTTTGGTCCATGGTGCGGAGAGACTAGTCATTGAATAAAGTTATTAAACGACTTTATTAAAATTCAAAATTTTAAATAACTTTTTATTTGGTTTTCTTAAAAAAAATATGAAACATATAAAATAGCTTGAATTTAAGAAAAGAAATGATATTGTCGGTGATTAATGAGTTTAAAAAATATACTTTAATTTTCACTTAATTACTCGCTTTCTGCGTTCCCCATATCAAATTCCTTCGGCACGGGTACGGCCCATATACCAATACTTTTCCTTTTGATTTAGTACACAAAAGATTCACGTTTTCTCCGAACAAAAAAATAAAAGGTTTCAGGTTTTCAATGAATAAACGATGCAACTGTGGCAAGCATTAACCATGAAATTAAAAGGTTTCAGGTTTCACCTGTTGAACCTGCCTGCAGATGGACCGTGGGACGTCTGTATAATCAGCCAAAATCGAACGGGAAAATGGCAGAAGACCAACACAGATACTACTAACCCTCGCACATCCAATTAGTAAAATTTCAAATACAAACTGCATTTATCAAGTCCATAGAACTTCGAAGAGGTTCAACCACAATACAATTGCAACCAAAGATAACTAAGTCTCGATTTCTTAAAGATTACACATTAAACAACAAAAACTATAAACCCTAAAAAAAAGCTTGCCCACCAAGCCCCCTCTACACAGAGCAGCTTCTCCTGTTTCTTCATCTCTTAAGCCCTCTCACCGCGGATTCTCCTGGCAAGTTGGATATCCTTCGGCATGATAGTGACGCGCTTGGCATGAATGGCGCACAGGTTAGTGTCCTCAAACAACCCAACGAGGTAAGCCTCGGCAGCCTCCTGCAGTGCCAGGACTGCGTGGCTCTGGAAACGCAGGTCAGTCTTGAAGTCCTGCGCAATTTCACGAACCAGCCTCTGGAATGGGAGCTTCCTGATCAGCAGCTCTGTACTCTTCTGGTACTTGCGGATTTCACTGCGGCATATTCACAAACACATTACAATAACAATCCAGCAACATGAAATCATACGTCTTAAAATACCCAGAATTCAAATTACAAAACAAGAACAATCGATTACCGAATCTTAATTGATTTCAGTATTACCCAGAATCAAAATTTAATTGGGTAGGTAATCGCAGATTCAATTACGTACCGAAGAGCAACAGTTCCAGGGCGGTATCTGTGGGGCTTCTTCACGCCTCCGGTGGTAGGAGCTGATTTCCTAGCAGCCTGAGAAAATCCCAAAACAGAATTAACAAATTGAAAGAAAACAAGGCAGATTAAAGGGAGCAAAAATTAGGGTTTGAGGGAGGTATCTACGGACCTTGGTAGCAAGTTGCTTCCTTGGAGCCTTGCCTCCGGTGGACTTGCGAGCGGTTTGCTTGGTACGGGCCATCTGCAACCACAAATTAAACCCCAACAATCAAAACCCAATTCGATTCTACAAAATCCCAATCTGAAACGCAACCCAAGAACCCTAATTCCCAATTGCAGAAGCAATCGCTATAAATTGAATCGAAGAAGATGAAGAACAGAAAAGCGAAAAGAAAGACTTACCTCTTGGGTTTCTTAGATTCGAGAAGTCGCAAGCGAATTCTTGGATTTGGAGAGAGAGGAGATTCTGTTCTCGGAAACTTGGGTGCGAATTGAGAGGTCGTACCTCTCTCTCTGTATATGTAGTGCTTGTTCAACAAACCCAACTTGGTGGCGGCGGAATCGCCGACTGCGTTGTTTCGCATTTACTGTTTTGCCCCGCTGCCTGATCGGACGGTCACCGCATCCACTCGCTGTGTTTTTTACGATCGTTAGTGAACGGTTCGGATGTCATATTTTGCATGTGCCACGGATCGTGAAACTAAATCTGTCGCTTCCTATTGGTCCTAATCATTTCATTCTCTCACCCGAGTTTCCGCTCATCTTCTTTTTCCATTTGCCTTTATTCTTACATTTTCCACTCATCTCTTACCGCATAGACTCTGCTTATACATAAAACTAGGGTGAATTTGTATAAAATCAATTAAAAGTTATGATATTAACGATAGGTTAATCGAATTTATTGGAATTATAAATAGGTCAATGAGATTTTAAGATACATTAAAACACTTCAATCAAATTAAAATTACAAATGATACCATTACCATTTAAAACACCAAACATTTCCCCATCTCCTTCATTGTAAATCGCACCTCCCACCACCACCTTCAGACTTCAACCTCCCCGCCTCCCACCACCTTCAACCTCCATTTTTGGGACACTGCAACGCAATGTTTGTTTCATGTTCTGTGATTGTGCATTCAGATTCAAATAGGTTTGTGTATTCAAACACTGCAACGCAATCGTGTTCTGTTTTCGATTCTATGGATTCAGACACTTCGTTGCAATGTCTGTTTCTTGTTCTATGATTGTGCATTCAGATTCAAATAGGTTTGTGGATTCAGACACTGCAATGTAGTGTATGTTTTCGGTTATGTGGATTCAAACACTTCGTTGCAGTGTCTGTTTCCTATTCTATGATTGTGCATTGAGATTCAAAAAAAAGGTTTGTAGATTCAGACACTGCGCAATGTCTGTTTCTTGTTCTGTGAATTCAGACACTTCGTTGCAGTGTCTATTTCATGTTATGTGCTTTTACGGCGTCGAAGTCTCAATCTTCGCCAACAAGTTTCCCGACATATTTGTTGTCACGTGCCTCACTCCCTTCGACGCCCATAATGCTCTATCCATCAACAACTCCAACGTCATTACCGTCTCTGGCATGTGCACGTCACCCGACTCCGCCATCGAGATCCTCGACACCTGGCACAACACCCCTTTCAAATCCCTTTGCCCTGCCTCCGATTCCAAACATGGCCGCCCAAAATCGAGTCCTTCTTCAACAATTCAATTTAAGAAATTCGAAATTCTACGCCCAATTCAATTTTTTGCAATTTTTCCAAAAAAAAAAACTCTCAATTTGGCAACGTCAGCTGAGGAACCACACAAGGCGAGTTCGAGATCGACCTCTCGATTTGGCATCACTGGTAAATTTGTTGTTGGTTTATCTGGATTCGAACTTAATCGAATCGGTGGCTGTAGTTTCTTGCTTCGTCGGCCCTTGCAGCTGCATCTTCATCTCGTACAACACCTCTGCGACCTCTATTTCTATCTCGTCCTGATTAGACGACGCCGTCTTGGTCAACAAGGACATCTTCGTCTTCGTCCTCATCTTCGTCGTTCACACTCTCCTCCGAACTATCATCGCAGCTGTCTTCTTTATTACCTTCGTGCATTAACCTCTCGCTTCTCCGCCTCTTGCTCCGACTCAACCGATCCCTATCTCGATTATTCTTCTGATCTCTGAGCCTCGACGTCTCTTGTAACTCCACCGAACCATCGTCATCTGCAAAAACCAAAAAATCGAAAACAAAAAAACCATTAAAACGAATCGAAAACCAGTAGTTGGGTATTACTAAAATGGGTCAAATTTGGTAAGAGCCGCACCAGGAGAGTCTCTAAGGCTGCTACTTCTGTGTCTCCGTCGTGACAAGCCATTTGGGGCCGCTTATAGCTGATCTTCTCGCATCCCTATTCCTATCCATATCTAATAATATTAAGGGTGATTTTGTATTTTATAATAACTTAAAGCTTATGTGGCATCCATCATTGATCTATGCCTAATTAATAAAAATATATTATTGATTAAGTTCAAAATAAAAATATGTCTATAACGACTTGTCCCCAATTATTACGAATTTTATAATTTTAAAATATGAATTTACAAAAATGCCCTTCGAGGCACATGCGTTTACTTTTGTTGACTGCCTTGTCGTGTCACGTAAGATTCATTTTCTTGGCGTATTCTTGTAGTACTCAGCGTTACGGACGTGTGGACGCAAGCATAACGTAATTTGGAGTTATAACGAAAATGTTATAAACGAACGAAGTTGAGGGCAAAATGGTCATTTAACCATAAATCTGGAAGGCTCCAGATTTTGTTGGAGTAGTAAGATGGTGCCATATGTGTGGATGTGATGGAAAGAAGATGAGAGAAGGAGTGGGGGGGGGACTGCCCAATCAGGAAGAAGGGGATGAGAGAGACCAATTAGAAGAGATAGCAATGAGGGGAAAATGAGGGAGGAGAGGTTGGTGTCAAAATGATCCTAACCTCGAGGCCAATCTATCCCTCTATCTATTCCACCCCAAAAAGTGATGAAATTGTTCTTGAAATGGTGAAACCTGCACCCATGGGTGCGGGAGTTATTTGTCTTCAATCAAGCAAATTTGAAACAAATTCCTTTGATCACCACCACTCATAGCATCCTTTTGAGGCCTAGAACAAAGCCCAAACAAGTTTGGGGGCGGCGGAGCTGTTTTGGAGTCGGATCGAAGACACTAAAATTCAAGGGTTCCATACGGTTTGAGTGAAATTGGAGCTTTTATCGGCCAAATTGGCCTTGGTTATAGGTATGAAAGTTATTCTACTCATTGAGATCTTCATTTTTGTGAAATTTGGTAATTTTTTGAAATAGTTGGATTTTCTGGCGAGTCGGGGGCGGCCGACCGCCACCCACGACGGCGCGTGACCAGTGGGCCGCCAATGCTATTCTTAGGCTAAATTAAATGCCTTGAGTTCAGTTTTGATAGTGGTATGACGTAGGTTGACCGTTTGAACCTAATTTCATTACGATACGTGGTTAGGTCAATATATGAATTGATGATCCAACCGTTGGATCGTCACCAAAATTTGATACATTATAATACGTAATATTTAAGGATCATAGGAATTTACGGATCGGGAATCCGACATACGGATCTTCCCGAATTGGAATGGTAAGTTCATAAAATAAAATGTTAACCGCCACTTGGTTTGGGAAATTGGCGGAGATCCAGCCGTTGGATCATAATGAAACTTTAGTATGTTATTCTAGAAGTATAATGTGGATCGTTGGAAGTTATAGATTGGAAATCTGAGATGTAGATCTTCCGGATCGAGTTATGTAGGGTTGTGACCCTACCGTCGAACTTTGATCGACTGTTGATTTTTGGTCAATGGGTCTCAAATTATTCTGAAATATCCTTGAGGATGTGTTTTACGTGATTTACGTATTCTATTGATAAGAGTTCTAAGATGTAATTTGATAATTGTTTTAGGCGCCGATCGTTCGGGACGCCTCGGTACTGGTATTAGGGAGTCGTAGCGCGGACTCCGAGTGCGTGGGCTTTTGTTTTCTATATATACGTTACGTATGTATGCTTTATGTTTTCTCAGAACTGGTTTTAAATGGTTTTTACGTTTTAATATGCCATGTCATAGTTGAGTTATATTTTAGTTTATGATTTAGTATAGTTTTGCATAACGTTGCATGCTATTGCGGAGGCTAAGGTAAGTTCAGGTAAGGACATATTGTTGGTATGGTTGCTTAGTAGCTGGTTATGAATCAATGTGTGTAGAATTTATTGTTCTGCACTTTGGTGTTAGTGTTCCCGCCCATGGCCAAGGCACAGTCCTTCACGTGATGTTCACCTCCCGCACCGTACGCTCACCTTGGATCCAAGTTTGGTGCACAGCCCTATCATACAGACCACATTAGGTGGTTCCGACTCGTAGGTGACCCCCGATTTATCGCACAGCCTTCACGTGATCGTAGGACTTGAGCGTATTTATTCACACCTAGCCTGTCGTACAGACCACCTTAAGTGGTTCCAACTTGTGTGCAGGAATTGATTTGTGAGATATAGGCTCAGCTGTACAGGTCACGATAGGTGACTTCGGCTAGCACACCATTTTATATTGATTCATTCTACTTGGATTACCTATTGCATTTCTGTGACACTTGACATGGCATATACTTGGTTTTCCCTGCTCTCGGGTATGATTTCTATATATATACGTATTACTATTTTCTGGGAAATTATACGGGTTTTACAGTGAGGGGTTACTATTTTTGGAAAGAGAAATGGTTTTTGAAAAGCTTTGTTTTTGCCCACTCACATTTTCTTGTTTTGCGCCCTTCCAGGTTTTAATTGCTAAAGGTTCGTATTGACGAGGATTCTTGGCGAATCTCAGTATTGGTGGCTGCTTTTGAGGGTATGATTCTTACCCATACTACTGTACTTTGCTTATGCTCTGACACCGCGTGTGAAATGGGCTCAATCCCGCTCACCGCGCACTTCTGCCTTTAGACACTTTAGGTTTAAATTTATTCACCTTTTCCACATCACTATACTTTATGGCTTCGTCACCTTCCAAGTGTCGGCCAGCACAGCTCGATTCGGAGTCCTAGTGGACATTCCGGGTTGGGGTGTGTCAATTTATCCTTTTGGTTTCACAAAGCAATACTTCAAAAATTATTTTGTAAAACATTACCACACAAATCCTAATATTTCTTCATTTTTGTTTCTTTCGTTATTCATTTTCTTATTCAAATGGAGGTAGAGATGGCAACGGTTTGGTTTGAAGACGAAAATGACTTATCGATTTTCATAACCATAACAATTAATCATGTCCATAACCGCAAATTAACCATCGGTTAATAATTATATTCATCTTCGTCAATGCAAAAAAATTATTCGTTCAATTGACACATTATAATTTAATACATAATAATTCTGTCATTAAATATGCACATCCAAATCATGAAAAGTTTAAGAGCATCTCCAAGAGAGATGTTAAATTCAAAACATCAAATTTAACTTTAACGGCTTATGTGACAATTTAACATGTTTGTTTGTTTTACTTTCCAACCGATAAGTTTCTTTATTATTATTTTATTCTTGATATACTAAAAATTGGGTGAAGAGAAGTAAAAATTCACTATAATTATAGAAATGTTATGTAGGCCCTCGCTGCCAATTTTATAGCATGCCAAGTTAATCCACATAAGATATTAACAGCTTCGGTCGGTTGGAGTCTTTCATGTGGGCTTTTTTGCTTTTTTTATTTTTTTGATTTGGCACTGCCACTTAGATATATTATTTGGAAATGTTCTAACAAAACTTTTTGGAATTGTTTATGATAACAAATTAAGGCAAATTGGTCCCATGAAAAAAAGAAAGGGATGATAAAAACAAATACAATAATTTCTACAGGAGAAAGATGAAACAAATTATCAAATAATTTCAATACTTGTGAATATACGTATATATTTATAAGGTGAAGTGCCGATTTAGCCCTTTAACTATCACCTCAGTGAAAATTAGGTCATTAAATTATTTTTTTGGTAAAATAAGTTCCTAAATTCATTAAAAATTACTAATTTCATCCCTACTATGATATTCAAAGCTATTTTATCCAATTTTTTTCGTTAACTTAAGTCACTTGATACACTTTAGAGTATAATCCATCTTTTTCTCGCCTATAAGATTTTAACATTTCATATATGTTGCGAATCTAACGTCTAATTTACTCTCCAATGTGTATCACATGCAAGTAACGTGACTTAAATTGACGGAAAATTAAATATAGTAGCTTCAAATATAATATTATGGATGTAAATGACATATTTTTATAATTCAAGAATTGATTTTTCTGAAAAAATAGTTTAGGGACCTAATTTTCACTCAGATGGTAATTCAATAACTAAATTGACAGTTCACCCTTATTTATATTATATTTTATTATATATTATACAGTATTCGGATCGAATCCTATGATGGATACGGATGGGTACTTGTAACCATATTCAAAACCGTAACCACATACAAAATCGTAACCACATAATATTCACGATTTTTCCCTTATTCAAAAATTAACCGAATTTTCATTCTCAAATTTGTTTCATGTCCAGTTTAGCGATTTAAATTGTCATCACTAGACGGAGGTTAAACATATATATATATATATATATATATATATATATATATTTTTTTTTTTTTTTTTATTCTGCAAGCAAAATGTAAAAATGCAGTCGATAAATTGGTTTTGAAATAATAAATTGGGAATAAATTTAGTCCCCTCATGCTCTCGGTGTCACCCATTGAAGCAGGTTTTCGCACGCTCTGCAAACAATGGGTTTGGGCGGGACGACCATGCAAACCCTGAAGCTCGCCACAATTCCTCCACCCTCCTTTTCTTCTTCTTTCCGCTCCGTTTTCAAACCGTTTTCCCAAACCTTTGCCTGCCGTCATAGCCGCAGACAAAGACTTCCACTTCCTCCGCCCTTCTTCGTCAGAGGCCTTTCAGCCCCGGCCGCACAGGCAACTGCCACTGCAACCCCAAAAGAAACAAGCCCAGATGAAAAGGGTTCGATTATTTCACAACCCAATTTGTAGTTTGAATAATTGGAGCTTAATTTTTTTTGTTGTTCTGGTTAATATTTTGCGTTTTTCTTTGGGGGGAGATGCAGGTGTGAAGCAGCAATGGAAAGCAGCGATAGATTTCAAGTGGATAAGGGACAACAGGGACGCGGTTGCGGCCAACATAGAGAAGAGGAACTCCAATGCCAATTTGGAACTTGTGCTTGAGCTCTACCACAAAATGCTCAATCTTCAAAAGGTCAGATTTTTAACTTTTCTGATTAATTCATTTGCTGAATCTTTACAAGTGCTGCAGGCAATTCGTACTTCGATTAACTGCTTAGCGGGGTTTCTGTCATGTTGTGCAACGGCTTTAGAGTTAGGAAATTTGTTGTTTTTAGTTTTGGAAAAATGTTGTTTTGTTTCTCAGTTTATATAGCTAATTGTTACTTACAGAAAGCAGGAAGTGGAACGGCTTCGTGGGGAAAGGAATGTGGTCGCAAACAAGATGAAAGGAAAGTTGGAGCCATCCGAGCGTCAAAAACTTATAGATGAAGGTATCATTGTGCCCTTCTTTTGTTTATTCATTTTGTTTTCTTGATGTGCTGATTTAGATTTGAGTTATTTAGAACTGTCGTCTTTTGCATTCAGGTAAGAATCTGAAGGAAGGGCTTCTTTCTTTGGAAGAAGACCTGCTTAAACTTACTGATGAGCTTCAGCAGGAAGCACAACGTATACCGAACATGACTCATCCTGATGTCCCAATAGGCGGAGAGGATTTTTCAACCATAAGAAAGACGGTCTCTCTCTCTCTCTCCCTCTCTCCCCCTCTCCCCCCCCCTCTCTCTCTCTCCCACACACACACAGGAGGGAGGTATTGTAGTCCATTTTCATTCTGCATTCTTCCTCATTTTCTATGTCCTTTTGTAGGTACGCAGCCCACGTGAGTTTAGCTTTCCTGTTAAGGATCACCTTCAACTTGGAAAGGAACTAGATCTTTTTGATTTTGATGCTGCTTCAGAGGTACTATCTTTGTCTCATTTAATGTGTTCAAGTGTCTCTAGTATATGGAAACGAAGAAAATCATGCCATTTAATTTCCAGTCTCAGCATTTAAATTAGACTTTGTACTGAGTTGGAGATTTTGGGGATCTTTCTGGGATAAATTGGAAGATTTCATAAATCCTCTTGGTGGTGCTTATATCAAACAAATTAACGCTTATGCTACTTCCAAAAACATTGGGTGTAAATGGATATTGTATCCATTTAACAAGGGAAAGGGATTGGGTTCTTTTCTGCAACTAAGATTTTGCTACTTTCTACAGGTCAGTGGCTCAAAGTTTTACTATCTGAAGAATGAAGCAGTACTTCTGGAGATGGCCCTTATTAACTGGACGCTCGTGGAAGTAATGAAAAGAGGCTTCACACCTTTAACAACCCCAGAAATTGTAAGATCCTCCATTGTTGAAAAATGTGGTTTCCAACCCCGAGGAGCAAATACCCAGGTTAGTTCATACATTCCTTTTCTCATTGTCTGCTAGAAATAAAATGTTGTCTTATCTCTTGTTAAATATTAACAGGTTTATTCTATTGAGGATAGTGATCAATGCCTCATCGGTACTGCAGAGATTCCTGTTGGTGGAATTCATATGGACTCTATTCTTGCTGCATCATTGTTACCTTTGAAATATGTGGCGGTTTCCCATTGCTTCCGTACAGAGGCAGGCGCTGCAGGTACAGCATCAAGGTAAATTATCAGCACGCTATTCTTTTCTTGTCATTGTTGACAAGTAGGTAAATGCAACAACTTATGAATGCATAAACCAAATTGGTTCACCCATTCTTTGTGAAAAATACTCGAACCACTTGGGTTCTGGTCCCATATTATTCTTAATATTCCTATTTTTCCTAAACGGCAGCTGCCAAATTGGCCCTGTAACTGTCCAAATATGCTTACATGAGGAGTATGATTATTCTTTAATTATCCATTCTATCCAACCCAAAAGGGTTGGCTTTATATAATACTCAATGAACATCAAAATGATTTGTGGTGTTATGTGCCTTGAAGTTTAACAGCATTTTTTCCATGCCCGATAGTGAGAGGGGTTCACTGGTTGGCACTCTCGTTTAAACCAATGTTTAGTTTATATTCACAAGAATCTAGGATTGGAATATATGAATGCATACACCAGTTTTCAATTTAATTTTCTATAGTTTTGGTTTGCAAATGAGGTTGAAATCTTAAATAAGATGCGTTCTGCCTGCTGTGTGCAGTTCAAAATATGGCATCATTTATTGTCTTTGGCATTTTAGTTTTACTCTATCTTCCGGACAGGGTTTACTCTCAGTCTTGTGTGCATGTTGAGAATATTCTGTAAGACCTGTGGATCTTGTCCATCGTACAATAAATTGTTTTCTATTCTGTTTAGGGGTCTGTATCGAGTCCACCAATTCAGCAAGCTGGAGATGTTTATATTATGCCGACCAGAGGAAAGTGATTTCTACCATGAAGAACTCATAAGAATTGAAGAAGACCTATTCTCATCCCTAGGATTACACTACAAGTGAGTACTTCTACACAACCTTCTGATTGTTCAGATGATTTGACTTTTCTATATTTATGGTAACATCGAATTTCTTGACAGAACTTTGGACATGGCATCTGGGGATTTAGGTGCGCCTGCTTATCGTAAATTTGATATTGAGGCATGGATGCCTGGCTTAGCAAGATATGGGGAGGTATTGCAACTCTCTCTCTCTCTTCCCAAAAGAAAAAAGGAAGAAAACTTGTTCTTGGTTTCACAGGCTATTAACTCTGCTACTTCAAGGTTTTGTTTTGAGATACAAACATTTATGTGGTCATTTGATTATTTTGAAATCATCTAATCCCATTTCAATGGCGGGCAGATATCAAGTGCATCAAACTGTACAGACTATCAAAGTCGTCGTCTTGGGATCCGGTTTCGTTCTACAGAACCAGCATTAACAAATCCTAAGAAGGGTAAAAGCAACCTCGCTCCACCACAGTTTGTTCACACACTGAATGCAACGGCCTGTGCGGTACCACGAATGATCGTATGCATACTTGAGAACAACCAGCAAGAAGACGGCTCTGTCATTATCCCTGAGCCATTGAGGCCCTTTATGGGCGGACTTGAGTCCATATATCCCAAACCTAGAATGATGTCGTAAATTTATATTTATTCGGGAAGTTCTGTGGGAACATTCTTAGGGGGAAGTTCTGTGGGAACATTCTTAGGTTATAAGATTTTTCATAGGTGAGACGGGGCGTATAAGAAAAGCCGACAAATACGTTGGTCGTTTCTCAAATTTTATTTGGAATTCTTTGCATCACGAGATGCCCGTTATAGAGAGTTCAAGTTCTGTTGCAATGAATCACATTGTGTTTGTAGTCACGTAGTTCTTTTCTTAGGATCCAAACAAGCCTCAGTGTGGTTGGGGGACGTTGTGAACTATCGCCTGTTATGAAAAACGAACAACGTCGTGAATTATCACCTAAAGAACAGTAAAACAAAGGCTAAATAACCAAAATGGTTAGTTTCCAAAAAAAAAAAAAAATATAACCAAAATGGTCATTGAGATTTGCATAATCAATAGAAATGGTCTCTGAGATTGAAAATCAATAGAAATGGTCCCTAACATTGTCCACCATCCATGATTTTAGTCCTTCCGTTAGAAACTCTTTGGGCAATTTTGAGCCATTTTCTGGCCAAACCACGGCGAGTTAGCTATCGATAAAGGTACCATTATCTTCGTCTCATCGAGAAGTATGATTTTCGTTTTTGAATCACTCGATTTCGTTGAGTATTGAAGAAGTTATGGATGTTTAAAGTTTACCCAATTTCTTGCGAGTTTTTCCAGTTTTCTCTCGAACCAGTCACCTTTCAGGCTATTTTCCGGCCATATTCGGCAACCATTGGGCTTCCAAAATAGGTATAATCGTGTTCTACACTTTCCTATCTTCATTTTGGTATATTATGGGTCGAATTTGATTAAGAATCGATTGAATTACAAAGCTTTGAAAATTGCCCAAAGAGTTTTTAACGGAATGACCAAAATCATGGATGGAGGACAATCTCAGGGATCATTTCTATTGATTATGTAAATCTCAGGGACCATTTTGGCTATTTAGGCCTAAAACAAATTTGTGAAAACGCAACATTACAACGACGCAGTTTTGAAGAAGCAAAACGAAAACAAAGGTGAAAAAAATACTCAGCTTTTGTTTCTTCACCCAAAAACTACATTACATCAATAGTACTCTCTCTCTATCTCTCTCTATCTCTCTACAATTTGAGTTTGCTGAAATCAACCTTTTGTACTGGATATGTATAGGCTTCATAATTGATTTGTTGGCCCATAGTACTCAGTTTTGTGAAAGTAGTTATCAGATCAACCTGAAAACAGATTCAATTTTGCAACCAACAATTAGAACTGACATGTTAACAAGGTAAACAAGAACTAACAAACCAAGGGCAGACACAGACCTCATAATCTGTTTCTGATACTGTTTCGCGGCTGCGTTGGTATTTCTGAACCCACGGAAAAACTTCCGGATCAGCGGCTAATAGGGTTTCTGTGGCTATTTGATCAGGACCCAAGAATGCAGACATAACAGCTAGCTGGCCAAACCAAACGATTATGTGCTAGAATCAATAATCATGGAGCGATTTTCTTGGGCAGAAAATCTGTTTCTTTTAGCCGGTGCAGTGTTTAACTTGGTGAAGAAGTAAGATCCTAAAATGCAACTGCAGTTGTAGAAGTGATGAAGTAGAACCTGGCGGGGGCCGAAGCCAAGGGCAGAGAACTTGTCTTTCGATTCCTGGACACTTGCTTTGTCCCACTGGGGAACTCTTCCCTCTGGATCTGGCTCCTTCGTATCTGTTCTTCCAAAATTCCTCTCAAACAAGCCCCACTGTTGGCACAACAATGGTTCTATGAGTTACATTCCTTAACCGATAATTTTCCTATAACGCGAAAAAGCGATGCAGCTAATTGTATGTATAGATCTGTCATAAGCAAAGCATGGAAAGAAAAAGAAAGACTTCCGCGTTTTCATGTTGATTTCATTCCAACCATTCGGTCCATCTACCTCGCTAATGAAATAACTTCATTTCATAATTAGTGAATAGATAAAGAACTTCAACACTGACCATACGAAGATCCATACAAAAGTCTAAATCAACATTTTCAAGAACCATAATGGTCAGTATCTGTATGGGATCAAGACAAATGGAGAACAAACCTGACCATTCGAACCATATGCAGTGTATAATAAATTTCCCTTCTCTTCATTCCCTCCGCATTTGCGAATTGCAGCGGCGAGAAAAGTTTGCTTAGTAGCACTTTGTGCTGCATAGAACGAGCGAAACCTGAATTATAGACATACTACCAGTTTATCAAACAACGCCTATATGTCACTCAATGCCGATTGCCATACATATGATTCGTTCAAATATTGTAATTTTAAGATGCACAACCTGCTAACTGGATCAGATCAGCATAGGAAATGGGTCCACCCTTCGAATTAGAATCGATTTCCTTCTTTGCTTCTTCTATTAAATTCAAAGCAGCAGCAAGCCCCTTGTTTTCAGGTCTGCTTATCTCTGAGCTTCATGCAAGAAAAATTGGAGAAGGAAGTGAATGTAGCTTTTGAACAAGGACTTATAACCAAATTGCAGAGAGAGGACAAAAAGCAAGAAACTGAAACTGCAACACAAATGTGCGAGGTTCACGTTTATTCCTTTTCTATTAATTCCTAATACTCGAATGATATCAGAACTCGCGGTTCATTGCACCCGGTAGGCAGAGAAACGAGTAAAATTAAGACCATAAAATCAAACATCCAAAACTTTCATTAAGTTGTTTTTGAAAAAGCATATGTTTCTGATTCTTTTCTGATATAGATTACAGGAGGACTAAGGGCTTAAGGCTATACATTTTCCTCTGCTTAAGAAACAAAAACCATATTAAAGAAGATCGTATGCGTAATATTTACCTGAATCTGATCGATCCATTCGGGCCCCCCTGATTTTGAAGCCTAAAATATTGATCACAAATTTGTAAGCATTTTACTTCCCTCCCTCAGTAATTACTCAACCAAACCAAGAAAATATGATGGCAATCTACAGTATTTCACAGGGTAAAGTTTTTCGCCTGACCTTATCATAAGTGACGGCATCATTCAGTGCCAAAGTTTGTAAGGATGGGATAAGTTCCCGATTTTCCTGAAACGAAGAGGCGAATGAAAATGTTATTGGCTCATGAAGTTGAAAATGTGATGAATTATGTAAACAAAGAAATACCTTTATAGCTTTAAAGAGGGTGTCCTTGATACTTGCTGTTTGCAAGTGAATAAGAATCAAGATCAGCAGATTGTGGACGAATCTAGTCTAGCCTCGAATTGAAGCATCCGAAAAAAAACTTACAAAGAAATTCAGAACGCTGTCTGCGCTGTATCAGATCAGCAGCATCGGCTACTTCAACAAATGTTCCTGAGCTTCTTATCATTTCCTAAAAAGACATTACAACTGGCAGAAACTCATCATCAAGTCACTCTAATTTAAGTTTCTTCAGTAAAACTAGTACCTATTGCAAAATTAACTCTATCTAACTCTTCAGTTCAACAATGTTGACACGACACATTGTTTCTTCTCGATGTATAAAACACAATGCGCTTGTGGTTAACTCTTTAGAAACACCGCCAAATGTGATTACTTGATTAAAATGTTGAAAGAAGAAGAAGAAAATTATAAACGAGGGTAACGATAATCTAACCAAACCAAACTTAAAACAAAAGTCATGTGTCTCTCGTTACTAGTCCTAGGCATTTACCACACTCGAGAAAAAGAAGCCAAAAAGCTGCGCAGGCCGAGAGGCTAGTAATAATAACAGTAATGAGGAGAAAGCTCTTACCACGCCAATGGTGGCGCCAACGCATTTGAGAACGTCCCTCCTATGAAATCTGTTCTCAGTAGCAGCATCAGCTTCAACTTTGTTACAATGTATTTTAACCTGAAATTCCATTTCAGACAATTTTATTACATAAGGCTAAAATCACTACCTATATCAGGAGAAACTTACATGCAACCGAAACACAAAGGCGTTTTAACTTGCGTATACAAAGGCGTTTGGAACGCCGCCACCTTGGCTTCTCAATGCACGTAAGTTAATCCACAAAGTCAAAAGGCAGAAGAAAACTTACAGAAAGAATGGATATTTCGGGGCGTTGAGAGTGGCAGGAGGAAGTGGAGGAAATGAAGGGACAGTTGAGAGGAAGGACACCGCCATTGCCGCCGTGCTGATTACTGTCTGTCTTCTGAGAAACTTTGAGAATCACTCTGTCTTAAGTCTTGCTCAAGTGTGGGAGAAAGTGGCGACTGGGGAGGGAGAGGATATATCACCGTGGGCCCCTGTATTGTGTTTACAGTCTTACGTGTGGCTTATGATATTGTGTTATCCTATCTTCAAGTCCGACTCAGATTCTGGGGGATCAATCCGGATGTTAAAAACCCCTAGTCTAAAGTGAAGACTAAACGTTTCCAAAAAAAGAAAAAAAAAGAAAAAAAAATTGAATGACTAAACAATTCCGAAACGAGAAAGCTTTGTCTGACCCTGTATCACCGTCACGTGGTTATAATGAGTAGATTGGCAATACCGCACAAAGAAGCTTCTTTGAATTATTCTACTACAAGGTACACATGGAAATTTCCATGAATAATTTTGCTAGAAGAGAGGTTCATGTAAGGGGGCAAAAAGGTCATTGTAATTCGACCTCGGCAAAAATACTTTCCTTTCATGGATGTAAGCATTTGCTCTTTCTTTCTCATCACGTGACTTAGAACATGAGACCTAAATTTTTGAAAAATTTATAACAGTGGAATGTGACAGGCTCCCACTGATGTGAAAAAATAGAAGGCAACGAAGTTCAGTTCATGGGACCGCGGTGGAGTGGAGCAGCCGCGACACGAAGATGCAGACAATAACAGAGATAGAACCAAATTCTTTTTCACTTTTGTGGCATCAAATGACTATGAATACACGAAGAGTGCTTGTTACTTTGGAAACAAACAAATGATCTATTTTCGTATCCCCGACGAATCATATTCTATATCTAATTCTGGAAACTTTGGAAAGCACGTAAATAGGCCTTGATCGTAAATGGAACGCCCTCTTTGTGGCGATCCATTCCCTGACCTGCATACCTCCTGCAATTTGCTCTTCATCAACACTATAACATATCACCACCAGCTATCTAAACTCAGGATATACATGCGCTTCGTTGTCCCTATGCGTACAACGGAAACACAAACTTCTTAAGTTACAATGAATTGCAACGAACGATTGTGTCACCACCCTGCCGGTGCAGGAACCTTTTCGTTATAAGACCCATTTTGTCATTTTGAAATATATGAGATGATTAGCGAGATCTTTGCACTGGGAATTCTTTTCTACACAAACAATCTGGTAAGGGGTTCTCGTAAGGTTCTTCTGAACGAAACTTATCCTTCCCCCTAAGTCCTGGAAGGGGACCTCTTCTCTTCCGTGGGGAGCCTTGCCTGCGTAAACCGCCACCACATACAGTTAAGAAAATACCCATCATGCAGTAAATTTGAGAAAAAATTTACTTGTGAATATGTTATAATTCACAATAACAAGAAATGATATTGGTTGGGAAAGTGATTATCACAGAACTTCAAAGCTTTAGGTGAGACATCACTTACCGTTTCCTGTGCATTTGAACAACTCTATTTGATAAGGTTTTGCCTTCCTCAAGAGTTCCCCGCTCAAGTTGGTCAAACAGCGAAACAAGGGCTTTTCTGATACACACACACAAGCATAGAAACCAATTCAGTTTGCGGCATATATGGTCAGAGCATGGTGTTTGGAGTAGTTCAAAACATATAATTCAAAAAAGAAATCGCCTTGCCTATCAGGAGATATTGTTTTCCTGTGTCCAAGAAAGCGACGGTGACCTTCAACTGCAGCCGCCATGTGTCCGGGGTATGCAGGTATAAATACATCACTTTCAACTGAAACAATGTAGTCAAGCGCAGCCATTTGAGATGCATGATTGGTAAAAGGTTCAAGCTCCTCAATTGATGCCAATGCTTCCTGAAAGTGAACCCCAGTAATGGTTAAACGAGCATTACAATCCATGTGTTTGGATTTCAGACAACCCCGTCCATCCCCAGATATATTTGAAACAAGAATTTTTCAAGTACCCCCAAACCACCCTCTTAAGATAAATTGAATAGAAAGATAGATGTTGATTTGGACTTCCTTGCGATCTTTTTCTTGGTTACATTGGAGGAAATGGGCCCTTGACCTATTCTAGTCCTACACCCACCCGCTTGCTTCATCTGTTAGCCAATCATACAGACCCATCACGGTTAAAAAAAAAAAAAAAAAAAAAAAAAAAAAAACTCTCAAATGCTTCTTAGTTACAGATGAATAACCAGCACAACACAAAGGAATGATCAATTAAGATTGTATATAAACTCAGCAAGACCACCACACACCACAATTTCTTTCTTTCTTTCTTTCTTTCAGAAACGTGGTTCCTGCCCTTGACGAACAAAAGATAGGTTTGAATTTTGAAAGGATAACATCGAAACTTATAAATGACTTTCAGCTAAAATTTCCATCCCCGTCAATTGGTGATTGACAAGTACATTACTATCATCTGAGAGACTTGCTGGTCTGATGTCATTTTCCACATTTCTAAAAGAAATTTATCAGTTGTGCATAGTAATCCACATGACTCTTAATTAATATATATATATATATATATATATATATATATATATTATCTCTGATAATCCGCACTGCATATATCAGCAGGTTTGCCACCATTGTTCACACCAATAAATCGTAATCTCTAAGTCCTCTCAAACTTCATGAATAAAATCCTAATTTGGCCATGTCATAACTCATAAGCTCTTGATTGTTACAATGATGTACAGCCATAGAGAAATCTTTCTTCGTACCCAGATTTAAAAGAAACAAAACATATGGCCAGATGACAGTGAAATGCACAAGATAACATTCCGTCTGAGATTATAATTTTGAGTGACAGTGAAATGCACAAGATAACATTCTGTCTGAGATTAACTTCAAGGCCAACCACAGACATTCCAAAAGTTTCATCATATTCCATTCAGAGCTCAGTTATTTAACAAAATGGAAAAGATCAATTATGAGCTCAGTTATTTAACAAAATGGAAAAGATCAATTATAAACATCAATTATACCTTGCTCTTCAGTATTGGAAAACGGGATAGTAGATCAGCCATACGAGAATCGCCATATATCTTTCCAGCAGCAATGTAGATAGGTGTGTTTGGTGGGTACCCAAGAGCACTGAGAAAAATTCCAGTCTCCCTGGGAGTTAATGGGCAATACCCTCTGGATCTCTGTTCTATGGGATTAATTTCCTTATTTCTCCAAGTTTTTGTGTTCTCCCTACATGTTCCAAATAAAACAGGCATCACAAATGCTCAAGGATTAACCAACGTCACAGAATTTCTTGCAATATAAGTATTTCATACCTGCAATATAAGTATTTCATACCGAATGATCCTTAGTTCATCAGCTTCAGATGGAGTTAAATCCTGCGTGCATCCACTAAAGGCAAGCATGTCCTTCTCAAATCGTAAATGAAGGGCAATATAGGGACCAAATGACCTCATCCGATCAACTAACAACTTCAACATTAACGAAACAAATAATTATTTTTTTAATAGATGGAATAGGACGAAAAAGTTACAATAGGCATTCCAGAAATCAAACAAGCATTTAGATCTAAGTATTTACTTTTCCCATGGCTTCAATTTCAGGTGTAAAACGCAGAGCTTCATAACAAGCACAACAGCGAAGTTTCTGTATATCTAGAGGTAGGTTGTTGTTTACTAAGCGAGCATCAGCTTTGGAAGCTCGAATAACCTTCGAAAAAGGATAAATTGTATAACAATATGATTTTATTAGTTCAAAAAGGAATATATAAAATACATTGCATAAACCAGAGTGTCCAGAAAGCACACCTCGTATAATTCCCAGAGACTAGCTATCTCGTCTTGGTAATAATCCATACCGCCCCAGCTTCTGAAAAGCTTAAGTGCCCTGGGACCAGAAGCAAGTTTCTTAGGAAGCTTTCTTACAATTTTAACGTCATTAGCTAGAGCATTGATAAAATGATCTTCATCAAATACATTTGAGAAGTTGCTAGGCAACATACACATGAAAGAATTCTTGCATCAATGATGTAATAGCTAAGAATAAAACAGAATTCTCATAGTGTAAAACAAGTGACAGTGTTACCTAGAGTCTTTCCAAAATGACCGTTGATCAAGTTCTGGAATTACAAGAGTGGCATTTATGATACGGGCTACAGCTACCATGTCACATATCTGGAATTCATGGATGACACATTTCAGCTCCATTCAAAACTCAGATGATGATATTCATAAAATTATAATGTACATAGAGCCAAGCAAAATATTCTATGGCTTTTGTGTCTACCATTGTGAAACAAACTAATCAGCCATCATATAATCAGGGCCAAACGGGTACTACATAGATTTGTAGCGTGATGTCACGTAGCCTACCATGATGGTAAAAATTATGCAGTTCTACGGTTCTGATCACATAAATCGTGCAGGTTTTTTAATATTACATAGGTAGAGACCAAACCCCACAGCATCTAGGCAGGCACAGCCAAGTCAAAATTGTGCACCCATGAACTTCATTTACTTTAGTAACTATGTAAATTGCAGTAACCAATTAATATGTGCAAATGCAACTAGATAAAATTAACGGGAGAGAACTCTCAAAGCTTAAATGCCGTATTTAGTAATGGAAAGAAAGAAGGATAAAGGCCTATCCCAAAACTTTATGCGGGAACAAATACAACTTGAGATCCCATATGTGACAGATTAGAATCAGATTATTGTTTCACAATAGTAATATGTGAGGGATTAGAATCAGACTATTCTTCCACAACCTATCAATGATAAAATATAATATATATATATATACACTCTATTTTTAATTACATTGGAGGGAATCAAACCCTGGATCTATCCATAATCCTAACCCATTAACCCACCTTCTCTCACGGTCTCACCGCTTGGGCTAACCTCAAGGGCTTAACATAAATGAACTTTTGCTAAACACATTTCAAAATCAAAATTTGGACAGGATCAAAATTCAACACAAGACATTTGAGAAAGAGTGTGTTTACATACCCCTGCACGCATCTGATTGAGACCACCATTTGTGCGCACTTGAAGGTAGCCCCGTGAGTCTGCAGGAGCTGAATAAACAACAGTACAATGGAAATTAGGAACACCAACGGTATGTCATTATGTTATCACCACACAATAAAACACTACCAGCAACTTACGTGTATGGTTGGGACTTGGCTCTATACATTGCACAAAATCGGGACTCGGTGGAATCTTCCATAGCTTGTCATCCAATATGCGACTCGTATCATCCAACTGTCAAGTCTAAAGGAGTGAAAACATGAAAGATGCATGACTTTGTCACATCAACAAATGTATCTACAAGATTCAGACCTATTATGTTTCTCTTCTCATTTTCCTCCAAAGATAATGTGTTTCGTAGCATCTTATTCCGTTGAATCATAATAACGCCAACCATGAAGTTGATGCATTCAAATTCTTCTTCTTTAGTTTTCCTTGGTTGTCACAATATCAACATTCAAATGGAGTGCATAAAGAAATCATCAATCATATACGTAATTGGTCATTTTATACTTTTTCTGAAACAAACACACTTGTAAAAGAACAAACCCAACAGTAATCAAATACTCACAGGTGCGTACATAGCACCAAACAAAAAAAAATGAAATCTACAGCATTTTTCATAATTAACAAACTCAACATTACTATCACCGAAAAGGCTAAAACCAAATTGTAAAAAATACAAAAGCTTCAAGAAAATAATCGAAAAATTGAATGATTTTACATTTGCATTTTCTGAAAAGAACAAACGAGTGAGAAAAGAGAGATGGGTCGGATTAGGGGATCACCGTGAGGAGCTTGACGGGGTCGGAGAAGTTGGGGACTTTGGAGAAACAGAAGAGAGCCACTAGCGCAATTGAGCATAAGGCGCACGTTAGTACCTTCCTCACTATCGCCAATGTTCTCCAGCTCCTCCTCTGCATCTGAGTATCTGAAGCTCACTCATCCAGAGGCCTCACCTGCAAATTCAGATGACGGGAATGCGAGTAAAGATTGCGGCTTTGGGTTGTTGGTTTTGGTGGGTTCGCGGGTTTTGGCGCTGAGCTGAATCGGTTGGCCTGAACTCGGGCGCTTGTGATTGGATTTATGCTGCTTTGCGTGTGCTTTCTGGGTTTTTGCCGCTTTGCTTGGTATATATGAGGTTTTAAACGTTAAACTTCTTATTTTGTTTCCGTGTTTTTGACGTTAACCTTTTATTTTCAATCGCTTTAAAGATTTTATTTTCACTCTTTCATATTTATGTCTGAATTAGAACAGTGGTCCATTAATTTTGACCTGATTGGAATTTTGATATTGAATTAAAAATGAGTATTCATTTCACAACGTTAGCAATGACCATTTCGAATAACACAGTTAGAACTCTCATCCCTTATGCGACAGAAGTTCTAACAGTGTTACCCAAAAGAATCGTCGCTCCACTATCCACATTGTGACAAGTCCAAAGATCAATATTCACATATAATATTTAGTTTAAGGATCAAAAGTCCAAGGACCAATGCTTTAATGTTCTCTTATTTCTTTAACATTGCTCCTAATAAACTTACAAACAAAATAGTTATCACATGTTTCAAACATAATATTAAGATGTGATAAACTTGAGATACCGCCAATCTGCCGCCTCGGCATCCCCATTGTATGTCAGTGCATCTTGTGATGGGCTTCCGCTAAGTTAAAAAGAGGAAATGTAAACGTAACAGAGAGAACAAGCAAAATCCATAACTTATATTGCATCGATTATGACCATGAGTACATGGAAGAGTGCCTCTAACTTTTGGAAACAAACAATTTAACTATTTTCGTATCCCCATTGAATCATTTTTCTCCAATTCTAGAAAAGTAGAAACCAGGCCAACTTCGCAAAAGCTCATAACAAATATTGCCTTGGTCATAAATGGAAGGCCACTTCCCCGGCATCTCGTTCCCTCACCTGCATACCCTACTCTAGCAGTTTGCTCTTCATCAACACTATGATATACCGCCCCCATACCCGCCAGCAACCTAAACTCAGGATATACACACACTCCGCGTCCCTGTGCGTACAAGTGCAACACCAGTTTGTAAACTTACAATAGATTGCAAAGAATGATCGTCTCACCAGCCTTCCAGCACAGGAATCTTTTCTCAAGAGTAACAATTTCACTATCAGAGACGATTAGAGAGTTGCTTGCATCTGGAATTCCTTCTTACACAAGCAATCCGGTAAAGGGTTCACATAAAAGGGTTCTTCTGAACGAAACCTTTCCGTGCCCTTAGTTCCTGAAATAGGACCCTTTCTCTTCCGCGCGGAGCCTTGCCTGTTGATCCAGATTCGAAGACGGTCAATTATGAAACAACCGGCTTACCGGCCATTCAATAAATTGAGAAAACAAGAAATTAATATTTGTGTACACAATAACCAGAAATGGTATTGGTTAATTTGGTTTGGCATTCTCATGGAACTTCAAAGTTTTTGGGGGAGAAATATCATACCGTTTCCTGTGCATTTCAATAACTCTATTTGATAGGTTTTTGCCCTCTTTCAGAGTTCCCTGCTCAAGTTTGTCAATCAGGCGAACAAGGGCTTTTCTGAACAGCACAGAAACAGATTCAATTTGCAGTTTTGTTTATGATCATAAAACTGTAACAAAAGTGGTCAAATCTGCATAAAATTCAGAAAATAAATCGCCTTGCCTCTCAGGAGATATTGTTTTCCTGTGTCCAAGAAATCGACGATGACCTTCGACTGCTCTCGCCATGTTTCCAGAGTATGAAGGTATAAATACATCACTTTCAACTGAAACAATGTAGTCAAGCGCAGCCATTTGAGATGCATGATTGGTAAAAGGTTCAAGCTCCTCGGCAGATGCCAATGTTTCCTGAAAGTGAAGACCAGTAAAATCCCCACGTTAATGAATTAAGTAATCAGAACAGATTTTTTTAAGCAACCCAAAACCATCCTCTTACAATGGATGTTTTGATTTTTCACGAGTTATCCAAATAAAACCTCTGGTGTATTTGATGTAAGGGCATCTCACCTTCTCTCCCTTAAAATAAAATATTACTATACCCATTAAAATATAGTAGCAGAAGAAAAATACCACGCAGTCTCTTCATCTGTTAGCTTAGTACCCATCACTAGCAACATAGTACATTAAATACCTCTTAGTAATAGATGAATGACAAGCATAACACAAAGAGAAAATGATTGAGATTCATAAACTCAGCTATACTTCAACCCATAAGAGTTTCTTTCAGTAAATCCTTTCTTTGTAGTAATTTGTACCCCGATTTTTTGAATAAAAATATTTATGGCCAGATCATAGTGAAATACACATCAATTGGAAATTATAATTGTGAGTAATTTGAGCCCCAAGGAGAATTGCTCCAGTCAGTTTAAAATAGTACTAATGATGTGGCCAATATATTTGGTAATCGTGTAAACCTTTCTTTCAGTAGTCCTGATAATTTTCCATCTACATTCTTTAATATGAATATCACATGCTCCATGTTCACTGAAGCCCAACCACGGACATTCCAAAAGTCTTATCATCTTGACATATTCCACTTGGAGCTCAGTTAAATAGAGAAAGCATAAAGCATCAATCATACCTTGCTCAGCAGTATTGGATAACGGGACCGCAGAGCAGACATATGAGACTCACCCCCATATATCTTCCCAGCAGCAAGATATATAGGTGTGTTCAAGGGGTACCCAAGAGCGGTGAGAAAAATTCCAACCTCCTTTGGTGTTAAAGGGCAATACCCTTTGGATCTCTGTTCTGCGGAATCAATTTCCTTCTCTTTCCAGTATGGGGTATTCTCTCTACAAGTTCCAGCTAAAAAAGTCAGGCATCACAAGAGCTAAATGACTAACCATAAATTGATTGAAATCTTGCATATAAGCATGTCATACCGAATTATCCTTAGTTCCTCAGCTTCATCTGGAGATAAATCTTGTGTGCATCCACTAAAGGCAAGCATGTCCTCCTCAAATCGTAAATGCAGAGCAATATAAGGACCAAACGACCTCATTCGATCAGCTAACAACTACAACACAATGAAACAAAATATTTGTTAAGTAGTCATGGAATAGGACTAAAACGTTACATAGGCAATCTAGAAATCAAACGATCATTTAGATCTGACTATTTACTTTTCCCATTGCTTCAATTTGAGGTGCAAAACGTAGAGCTTCATAACAAGCACGACAGCGAAGCTTCTGTATATCTAGAGGTAGGTTGTTATTTGCCAAGCGAGAATCAGATTTGGCAGCTCGAATAACCTTGGGAAAAACCATGTGTATATCAAGATGATTAATTCAAAGGAAAAACAACACAATAGATCACATAAACCACAAGGTTCCAGAAACCACACCTCGTACTCTTCCCAGAGGCCAGCTATCTCATCTTGGTAATAATCCATACCGGACCAGCTTCTAAAATGCTTAACCGCTCTTATACCAGTAGCTCGTTCCTTAGGAAGATTTTTTATAATTTTGACATCATTAGCTAAAGCATTGATAAAATGATCTTCATCGAAAACATCTGAGAAGTTGCTGCGTACCAAAGATATGAAACAAATTCTTGCATCAGTGACATCAAAGCTAAGAATAAAAGAAAGAATAACTCAGAAATTAAATAAAAATATAGAGTGTTACCTAGAGTCATTCCAAAATGACCGTTTATCAAGTTCCGGAATTACAAGAGTAGCATTTATGATACGGGCTACTGCTACCATGTCACATATCTGAAATTCGAGAACGACACATATCAGCTCTGTGCAACAGTCAGATGATGATATTTATCATATAGTAGATAATATATATATATATATATATATATATATATATGTTATGTATATATATAAAGTTACATATGTTTCTATCATCGTGATTTGTGAAACACACCAATCAGCTAAGTAGCTAGATAGAACAGTAGCATACTGTCATGTCTTTGATACAACCATGATGGTAAAAATTGTGCGTTTACAAAATTTCCTGCCACTTAAATCGTGCAGGTTTTCGACATGGTGACAGAACGAGTGCAGCACTTATCTGTCACATATGCCACTCTAAATGGAACTTAAGTTTCCAATTTTCATTTCTTTTACAATCTATCAACGGACTAACAATATAAAGAACTTTTTAATCCACAAAATCAAAATTTGGAATGGATCAAAATTCAACACAAATATTCAGTTTTGTGATTAATCAACATAAATTTCATAGAGTGAGTAATTTAGGGAAGAGTATACAGACCCCAGCACGCATCTGGTTGAGCCCACCATTTGTATGAACTAGCAGGTAACCCCGTGACTCTGTAGGAGCTGAATAAACAACAGTAAATTGGAAATTAGCAACACCAAACGATATGTCATAGCTACTCAATAGAACTGAATCAGAAGCTTACATGTATAATTGGGACTTGGCTCTACGCATGGCACAAAATCACGATTTGATGGATGTTTCCATAGCTTGTCAGTTTCCAAAATCCCACTTGAACCTTCCAACTGTCAATTCTAAAGAAGTGAAAACACGAAAGGTGCATAACTTTTTCACATCAATAAGTGTATCTAAATCTATAAGACTCAGACCAAACTTCCAAGTGCTAACCAAAGGGTATACAACCTCTCTTTTTCTTTCTCCCTCCAAACAAAAACCAGCATCAACACATTATATCCTCATTTCTCAGAATTATATTTCCTCGAATCCTAATAACACTTGAATTTGAAACTTTCAAAATTCTTCCTATATAACATCAATTAAATGGAGTACATAAGGAAATCATCAACGATAAAAGTAATGATCAAAAGACAAAACCTTGCGAGAACTAGAAGGCCGAGGCGCTTTCAACAGATGGGGCGGAGCGATCTCCAGTGTCCAGCTCTGTTCGGCGCTCAGCTTCTGGTATTTAATATCATGTTGCTACAAAATCAGTAAACAAAAAAACACACAACACACACAAATTCAGATCAACCGACGAAATATTTCTCAAAAACAAAACGGAAATGCAACAAAGACTCAATTCTGTTGTCCTTTTTAGAAACAACTTCAGTTTTGGTAGAAACTTCCCATATGGGGAGTCAGTCAAATCCCAGTCAATGAACATCCACATCTAATCCAATATACTTACAAAAACTAAACTAAAAACAAAACCCAACTCAGATAATGAGTCAAAGATCCATAAATACATACACAAACATACCCTCTTTGTATAATTAGCGACCACAACAGTACTTTTAGCGACGATCAAAATCCAAATCCCGCTGATTGGGAGAAGGGTGTGAAAAAAAAATACAAAAAGCAGAAGAATTCGAAAGAAAAAGATAATAAAATTGAATGATTTACCGTGGGGAGCTTGAAGGGGTCAGAGAAGTCATGGACCTTTGAGGAAGGGAAGACCAGTACATGGACAGAGAAGAGAGCCACTAGCGCTATTGAGCATATCGCGCACGTTAGCACCTTCCTCAGTGCGGACAATGCTGCCCACCTCTTCTTCTGCATCTGGGTATCTGAGCTCCTCACTTGTTCAGAGCCATCGTCCAAAAAGCCAAATGCGAATAAAGATTGAGTCTTTCGGTTGTGGGGCTTTGTGGGCTTAGCTGGGGGTGGAGGTTAGGCTGAGGTCGGCGGTGCGGCTGAAGTCGGCCGGCCGGTTGTGGGGTTTGGGTTTTATGCTGTTTTGGCAGTGCGTTTATCTGGGTTTTTGCCACTTTGCTTTCGGTTGGTAGTTTGGTCTGTTTACTTGCAATGGCGATCGGCAGAGGAGACTCTTTAATTATTCGCTTATATAAAACCAAAAACTAGAACAAGAATAAAAAAAGACGCAAAGAAAATGGCCATTTAATTACTTCCTTTTTTTTTTTTTTTCACAACCATTTTAATTACATTTTATAAAAAGGTACTATTTTCATTCCAAAAAAGATCTCTTTTACTTTTTCTTTTGTGTGTAAAAAATTAGATAGAGCTCACACATTATGTGTCTATCTATGCGTCTGTAAATGTAAAAATAGTAAAAGGAAAAAAATATAGAAAAGAAAATTTGGGGAAAATGTGAGAGATAAAATGTGTGTTAATATTATTTTTTAAAAATTAAATATATTATGACGACATCTGGATTTGGTTTGTGGGAAATAATATTATTGTCTATGATTTTATTTTGTTATAAAAACTAAATTGTCGCATACTACGGTTTATTGATATTCTTTTTCACTTTTAAGTGAGAGGTCATTATTGTTAGTCTATTGTGGGGCTAAGTCTACCCTTTACTCCTTAGTGTAGATAATATTTTTTTGCTCAAAAATAAATAGCAAATTATCATTTCATTCTTTTTTTTTTTTACCAAAAAGATTTTGTTAATAAGTAATTTAGATAAAGAAAAACTTCTAATGAGAGAAAAATGTTTTAATAATGTTTTTCCACTTATATCATAAACCCCACAAAATTCTGAAATTTATTCCTTTTCATTTAGAAAAAAAAAACAAAATTATTTAAATTTAACTTTTTCTTAAGCGAAATTCAAACTTTTTCCTAACAAACAGAAGGAATTGTCAAATTCTAAGATCTGATAAAAGAGTGTTATCTTAACAATCAATTTGTTAGATTAGCCTCAAAACATTTAGATAAGTTATAGATGATGAATATGAGAAATAAGGAAAATGAATAAGATAATAGTTAGTTTAATATTGTAGTTAATGGTACTTTTTTTTTTTACTGGTAAGTGAGGAGAAAAACTTGTGTGGGGCTTTGCTTGCCACTGGACTTTGCTGAGTGGCACTACAATTCAATTAAAACTCGTCACGTGGTAAGTCTTAAATATTATGTTTTATTATTTTTCTTTAATATTTAAAACTCTCTTAATTATATTTCATATTAATTGATATACACCATAAGATTAATTTAAGATTTCTTTTTTCCTCCGATCTCCTCTGTCTTCCCTTTTTCTTCCCTTTTTCTTCCCAAATTCTTTGCTGGCTTCTTCCCCACTCTGTGCTTTTCCTTCCTCCATAAGAATAATGGGAAAAAAAAATTAAACTATCTTCTCCATCTATAATGAAATGAAAATATGATATATATATATATATATATATATATATATATAATATATATTCTAACACAGACTTGATGTTTAACAAAATTTGTATGTTCCTTTTTTTCATTTTTTTTCCTCTTCTCATTCTCTCTCATTTTTCTTCCCCAGTTTTCTCTGCCGTGTGCAGTCTTCTTCCCCCTCCTTATTTCCTTTCTTCATAAGAATATGGGGAAAAAACAAAGTCATCTTCTCCAACTATCATGAAATGAAAAAAGAAAAAAGAAAAAAGAAAAAGGAAAATCCAAACACATATTTTTTTTTACAAAAGTTGTTTATTAATTTTTTTCAATTATGAGCACAATTTCATTGCCCAACAGCCCGTCCTGTTTTATATATCTCTAAGTTGTAATTTGCATATTTATGTTTCTCCTATAAAGGGTTAGAATATTTTGTAGCAAACTCTAAATACAATCTTGCAGACTCCATCCATACTATCGAGTTGATCTTTTCACAATTTATTGGTTATCCTTCAGTTTATTTTGGTTGAAGTACAACTATTTTGGTTGATTATCCATCTTGAACATGATGGCAGAAGTGAGAGAAAGAAGAAACAGAAGATCCTACGGCAAAACATAAACGTACCAGAGAGAAAATTTGGGAAGAAAAAGGAGGGGGGAGAAGAAAAAAATATACATCAAATTATTCTCATGGTGTATATTAATTAGTAGGAAAAATAATTATGAGAATTTTAAATATAAAAGAATGATAAAAGATAATATTTAAGACTTGCCACGTGGCAAGTTTTGATTGGATTGTAGTGTCACTCAGCAAAATCCAGTGGCAAGCAAAGCCTCACAAGTTTTTCTCGTAAGTGAGAGTAAGTGTGAGATTTCGAATTCGACTCACATAGATAGTCCTCCTCCCATTAAATGTAGAATGAAAAACAAGTATGATTTCAAACCACAAATGATGAAAAGTTAGTAAAATTTGTTTATAATTTCTCTTTCCCCCACCAAGGATCATATATGTGCTTGGCCATTGTTTGTTTTGATTGTATGCAAAGTTCCGATTAGAAAAGTTCTACCTTGCCCCGTAAACTTTGGCAAAAGCTCAAACCCATGCCTTTTTTATTCTTTAGTAATGAATATTTGTTTTGGAAAATGTTCACAGTTTTGTTTTTTCCTCACATATTTTTACTTTTTCTTTGTCAAACATATATTTTTACTTAATCATATTGTTATTTTTATTTAATTTACTCAATTTGATAATTAGAAGTGAAGATGTTGCATCACATATGAGCACTTGATGGGATGCCAACAATTCATCAAATGATAATTAAACGATTAAGAATTTTGGTGGGTAATACCATTTTTCTTTTATAATAATAAGTATCATTGAGCAGTTTGAAAAATTAGTAATTATACATAAAGGAATATAATAGATTTCTACAACAATTCGATTTATTTATAAAAAAATTCACATTACCGAGTTACGTGTTCATTGTAATCGATTCTTTATAATACACTTATGAGTAATATTAAGATGATTTTCTCAAAAGTGAAACTCTTCATAAATTTTTTGGCACGTCGCAATTTAACAATAATTTTTATATTAATATTATAAAATATTGTATAAAACATGAAATAAAAAAGAATTCATAAAATGTTATATTTTTAAAATAGTCTCATTACCAATAAAGTCAATTACTTGTGAGTTTCCCAAGGTTGCAAAGTCTTCTATCGAGCTAATAAAGCTGCAGGAGTGGTGGAGGAAGTGAGGAAACAGTGTGGGAATTGTGTGGATCTCAAAGAAGGAGTCAATAATAAGATGAGTTACCTTGATGATGCATGTGCTCCTTCCAGTATTCAATGTCATATCTCTTCTATACTTCTGGGTATTCCACTTCATCGGTAGTCATTATCGGTTTAAAATTTCCAACAAAATTTTATTAAGACTCAAATCAATGCACTATCCGGCTTCATGTACTTAATCATCTTTCTCATCAACGAATATCAAACAATTTACCTCAAAAACATATACAGTTTAACTTGATAGTTTTAACCAAAATTAGTTGCGGAAATCAGAAAGAAACATGAGAAATTCATTAAGATGAGAATTTTATAAGTTTTAATTGATGAAATAAACAATGGTAATATATCGGTCAAATATTGATAATGCTATTCATTGAATATTGACAGCCTATCAACAAAATCCCAAAACATAGTCATTACATAATTGAGATTGTATTTTCATCGCTTCAGTTAATTTCTAAATAAAAAAATTGAAAAATATAATTTACAGTAACTAAAGTGAGTTTTCGCCAATAACTTTGGGTCTCTGACATCAAAACTGCAAACAAGAGCGATCCAAAAAATTTCACATAGATTGACTTCTTTCTTCGAGTATTATGTGGTGGTTGCATGGCTGACCGGCGTTGTCTAGGGAAACGCTTAGTTGAAGTAACTCAAAGTTGGCGCCCAAATTATTTTTTCTTTTAAAAAACGTGCAATGGAAGAGCCCACCCTAACTTAAGGATTGTTGAGTAGGAATGGCAATTTAATTTGTCAAACTCAATCCCCGTAAGAAACCGATCCCAATGGCAGTTTTAGGGACTAAATTTTGGATATGTTATGGTTATGGATAAACATCGAGTAAATTGTTCGGTTTCTGTTTGGTTATGATTATTGGAGGATTTGTCCAGAACTCGTACACAAAACCGCCCTGTTTTCATTTTTTAACAAAAAAATGAAATAATTAGTCTCTTGTTAAAGTAGTTATCAATAGCCATGCATTATTATATATGGAAGTTCATGCTAGTAGTTATATGCATTATATCATTAAGGGTTTTTATCAGAAATGTTCCCTGACATTGATCAAACACATCATTTTGGTCCTGACATTGAAAATCAATAGAAATGGTCCTCGAGATTGATCAAACACATCACAAATGGTCCTTCCGTTAAAAACTCTTTGGGCAATTTTCAAAGCTTCGTAACTCAATCGTTTCTTAATCAAATTCGACTCATAATATATCAAAATGAAGATAGGAAAGTGTAGAACAAGATTATACCTATTTTGAAGCCCAATGGTTGCCGGAGATGGCCGGAAAATAGCCTCAAATGTGACTGGTCCGCAGAAAAACTGGAAAACTCGCCGGAAACTGGGTAAACTTTAAACGTTCATAACTTCTTCAATAATCAACAAAATCGAGTGATTCAAAAACGAAAAGCATACTTCTCGATGAGACGAAGAGAATGGTATATTTCTTGATGGCTAACTCGCCGTAGTTTGGCCGAAAAACGGCTCGAAATTGGCTAACTCGAAATGGTTATCCAATTTCGAGCCGTTTTTCGGCCAAACCACGGTGAATTAGCAGTCAATAAAGGTACCATTCTCTTTGTCTCGTCGAGAAGTATGATTTTCATTTTTGAGTTATTTTCCGGCCATCTCCGACAACCATTGGGCTTCCAAATAGGTATAATCTTGTTCTACACTTTCCTATCTTCATTTTGATATATTATGGGTCGAATTTGGTTAAGAAACGATTGAGTTACGAAGCTTTGAAAATTTCCCAAAGAGTTTTTAACAGAAGGACCATTTGTGATGTGTTTGATCAATCTCAGGGACCATTTCTATTGATTTTCAATGTCAGGGACCAAAATGATGCGTTTGATCAATGTCAGAGACCATTTGTGATAAAACCCTATCATTAATAGTATAAATTATATGCATTATATACCTCCAAACCCGATCCGCCCCGTTGTCATCCCTAATTCCCTATGTTGTACCCTTGAATGCAAGGTAAAAATCCATGGAGAAATTTTTTGGATATCCTCTATGAATTTTAAATATGGAACATAACAAAAAAGATAAATCAGTACTGTAGAATTACTTCCCTCATTTTATTTGTAATTATATTCGAAAACAATTGTGTGTACGAACATAACCCTCGAGATGAAAGAAGCCAGAAGAGGTACAAATATTAGGGTTATGGTGTCTACAAGAAACGGCATTGTCTGTCTACCAGGACACCCGAAGAACAACAAGTACTACTGGATGGAAGTGATGCATGATAAAAACTAACATAATTTGCAAGTAGCAAAGAATACAACAGTAATATGTGGAAAGCATGAGACTTTAAGGGCTTTTGTTGCCTCAGCGTTAATCCCTTCTAGCTCCCGTGACAACCACCCCTCCCGGCCCCTCCTTCCTATCTCTTTGTTCACTACTAGTTGCTCTCTCACAACCCCCCGAGGGACCCTCTCATCGCAAGTGACATATCCCCATGCCTTGACAAAAACACAGTAGCTCTGGAAAAGTGAAGAAGAACGGAAGAAAAGGAGACACATCTCACGCCTTTCTCATGTCTTTCCCGTTTAAGATTAGGGTTAACTGTATATGAGAGTAACCTAAGGTTAAACGCACTTTTACATTAACTTGCATTTTGTATATTTATAACATATTATGATCAACGCATTATATGGTTGGTTTTGAAAATGCATGCATGGATTGCCATGTAATTGAGAATAGTACATAAAACGCATGTTTAAGCAAATTTACTAACTAGGATTTGCCTGCAATAACAATGAATTTTACACAACTTTAGGTATGTGTTAATGACATATAAATTTAAGTAGTATCACTACTGTTTAATATATTTGCAGCTATGTCATCAAACCAATTACAGTAGAAACCTTGATAATTTAGTACTCGGTAATGTTTTTGGCTGGTTCCGACCTAGGGATAACATACTAAATTAATATTAAATTTATAAGATAAAACATTATAAAAATTTATAGAAGTCCCATGTAATATATAAATTAATAATTTTCTGATTTCTTTACGCCTTTGAGATAAGAAGCCATTATTGTGTGTATGATGTTGTGTTACTATGATTTTTGTTCATTTAATATAGAGTTTTTGCTTGGTTAAATGCTCGTAAAATGGAATAAAGTATATTGAATAATGTACAATTTTTTTTTTTAAATAAGTAGATTCTTGAATTTTATTTGGTTAAATAAATACATAAAATATTAGTTTGTAAAACAAAAAACAAAAAACAAAATACAATATATAATATTTAAATATTCATTTAAAAAGACGTAATACAAAGTTTTCAAGTAGAATCAAAATCAAAGGACTTTAATTTATGGGAAGAATGTTGTATGCTATTGCTAGCTTTCATTAAAGATAACACGTGAGTAAAATTCTTTATATTTTGGTAACCTCTTTGTGTTTGCGTTGGTGCTCTTTCATTATTCTTTTGGTTAGGTTCTTTTCAAAACGACCTAATTTCGACGTGGTTCTTATATTTTAAGGTAAGGTATCTCGTCCCGTACAAAGCTACGTGTCTTCTGGAGTCTGGTCAAGAGAAATATATGATTATATTTATCCATCTTGCGCTAAGCACACTTTTAAATAAAAGTAACAAGTTTGGTTTATAAATAAAAAACGATAAAAATAATAGCACACGTGGCAGAAGATCCTTCCTAGCTACATGCATGATGAAGATTGAAGAATTGAATTAATTTCTTACACCAAAACGATTCACATGTTACAACATGATTCAAAACGATCACCTTGTATTGTAAATTATGAATACATACACAAGTGTTACATAACATTTGTGTTACCCCACGCGATTATAATATGATCTCGTTAAAACACTTTAAAAAATGTTGATGCGACATTATCGTGATGTTCATCTCATTGTATTACTGAGACGAAATATTAGATGACACGCCATACAATTACTCTAAGAGCAAGTGGGTCCAGGGACGGATCCATTCATGGACCCGAGTGGTGGAGGAGAGAAGATTACCATGTTTATGTAAGTGCCGTACAATATAAGCTTTGAACGAAGAACAAATGTCTAATTTCAGACAAAGAGGAACAATGCTCTCTGATTTTCAACTTGCTCTTGGACTTTAGTTCCAACGAAAGAAAAAAAGACTTTCTCTCTCCATTTCCCACGTGACCAACTCCTCTTTTGACTTTTTTTTTTTTTACTCCCCTGTGTAAGTTTATCTTACATTGTTGATCCCAAGCTCGAATAAAGAAGAATGGGGAAGACGTCAGGTAGTCGACAGCTAACACTCCTATCTTACATCGAATCCTTATGTTGTTTATTACAATCAAGTTGCTCCGACTAGTATTTTAGTTAATAAAGGAATGATGTATTACTCAACCAATACTTTTTATATCACATGTTAGACACCGTTATTTCTTTTAAAATTCATAATAAATTCATACAACCTCTAGAAAATATTTCATAAAGTACCACGGACTTGTAATCACTTGAACTTTTATCTCATACCGTAATCACTAAAATACT
The DNA here is from genome assembly GCA_036320875.1 of Cotoneaster glaucophyllus. Classification (NCBI taxonomy): domain Eukaryota; kingdom Viridiplantae; phylum Streptophyta; class Magnoliopsida; order Rosales; family Rosaceae; genus Cotoneaster; species Cotoneaster glaucophyllus. The sequence goes on from CM070073.1 coordinate 40,153,446, forward strand.
AAATAAAAAGTTTTGATATTTTTGTATGTTATATGTTAAATATAAATCTAAATTCTCAATACAAGTTTAGTTTAATTTAAGTGTAAATAGACATTTATTTATATATACATAATAAATTTCCTTGAGTCTGCCTTGTTCGACGCTCGTATAGATACTAGGCTTCGGACAAATGTCCAACTAGCGCATAACGTCTTTTAAAATCTTGACTAAGATCACTCGGTGTTAAATCGTAGATCCGTTATTGAATAGGTCTCCACCTTCTCATCACAATTTGGGTTTGCCCATTTAGCAAGAAACACTTGTCCTCAAGAAAGGAACCATGGGCACATGCACTTGCACTTTGGCAAAGCAAATTCTACTGTTAATGGACGATGGAGTCCGAGATCAAGACCATCTGATTTTTTACTAAAGAGGAGCAATAATGATCACACGTGAATGCGAGGTGTGAACGCCTCTCGACAAGATTCACAAAAGATAGGGATTAATGATCGCCAATCTAAGCATTGATTATTTCTTTATTCCAAGGTTTAATGTAACTTGGCTTCTTCTGTCCAAAGTTATATTAACATTGGCATGATATCATATTTTATTTGTTCTTAGTGTAAAGTATTAAAATAGGCTTTACTGCCTGCTCTTAGCATTTTCGCATGAAAAACTAGAGGACAAAATTACTTGTACAGTTTGTTAATTTTGTTCCTCGCACCAACACGTTTCGATCCTTGATTTATATTACTTAAAAAATACGTATTTATTTTCTACATTTGCGTTGATAGATAAGATTTATTAGTTTTCTAGCATCACATTTTTCAACAAGTTCATAACTGTCGTTTATAGTTGTGCTTCAGGATCCCAATATACTACGTTTAAATTGCCAGCTATTTTGATATATGATTTCAGAGTTATTAAGTGGTACATCATTTTACGTGCCCTCACATTTACGAGAAGAGTATTTTCACCACCTAGAATTTATTTAATTCAAGTAAAATCCCACTAACAAACAATTTTACAAGACTTGGAAGTCTTTAGAGTCACAAATCACGTAATGCTCACGAAACGAAAACTTATGGGGTGGTCAATTCCAGTGCATCATATCATATAAAATTTTATAGTATAATAGTAGCACACAAGCTTCCGAACTAGTTGAGTTTTGAATTGATGGATATGAATTAGTACTGAATTATGAGTACGAGGTACACAGATTTGAGACCCCAACCCACCCAGCGAAACTTTATGTTCAATAAACCTATTATTTCGTTTAGAAAGAAATATCATCCACTAATATACATGCAGTAGATTATCTTATTGTTAGAGTCTTTCTTTTCAACTCATTGCGTCTTGAATTCAAACTCTCTTTCATTACATATAGGGAATAAATATGGCGGAATGAGAGCCATTCCCCATTCCTGATCATTCCTCTGTTTACTAACACTTGGGAATGAAAAAAGTGTGTGAGACGGACCCACTTAATATAGGGAATCAGACTTTCCAAACTCCAGGAATTCAATTCTCGACATTGAGGTGGTAATTGAATTCCCGGAAATGAAGCCTATCAAGAATCCACCTTTTGTACCAATATTACCCCCATAGTTTTTTGCTAATTCCGAATCATTCCTTGCAGTTTTACCTTCCAACTCCTCTGCAACCCCAGACCACCCTCTCAATCTTCTGTCTTTCCCAAATCTACCACCATGAACGGACATAATAACAACCGTACCCACCACCCCTATCACAACCCCTCCTAAAACCACCACAAATATAACAGCCACCATATGTAAAATTATTGCACCCATCCTCGACTTCAACAATCAAAATTTCAAATTTAGAGAAAATGAAAAGAAAAAAGAAAGAGAAAATAACCCATCAACCAAACTTCATACCCACTACGATCGATAGTAGGCAACCCACTCAGGAAGCATATATGAGATCTCTGAACTTCGACCCACTCACCTGCTTTTACAGACGCGTTGGATTGAACGACGTTGCGAACCATGGCGGTAGTAATCGAGAAAGTGGAGAGGGAGGGCATAGAAGAGAGAGATGGAGGGTTTCAGAAATTGGGGCTAGGGGCGGTGGCTATAGGGGTAAGTGGGGTGGAGAGCGAGGAAAGGCAGGGATGGGGGTAGGGCTGTTGCAGCTGGGAAAATAAGCGCTCGTTTGGATATGCTTTTAAAATTACTGAAAGCGTTTTTAGAGAAAATATTTTTTGGTTTTAAAAGCACTTAAAGTGTTTCTTGGAAGAAGCACATAACTTGTACTTCTTCTATGAAGCACTTTAAGTGCTTTTCCAGAATTTACTTGCATTTTTACTAAGAAATGGTTCCAAAAATATTTTTATCAAAAGCGCTTTCAGTCATTTCAAAAGCACATCCAAACGAGCTCTAAAGCCTTCAGGATGAAAGGGCGGTGTGGGAAGAAGACAGACACAGAGGTTTTGGGTGGTGGGGGGCAAATGGAAATAACCATCTTCTAACAAAAAGAAACCTCTTTAATTATTTTCGTATATAAAATTAGTTTGATTTTTTTTAACACTAAATTAGTTTGATTAATTAGTATAAAAATAATTTATTTATATAAGGGCAATTTAGTAATTAAGTTAGTTTCAATTCCGATTCCAGAGAATTAGTAAACAACTTATATAGAATCAACGTCATTCCGCTCCGATTCCAGACAGTTTTAATAAACAACTTCAATAGGAATCTGATTGTACTTCCACCTCATTCCAATTCCTTCTCAATCAAATTCTGCTTCAATTCAATTCCTCTCAATCTGATTATGAATTAGTAAACGCGCCCTTAGTGTAGATTAGTGTACAATATCTTTACTAGTAATAACAAAAATGTACGAATTATAACATAATGTTCCTTGAGCACTACTATCCAATTATATTCATCTTTACTTATAAATAAGAAATATTAGATTCGAATCTCTTAGATATCGAGTTCGAAACTAATTTATATTTTATGAAAACTGAATGTCAAGCTTTAATATAAATATATCGTTTTATAAAAATAAAAATAATAATAAAATATCATCATATAAAACAGAATTTGAACGATATACATGCCTCTCGAGTAGTCAAATCACTATTAATGGTTGTACTATAGATTAGGCATGGCAATTCCTGACATGACCCAATAACCTGACACGACACGACACGAAATTAACAGGTGTTCGGGTCGACACGATAACGAATCGGGTCGTTATCGGGTAACCCGATAAGCACCTGTTAAGATAACGGGTTGGTTCGGGTATACACGTGGGTAACACGAAACACGATAAGCAAAATATTAATTTTATAATTTTATAACCCTAAAAAAATACTATAAAAATTATATATATTAATTTAACAATTTTATACCCCTAAAAACTATAATATATATATATATATATATATATATTAAATTAACTATAATAATTATAATAATTATATATACTTGAATAATTATACCCCCAAAATATTAACTATAATAATATATATATATATATATATTAAATTAACTATAATAATTATAATAATTATATATACTTGAATAATTATACCCCCAAAATATTAACTATAATAATATATATATATATATATATATATATTAAATTAACTATAATAATTATATATACTTGAATAATTATACCCCCAAAATATTAACTATAATAATTATATATATATGTATTAGATTTTAAATTAAATTTTATACTCCTAAAAAATATAATAATTACGTACAAAATAAATAGATTTTTCCTTGGTGGATCATCATCATCGTCGCATTCACCATCTTAATGGACACCAACCTTCGAACCCAGATCCCAGAGGAACCATGTTTGCACACATATCCACTGGGTTAGGAAGAAAGAAGACCCGTAAGTATACTAAATATATATATATATAGACACACACACACATATCATTCAACTTTATGGGATACGAATTATACGAAACTAATTTCAATGATCCAACCGTCAAACTTGTTTGTATATGCTTCGAGATCGCATCAGCAAAAAATTGCAAAAAAAAACATTCAGAGATCAAGTAACAGGACAAAACTTTTCGACGGTTATAAACGAAAAATCACAATTTAACGGTTATTTTAACTTCGATTTTGATGATATTTTACAGGTACACTCCTTGACTCTATATGAATACAATGAATGAATTCGATCTTCAATTTAAAATATTTACACTAGTGGATACCACAAAATCTTATGTTATACTTAATGAAAGTATAAATAAACTCTTAAGTGTTAGTGAATCTATTGTTTTGATGAGATACGCATTCTATGAAACTAGTTTCAACGATCCAACCGTCAAACTTGTTTGTATATGCTTCGAGATCGTATACGCCAAAAATTGAAAAAAACAAACATTCAGAGATTAAGTAACGGGACAAAACTTTTTGACGGTTATAAAACGAAAAATCACGATTTAACGGTTATTTTAACTCCGATTTTGATTATTTTTTACAGCTACACTCCTTGACCCTATATGAATACAATGAATGAATTCGATCTTCAATTTAAAATATTTACACTAGTGGATACCACAAAATCTTATGTTATACTTAATGAAAGTATGAATAAACTCTTAAGTGTTAGTGAATCTATTGTTTTGATGAGATACGCATTCTACAAAACTAGTTTCAACGATCCAACCGTCAAACTTGTTTGTATATGCTTCGAGATCGTATACGCCAAAAATTGCAAAAAACAAACATTCAGAGATCAAGTAACGGGACAAAACTTTTCGACGGTTATAAACGAAAAATCATGATTCAACGGTTATTTTAACTCCGATTTTGATGATTTTTTACAGCTACACTCCTTGACCCTATATGAATACAATGAATGAATTCGATCTTCAATTTAAAATATTTACATTAGTGGATACTACAAAATCTTATGTTATACTTAATGAAAGTATGAATAAACTCTTAAATGTTAGTGAATCTATTGTTTTGATGAGATACGCATTCTACAAAACTAGTTTCAATGATCCAACCGTCAAACTTGTTTGTATATGCTTCGAGATCGCATACGCCAAATATTGCAAAAAATAAACATTCAGAGATCAAGTAGCGGGACAAAAATTTTCGACGGTTATAAACAAAAATCACTATTTAACGGTTATTTTAACTTCGATTTTGATGATTTTTTACAGCTACTCTCCTTGACCCTATATGAATACAATGAATGAATTCGATCTTCAATTTAATATATTTACACATAGTGGATGGATACCACAAAATCTTATGTTATACTTAATAAAAGTATAAATAAACTATAATATATATATATATATATATATATATATTAATTTAACAATTTTATTAAACTCTTATTTTCGAGTGTAGATGTAGTACTTAAACGATAAATGTGTTTTAATGTTTTGAAGTTATATTTATGTGACAATGTGTGGTATGTGCAAATTTTTTAAAAAAATATATTTTTCTTAACGGGTCATAACGGGTCATAATGGGTCGGGTCACTTTACCCGTTGGGTAGTGTGACACGACACGACCCGTTAAGATAACAGGTGTTACACGAAAACGACACGAACACGACTGACACGACACGATTGCCAGGCCTACTATAGATACATAAAATTGGTTTTATGGTTCCTTGACATTGATTCATTCATTCTACAACTAACAATTTGAGAGGGACTCTTGCTCCCACACCTACGTTTCGTTTTAGACCATTGAATTTGAATTCCCATTCCTTTAATCCAGATTTATAAATGTTATCAAGTTATAAAACTTGTGGAGGCCAAGCAGATGTGCTTGAATTGAAACACTTTATTTTTAATAAAATTTTCAACGTGCTTTAGACTTCTAAAAAAAATGAAAAGTTAAGACAAGGAAATTGTAGTAGTGGAGTTGTTGGGTTTTTTTTTTTTTTTTTTTTATCTCGTTTCTCATTAAACAAACTTATCATCACAAACCAATTCAAAAGTACCAACTAGCAATGTATTATGCGCATTCAGGCTTTTTGGTTTTTCCTTGGAATAATTAGTGAGTGTTTTGAACGGCACAACTGGTGGAACTCATAAGTTCAACTCACCTACCTGTACGCATTTGTTATACTACTGACTATATCTAGAAGAAGAAAAACAGAAAGGCCTCTTTCAACTGCCAGATGGAAGAACCACCACGGGGTGGTCCGGTAGTTGAAGCGAGTTTTAGACCCGTATTTTACATGGCTGTGTCAGAATTCGATTCTTAGCGCGTGTGAATCACATGTTTGTGGCCAAGAGAGTTTGAAATGCCTTTGTAGTCTTTCCGGTCCTTAAAATAGTTGACTGTTGTAGCTTCACCACCAACTAATCTTTTTTTATTTGTTTTTTTTTAAAGTGCGAGATGGAAGAAATATATATACTTAGTCTGTGGGGTTTATTATTTGTCAAGGGAAGTGAGGGTGGGACATCTTCCTTTCCATGAAAGCTCGGCATCCACTTTTCCATGAGTTGGCTGTTTCTTGTTGCTTCAATTGAAAGATCAACAAACACACCGCCACAAAGCTTAACTGCTAAAAGTGACAGCCCAAGCTATTTAATTATGAATTGGAATAAGTATGTGGTGCTACTCATTTTCTCAACTACAATGTCAAGCATGATTTGTTTGGGGTAAAGTCACATCATTTGTATTTCCAACAGTCGTACTTAGGATGTTTTGGTATTTAATTAATACAAGTTAAGAGTTGACTTATTTTTAGTTATGCGCACTTCATGTAAAGTTTTATTTTGTTTTATGCATTCATATAACGAGTTTCACATCATTCCATTTCATAACTTAGTTGAAAGAGAAGTTAAATTTCACTTAGTGCTCATTGGCAAAAATACATATGACATAGAAAGAGAGAAAAAAACACCGAATAGTACACAAAATTTCATTCATGACAACCTTAAATGGCTCAATTGTCTAAAGATTGACATTAAATCTTATAATTTTGTTTTATCACAAAAAAACCTTAGTAAAAATATCAGAGTCCTTGTAGCATCATCGGGATTAATGCCTGTCTCAATTTGGTTGACAGAATAGCATACAATGAGTAAGATAAAATATCAACATTCCTAACCTTGGTAACATATATGAAAATAGTTCACTTCACTCAGTTGAACCCATCTATATATGAAATCCTCTCTTTCTGTATGAACTTTGTAGTAAGTAGAGAGAGATGGGATAACTTGAGTGTTGCCTACGAAAAAACAATTCATGGGAGGCCATGATCATGCCAGGATTGGCAGCCACAAGGATCCTTTGTTTATTTCCTTAATGTGTCCTAGAGAGCAATTTTTCTTCGTTGACATCTTAGTAAACAATTATACAAATAGTCAAATTGTATAATTTTTAAGAAAAACTAATGAAAAGGACTTGAAAACTTTGAGTTTTAACGATAAAGACAAAATAAAGGGTAAAGTACATAGTACCAGGATTAACTTTTGAATGCAAAAATGTGATTTTCCGTTAAAGTGAATGATAGAGATTTTACCACACACGCAAAAGGGTTAAAAATTCCTATATTACTTGCAAGAATGACAAGGTTATTGTAGTATAAACGGATCTCGCAAGGTCGTTCTCCACAGGGATTATCAAATAATTCTAAACAAATCAAACTCCAACTAATTATTGTAAAGTTGAAATTGAGATGATTGATTTTTATAACCTAATTTTATAAAACGAATTTAATTAATCTAAATAAAACAATCTGCAATATTTAAACTGAAAGAAAATGAAAAGTTTTGGAGAAATCAAATTAAGAAAACATTAGTTTTGCAATATTCACCATCACCTAGCAATCCTTTGAACTTTTACCAATTATTTATGATCTACACATGCCACTTTGAAGGTTAGGTTTTCCTAATTTATATTCTACTTGGAACCTCCAACATAGAACGTATATCTAACATGCAACCCGTCCGGACGTTCGGATCAAATCTGAACATGAGAGATTCATTATGTTTTATGAAAACCCTTTGAAAAACCATGCAACCCTTAAGACGTGGTGTTCATCTTAAGTGAAATTACAATTACTAATCACAAGAAACCATCGTCAATTTCAGGGAACCTTCCGACCAAAATTGCATCAAATTACTTTTCTAAAGATCCTAATGGTGATCAAGCATTAAGACAATTAGATAGTTTTAATCGCGGTGATCAATAATTCAAAGTATGCATGCAATCAATCATAAGCAATTAAATAAAAATCACATATTCATGCTAAGGCTCAAGGCTTCACCCTAGCAAAAATAATTAGTTACGCATATTCATAATTAAAATCATAGAAACTATCATTAAGAATAAAAGGAATGAAAACACCTTAAAGTAGAAAATCTCCAAGAACCCTTGCAATTCTCTCTGTCTCCAAAGTTGCATAAAAGAAAGCGTAGAGAAAAACTAGGAATGGCCGAGCAATATATTTGCTAAGCCATCACACAAACCCTAAAACAAAGGTCCTTTATTCTAACTAGGAAACTAAAATAAAATAGGAAACATAACCCTAAATTAAATGATAAAATTCGTCTAAAATCTAAACAGCCACGTTTTGGACCCTTAAGCTGCTCCAAAACCTGCCCAATATAGCTGGATTTAAGGTTTGGAATATTCTGAACACTTCTCCAGAAGGCCACGAACCCATCCGAGGTCATATTGGGCTCCAAAAACGCAATTTAAGCCCATAAACGTCATTTTCTAGCACTGCGCATTGCTCCTTAATTTCATCGTCGAAAAATAACCGCTTGGTAGAAAAATCCCAAATTTTGATACGAACACGCCAAGAGACACATGAACGTCCTCCAATTTGAATCACATCAAAATTCGTCCATTTGACCATGTTTTGTTCCAGAGGAAGTCGGATGTCCTATATTGAAAATACAATTCAAAGTATCAAAATTCTACCAAAATAATTACCAAAACATACTAAGAATAGGGTAAAATATATAATATGAAATTGACTCATCAGTAAACAGTACCGAAAGTTTTTCGTTAAAGTTGGCAAGTTTTTATCCCCGATCCTCTCCTTTTCTTTTGGTCTCTTTTGGTCGTTTTGTTAATTTCCAAAGACACCCAAGGCTAAATCCATGAACTTATAGGACATAGGTAGGGTAATAGCCCACACCTGATGGGCCTAACCATCTATTAAACTGTTGGAGAATTCAAATCATTCTCGCGTACCCAATGGCTTTCACTGAAAGGGTGTCATGCAACAATTTTTCAACACTTTAGTGGGTGGAGATTTCTACATTCCAAGGAATTAACATCAAGTTAACAACAATTGAAGAATGAGCTACCAATGCTAGGTAGAGAAGATTATAAATGTATTTTATGAGCATTATAAATGCACGTGAGAAGATTTTTCAAATCACTATTTGGTATGAGTCATTAACAAATCTCTCAAACATGTTTTTGTAATGATGCCATATAAATGCCTTGAGCCAAACATAGCCTAAAGTAAATGCCCTATAAATCTTTAATATTTATATGTATTTTCCAGTCATATTTCTAATGAACAAACGAAAAATAGAAAGAAGAATAGAACATATTAGATTAAGATATAAATTAGAATTAAGATAGGTTCAGAGTTCGATTAATCTATGGTAAGACAAATTAACTAACTAACCCCACTAGATTCAGATTGCGGTCATATATATATATATATATATAGGAATCCTTTCACAAGAGGGATTCCCATTTTTCTAAAAAAATGGGGACACCCTCTTGACCGTTGGATTTGACTTTAATGAAATTGTGTGGTTGAGATTGTGTGGCCTGTGTTTTAATCTCAACCACACAATTTCATTAAAGCCAATCCAACGGTCAAGAGGTGTCCCTATTTTTTTAGAAAAATGGGGATCTCTCTTGGTAAGGGGCCTGTATATATATATATATATATATATATATATATATATATATATATATATATATATATATATATATATATTATGGGCTAACTACATGATAGAATCGAATCATTGATTCATCACCCTAAACGATATTAATGTCTTGATTGTATGCATATGTATAGTCCTCCAACCAATGTGATGCATGAGAGTGAGAGATATATCGATCAAAAACAGCAGACAAAAATCTGTCGTTGATGCATGCACTTCCAAACCATGCATATGGTATATAGATGTTAATCATAAGCAACATGCTGCACTTCCAATTTATTATAATTTTTAACCTATATGTATGTCAACATTATCCTATTTGGCTTTATCCGGAAAACGAGAAAACGATGGCAAAAGGTAACCGTGTTGTTGTTCAGAAGGCTAGCAGGTTCATCCATCTGCTCCATCATTAGGGCTTATTATGTAATCATGTTGGGGTTTCTCATTCTTTATTTTATAATTAAAATTTCATTCGGTAGGCAACGTGATATGAAAACATGAACTGCTTGATTACTCTTTTTTTTTTTTTTTTTTTTTTTTGGTCCTTCTAAATTAAGTTTCCCACATAATTCTTGATAAATTTTGTGGGGCCAAGCATGATCTACCACTAATATTACCGATATTGTCCAAATTTAACCATATTTTATACAAAATATCTCGGTAATAATGGGAGTAAAAACTCCATATATTAATTGTATATTATTATTTTATCATATCATCGATGTATGATCCTATTCTATTTCTTTGTTCAGTACAAATGCAATTTTGCTAGCTCTTTCCAATTCACACAGAGATCTAGTACATAATAAAGTGTGTTGGGAATATAATTGTTTTTCTAATGTATTGAATTGGTTATATATAGTTATAGAATACTTTTGGTTAAATATGTATTGTTGTACCACTTGTATGATTGTGTAAATTCTCAGTACATTATGTATAAGAACGCTATGAGATCTACAAGATCTTTTCTTATATAATTGTATTACTTGTAAGTCATTCTCTCACTTTCTTCTCATGCCGCACTATCTTTACGTTCTCTCTCCAAATTTCAGTCCGCAACATATAGTTGTGATTTTAATAAGTATTTTATTCTATGAGTGAGACATATCAATCTTATTGTACATCCATATTACAACACGTTGGATGAATTCCTCGAACAATTGGTAGGAACAGCTTCATACAACAACTAAGCTTTTGAGGGATCAATTTTTAAAGTTATACGGGAGATTTTGGACCAAGAAAAGAGTAAAGAGAAACACCTTGAGGTTAGGCGCTAAGAGAGGAGAAATGGCTGAAGAATTTATAGTGATGAAGATTGTGTGAAGGAAGAAGAAGACTATTCTTAAGTATTGCATTTTTCTCTGAAATCTCGGTTTGGCTATAGCCCAACCCAACAAAGGGTGGATCCGTCTATGTATTCCAGCACACACAAAAATTTACGTATATATGACTGTAATTAAAATAAAAAAAAATGCTAAGAATATCACATTTTAGTACCACGTTGGTATACGATTTGACATGACAAGTGATGTGTACATGTTATGTGATTAACAAATATATTTTATTGGATGGTGGTTGTATGTAGGGGCGGATGGAAATAGAGACCAAGGAGGTGGTCCTAGGACCACACAGAGTCCGAAAAATATCCGTGTGAATGTCTTCTAAGGATTATTTGAATGTTTTGTACGGATCCCTTTTGTGCCTATTAAGTGTTTGATATGATGCATGCTAGGCATATCTCGATAAGTTGTGTCATGCCCCGATCCCGACATGTTGGAAAATAATAGATTTAGGATTTGGGCTAAGCTCGTTAGAATTAGGTTTTGTTAGATATTAGGGTTAGTTTATTATAAATAGAGTGCTTTGTTGTTTATTAGAGTATAAGTTATTCACAATGTAATCTCTTAGGGTTTTGTAGCCGTTCCGGCATTCTCGTTTGTTTAATAATATTCTTATTATTTTGTAATCTTGTTCGTTGCGCATTTTGATATTCAACTTGGTATTAGAGCAGGTTCAATCCTTCGGGATTTAATCTATTTCGGTTGTTATCGATTTGTTTTCTGAAGCCATGCTAGAATTGAGCCACCAGAGCCAGGCCGCGCTGGAGCCGTTCCGCACCGCTGTTGTCAATCATTGAACTCGCAGCTTCCACAGACCACCTCCACACCTGATCGATTCCACTCATACCCCAGATCGCCATCACCATCTCAGAACCATAACCACTCGTCGCAGCCGCCTCACATCTCTGTTTAAACCACTGCAACTAGACCCGTGCATCCACGAGTCCGATCCACTTGTCTCGACCTGTAACCATAAGCCTAGAAATTCTAGCCGATCCTACCAGCTGCTGTTGACTGAAACCTGCCTCGTCCCCTGTAACCCAACCCTGACCCACTCCTACACCGTCTCCGCTGCAACAAGAAACCCACTGCTTGCTTGCCGTTCCCATTGTTCGTTGACCAGAACTCGCGCTTGGTTTGCGCGTTCTGGAGAAAACCATTGGAAAAAGGAAACAGAATAAAAAGTAAGAAAAGGAAAAAAAGTATTGTTTGAGGAAAAGGAGAAAAAAAAAAACGAAAAAGAAATGCAAAAGTATTATAGAAGTTGGGCTTGCTGTTGGTCCTATTGATTGTTTTGGAGAAATGACTATGGTCGCCTGCTATTGCACCCACAACGATTGTTCGAGTGCTTGGACTGCTGACTACTCGAGTGATGTTGTGTAGGTGGTGAAAAGTTTGTTTGTTCAGAAGTTCACATTGGCATTGGAATCTTGCACTTGCACAGCTTGGATTACTTTTGCTCGCTCGCCTGTTCACTCGCTTGATTGTTTGCTTGCTTGTTTGCTTGTTCTGTCCGTTTGTCGGAGCCTGTCTGTCTACCTGTCCGCGTTGCGGAGCCTGTCTGTCTGTCTGTCCGTGTTGCGGAGCCTGCCTATCTGTCTGTCTGCGTTGCGGAGTTTGCCTGTCTGTTTGTCCGCCTAGCGGAGCCAGTCCGCATCTGCTTGTTTGCAAACCCATGTCTTATACTGCCATGAGTTTGACGGGGGTGTTGGAAAATAATAGATTTAGGATTTGGGCTCAGCCTGTTAGAATTAGGTTTTGTTAGATATTAGGGTTAGTTTATTATAAATAGAGTGCTTCGTTGTTTATTAGAGTATAAGTCGTTCACAATGTAATCTCTTAGGGTTTTGTAGTCGTTCCGGCATTCTCATTTGTTTAATAATATTCTTATTATTTTGTAATCTTGTTCGTTGCGCATTCTGATATTCAACTATGTCCAGGATCGACATATGACAACATCAACTAACCATATATCTAACATATCCTGAATGCGGGTATGTTAGAGATATGGTTAGTTGATGTCGTCATGTATCGATCCTGGACATATGTCGAGATCGGGGCGTGACAAATTGCGTCGACAACACTTTACAAATTATCTCTATCATTAGATTGCTTCGGCATATGTACAACATGATTTGGTTGACAACAAGAAAACGACAAAGTGTTCGATAAAATGCCTTTGTGAATAAAGTAATTTTTTTTTTTTGCGTGCTTCGCACACTGTTCTTATATAAACAACATGTATCTAACAATAGAACCCCCAAGGTTCAAATTCTGGATCTGCCACTGATTGTATGCATCACTTGTCACATGAAATGATACAATTATATAGTTTAAAAATGTAATCTCTCTTGCACTACTCTTAATATAATATTTGTGTGTTGTGCGAAAGGTTTTAGAAATTGGAAAGGGATCCTCTCCGGATCCCTTCCTCCGAATCCACCAAGTCTGGGGATACGAGCCCCCTGTTTGTAGCCGTTGGATCAAATTTCAATGGTCCAGATTCCCCAACTTGGTGGATTAGAAGGAAGGGATCCGGAGAGAATCCCTTTCCTTAGAAATTGAAGTTTACAACGTACCGTACGTCTCTTTTTCTAAAATGCAAGTAATGGTACTACAAGGACTATGAAAGTTTAAACTCATGGGAGTTGGCAAGTTGGTACGATTGTCGATCCTATTGAATACATTTTGTTAATCTACATCCTCACCCTGCCAGCTACTTAAGAATTTGAACTTTCCAACGCATTTGTGGAATTTGGAAATTGCCACGAATTTGGACCGGATGGTCATGTTTTACTAGCTGTCATATAAGCTTTTCTATTTGTGATTTTAATATTAAAACAGAAGGAAAATATGGATCAAATTAATCAAACCCCGATAAAGTGTGTAATGACCGTGGGAATGCGCACGCAGCTGACCATTGGAATTTGAATTTATATCCTTGAAGAAATTTCGTGGATGGAGCTTAATTAGCAAATATAATTAATGCGATTCTGTGAACTAACAACCAAGTCATGCCAGTTTGTTTCCTTGTTGTTACATATGAAAATTTTGTCTTATCATCATGCGCACAAAATTCACCAACTTCGATATGAACACCATAACAACAAAATATTATGGAGAATCAAATCTAAATTGAGCCTCTTTTTTTTTTTTTTTTTTTTTTTTTTTTTTTTTTTTTCTGAATTCCTAAAATTATTGCAGCAATATAAAGTGAATCTTCTGCTAGAGTGTTTGTAATAATCAATCAGTCTAGCTATATTTCAATATAAGCATTGATCAAATTGATTCTTACTTGAATGCGTGATTCATAATTTCATACGACCAGAGACGAAGCTACTATAGGTCTAGAGGGGGTGGATGCCCCCACTCAAAAAAATTTTGGGTGCAGAAAAATTGTACAATTTTTCATGTCAATGACCAACCCTAATTAAAATAAAAATGAAACCCTATATGTTAATTGGTATTAAGGGAAATGTTAAGGAGTCTCTTCTAAAAGTGGACCTCTCTATAGACTTTATGTCACCTCATGTTTTTAGCATAATCCCCGTACCAACATTATTAAACATTGTGCCTAAAACATGAGGTGGCGGAGAGTCCCACTTTGAGAGAGTCTCCTTAGTCTTTCTCATAGTATCAATATGATTGAGTTCGCCAACAATGATTCTAAGTGTTCTGTATGAAATACTTTATAAGATTAATATATAAGTGTTTGTTTAGTAATTTTTTTAGCTTTTTAATTGTAACTTTGTTGTTTGAAGATGCCCCATTCATACAAATCTCAGGCTTCGTCCCTGCATACGACTATATACAAATATCCGTCTGACATTAACTTAAAGATTTAGCTATATTGCAGGGATATGAGGATATGATTATAAACATTGATAACGTGAATTCTTGTATGGAGTCGTACGTTATCGATTCTGGTATAATCGATCATGTGCTAGCACAAATATTGCCTAATTAGTTTGTCAATATAACATTACTCTAT
Organism: Cotoneaster glaucophyllus; assembly: GCA_036320875.1. NCBI lineage: Eukaryota > Viridiplantae > Streptophyta > Magnoliopsida > Rosales > Rosaceae > Cotoneaster > Cotoneaster glaucophyllus. Next base: position 40,168,654 of record CM070073.1, read on the forward strand.
ATAGGATCTTAAATTAAATGGACACCCTGAACCTCATGCTGCTTGGATGTCCCATATATGAAGCAGTTTAAGCGGGTCTTTGTTATGTTGTTAAATTTTAGTTAGTTCTCTTGACGATGTTTATGACTCTTAGTAATCCAGAATTAAGAGCTAAATCATAAATTCCAAGGCTAATTAAACATGTATAATGGCACGATACATAATATTTAAACATATATATAGGCTGGTATATATGCACAAATTAATAGTACAATCTTTGATTTCTTTCCTTTTGTCAGCTTTCTGATTCAAAAATTGTGATCAGAAGTCTGCTACGTACATTCTAATCTATCAAGAAACAAGAAAAAGAACAACAATAAAAAAAAAAAATTAAATAATTTGGCCTTCAAAGTTCAAAGCACCCTATTAGGAACCCTGATCTCTCTCACAGTCCTAGAGTGCTTCAAACCCTCTTCCCTCCGCTTACTTATGGGACGAAGCAACTTTGTCCAAAACCGACTCTTCTTCTTCTCTTCACTTCCCATCTCCCTCTTTCGTCTCGGAAAATAATTCACCAGCGACCTACTTTTACTAAGCACATTATTTTCACCACTCAACAACCAAGATATCGAACCCTTTTGCTCGTAACCTGGCGCGGGAGATGAAGAAGAAGAAGCTGAAGAGGACGAGTAGTCCGACGATAACGAAGAAGTCATCGAAGGAGAAGCGGAAAAAGTTCTATGCAAGTAGGGGACAGAATAAGTTGAGAGCTTGTGAGCAACTCGCTCTAGCTTTTCCTTCAAGCACAAGGAGCAAACGCCCGGCGATTGTTGGTGTTTCGGGTGCCTCTTGCAAGCGATATCGGTCTTCTTTTTGGACGATCTTCTGAGCTTTTCCATTTGTGACTGGTTTTCAGTAGCAATGGGGTTTTTTTTTGTGTGGGAGATTTATAGAGGAAATAAGTAAAGAGCTATTGTGTTTTGGTGTGTTTCCATGTTAGTTCATGCGAGCTTCTTCGGGTTTTCTATGATGCCTTTTTTGACGGGTTGTGGGGTTTGAAAAAGTTGGATATTGAGGACCAAATGAAGGGCTGTGATTGATGGGAGGGTGGGGAGGGTCCACTTGGGATTGAAGTCGGTGGCTATGATCGTTGGGACTTGGGATAGATTGTGCGTGGAAATGTCGACTGGAAAAAAATAGAGAGATAAAAAGTGGAATTTTCCAAGCTTTCTGTGGGGGGCCCGGGGGCGGCGTGGAAAGGAAAAACTGGAGGCGCGTACGGGATCAAACTAGGATACGAGTCATACGACGACGTTATGTATGTAGGGAATGTTTATTTTTTGGTCAATATGGTGTAGGGAATATGTTAGTCAAAGTATTTTAGAAGGAAAATTCGTGTTTATTACTCAAATGTCTTCCAACATAAAAAAAAAAAAAACAATATATGTTGAAGTTTTATTGTTTTCATTTACCAATACAATTAGTAATTAATTATATATACGAATTAAAATTTCATATACCACTTAAGCAGCCAACTTATCAATTTCTATCCAAATGCAGAAGTAGTATTTTCTTCAATTTGAATGGAGTTATTATTAGTGGACTAGAGCATTTCCAAAAGATTATAATCTTTCATTAAAAGGATGAAATAAAGACAGGTTAATACGATAAGTAAATAAGGGGGGATAGCTTAGCAATATAATTTTAACATAATATTCTAATTTACACTCTAATCCTAATGGCTAATGATCCAGCTTTTACAGACTACACACGGGTTCAAAACTTCAAATCGCGTGGTGGTTGTATGAAGAAAACCAGTATGTTCTCATTTGTTTGGACATATGAAAAATGTGATCAACAAAAACATAGTATTTTTATTCTTTTTTCTTGTGGTACAAGTAAAGGTCTAATTGATAAAATTAACTGTTAGTTTATTTTTGTGCTCATGAACTAAATGAGTGCTTGTAAAATTAAATTGAGCTAATTGATTAGACTAAATTGACAAGTGGTTTGTAACTCATTTGGTTAAGAATATTCGCCCTTGCACTTGGGGTTCCTTGTTCAAATTCCTCTCCCGTTGTTTAATGTAGATTATTCTATCAAAAGTTTGAATCTCCTTATTCGTTAATTAAAAAAAAAAATTGAGTACTAGCTTGCAAGGCTGTTTGATCGATCCCTCTTTCCATGCCTACTTCACTCCAAGTGGAAACGCAGCACTAGAAACCAGCTTAGCATATTGACCCAGAAACACAAAATAAAAAATAAAAATAAACCAGCCTAGCTGTTCCTTAGAAAATTTTATGATTAACATGCAAACATTGCATTAGTTGAGAGCTGAGACTTGAAATAATTAATATATTAAAGAAAGTGGGCCAAAAACATGTATGAACAGTAGGATTTCTTATACTCCTCAGTCCCAACTTGGAGTGGGAACAGAAGTATGCATGTCAGTGTGTGAGAATTAAAGCCATAAACCAGGGTTGGGATGTTGGTGAGGCATCAGCTTTTGGTCTAACAAATCTGTAACAGTGATATTTTATTCAATAGCACGCGGAAAACCAGGTCCTTGACAGTGGGATTGGATTCCTTCCGGCCAGGAAAATCCCATTCACATTCCCATTCTCACGCATATTATATCATAGGCCTTTTTGCCAAAATGGTCGGATTTGCATAACTCATCAGTTTGGGTTTTGAGATTTAAAATCAATAGAAGTGATCTCTGAGTTTATCTACCATCAATCATTTTGGTGAATTCATAAAAAAATATATCAAATAAGGACCAAAATGACAAAAATATCCTCAATTTAATAAACAATAGGCCAAATGATTTGACAAAAATTGAGAGTATTTTTGTCATTTTAGCCTTATTTGATGAAGATTTTTCATGGAATGACCAAAATGATTGATGATAGACAAAATCAGGGACTACTTCTATTGATTTCAAATCTCAGGGTCCAAAGTGAGGAGTTAAGCAAATCTCAGGGACCATTTTTACTAAAAGGCCTATATCATATCATATGCTCCTCTTGTTCAACAAGTCATCAATAAATTGAATTGAGAAAATATTATTTTTTCTCAACTGCCAATTTAATGGATAAAAAGTTAGACTATCCAGTAACCAAATTACTGAAGACAAACCCCATGCTCTCATCACTTTTTTTTATTTTTTTATTTTTTTGTTGTTTGGGCCTGGAATCTTGGGTTCGGGCCAAGTTGGTGGAAGTCAAATAACAAAGGAGGTGGTGAATTTCGGCTGAGTAGTGCAGTGCTAATGGAGTGGTCGAATTCTAGACGAAGTAGGATTGTTTGAGGATCAGAATTGACTTTTGGATGCGATTTGAATTAATTACTTAAGAATCATGATTGGTTTCTAGATGAAATATGAATCAGTCGCATAATAAGTCTTGGTTCTAAACCCTAGTTTAAGTTGAAGAAGGCGAGACTCAGCGGTGGTAGAGTTTTGGTGGAGAATGATTTGTGAGGAAATTCAAAATAATGCTAAGGAATTGCAATGCTATCAGACTCTCCAACTTGAGCATCACGAAATTTATTCCAATAAATATAAGAGATCGTGCAACAATAAAAGGACTTTCAACTCAACACATAAATCAATGCTTTGTGCGAAACCCATTTACACCCTATTGTGAAATTGACGTATTAACCGTTAACAAAATTTTTGATTGGATAGAAGGGTTTGGGTTAGTAGCCAACTAACGATGATTGACTGGATAGATGGGGTTTTCCACAAACAACTAGTGAAGGCGATCGACTGGATAGGTGAGGTAGCGCAAAAGGATTGGAATTGTTTTAATTGGATGTAAAATCAACATTTCTCAATGGAGTGTTAGAAGAAGAGGTTGATGTTGAACAACCAAAGGGTTTCCAAATTAAAAATGCAGAAGATAAGGTGTATAGGTTGAAGAAGGCTCTAAATGGGCTAAAACAGGCACATAGAGCATGGTATGGTGAAATAGATTCTTACTTCACCAAAAATGGGTTCTAGAGAATCTATAGTGAAGCTACCTTGTATACCAAGAAAGAAGGAAACTCTGATATTCTCATTGTGTCTGTGTATGTTGATGATGTGGTGTTCATAGGAAACAATGAAGGAATGCTCACTGAGTTCACGAATGATATGATGAAACATTAGGAAATGTCTGATTTGAAGCTATTGCATCATTTACTTGGCATATGAGTTGTGCAAAATGACAATAGGATCTTCATTCATCAAATACCTTACTAGAGAAGTTTGGACTAAAAGATTGTAAATCTGTGTGCACTCCACTGGTGTCAAATGCAAAGCTAATTAAGCCAAGATGATGGAACTGAGGCTGTGCATCAAAGTTTATATAGAAGCATTGTGGGCAACCTACTCTACTTGACAACAACAAGACCAGACATCATATATGCTGCAAGCCTACTCTTTAGGTTCATGAATTGTCCACAAAAACTCATTTAGTAACTGCAAAGAGGGTTCTGAGATATGTGCATGGCACAATTGACTATGGGATCTACTCTTAGAAAGGACAATCTTCAATTCTAATTGGGGGAGGTAGTGAAAATGATTCAAAGAGAACCTTAGAGTATGCTTTTTTCCTTTGGATCATGTTCATTCTCGTGGGCTTCTGTCAAGCAACAAATAGTTGCACTAACTATTGCAGAAGCTGAATATGTAGCTGCTATAAAAGCAACATCTCAGGCCGTTTGGCTCATATTTGTTTTCAAAGACTTTAGTGAAGTTCAATTGGAAGCTACACCACTGATGTGTGACAATATGTCAGCAATTGCTATGACAAAAAACGTTGAATCCCATCACACAACAAGGCACATAAAAATGAAGTACCATTTCATCAGAGACGCTTTGCAGTATAATGTAACTACTCCAGGCACATAAAAAAACCCTTTACTGCAAAATTGAAGATCAAATGGCTGATATCTTCACCAATCCATTGCCTAAAGAGAGATTCACATATCTCAAAGATCTACTTAGTGTCAAGGCTGGAAACAGCTTAAAAGGGAGTATTGGAATATAAGCTGCTTGTAGCCTTGAAGGTTCAAAGACATGACCAAATGTGGATGAAGAATGTAACGGCTAGTTTTTTCATTTAAACTGTAACGGCTAGTTTTTGTTGATAAGAACAACAGGTACAATCCTAGTCATCCAAGAGCAGATGTAAGGCTAGGATTAGAACTAGTGTAGGGCTCTGATTTGTACATCCAGCTGTCCATTAGTAGGACTAGTACATTCCCTGAAATTTTGATAAGAATGCAGAAGAATGTTGATGATGGATGTTGAATGAATGCACCAATCTAGCAGTAGTGTTTTGTAGACTGCGATATTGAAAATTCCTTGTGATTTGTTGTTTCTTTTACATCATTCTTCTCCCAAAATATCCAAATTCTAACAGTATTTACCTGTTAGAAAGCATGTTTTGACGGTTGAATAGAGCAGAACAGATATTACAAATCGAGTAATGTTAGGGAGACTAAATTTGTAGACAAAATTTTGTAAACTAAATGACATGAAAGTTAATGATTGGATTACTACTTAAACTTTGATAAATGTGCCCATTTCTATTGGTGATACATCGTTTAGTTTGTAAATTTTATCTACAAATTTAGTGTCCCTAACATTACCCTTACCAATCAATTATTTAGCTGGAAGAGTGTGAGCTATAATAGTTTCTTTCCTTTAGAATAATGGGTAATAACATGCCCGTGTATCTTCTCTACGCCATTTTGTTTCCCTGCATCTCTCTTTTAAAAAATGGTACATATTTTTTTTACCATTTTCCCTACATTAACAAACATGGGATGATGGTTTTCATTCTCAATTCTTTAGTGTATTACGCATACCAGTCGCTTGTTTTTCATTTAGAAATTTTTAGTGGGAGTAAATTTGGGAAGGGTGCTAAGAAATAGGTATGACGAGAGCACTATAAACCCTGCTTCAGAACTCAGGCTGCTACGTGCGTATCAAATTAGTATTAATACTGATAAACACTTGATAGAGCGCTACGGAATTTGCTTGACAGGAGGAAAAAGAGAAAAGTGTTGTAGGCATAATTTACTGAACAATTATGGAGGCCATAGAGAGAGGGTGCAGCAAGAGTAGAGAGAAAGAGAGAGATGTGTAATTGTGGGTGTGTGTTATTCCACCCCCATTGTACCTTTATTTATAGTAGTAGGGAAGGTTAATTCCTTACCCTTTAGGATTACAACATTTAATAGGTAATATACTCCTAATAGGAATATGAGAGATATCAAAAAATATACTAGGATTTACACAATCACATTCCTAATCTAATAGGACTGCAACACTCCCCTTGAGTGTGTAAATACTCAAGTAAATGGCGCATCAGGTCTTCAGCGATGGAGCAAGTATAGTTGATGAAGTCGTCGACACAAAGAGCGAATGCGAGTCTCAAATCAACGGAAGAATGCATAAAAAAGTAAAACTCACAAAACCTCGCTATGGTAAAACCCAAGGTGGGATAAAAATCCATAGTATAAGGAGAAAAGTGAGAAGTTGCATTAAGTCAAAACTATACGTCTTTTGGACGCAAGTAGAAGAGCTGACAAGGGTACGATCAGCCCAGGATGGGTGCCTCGTTAAAACCTAGTTAGGTAGCAAAAACCCAGTGGGAAAAATGCTCTTAATCGTAGGGAAAAAGAGTACATTAAGATCAAGTGAGTATACTTCTGGATACTCCCCCTGAGTTTGACATAACTTCCAAAATGAAAACTACAAGCATTGCATATGATAGTTAGGCATACCAATTCCTCGGATAAGCTTCTGGAAGGTTGACTTCGGCAGTGACGTCAGGTTGTCTGGGATCGGTTTGCATGACTTCAATCTCCTGATGCTTTGCTGATGTAGATGTAGACGCAATATGTCTTGGCGTTGACTTCGTTGATGTATCATGGCTTGGTTAGGTAGACACATACAACATAGTCTTCATGGATCGTCATGGGACTTAACGATGAATGAAAACACAACAAGTACTTCGAATATGCACAACAAGAACTCCTATCCATGTCTCACGTGTGGCGTAGTGAAGTGAGGTGAGTCTTGGAACGATTTGAAGATTTCGCAACTAAGGTCATATCATGGATCTCCAAGATATTGCGATATCCTTAACGGTAAAGACATAACCATTTGGGGATTTTGCTTTGTGCGGGTTTTATAAGTAACCCGCGTCAGCATAACAAACAAGGCAAGCATTATTTCGAGGATCAGGGGGGTTGGATCCGCTCGAGATGCGTTGGGATTTGATTTGCCCAAATTCGTAGTACCTTCAGGGAACGCCTTTAATACCAATTCAGTGCTTGCGTGTAGGCGCGGTGCTGCATCTTTACCAAGATCAACAGCGAAGGAGATGTTCTGTCTAAATACAATGAGCTAAGTACAACGAAGCGCAAAGTTGAACTTTAGATATGGAATTTCGGATTCCATAACCTCTTCAAGGGTCTCATTTGCATATAACGTATGGACGATCAAAGGTATACTCAAAGGTGACACATTCAGGGTGTAGTTCGACTGGTAAACCAAAATACCGTCAGAACAATGCTTCAACTTCAGGTCAAGGCAGAAACGAGTTTTCCTAAGATCATTCATCTCAAATTCCATCTTCAGGTGCGAGGCAGTTTTCTCAAGCTCTTCCAGAGTCTTAGTGAGATTCGTATTAACGACAAAAACTGTAACTCTAGCAATTTGGAATAAGACTTCATAGTTTAACACGCAAGGACATTCATTCATATCCTTGACTGATCAAATAATCACGTAGACGGGTATACCATATCCGTCGGATTTTTCAATCCATAAGTGAACGCCTCAAAACGAGTTAAGAGGGTGTTCCGTGGTTTGGAACTATTTGAACCAGTCCATGTAATTCTTCGGGGAACTTACATGTCAATCTCCGTATCTATATCCCCATGGAGAAATACTAACCACATTTCATAATGCTGCTATCAATCACAAGACGTTTGATAGAAGCCTTGCGCCGTAAAGCGTGCATCATATCACACTATTTCATTCGTCTCATAACGCTTCCTTTCCCACTTGTAACATAACAGGGTTACCTTGGGCAGCGTAGGAACGACAGGTCCAATACATACTTTGGTAAGGAATTTGACCTGGATTGTAATTTTAGTTGTCCAATTAGTTCTACGTTGTCACTTAATCAACAAAACACGGTTCGATATTGTCGCTTTTCATTTATGTCGGTAGCTACCATATAAGTGAAAACATCATCGATGATAATCTCATTTCAATTCCATTTAGCTCATCCAAACTAGTATACTAGACCAAGAACTTCAAGTCTCGGGAGTAATCCGGATTAATCTCATGAGATGGAAATGATTTGAGATGGCGATTGAGTTTAAATTCATTGTTGTGCCATGTCTTCATCTTCTAGGGAAGTGAATCCTACGAACCGAGTGATCTGTCGTGTTCCAGGCCAAGACAGATTGATTGGCTATCCGCCGGTGTACCGGACTGTACAACAGGGGCGTCCAAACCGTCCAACAGGGGTGGCACACCCTCCAGGGATATTGACTCGACGTCCGTTAAGTACGTCTATCCTTGCAGGCATGTTTGCAGCTGATATATGATCTCGTCACTTTAGCTAGATCAGAGGAATGCGTCTGGAGCAACATTTTGAAATCTAGAATTCATCGCACTTGCTTATCACACTTGTGCAGTATGGGGATCGAGATGAGACATAGTGGGCAACGTCCACGCAAATTCGCGCTATTCTACAGGAACGTTGATGTTCTTATCTCCCCCTAACGGCGGGAAGACTGTCTCATTAAAGTGACAACCCGCAAATGAGCGGTAAAGAAATCGCGTGCAAGGGCTCGTAGAGAGCTAGTGTGAAGGAGAATCATGATCGACAAAAGATACACATCCTTCTTTGAGGACCCATGGTGGTATGTTGCGGCGTCACAACTTGGCACATGGAATGCGCACCCAAATGCGTAAATACGAAAATCATCAGGTTCGTACCCAGTAACCAACTGTAACGTCATATAGGTTAGGTGGCAATGAGCCTCAAGGCGGACCAACATTACTGCGTACAAGGATTGCATAGCCCTAGGCAGAAACCGAAAACTTGGTACGTTTACCAAAATTCGGGCGATCATTTAAATTGCGCTTTATGATCACTAGGCAAGGCCATTTGGGATGAACATGGGAATTCGATGTTCAATTATAAACCCAAAATGACATGCAATACTTTATCGAAAACTGTCGATGTAAACTCTCCGGCATTATCCAGTCTCCTGGACATTAAGGGATAAGTAGGGTGGTGAGCCCATAATCGGCCAGGACGTTTAGCAGTAATGTGTGTGGGCAAACATGTGACCAGCTTGTCGATTCATCAACCAAGACCATAAGTCTTTATACAGTCCGCATTTTGGTTAGATTAGTCCACATATATTCCTTTGAATCCACTGTGAAAAGAGAGTCGTTTCGTATCTTTGCAACGGATGATTTAGAAAATTAAATTTCACAAACGAGCAGATTTTGGCAAGTGTGCTTGTGGGCACAAGATCCTTACTTCGGGTAAGTATATGCATCATAACATCATTGTTCGACCTAAGTGTCCCAAATGGTCGTGCCAAAGCAAGTAAATTGCTCAATCACCTAGCTCCAGGCTGGCCATATATGGCGTGTGCTCCAGTTGGGGAACAGCCCATTGGCCCCAAATCAAAGCTTCAGGCTCATTTTTGGAGGTGGTGCAAAGATATTTCACTCTATTTTCTTCAGTGGTTTCATTTATGATCATTGTCATCTTGAATATCCTTAAAAACTCAACGTCAGGGAGAATTTAAGGTCCCTTAAATGGTGATGCAGTACCATTCATACAACAAGGAGCGTGCCATTGCTCTTAATCAGGTTGGATAGACCTGAAGTCGTTGTTAGAGCTGTGATTTAGGTGTAACGTTAGTGTGCGTAGTAGATATTCATCCAGACAACTAACTTTCCCACATTCCAACCTAATCACGTGTTTAATTGAATCGGTTACATGTACTAAGAAACGAGATTCAATTAACTCATATTCAAGGACAATATCAATAAGATTATCCATAAGTAAAACATACACCAAACTTGAATCCAAGAACATGGAAAAATGTTCACAAAGTAAGTGGTTTACTAAGGGGATTCGGCCAACAAGACCGTCCATGTCAAAATTCTGCTCTTCCAACGATGTTTGGTGGAGCAAACTTAGTCTCACATATTGACTACGAGAATGGTACTCCTCAACGACATTGGTAGAGGCACGAACAAGTGCATAACCAACGATCTATTCCATCGAGACAAAAGTAGATTCTGCAGGGTTGAGGTTTGGGAATATTGTCCCTTATTCTTGAAGTTTTAGGTCTTAGGTGCCAAGGATCACACTTCGGGCATGATGCCACATCTTGGCAGGCCCTGATTCTTCCATATGTTTGTGGTAGTAATCAGATCCGAGAATTTGGTAAACTTCCGCTTTTTACACTTATTGCTTCAGAAGAGAGTTAGAAACATGGAAGGACAAGAAAAGTATTCTCCAGTCAAAATTCGATTGGATTTATAAACTTCAGAATTGTACTCATTCATGGACGTAATCATGGTGTGCTTCAAGCAATGTCTTGCATGATTAGACGGTCCGTAGGAGCGAGCCAAAGAGCCATGGAATCCTTGATCGGGAGGTATTTCCTTTTGTAATCCTTCGGGCATAAGTCTTCGAATGAAGATCATGGCGGAGGCTTATTCAGCTTTTCCTTGCCATTGTTGGCTTCAATGGTTTCTCAGCTACTTGATAGTCAAATGGGAGATTCACGTCTTGTACCCCACATTAAGTGGTTTCTAATATAAACGTCCAAATCAGGAACATCAAACTTGCGGTTCGACAATCCACTGAATTGGAGGGAATAAGATTGTGATTTGGTGCTATGGGAATGAATCATCCATAAGCGTCAAAGTTAGAACATTCGAGTTCTAAGACATGGTTTTCTAAAACATCGGGTTTTCATGGGTGTATTGTTTTATGAAAACTTCGGGTTTCAAGGGCACTAAATTTGAAATTACAGGTTCAATTTAGTTTTATGAACGTTTAGTTCATAAAAGAGAGGTTTCTGCAAGAACATAGAATGCAATATACAACTAAGTGTAGTGGATTTGAGGTTCTTCGGGAACTCAAGTGTGAGTGCTTCGTTACTACGAAAGTATGTCACGTATCAAAGTATAAAAATAAATTATTGAATCGTTAATGTCCAAAAGTGGGCTTCAGGCCAATAATTTTGGATTAATTATCAGATTAATGGACTGCATGTAACTTTTAATTAATTCAATAAATCAGGCCATACAGGGTCGATTGTAGAAGCAAAATAATAATAACATTTGGGTTAAAATTATTTAAAATGCTAAATAATAGCGTTAGGTCGAAAATACCATAGCCCAAAAAAAAAAAAAGTTGGGTGCCGTGAGCAAAAGAATAGGCTCGGGTTGGGTATGGCTGCAAAAGCAGCCCACAGGCCAATTTTTTGAAGCCCAGCGACAAGTGCTGGCGTAATTAGGGCCAAGGGTGGCACGGGTTAGGGCCCAGCGAAAGTTGGCCTTAGGTTTGCATAGGAAGGCAAGCCTATCAAAGGCTGGCTTGTTGATTTGGGTCACATGGGGTCCAACTGAGTCCAATGGTGTCACATCCCGGCCCGGACCTCCACCACAACCTGGGCTCGACTCTGCCATAGCACGATATTGTCCGCTTTGGGAATGCTCTGGCCCATTCTCGCTTAACTTCGAAGTTCCTATGAAACCCGAAGCCAGTGAGCTCCCAAAAGGCCTCGTGCTATGTAGAGATGCGAATATACATATAAGGCTTACATGATCCACACCCCTGGGCGATGTGGGATCTTACAATTGGGCTGTGGCGTAGGTCCTGCAACCAAGAAGGCTACGACATGCAGGCCGGGATGCAAAGGAAGGCCCAGCGGCCTATTGTTGTTGGCCATGCGGCCCGAGTTCATAGGGACAAACCCAGGAAAGCTGCAGGCTTCTTTGGGAAGTAGACTGGGGCTTCAGGCCCGTCTAAGTTAACCTGGCAGAAGACCTGGGGATCCGTGTGGTGGTAGCAATGCCCATTTTTTTCGAATCTAGGGTTTGAAAAATCCTAATATGCTTCTAATTTATTTATATGCTTTGACTCACAATTCCACATAGCAATTGAATTGCGTAATGCATGAAACAAATATATATATTGACAAATATATGAATATATACAATATATATATCGGAAGGAAAATATAAACATAGGGGGTTCATGCATCACGAGGAATGTTTTCATGCTTCAAGGTCGTTTCAAATATCTTACTTTATTTTAAGCGTACCTGATTGGCAGAAAACTACTAAAGCCTTTGAATTTGTAGAAGATCCGTTGCAGAAAGCCGAAATTGCATCTCCAATGCGTTGTACCACGTTCGACACAGAAAAATTAAATTGAATCAATAGCATATATATCAATTCAAAATAATAAATTAATCATAAAAAGAATGATTAAAACGTAATACTCCCCTGATTGAAGATCAAACTCTCTTTAGCATAGCTTCAAGAGCGTGTTGATAATGTGTTGTAGGCATAATTTACTGAACAATTATTGAGGCCATAGAGAGAGGGTGCATCAAGAGTAGAGAGAAAGAGAGAGATGTGTAATTGTGGGTGTGTGTTATTCACCCCATTGTGCCTTTATTTATAGTAGTAGGGAAGATTAATTCTTTACCCTGCAACAAAAAGTTATTTATTCAAGAGTTTTTTTTTTTTTTTTTTTATTTTTTATTTTTTTTTTATCACAAATGGTACCTAAAATTAACCTTCACCATCAAAATGGTTCATGAAATTGAAAATCAATCAATGTAGTCCTTGAAAATACGTGTCGCAAATCAATGTGGTCATTCCTTTACAATTTTATTAAAAATTATGTTAAGTGCTGATATGGCACATAAATGGGCCTCATAAGTCCTTTTTTTTTTTTTTCTCACAAATGGTCATTGAAATTGACCCACGACATCAAAATGGTCCCTGAAATTAAAAATTGATCAATGTAGTTCCACAAGTAAGTGTCTCAAATCAATGTAGTCCTTCCGTCAAAATTCTGTCAAAATTATGTTATGTGCTGATGTGACACATAAATGGGTCACACAGGTCTAATTAAATTAAAAAACATTACAAATAGGCTTAATAATTTAATAGTTAATAAAAAAATTGTCAACCCAAAAACCCAATCTTGCAATCACCTCCTATCCCAGTCCGCATTTCTCTACCTCATTCGCTCTCTATTCTCTTAAAAAAAATACAAATACAAATACACGTATCTTTACACACTTCGGCACCTTTCACTGAATTGAACTTGGATCGAGATCACCTTTGATGACGGCTTGGCCCATTGGCAATGACTTCTGGAATATCACCGTTAACATTTAGGCGATCAACATCCTCACAACCTTAATCTTGAAGAACTTGTTCAGCGCTTCCCTGGTGGTCTGGTGATGCAAAAAACGGCGAGGTCTGCCTTGAGATAACGAGGTTATAATCGAGGAACGTCTATTGTTGGTTGAAAAATATTTCCACACCCCCTCTTAGACCTTGGTTAAGCCTTGTGCCTTTAAGGGATCTCTCTTCGGAGTAGGCCCTACTATAAGAAGAAAAAAATTCCATTATGCAAAAAGGTATTTAGACAACTTTTAAAATTAATTATTAAACCCACATCAGCACATAACAAATTTTTTTACAGAATAGTGGCGGAAGGATCATGTTGATATGTGACACCTATTTTCAAGGACTACATTGATTGATTTAGGGACCATATTGATGGTGTGGATCAATTTCAGGGACCATCTTGATTGTGTGGGTCAATTTCAGGGACCATTTGTGATAAAAACCCGTAAATCTTATGGGGCCCATTTATATGCTACATCAGCACTTAACAAAATTTTTAACAGAATTGTGACAAAAGGACCACATTGATTTGCGATACCTATTTTCAAGGACTACATTGATTGATTTTTAATTTCAAGGATAATTGTTATAAAAACCCTTATTCAATTTCATCCCTTTGGCCATTGGTGAAGTGATCAAACTACTGCAACAGAAAAGAGAAAGTTGGAAGCTCAACGTCAGAGACTAGAGGTGCTCAAAGAAGGGGATATAATACGGAAAAGCTGCAGCAGAATGTATGGGTAATAGGCTAGTTTACAAGAGTGGATCTTCATAGAATTCCACCGAACAATGTGCTATTTTCCATGTTGAACTCGTGTGAATTGACAAGGTATATAAGTTTATGTTACTTGTATGGAACTCTTTGGTTATCTTTTGAATGAATACGCAAGATACGATGGATTGTATTGTTATGAAGGGAATACAAAAAATGTTAGTTTATCATATGACTTAATTCCTTGAATGCCTTTTCCCTAGATGAATCTATGTTTTGACCAAAACAAAAGGTGTGATTCTGAAACCATTGGAAGAAACTATATATGAAACATACAACTCATTTTGTCGAAAACTAAACCACAACAAACAGCTGCACGTTGTCAATTCGAACCACGACAAAACGCAAAAGAGGTGTCGTTCCCCTATGCCTGTTGTTGTCTATGGTTTTTAACAACACTCCATCTCACATTGTTGAAGGGGTAAAGTGGAGGAAACAATAAGACAATTGGAATTTGGATGATTAATCTTAGAGGTTCTAATTAAAGAAGGAAGTGACAAAAATTACAATAAGACAATTGGAATTTGGATGATTAATCTTGGAGGTCATAATTAAAGAAGGAAGTGACAAAAATTTAAGGTTGGTAAGTGTGAACCAATGAGATAGACGTATATATCTAGTGCATAGCTAGGCTCTCTCAATATATACAAATTGACCCTTTGATATATCATCACTTGTCCTACAAGTAAACTATACACATTAATACTAAAAATACAACATTTGTGAAGGGGGGAAAAATGTTAACTTCACACCTACCTAGAGGATGCCTTGTGAAAATTAAAGGAGATAAGAAGATTAGGCCCTAAAATGTTTGCTAAACATTGTTGGCTAGCTATATATAGATATGATGATAAATGAAACCGTGTGGTAGGTATTTCAACAATGAACTCTTTTGTTAGATGAATACATTTACGGTTAATTACAAGTGTGAAAAAATGAGAAACATGCATCGATCCATGAAATGTAACTGACCGTATTCTTAGACAGATGCATCCCGCAACTGCATCCTAAAATATATTTGTATATTTGTATATGTATACTCCACACAGTCCTTCACTATCATTGCACAACAAATATCGATCGAATCAGTTTTTCAAAGCTTAAGCAATGTCGTCTAGCAAAGCAATTATTTTCTTTCTTGTGGTTGCTATGGCTGCAGGCACAGCCTTAACTTTCACCATGAAAATGAAGCCCATTCCCTTCCTCCAGAACCACACCCTTGACCATGCAAAAAATGTCGACGTTTCCAAAGCTCGTGCAATAGCTATGTCGTCCTCACTCTGCCAAAACACAAGTGGTATAACGGCCCCTGTGAAGCGTTCATTTAGTGGCTTCTTCTACGTGGAGCTCTGGATTGGAACGCCCCCAGTTAAGGCCAACCTGGCCATTGACACAGGGAGTGACCTCACTTGGGTGCAATCCTCAGATTGCACCAAGTGCTTCCCCGTAGCTCTGCCAAACTTCGATGGGAAGAAATCAGCTACCTACAGAGCCTTGTCTTCTCATCATCCGCTCTGTCCCGATCCTCCTCCTTTTGGTCATAACGACACCTGTACGTACGAGGTTAGCTACTTGGGTGAACATTTGGAGGAAGGGCAGAGCAGCAGTGGCCAGTTTGGATCGGACGTATTCACCTTCAAATCTGAAATTCGTGGGCAACAGGAGCAGCAACAACGGGTCACAAACGTTGCGTTTGGCAGCGGGATAGTGAACCACTTTCATACTGGGCCTCAAGGTCCAGAAGGGAACCCGATCGCAGGGATTCTAGGCCTAGCCTACATGGAGCCTAGTAGCTTCTTGAAACAACTGAGGAATTTCACCCTCGAAAGATTTTCTTATTGCCTTCCACTAGATGTTGAATCAGCCAATGAAACACTGATACACTTTGGTAAAGCTGCACAAATTTCTAGTCCTAACCTGCAGACCACACCAATTTTGGGGCACGGCGGACATTATGTGCAGTTGAAGGGTATCAGTTTGAATGGGGGACTGCTCCCAATAGATCCAAAGTTGTTTGCGGAGCCAGTAAGTGCAACGGTTATTGATTCAGGAACACAGCGTAGCTTCATCATTGCCAAAGCCTATGTTATCCTGGAACGAGCTGTGATAAGTCACTTCCAAGATGCCTACGGATGGAAGCCTATGAGCAACACGAGCAAACGTGCAGATTCTCACTTGTGCTACAAGATACATCGAGGAGGAAGTTATAAATTTCCAAAACTGACACTGCATTTTGAAAATGCACGTATGGACTTGGATAGGCGCAGCACATTCAAAGAGTACACCCGAGAAAATCAATTCTGCATGACAATTCTTCCTATAGATGACAATATGCAGATAAACGTACTCGGAGCCTATCAACAAGCAAATCACAGGTTTTTGTTTGACGTGGCTGATTTGAAATTATCCTTTGCAGCTGAAAGTTGTTGATCACTAGTAGTAGTAGTAGCTCTCTGACTAGTTTATGTGTGTCATGTCCATTTATTGGACTACATAATAAGTAGTGTAATAAAATTTTAGTAATCATCGATCACATGGAATAACACGTTTTATTTCCTTTCGAGCTTGTTAAATTATTAGCTTGTTTGTTACAGAATGTAAAAAGTTGTGCCGGACACATATTTATTGGCAAATTAAACTTCATGGTTAACTGATTAATGTGGAGAGCGGGGCTCCCCTGAATTATTGCAATCTCGTCATTTGATCATGAGCAAACTAATAGTTTGTATCGATGCATTACCGCTGAAGAGATTAATGGGGTTTGATGGTGTCTTAAGCTCCTGGACGATTAGAAAGTAGGAACACGTTTGTTGATGGTCTTTATCCTTCAAGAACTCATCCCGGCGGCTGAAAACCGTTAACAAACGCATTCCCGACACCTCTAACATAGTAATTACAAGCAAACATAAGAAATTATAACAAAGATTAAGCTGCCAAGCTATCTAGCCTCATTCAAATCACAATAAGTTCACATTATAACAGAATAAGCTTTCACACCCGCCATTTTAATTTCTCCAATATACGTGTTGAGTAATAAGAACGGTAATTTTCAAGCCTACAATATACCTCATTTAGCACTGGCACTGAACAAAAAATTTTGGTTAGCAAAGCCCTTAGAGGTGTTTGGGTTAATATTTAACATTGGGTTTGATGCCAATTGAATGAAGACTTGCTTGAGGCCCAGTCGACAAGCCAGGAACAAATTGGCGCCTCCTCAATTTAAACATAGGCCACATGCCTAGGATTGAAGTGACAAGTGATGGAGACTAATTCACTCTCAGATAAAAAGCACTTTTTAGTGGCAATACAAGTAAATAGCTGATGACTCACTGCCCTCTAAGAGAGTTCGGACAAGAATAGAGCTAAAAGCAGTCGGGCCAAATCGTTTATAAAAGGGGAAAGAGACATCAGAGACAAAGACATTCAACCAATCAAACTTAAAGACATACAAACTCTGCTCTTAAGCCAAATTTGCACTCAGAAAGCTGGAAGCTAAAACTTACCCAGATTCAGTCCTCTTAGCAATAGTTCCCTCAGAAAAGCTATCTTTTGTCTAGTGTAAAAGCTCTGCTACTTTCCATAGTGTTGTAGTATCGATTCCCTTGTGTAAAACCTGTTTACCATACATTCTTTTTAGCATACAACCTCTGTAAACCCAAAGAGAAGTGGCTACAAGAAGTTCAACCTTGCCCGAGTCTCTTTGTTTGTACTTTTATTTAGTAGATCTATTGCTTAATGTACTTTTCAGTGTATATTTAAGTTATTTCCCACTGCTTTCTACCTAAGAGCCCTATTTACATTTGAATCTGGTTAATAATCTTGTCTTCATTAAGAACAAACTGGGATCGAGCAAATGGTTTAGAGGGATCTGGACTCCCTTCGCTTTGAATGTACAAGATTATGAACTAAAAGTCCTTGTTTACAAGGTAAGAAAAAGAACTTAATGCAGACTTAACCCATCTGCGACAATCCTTTGATAATGAGAAGTTTGGGTAACTTGAGACACAAGTAACCAACTAAAATCACATATGTTCAACACCTGTTATACTGAGATAACAGTGGCACGCCTAGCACTTTGTTAGTTTTGATTGCGAGCCTCAAGGCCTACACCTAAGGCCCCACAAAGGCACATTTTAAAACTAACTTCAAACACTTCTTGCAGCACACCAAGTAGCAAGAGCCTGACTACCAAACACCAAGTGCCATTTACCCTTGGGGAGTTGTGCTAAGAACCAATCGATCTTTGCCTCGAACATAGTTTTGGCATGCTCGGTGGGACCCATAGTCTTGCATACCAAGAAGAAGAAGGAATGAGCGAACTTTCAGGTGGAACACATAGTACGAACCACCCCATTGTCTAACAAGATCAAACATGACACATCACCCGAAAGAATTTCCTCTCCCTACGAGGTCCAGTTATTCTGGAAAGCTCGACTTCATCTGAGAAGTCAGGTGGAAAGGTTACCAATGATGACGTGCAAGCTACCATGGTGCAATATAAAAGAGTATGGAAAAGATTTCCCTAAAAACCAGGGGAGAAGTCAGCAGACTTTGTTCATTAACAGGGAATCTGCAGATGAGACTAGATTTGGAGTACTCTATCCCAAAAGATGGTCATGCTAAAGAGATGATGAGAAAGGCAAGTCTTGAGAGAGAGCCAGTGATTCCTCTGTTTCCTTTACTTGAGGAGAAGAAGGATATGGGAAAACGAAGGAGGAACCTGGAACCAATCAGCTAGGAGTGGAAGAGATCCTGGAAACTGATCTGCCTGACCCTCTATTATTCCCATTAGATAGTAGTGGGCAGATTGGGCAAGATAAGAGGAAGTATGGGATGAATCAACACGTTGGAGAGTCCAGTGGAAAAGGTGAGCCCACAATTGCGGGCAAACCCCCTCCTTATAGGCCATCACTGTTGGCTAATAAGGGATAGAAATCTACGTGGAGACAGCCAAAATTACAGAAGGAGGCTTTCTCGGGCAACGAACGTAGCCCGAAGTGGGGACCTCCTTACACCCCAAGCAACAATGCTGCCAATCAGCAACTCAGAAATGAGTTGGCCGAGCTGAGAAGAATGGTGGTCCAGAATGCCCAACCACAGGCTCGCCCGTTATTGAGGATCATCTACCAGAAGCCCTACCCATAGTACATTGATGAGTAGAACCCCTTTCCTTTGAACTTCAAGATGCCCGCGTTCCCAACCTTCAGTGGGCAAGACTGTAATGCGTCTTCGAAGGACCACATTTTCAAATTTTCCAACTACTGCATGGCGTTTGAAGACAATCCTTACTATAAATTAAGGTTGTTCAAAAATTCATTAGTGGGCCTAGCATCTCAGTGGTATTCTCTGTTACCCCCCCCCCCCCCCCCCAGTTCCATTGCCAGCTAGGGGCAAATGAAGATGGCTTTCTAGAAGCAGTTCTATTGGGTGGAGCCCGAGATAACCATTAATGATCTAGTAGAGGTGAAACAATATGAACATGAGTCTACAGAAGACTTCATGATGAGGTTTAGAAGAATGAGGATGAGATGCCAGTTCCCTATCAACCATGCCTAACTTATATCCATTGCTCGGAAGGCATTAAGACTACCCCTGAGGAAGAAGTTTATGATGTGCAATTTAATGAATTACAAGAGTTGGTAATTGCGGCCACGAAGTATGAGAAGCTGTTGATTGAGGAGTAACAAGTAAAGCATTCATCCAAGGTACTTCCTTTCTACAAAAACAAAGCTGCAATTCACCGATTGGTGTTCGAAGGATCAGAGTCTGGAGAAAGTGATAACCATGGAGGAGAGGGAATAAAGATGTGTGCAGCAGAGATGACCACTCCCTTCAAACCTTTAATAGTGAAGGGTTTGGTCCAGCTAGTTAAAGACCAAAAAGTGGTGATGAATGATGGAGGATTTGTGCCTATGAAGCCCCCCAAGTACCAGACTTATTCTTTTGATTGACCAAAGCCACAGAGATTTACGAGGAGTTGGTGCGGGAAGGGTGATTATGCCCGACAACACCAAAAAGATGCCTAAACCAGAAAAGTTGAGAGGGAAGAAGTATTGCAAACTGCACTACACCTTTAACCATTCCTTAACCAACTGTGTGCAGTTTAGACATTGGATTCAAGATCTCATTGTCTGTTGTTGGAGAAACCCCAGGCATATATGATCATAGACACATATTCCTTCCCAGAGGCCCCAATAAACATGATCAACCTGAACTGGGTTGAAAAGGGAAAGCAAAGGCCACTTGGGAAGTGAAAGGAGAAAAAAAGCAAGCTGCTAGACCTACAGAAGGAGTAAGAGGGTTGCCCGAGAGACCAGAAGCAGCCATAGTGAAATGAGTAGTGTTATGTGGCAAGTGCCAATGTGAGTGTGAACTAGAAGTACTAGTGTCAGGAGCTATCATCGATAAAGAGTTGATCAATATAAAAGAAAAAGAAGAGCAGGAGGCTCACAGGAGTATCATGCGGGCAGGTGAGAAAAAAACCTCCAGAAATGTCTTCTAGAGGTTAGGATAAGACTCTGAACCTAAGGGCTTATCCGAAGTATTTAGAGATTATGAAACCTCTGAAGAGGTAGCGGACAAAGAGGCAAAAAGAGGCAAAAAGAGGCAAAAATGCCAAGATGGGTGGATGTAAGACCTCCCCAGCCAAGTTATAATGGCAGTATAAAGTAAGGGTGAAGAGGAAAAACAATGAACCCGGTGTCCCCAATCAACAAGAAGAATTCTGCCCGACTTGGGCGAAAATGGTATGTAGTAGAAAAAATGGGAGACCTATAAAAGAAATGGGAGCCTCTATAATTAGGAAAGTTCAGAGGCAGCACAAAGCCCACATGAACTCACTAAAAACCCCTGCTACATTAGAAGCCTCAGAGAATGTAAAGTTTGAGAAAGTGCCCCAAGGGGGAAGAAAACAACTTCAGTGGAGGAGTAAAAAAAGAAATAGAAAGAGCCAATAGCAAAACTGAAGAGGAAAGAGATCATGTGAGTCTAAGCCTCCATCTAGGAAAGTATAGAATCTTGAGGAGAGCACAAGAGGATGTGGTGATGATGCCAACACCAAGATGGAATCCAGAACCAATCTGTTTTGGAACTATTTCACCTGAGAGAAGAATACCTTCACCTCTGTTGGTTGATACTCTTTGTGAAATCCCAAGGCAATTGCAGGACTTTGATATAACATGAGATAAGGAAGTGCCTGAATTAATGTTTCCAAAAGATGCACAAGCCTGGATAGATGAGTTTGTGTACCAAATTGGAGGAAAGAAAGAAGATTTACCTAGTCCCAACAATTTCCATTTAAACAATACTTATGTTTTATCCATCATGTTCTGCGCCGAACCAGACCAGCCCGCCACTATGGAGGGTGATTACTTGGCAACAGAACTAATGATGGCATTTGTTAGTGTTGAAGAAGCTGGGAAAAAAGAATCGGGCACGGCAGGTTTGCCCGAACCTACAAGGAAGGAGCCCGATAGGATATATTCAGACAAAATGGTCTTCAGCAGCCTGAATTTGGCCCTAGCCAACCATCTCAAACCCATATATGTAACTGCTTATCTGGATGTAGTACCTTTCAAAAGGGAGTTGATTGATGGTGGAGCTGCGGTTAATGTACTTCTACTTAAACAAATGAAAAGATTAGGGAGAAGTGAGGAAAATCTTATTCCCACTAACCTGACAGTTTCCAGTTTCTCTAGAGCCATCATTAGAACACACGGGATATTTCCCCTGGCGGTTGACTTGGGGTCCAAGCAAATCATGCTAGCTTTCTTTGTTGTGGATAGTAGCTCTACTTATAGAGCTTTGCTTGGCGGAGATTGGATTCACCAGAGTTTATATGTGTTATCCACCCTACATCAACAAGTTGCTGTCTATCACGAGTCAGGAACCATGAGACCAAGATTTTGGGAGATGGTGGAGGCCAAGTCACGACCATTTCTCCCCACAACCAATATTGTAGAAGCCAGTTTTTACAATCCCAATGTTGGGATTTTGCAGTACTTAGGAGCTAATAAGAACGACCTCCCGACTAAGGTGACGGTCCAAAAGCTTCTAAAACAAAGATTGTCTCTCACTAGGGAGGAATGAGACAGACCTTACATTGTCCCAGACCACCAACACCAATGATGTCAGAACAGAGGAGAAAATGACCAAGTAGTTGCAGTCAGGTCTTTAATCAAAAGACTGTTGGTATATGGGAGAAAGAGAAAAGAAGTAAGAGAGAGCTCGACCGGAGAAGAAGTAGAGTGGGAGAAAGAGGTTTCTAGCAGCCAGAACAGAGAAGAATAAGAGTTTTTTTGGAGAAGAGATAGAAGCAGCCATACACATGGCTGAGTGTATATATGACTTGGACTGGCTATATTATGTGTCCGAAAGTCCAGAGTCAGTTGAATTTTTGTGTACTGAGCCCTATAAGCCAGCACCATAAGTACAAGACCCCTTAGAAACCATTGATTCGGGGATTGAGGAGGATCCAAGGCCAATACAACTCAGTGGCTTGCTCGAAGCTGAGGATCTGGGAAAGATAGTGAGTATTCTGCATGAGTTTAAAGATTCTTTTGCTTGGCATTACACAGAGATACAAGATTCAGATTCCACCTTAGTAGAACATAGAATGCCTATTAAGGAGGGATATAAACCTGTGAAACAAGCACCGAGAAGAATGTCGAAGAAGATAGAAGAAATGGTCAAAGAAGAGATTGAGAGGCTGGTGAAGGCTGGATTTATTAGGCCTGCCAAGTATGTTGAATGGTTGACCAACATTGTACCCATATCAAAAGCTATAACTAATGCAGTTTGATGTTGTGTTGACTATATAAACATTAATGAAGCCATGCCTAAAGATGAATACCTTATGCCCATGGCCGACCTATCCATAAATGCAGTTGCAAAACACAAAGTTCTATCTTTCATGGATGAAAATGCCGGTTATAATAAAATAAAATGGCTAAAGAAGATATACATAAGATAACTTTTATGTGCCCAGGACATGTAGGAGCATATGAATATGTGGTCATGCCATTCAGACTCAAGAATGTCGATGCAACCTATCAGAGAGCAATGAATGCCATTTTTCATGATTTAATCGGCCATATCATGGAGGTGTGCATGGATGATATAGTAATAAATTCTAAAACTGAGGAGCAACACCTAGAAGACCTCAGGCAAGCCTTAGCAAGAATGAGAACCCATAAGTTAAAAACGAATATTAAGAAATGTGCTTATTGGGGGTAAGATCGGGCAACTTTTTGGGATTCCTCGTTCACCAGAGAAGGGTGAAGGTACACAAAAACAAAGCTCGGGCTATAATGGAGTCACATTCTCCTACCAACAAAGTGCAATTGCAAAGGCTACTGAGGAAGATCAACTTCTTGAGGAGATTCATTGCTAACTTGGTAGGCAAGATTCAGGATGTTTTTGACAAAGTAAAAGTCCTTATTTATAAGGCAAGAAAAAGAACTTAATGCAGACTTAACCCATCTGCGACAATCATTTGATAACGAGAAGTTTGGGTAACTTGGGGTGCAAGTAACCAACTAAAATCAAATATGTTCAACATTTGTTGTACTGAGATAACAGTGGCACACCTAGCACTTTGTTAGTTTTGATTGCGAGCCTCAAGGCCTACATCTAAGGTCCCACAAAGGCACATTTCAAAACTAACTTCAAACTCTTCTTTTAGCACACCAAGCAGTAAGAGCCCGACTACCAAACACTAAGTGCCATTTACCCCTGGGGAGCTTTGCAAATAGCCAATCCATCTTTGCCTCGACATAGTTTTGGCATGCTCGGTGGGACCTATAGTTTTGTATGCTAAAAAGAAGAAGGAAGGATCGAACTTTCAGGTGGAACATAGAGTACGGACCACTCTATTGTCTAACAAGATCAAACATGACACATCACCTAAAAGATTTCCCCTCCCTACGAGGTCCAGCTATTCTGGAAAGCCTGACTTCATCTGAGAAGTCAGGTGGAAAGGTTACCAATGATGACTTGCAAGCTACCATGGTGCAAGTATTAAAGAGTATGGAAAAGATTTCCCTAGAAACCAGGGAAAAAGTCAGCATGCTTTGTTCATTAACAGGGAGTTTGCAAAGGATACTAGATTTGGAGTACTCTACCCCAAAAAGATGGTCATGCTAGGAAGATGATGAGAAAGGCAAGTCCTGAGAGAGAGCCAGTGATTCCTCTGTTTCCTTTACTTGAGGATCAGAAGGATAGGGGAAAATGAATGAGGAACTTGGAACCAATCAGCATGAGTGGAAGAGATCCTGGAAATTGATCTGCCCGACCCTCTATTATTCCCACTGATAGTAGGGGCAGATAGGCAAGATAAGAGGAAGTATGTGACGAATCAACATGCTGGAGAGTCTAGTGGAAAAGGTGAGCCCACAACTGCGGGCAAACCTTTTCCTTATAGGCTACCACCATTGGCTAATAAGGGAGGGGAATCTAGGTGGAGATAAGCAAAAAAAAAAAAAAGGTGAAAACTAAAGCTATAAACACTGAGCATTCTGAGTATCTATAGGATGATAGTATTCAGATCTTCCTCAGTGCAAGGATGGGTTTAGACAGAAGGATTCTGGGCTGTTTTATCGTGGGGACGATATGGTGTTTGTGAATTGCTTGCACACATTGGGCTGAGCTGCGAAATGTCTTAAAGAAAACAACCTTGTCCGCGACTCAACCCAAGACAGTTCTCTATTATTTTGTTCTTCATTCTATGGTAATGCTATTCTTGTTTTATAGTGTAGCAAAAATTTTAAGATGAACTATTTCTACCATGGAGATTGAAAACAACACATTCTCTAATGATCTGAACAAACCTATCAAGTTTGAAGGACTCCACTTCAAACGTTGGAGGCAAAAGATGTTATGTTTCTTAACTACCAAGAAAATTGCCACTCACTACACATCTGAAATGTCATCACTTCCTGATCAATCCGCTGCTGAACAATTCAAGTTGTTTTAATCATGGACTGACAATGATTTTCTCTGCAAGAATTATGTCTTGAATGGTTTGTATGATAACCTATATGATTATTACTCTTTCTGTAAGACAGCTAAAGAATTATGGGCGTTCTCCAAAAGAAGTACGATACTAAAGAAGCAGAAGCAAAGAAGTTTGCAGTCAGCCGTTACATGAAGTTTCAAATGGTGGATGACAAGTCGGTGGAAGTGCAATCACACGAACTGCAGAAGATTGCTTATGAGATTATCACTGAAAGCATGAATCTAGATGAACAATTCTAGGTTGCTGTGATCATTGACAAGCTGCCATCTAGTTGGAAGGAGTCCAACAAAGACCTGCGGCACAAGACAAATGAATGCTCATTGGAGAGTCTGATTACTTGCCTTCGAATCAAGGAAAAAGCAAGGAAATCAGATATAAGGAAGGAAACGTTGGTTGTTTCCAACTACAACAATCTCAGGAAGTCTCATACGAGGACTTATGCAGCAGTAGTGCTCAAACCCACTGGTAAGAACATGAAGAATTCCACCAAGAATCACAGCAACAACAAAATCCCTCCAAATTTTCAGCATCCTCAGCGAAATCAGAATAGGAAGATACCCCCTTCACGAGATGAAGCTGATGTACCATTTTTGTGCTTAAATTGTGACAAACCTAGGCACTTGGCTCAGAATTGTCACAACAAACGTCGGGTTACTCCTTAGGCCAACCTGACTGAGGATTAACTCGTTGCCAAGATATCAGAAGTCAACCTGGTTGACAAGTTCGAGGGGTGGTGGGTGGACACTAGAGTGTCGCGCCATGTCTGCTATGATCGTGGACTTTTCAAGTCTTATTCTGAAGCGGAAGACATAAGGATTTTGTTGGGTGACTCTTACTCGATGAATGTTGCTGGAACTGGTGAAGTGGAGCTGAAATTCACCTCAGGAAAGACTGTCATTCGGATGGAAGTACTGCATGTTCCAGAAATAAGGAAGAACATGGTCTCAGGCTATTTGATCAACAAGGCCAGATTCACTCAAAATATTGGGGATGATATGTATACTCTCACAAAGAATGGTGTTTTTGTAGGAAAGGGGTATACCACTGATGGGATGTTTAAATTGAATGTTGATGTTATGAATAAAGTTGTTTCTTTTGCTTACATGTTGTGTTCATTTAATGTTTGGCATGCAAGACTTTGTCACGTAAACAAAAGGCTAGTAAAACAAATGAGTAGCTTAGGTTTACTAATAGAAATCTCACTTAATGATTTTGAGAAATGTGAGTTTTGTAGTCAAGCTAAAATAACAAAAGCTCCACACAAGTCAGTCCTTAGAGAGACTGAACTACTAGACCTAGTCCATTCTGATATTTATGAATTCGATGGTGTAGTAATTAGAAATGGAAAATAATACTTCATAACCTTTATAGATGATCTTTCAAACTACTATTTTGTCTATCTAATGAAACATAAAAGTGATGCCCTAGATATGTTTAAATCGTTCATAAGCGAAGTAGAAAACTAGTTCAATCAAAAAATTAAAAGGCTACGAAGTGATAAAGAACAAGAGTATGAATCTGGAGCTTTCACTGAATTTTGTAAGAAACTAGGAATTTTACATGAAATTATTGCTCCCTAATCCCTAGAAATGAACGGCAAAGCTGAGAATAAATATCAGACACTTTGTGAACTGATTGTGGCTGTTTTACTTGACTTAAAGAGTGCTTCATATTGGTGGGGTGAGATACTTTTGACTGTTTGTTATGTACTCAATAGAGTTCCTTCTTCGAAAACCAAAATCCCATCTCATGAAATTTGGAAAAATAAGAAACCAAATGTATCTTACTTGAGAACTTGGGGTTGTTTGGCCTATGTAAGAAAACCTGATCCTAAAATATCAAAGCTAGCTAGTCGAGCATTTGAATGTGTGTTCATTGGTTATGCATACAATAACAAAGCATATAGGTTTTATGATTTGAAAAACCATGTTGTTATTGAATCTAATGATGCTGATTTCTTTGAAAATAAGTTTCCTTTCAAGTCAAGAAATAGTGGGGGCTCAAGTTATGTTAATATGGATATACCTAGAGTTAATGAACATGCCAGAAATGATTCGGCCGAAACTGATCTCGAGCCAAGGAAAAGTAAAATAATCAAAGTAGCCAAGGACTTTGGTTCAGACTTTCGTGCATATACTTTGGAAGAAGATCCAAGAACTTTCCAATAAGCCTTGACTTCGTTGGATGCAGATTTGTGGCAAGAAGCCATAAATGATGAAATGGACTCTTTCGAATCCAATAAAACCTGGCACTTAGTGGACCTTCCTCTAATGTGTAAGGCAATTGGTTGAAAATGGGTGCTAAAGAGAAAGCAAAATCCTGACTATACAATGGACAAATTTAAAGCCAGGTTACTAGCTAAAGGTCTTAGACAAAGAAAGAATGTTGATTTCTTTGAAACTTATTCACCAGTCACTAGAATAACTTCAATTTGATTGTTGTTTGCCTTAGCTGCCATTCATGATATTGTTGTGCATCAAATGGATGTTAAAACTGCTTTCTTAAATGGTGACTTAGAAGAAGAGATATATATGGAACAACCTGAAGGTTTTGTAATTCCTAAACAAGAACATAAAGTACACAAGTTAGACAAATCTCTTTATGGTTTAAAACAGGCACCAAAACAATGGCATGTTAAGTTTGATGGGCTACTCATCTCTAATGGTTTTAAAATTAATGAAAGTGATAAATGCATCTATTCAAGGTCTGAAAATAATATGTGCACATTGGTATGCCTGTATGTTGATGATTTGTTGATATTTGGATCCAATCTGCGTGTTATGAATGATGTTAAGACTATGCTTTGTGATAACTTCAATATGAAAGACTTAGGTGAGGCAAATGTAATCCTTGGGATTAAGATTACTAAGTCTATGAAAGGTTTCTCTTTAGACCAATCTCACTACATAGAAAAGAATCTAAAGAAGTACAACTACTTTAACTGTAAACCGGCATGCGCTCCCTATGACTTTAGTGTGAAATTGTTCAAGAACAATGGCAACAATGTTAGACAATCTGAGTATGCGAGCATTATTGGTAGCCTACGTTATGCTACTGATTGCACTAGACCAGACTAGCCTATGTTATGGGAGTGTTGTGCAGGTTTACAAGCAGTCCCAATGATGAGCATTGGCGGGCTGTTGAAAGGGTACTGAGATATCTTTAAAGGACCATTAACCATGGTCTAAATTATGAAAAGTTTCCCGTTGTCCTTGAAGGATATAGTGATGCTGATTGGAACACACTGTTAGAAGATTCTAAAGCCATGAGTGGCAGTATATTTAATATAGCAGGAGCTGCAGTGTCATGGAAGTATAAGAAACAGACTATATTAGCTTAGTCTACAATGGAATCAGAAATGTTTACATTAGCAATTGCCAATGAAGAGGCAGGATAGCTAAGAGATTTACTATTCGACACTTCTTTAAGGGAAAACCTATACCAACTGTTCTCATTCATTGTGATTGCACTGCAGCTATTGCAAAGGTTGAGAATCGATATTACAATGGTAAGAGATGTCAAATACGTCGAAAACATAGCACAATCAGAGGGTTTCTCTCTAATGAAGCTGTTAGAGTGGATCATGTAAGGTCTGAGGATAACATTGTTGATCCTTTGACTAAAGGATTAGCTTGTGAGAAAGTTTGGAAAACCTCCAAAGGAATGAGGTTAAAGCCCTTGGATAGTTAAGTCACTTATGATCGTAACCTAACCTATGTACTGGAGATCCTAAGAAATAGGTTCAAAAGGTAATAACAAGTCATGAAGTGATAAGAAATCATGCTATATTACTCGGTGATGTAATTTTAATTCTTTATAGAAGCATGACATCCTATAACGATTAAAATGATGAGTTTATGATACTCTTAATGAGAACTATACTCTTTTATTGAGTAGGACATCTAGCTGTAGGAATGTCCTTGATAGCCTGACCTATGTGATGATGAAGGTGAGGCCACTTACTAGGGAGTTTAAGGGGACATCTAGCTGTAGGAATGTCCTTGATAGTCTAACCTATGTGATGATGAAGGTGAGGCCACCTACTAGGGAGTTTAAGGGCAAACTTCTTAGCATTATCACTAAACTGGGATACAAGCACAAGGCCAAAATGTGTTGGCTTCAAACTTCACCCTAGAAGAGTTGTGTGTGCTTTGTTGTCAGAGGTAGAGTTAAAAACCAAGTGTTACTCTTGTTATTCTGAAGGAATGACACTATGTATTGGTTCAATTTGTATAACACATGTGCTTAAGCACAGCTCTATAACATGTTGCTCAATGAACAAGTTTTGTTTTTAAATAAACAAGTGGGGGATTGTTGAAACTTTGTGTTTATTTTAAAAACCTAGTTATCGTTTTAATCAGAAACATATATCTCCTATTTTTAAGGATGACCACTTCTTTTCTACCAAACAGATTTTGTTTTGAAGATAAAAGAAAAGACCTAGTCTTTCTCAACTAGGTGATCACTTTCAGATTTTTTTGGCCTGATCCTAAGGCCACCTTTTCCTCAACTTCTTCAAAGTTAAACTTTGGTTCTTCTATTATAAATATGAGGGCCTTTCTTTAGTCAAAGATAAGCCAAAAAAAAAAAAAGGTGAAAACTAAAGCTATAAACCTAAGACCTCTTAAATATAAGTAAACAGGAATATTACTAATCTGTAGTACTAAGTGCCCCTTTCTCATTAATTGAAACCTTATTTCTTAGTTATTTAGTCCTTTGACTTTTGTCTATGTTATTATTTGAATATGTCACTTATATTACATGTCATCGTATGTCACTTCAGAAAATATAAACTTATTAATCATTTCATATATTTTTATTTTAAATTTGTACCCAGTTTTTAAATTTTACCAATATTCCTTTTAGTTTTAATTTGTACCCATAATTTTAAATTTTACTATGTACCCAGATTTTTTAATTTAATTTGTACCATTTTTTTTTGTGAATGTACCCATTCTAATTACATATACTTATTTTATATTTTTTTGAGTATATCGATATTTTTACACTAAAGGAATGAGCAGTTCGGCTAAGCCATACAATGGGCTTTTTAAAAAATATTAATAATTATGTGGGTACATTATCTTTTTTTAGCTAGAACTATGTGAAGAACAATATTACTCTATTATTGATTTTTAGTAATTATTATATTGTAAAATATTATCTGAATTTGTTTAAAGTTAATAATTTGTGAGATTTTGAATGTATAAATGAAGGAAATACTTAAATTATGTTAGAGACCTCGAACAAACTATTTAAACAAACTAGGTTTCATTTTAACAATTTGATTGACTAGGGAACTGAACCAAAATGAACATTCGACTTGAATTTTAACTATTCTAGTTTAAAGTGGATATGTTCCACAATAAGATGAAAGAAATGCACGCAAACGTTGAATTTTTTTTTTTTATAAAACAAAATTTAATCTTTAAATAAGATGAAACTTAGATTAACATATGGTACAAGATTAAAAATTGAATTTATTCCCTCCTCTATTTAATCGCCATTATTCAGGTTACATGTCATTTCCCCCCCCCCCCCCTGTTTTTTGGTAATTGCATGAATTTTATTCTAAGTGTACCCTTGTATCCAATAATTTTCGTTTATTTCTTGACATTTTGCATCAATAATTTAAGGTTGTAGTTAAATTATACAAGGAAAAAAATTATAGAAAAGTTGACATTGTACAAGAGAATCAAATTTCTACACCAATTCATCTCCAATATCTAATTTACTATTGGAAAGCCAGAAGTGAGTTTTGGTGTCTCAACGCTTCACCAAAATAAATGGACGTAAAATCCCCTAAAACTAAAAAAACTTAACTCATGCAATAAATTATACAGAAATTTGATAAGGGATAGGATTGTCCAAATAAAAAAAAATGATAATATGATAAAACAGAAGATAAAGAAGAAGAAAAAAAAAGATAACTAGAATCATTTAAAACTGTTTGCACGTTACACTTGCCAGACCTATAATTCAGGATGAATTTCTCTATTAATCATAAAAAATCAACAAAAAAAATCATTATGTTGTAGGCATAATTTACTAAATAATTATGGAGGCCATAGAGAGAAAAGGGGTACGGCACATGCAGAGGAGAAGAGGGAGATGTGTAATTATGGGTGTGTGTTATCTCACCCCATTGTGCCTTTAGTTATAGTAGTAGGGAAGGTAAATTCCTTACCCTTTAGGATTACAACATTTAATAGGTAATCTACTCCTAATAGGAATATAGGATATATTCCCATATTTACTAGGATTTACACAATCACATTCATATTCCAATAGGACTGCAACACTCCCCCTTGAGTGTGTAAATACTCAAGTAAATGGTGCATCAGGTCTTCAGTGATGAAGCAAGTACAGTTGATGGAGTCGTTGGCACAATGAGCGAATGCGAGTCTCAAATCAACGAAAGAATGCATAAAAAGTAAAACTCACAAAACCTCGCTATGGTAAAACCCAAGGTGGGAGAAAAACCCATAGTCTAAGGAGAAAAATGAGAAGTTGCATTAAGTCAAAACTATACGTCTTTTGGACGCAAGTAGAAGAGCTCTCATGGGTATGATCAGCCCAGGATGGGTGCCTCGTTAAAACCTAGTTAGATAACAAAAACCCAGTGGGAAAAATGTTCCTAATCGTACGGAAAATAGTACATTAAGATCAAGTGAGTATACTTCTGGATACTCCCCCTGAGTTTGACATAACTTCCAAAATGAGAACTACAACCATTGCATATGATAATTAGGCATACCAATTCCTCGGACAAGCTTCTGGAAGGTTGACTTCGGCAGTGACGTCGTCTAGAGGTCGGCAAGGTTGTCTGGGATTGGCTTGCATGACTTCGTTGATGTATCATGGCTTGGTCGGGTTGATACATGCGGCATAATATTCATGGATCGTCGTTGGGACTCAACGATGGATGAAAACACAGCAAATACTTCGAATATGCTCAATAAGAACTCCTAACCATGTCTCACATGTGGCGTAGTGAAGTGAGGTGAGTCTTGGAACGATTCGAAGATTTCGCAACTAAGGTCATATCGTGGACCTCAAAGATATTGCGATATCCCTAACGGTAAAGACATAACCATTCGGGGATTTTGCCTTGTGCGAGTTTGATAAGTAACCAGCGTCAGCATAACAAATAAGGCAAGCATCATTCCGAGGATCAAGGGGGTTGGATCCACTCGAGATGCGTTGGGATTTGATTTGCCCAAATTCGTAGTACCTTCAGGGTACGTCTTTAATACCAATTCAGTGGTTGCATGAAAGCGCGGTGCTGCATCTTTATCAAGATCAATAGCGAAGGAGATGTCCTGTCTAAATACAATGAGCTAAGTACAACGAAGCACAAAGTTGAACTTAGATATGGAATTTCGGATTCCATAACCTCTTCAAGGGTCTCATTTGCATATAACGTATAGACAATCAAAGGTATACTCAAAGGTAACACATTTGAGGTGTAGTTCGATTGGTAGACCAAATTACCATCAGAACAATGCTTCAACTTCAGGTCAAGACATAAACGAGTTTTCCTAAGATCCTTCATCTCAAATTCCATCTTCAGGTGAGAGGCAGTTTTCTCAAGCTCGTCCGGAGTCTTATTGAGATTCATGTTAACGACATAAACTGTAACTCTAGCAATTCGGAATACAACTTCATAGTTTAACACGCAAGGGCATTCATTCATATCCCTGACTGATCAAATAATCACGTAGACGGGTATACCACATCCGTCAGATTTTTCAATCCATAAGTGAACGCCTCAAAACGAGTTAAGAGGGTTTTCCGTGGTTTGGAACTATTTGAACCAGTCCATGTAATTCTTCGAGAACTTACATGTCAATCTCCGTATCTATATCCCCATGGAGAAACACTAACCACATTTCATAATGCTGCTATCAATCACAGGACGTTTGAGAGAAACCTTGCGCCGTAAGGCGTGCATCATATCGCACTATTTTATTCATCTCATAACGCTTCCTTTCCCACTTGTAACACAATAAGGTTACCTTGGGCAGTGTAGGAACTACTGGTCCAATACACACTTTGGTAAGGAATTTGACCTGGATTGTAACTTTAGTTGTCCAATCAGTTCTATGTTGTCACTTAATCAACGAAACACGGTTCGATATTATCGCTTTTCATTTATGTCGGTAGCTACCATATAAGTGAAAACATCATCGATGGTAATCTCATTTCAATCCATTTAGCTCACCCAAACTAGTATACTGGACCAAGAACTTCAAGTGTCGGGAGTAATCCGGATTAATCTCATGAGATGGAAATGATTTAAGATAGCAATCGAGTTTAGATTCATTGTTGTGCCGTGTCTTCCTCTTCTTGGGAAGTGAATCCTATGAACCGAATGATCTGTCGTGCTCCAGGCCAAGACAGATTGATTGGCTATCCACCGGTGTACCAGACTGTACAACAGGGGCGTCCAAACCGTCCAACAGGGGCGGCACACCCTCCAGGGATGTTGACTCGACGTCCGTTAAGTTCGTCTATCCTTGCAGGCATGTTTGCAGCTGGATATGATCTCGTCACTTTAGCTAGATCAAAGAAATGCGTCTGAAGCAACATTCTGAAATCTAGAATTCATCGCATTTGCTTATCACACTTGTGCGGTATGAGGATCGAGTTGAGACATAGTGGGCAACGTCCACCGCGTTGTTCTACTGGAACGTTGACGTTCTTATCTCCCCCTAACGGCGGGAAGACTGTCTCATTAAAGTGACAACCAGCAAATGAGCGGTAAAAAGATCGCGTGCAAGGGCTCAAAAAGAGCTAGTGTGAAGGAGAATCATGATCGACAAAAGATACACATATTTCTTTAAGGACCTATGGTGGTACGTTGTGACGGCGCAACTTGGCACATGGAATACACACCCAAATGCGTAAATACGAAAATCGGCAGGTTCGTACCCAGTAACCAACTGTAACGTCATATAGGTTGGGTGGCAATGGGCCTCAAGGCGGACCAACATAACGGCATACAACGATTGCATAGCCCTAGGCAGAAACTGAAAACTTGGTACGTTTACCAAAATTCGGGCAATCATTTAAATTGTGCTTTATGATCACTAGGCGAGGCTATTTAGGGTGGATCATAGGAATTCGATGTTCAATTATAAACCCAAAATACATGCAATACTTTATCGAAAAACGTCGATATAAACTCTTCGACATTATTCAGTCTCCCAAACCTTATGGGATAAGTAGGGTGGTGAACCTTAATCGGCCAAGAGGTTTAACTGTAATGTGTGTGGACAAACATGTGACCAGTTTGTCGATTCATCAACCAAAACCATAAGTCTTTATATGGTCCGCATTTTGGTTAGATTAGTCCACATATATTCCCTTGAATCCATTGTGAAAAGAAAGTCGGTTCGTATCTTTGCAAGGGATGATTTAGAAAATCAAATTTCACAAACGAGCAGACTTTGACAAGTGTGCTTGTAGGCACAAGATCCTTACTTCGGGTAAGGAGATGCGTTGTATCATCGTTGGTCGACCTAAGTGTCCCAAAAGGTCATGCCAAAGCAAGTAAACTGCTCAATCACCTAGCTCCAGGTTGGCCACATATGGTGTGTGCCCCAGTTGGGGAACAGCCTATTGGCCCTGAGTTAAAGCTTCACGCTCATTTTTGGAGGTGGTGCAAAGATATTTCACTCTGTTTTCTTCAGTGGTTTCATTTATGATCATTGTCATCTCGAATATCCTTAAAAACTCAACGTCAGGAAGAATTAAAGGTCCCTTAAATGGTGATGCAGTACCATTCATACAACGAGGAGCGTGCCATTGCTCTTAATCAGGTTTGATAGACTTGAAGTCATTGTTAGAGATGTGATTTAGGTGTAAAGTTAGTGTGCGTAGTACGCATTCATCCAGACGACTAACTTTCCCACATTCCTACCTAATCACGTGTTTAATTGAATCCGTCACATGTACTAAGAAACATGATTCAATTAACTCATATTCGAGGACAATATCAATAAGATTATCCATAAGTACAACATACACCAAACTTGAATCCAAGAACATGGAAAAATGTTCACAATGTAAGCCAAAGTTACTAGGTGGATTCAGCCAACAAGGCCATCCATGTCAAAATTATGTTCTTCCAACAATGTTTGGTGGAGCAAAATTAGTCTCACATATTGACTACTAGAATGGTACTCCGTAACAACATTGTTAGGGGCACGAACAAGTGCATAACCAATGATCTATCCCATCGAGACAGAAGTAGATTCTGTAGGGTTAAGGTTTGGGAATACTATCCCTTATTCTTGAAGTTTTAGGCCTTAGGTGCCAAGGATCATGCTTCGGGCATGACGCCACACCTTGGCAAGCCCTGATTCTACCATATGTTGTCAAAACAATCTCAAAATTGGGTTATGAGAAAGTATGCCATTCGGTGTATCCTTGCCGAAGCAGTGCATCACCATTCGGTAGGCTTTGACTGAACTGGGTCGAGCCATTCGGTAAACTCCAGCCGAACGGAGTCTATACTTTTCTCTCACGTTTGTGGTAGTATCAGATTCGAGAATTTGGTAAACTTCCGCTTTCTACACCGCTGTTTCAAGAGCGAGTTAGAAACATGGAAGGACGAGAAAAGTATTCTCTAGTCAAAACTCGATCGGATTTATAAACTTCATAATTGTACTCATTCATGGACGTAATCATGGTGTGCTTCGTTCAATATCTTTCATGATTAGACGGTCCGTAGGAGCGAGCCAAAGAGCCATGGAATCTTCGTTCGGGAGGTACTTCCGTTTGTAATGCTTTGGGCATAAGTCTTCGAATGAAGATCATGGCGGAGGCTTATTCAGCTCTTCCATGCCATTGTTAGCTTCAATGGTTTCTCAGCTTCTTGATAATCAAGTGGAGATTCACGTCTTGTACCCCACATAAAGTGGTTTCGAATAGAAACATCCAAATCAAGAAAATCGAACTTGTGACGGTTCGATAATCCATTGAGTTGGAAGGAACAAGATTATGATGTACTATGAGAATGAAACATCCATATACATCATAGTTAGAACATTCGAGTTCTAAGACATGGTTTTCATGAAAAACATCGAGTTTTCATGGGTGTATTGTTTTATGAAAACTTCGGGTTTCAAAGGCACTAAATTTGAAACTACATGTTCAATTTAGTTTATGAACGTTTAGTTCATAAAAGAGAGGTTCCTGCAAGAACACATAATGCAATATACAACTAAGTGTAGTGGATTTGAGTTTCTTCAGGAACTCAAGTGTGAGAGCTTCGGGACTACGAAAGTGAGTCAACGGTTCAAAGAAAGGAAATAAAATATTGAATCGTTAATGTCCAAAAGTGATCTTCAGGTCAATAATTTTGGATTCATTATCAGATTAAATCGGGCCATACATGGTCGATTGTAGAAGCAAAAATAATATTAACATATGGGTTAAAATGATTTAAAATGCTATAAAATAGCATTGGGTCGAAAAATATAGCCCCAAAATAAGATTTGGGCTCAGGTTGGCTGCAAAGGGTGGGCCACGTCTGAGAGAAACAGCCCAGCTTATAAAGCAAGCTTCATGCTTGCAGTGGGAAGCGGGTCGGTCGTGTGAGGAGCCCGGCTTCTGGGGACAAGCCCAGCTTTTGGCCACGGGCCAATTGAGCCTAGTCAATGACTGGCTAATAGGCTGAAGGCGTTAGACAAGCCCAGGTTGTGCGGGCTTGGTCTTGGCATAGGCTGGAGTAGGGGAAAGCCCAGCAAAAAGATGCTGGCTCTGTGTGTTTGGAAAGGCAGAGGCCCAACAAGTCAAACCCATGCCTAGGGCCTAATTTGCACACGCAGCAAAACCCAAGCAGGTCGGTGAGGTTAGTTCCCCTTTTTTCAGATTTTAGTATTAGGGTTTGCAGAACCCAAAAAATTATGGTTCTATTTTATTTCCTTTCTTTGACTCACAAATTCCACATAGCATATATATATACAATATATATATGAATCCTTTCACAAGAGGGATCTTCATTTTTCTAAAAAAATGGGGACACCCTCTTGACCGTTGGATTGGCTTTAATGAAATTGTGTGGTTGAGATTAAAACACAGGCCACACAATCTCAACCACACAATTTCATTAAAGTCAAATCTAACAGTCAAGAGGGTGTCTCCATTTTTTTAGAAAAATGGGGATCCCTCTTGGTAAGGGGCATGTGTATATATATATATATATCGGAAGGAAAATATAAATATCGGAAGGAAAATATAAATATAGGGGGGGTTCATGTATCATGGGGAATGTTTTCATGCTTCAAGGTCGTTTCAAATATCTTACTTTATTTTAAGCGTACCTGATTGGCAGAAAATGATAAAAGCCTTTGAACTTGTAGAAGATTCTTCGCAGAAAGCCGGAATAGCATCTCCCATGCGTTGTATCACGTTCAACGTAGAAAAATTAAATTGAATCAATAACATGTAGATCAATTCAATAAAATAGTAAATTAATCACAAAAAAAATGATTAAAACTTAACACTCCCCTAATTGAAGATCAAACTCTCTTTAGCTCAGCGTCAAGAACGTCCTGATAATGTGTTGTAGGCATAATTTACTGAATAATTATGGAAGCCATAGAGAGAAAAGGGGTGCGGCGCATGCAGAGGAGAAGAAGATGTGTAATTGTGGGTGTGTGTTATCTTACCTCATTGTGCCTTTATTTATAGCAGTAGGGAAGGTAAATTCCTTACCCTTTAGGATTACAACATTTAATAGGTAATCTACTCCTAATAGGAATATAAGATATATTCCCATATTTACTAGGATTTACACAATCACTTTCCTATTCCAATAGGACTGCAACACATTACAAATAATTAAAAACACCACGTTTAGAGAAGGAAGAATTGAAAAAACAAATGGAGAAAAAAGATTACGACCAGAACGCCCTGCAACCTAAGGAGATCATGCTTCACCATGATCGTCCTTCTCATTCACCCATGTTCTACTTTGGCAGTTCAAAAATCTCACCCCCAACACCACCATTTATATGTGGAGATAGTTGCGTAGTCAAAAATCTCACCCCCAACACCACCATTCAAAAATCTCACCCCCAACACCACCATTCAAAAATCTCAACCACACTATTCTAGATAAATCCTTCTACGTTGCATCTTCTGTCGCTTCTCCATTCAATCCTTTGCATCTTCTCTCTCCTCCACCTACGCCGCCACCGTCTTCATTGCCATCTTCTTCTGGTACCCAACTTCCCAATTTAAAAAAACTATAGTTTTTTTTTGGGTTTTTTTTTTTCTGTCGTTAATTTGGGAAAGGTGACTATCTTACCCAGTGGCTGATGATTGTGTGTGTTAAAAGAGATTGGGAATCTACAGAGCTAGGGAAAATCCCCAAGTCCAATTCTGATTTTTCACTCTTTTCATTTTCTTTGTTCCTTGCAGATTCGTAAAAAAGATTGGGACTACAAAGTGGAAGCTCAGAAAAATTCCGTTCTGAAATCGGAGCTCTATCGCTAGTGATTCGAGCGGGTATTGATGTCTTCATTTTCTATTTTTACCATCATTCAATCAAAACCTATGCCATGCTTAATTATCAATAGAAAAATGGCAGGAGATCATACTTGTAGAAAAAATTGTCGTACATGTGTACTTTTGCTCCAAAACTCGATCTTTTGTTTAAATTTACAAACTTTGAGCGGATTTTGGTAAATGGTTTTGTGAATAACACATTTTTATCTAATGTGATTGTGTGTTGTAGATTTTGGAGTTCATAAGTGGCGATAAATCTGTAGAGGAATTGATGGACATTACGAAACAACTTCTGGGAAAGTAATGGTGTGAACAGTAAAGGATTTTGGTAATGGGTTTTGAAAAGGAAATGTTTATATCTAATGTATTTTCCGTTCCTTTATATGCGGATTCCTTTATTAATTTTTGAATGTTAGCGGCAGTTCCTTTATACATGTATCAAAGGTATCAAGATGCAATGATTTTGGTTCAAAAATATGGAAGATTAGATATTTTCTTAACAATGACATGTAATCCAACTTGGGTAGAAATAAGTGATGGGTTACTACATGGCCAAGCATCACAAGATCGACCAAATTTTCTTACAAGGGTTTTTCGTCCAAAATTTAAAGAGTTGAAGAATGATGTTATAAAAAGGTGTTTTAGGCAGAGTTCTTGCATATGTATATGTCATTGAGTTTCAAAAGCACGGTCTCCCCCATGTTTACATGCTTCTCATGTTAGAAGAAAATGATAAGCTTAATAGTCCAGATGATTGTGATCAAATGGTATGGGCTGAAATACCAAATCCAAATGAAGAGACTAAATTGTATGGTGTCGTGTTAAGGCATATGATACATGGTCCATGTGGAATAGACAATTCACGGTCACCCTGTATGAAACGTCGTAGCTGTAAACAAAATTATCCTAAGGTATTTGCACCAACTACAATCCTACGTAGTTCTCTCAATTACTTATGAATTACCCATGCATACTATGAAGGTTAGGTTTTCTAATTTATGTCCTACTTGAAACCTCCAACATAGAACGTATAGCTAACATACAACCCGTCTGAACTTTCGGATCAAATATGAACATGAAAGACTCATTAAGCTTTATGAAAACCACTCTTAAGACGTAGTGTTCATCCTAAGTGAAATTATAATTATTAACCACAAGAAGCCAGCGCCAATTTTAGTGAACCTTCCGACTAAAATTGCATCAAATTACTTTTCTAAATATCCTAATGGTTGCAAATCACTAAGACATTTAGATAGTTTAAACACGGCGATTAATAACGTAAAATATGCATGCATAATATCATAATTAAATTGAAAATAAACTACATATTCTTACTAAGGCTCGTGGCCTCGCACTAGCAAAAGAAATTAGTAACAAACAATCATTAAACAGAATATTATTTAAAACATAGATAAAAAACACCTTGAAAATAAAGTTGAATTGTCAAAAGCTATCTTAGCCAAATTCTCCAAACAGTGGCGGAGCCACATGAAGACCAATGTAGGGCTAGGCCCATCCTGGAATTTTGGTTTTACATATACATCGTCTGCTTTTTACTACAAAGAGCATGTGGTGTATTGGTGATTAGAGTTTCACAATAGGAAAGGATGAAGGGTCCAAAACCTTCTGGACCCAATAACTTTCTACTTTTTCTTTTTTTAAAACCCAACCTTACCTTTTGTTTACCTTACCTTATGTTTTCTTATTATTTTTTTATAACTCAACTTTTTAACCAACCTTTTATTTTACCATATAAATCCAAATTTTTTTTTCTTCTGGTTAGTTCATATAAAACAAGGTCTATACAATTTAGAAGAAGATTCAATTATGCTAAAAAGAAAATTTCATAGGAATAATTTTGACATGACCTAAAATTTTTGTTCTAGCCTTAACCCTTTTTTTTTTATCAAAACTCGTAAAGAAGTTATGTTCTTATGATATAATCTTCTCAATACTGAACTTTTCATACAAATTCTAAAGCTCCATCACATTTGTTTGATTAAGATTTTTTGACACACCTCGACCCGGAATGTCCATTTGGACTCTGAATCGAGCTGTGTTGGCCGTCATCTAGAAGGTAATGAAGCCATAAAGTGTAGTGAGGTGAAAAATGTGAATAAATTTAAACCTAAGGTGAAAAATGTGAATAAATTTAAACCTAAAAATGCCTAAATGGAAAAGTGGGGAGCGGGAATTAACCCGATTCAAAACTCGATGTCAGTGCATAAGT
The DNA here is from genome assembly GCA_036320875.1 of Cotoneaster glaucophyllus. NCBI lineage: Eukaryota > Viridiplantae > Streptophyta > Magnoliopsida > Rosales > Rosaceae > Cotoneaster > Cotoneaster glaucophyllus. The sequence goes on from CM070073.1 coordinate 40,209,647, forward strand.
AAAGTAGAGTAGAGGCAAGATAAGAATTATACCAACATTGCCAAGATTCCTCATCGACACGAAAGCTCAGCTACTAAAACATGAAGGGGCGAAAAATAAAGGGTGAGTGAGCCTATAAATAAAGCTTTGTAAAAACCTTTTCGAAAACATAATAACCCCTCGTTGTAATTCGTAAATAAACATCTAACGTCTAGTAATCACATAATCTCGTATAAACAAACATAACATATCAAGTGCTCATCAACATATGCTGACACACGAGTTCATGCAGTGATATTCTGACATGAAGGGGACTGAGTGTAATAATGATTTACGCTCTGGTACTACAATCACGTGAAGACTAGCGCTATGTGCATCACATACAAGTTCTAATTGCCTATAGCAATCTAGGACAGGACTGGAACCTACAAAGTGAGCGTACGGTACGATGTGAACACACACATGAAGCTTGGCCCTGGCCCGGGCAAGTACTAACACCAGTATAGCACATGATGAGCAGATAACGTAAATATGGTCATACAACGGTAAATCGATAATTCTAGTCAACAATACTATTCAGGACCGTAAATATGTTAAAGTCATCCCACTATAGTATGCATACATGTGCGTCCCGTAGGACTTAGAATCATTTCATAAATTTCGTCGATGCTTTAATTTTTATAAACGTTAATCTAATCTAGGTGTGCATAAAAAATTCATTATGAAATATATAAATGGAAACTAAATGAATATATATAATATTTAAAAGAAAAGACCCACTTACAAATCATGTCATGGAGTCGAACCCGCCTTGCGGGCATCTAAGATCATTGCAAAGCGTTTTACCTAGAAACAAAACCAATTACGTAAATGTATAACGTACTAATGTACAAACGCGTTTTTCGTACAAAGTATGGCTAATAAAGGAACTATTTTAAAACGATCGAATTTCAAAAAACGGATGGCGGATTGGGGTTCGGCACGTCAAGAAACCTAAAGAGAGACCTCAGGTTCCCCTATGCGCCACCGCACGTGACGCCACACGTCACCACAAGGTGGCTACACTGGCAGCCATGCGCCACACGCACCACTCGTAGTGGCTCCCCCACGTGCCTGCGAGTAGGCTGGTATTCGCCTTTCTCACGAAGGCTTGCAAATCACAAGTTGTAGAGCCAACTTTCAAAGCTCCAACCGACCTTTCAGTGATTTTCAGTGTTCTAAATATGAATTTGAAGCTAGGAATAAGAAGGAAAGAGTTATACCAGTTCAAGGTCCAACGGGTGCCAGACACAACCGAAAAGTCACCTGAAAGTGGCATGACGACCACGATTTTTGAGTTTCCAGAAATCTGGGGAAAATCCACTGCGTTGTTTTCTGTATCAAATCCCATCAAAACGCACCTATGAACTCAAATATATACCCAGAACATCATGAGAAATTAGTTTAAGGTCGTTGAAGACTTACCTTCCGAGTAAAGGCGAGATTCTCGCTGGAAAACTTAGGTTTAAGGTCGTTCCGTCGGGATCAGATTGCAATGATTCCTCTTTCATGCCTCCAAACTCAAACTTTCCTTCTCATTCAGTACAATACTAAAATATAAAATCCTTTATAACATTAAGTCAAAATTAGATATATAAAAACATAACATCAAAATACGTATATAATAAAGTTAAAATGGTTGGACTGAAATCAAAATCGAACATAGAAAAATTTCACCTACACACTCGTAGAGTTTTGCTTAACAATTTCAACGAATAAGTTATCGATATTACGGTCTGCAGCCCGTAATACTGGCAACTCACTGTTGCCTCAATAAGAAAATAATAAATTCTTGAGGGTGCAATATTACCATCTTGCCCCTCTTTATGAAATACACATAAATCAACTAAATAACGCTTCAATCACGCTCACGTACTAGCCTCTTGGGCGACGTCGTCAACATTACACAATTTCCTATATCGTACTCTCGATCCTTGGAATACCTGTTCACAATGCTCATTTGTTAATCTTGTGCTGTGTGTAAAATCTCTATAGATCGACTCAAACGGTACCATAGCCAAACTAGAATGATAACTATTGTTGTACGCAACTTAAACAGAAATAGGTGTATATTACAACCATGCTAAAACTGCAGAACAAACAAAAGCAACATGTCCACTAAGGTCTGGATAGTTCGCTCAGACTAGCCGTTAGTCTGAGGGTGAAATGTGGTATTGGATAACAACTTAGTACCCATAGCTTTCAAGAAGACTTCCCAAGACTCGGAAGTAAAACGCGCATCCCAGTGAGATACAGTAGTGACGTGCACACCATGTAGCAAAACAATGAAGTTCACAACGCCTTAGCGAGTAGATTCATAGTGAATTTCCTTTGGGTTTAGTGAAAAACTAGGCTGAAAAGGCTAAAAGAACACTCAAGAATTTGAGGGTTAAAATAAGTCCATCAAATCTAGAACACAAGGTAACTGGATTGAATCACCAATAGTAAGGATTCGTTCAGCAGAATATTTGTGAGGTGATTGATGAATTAATGATCACAACTAAATTTTCAAGGTCCTAGTGATTTCCCTAGACGGTCTGTATGCATCAAAGATAATACAAAGTGTAGTAGGGTAGATATGTACTCAAGGTTAACTGGAATGCCTTCTAGTACCAGAGGTGAATATGGAAACACAGTTAGAGTAGATGCTTATCAAAATGACAGAAAATTTGAAAAATTCAAGAATGAGCAATTTTACCAAGAGATCTAAAATGTAGTCCCCCTGGACCAACTGAAAATGAGCTGACTTATCGAGTCGGTCGATAATCACCGAAACATCATCATAATCTCCACAGGTACAAGATAACTCGTACTGGGAGCATATGGTGATATTTCCCCATCTCCATTCGGATACAAGAAGTGATCATAACTACTCGAATGATTTCTTAATGATTGTAAGTAACGTTATATCAATACTCACGAATTCCAACTAAAAAGGGATAGGACATGCAGAAAGTGTTTAAGGGTAGGTATGTCTTTTGTTATGGTAAACAGTAATTACGTTTGCACAACCGGGGTGATACACGATGGTGCAATTGTAGCATTGATTTGGTTTTTCTGTCGTAGCAGTCTGAAATTTGGCTCATTTCAAAGGAAGATGTATTTGAGAAGTTTTTGAGGTTGGTAAAGATTTTGGACACGTTTCTCCACAGAGAAGTATTATCCGATTTTCAAATGAAGATGATAAATATTGACTCTAAGTCACGAATAAGATTGTCCATTTCGTACAGTTCCAACCATTGGGAAACATAAGCGATACCCTATCATGTTGTATATACACAACTAAAACATTTAGAGAAACGTCACTGTGAGCCTTGAAATTAACGATGGTATTGAAAAACATATGAACAAGGGTAGGAAATTAGACAACACTTTAGTTGTCCCAACTTTAATTATATTTCACATCTAAACTAAAGTGATTTTTCTCGACCAACTTGGAAGGAAAGGTGCTACAGCTGAAAAGTCGCTAACAAACTGCCTATAAAATCGACAAGGCCAATGATATCACGTATTTCATAGTAATTTGTGGGACTATCCAATTTTCTACATTTGCAACCTTTTTGGAAATTGACAAGAATGTCGTTTGCTGAGATCACATCTCCCAAGAAAAGTATCAATCTAAACAAAGCTAACATGTGATGAATTTGGTATAAAATTGACTGTTGGTATTTAGAGAATTTGATCTCGATGTTGGAGTATTTGAGAAAGTCATTGGTAAGACTACTACAAATTAGTCAGGTTATGGAAGAAAACTGGAACTCAAAAGGTTGGACGGGTAGACCACCCAATTCAAAGTATGGGTTAATGGTTTTAATCATCACCTGATTGAGTTGCTAAACTCTAGGTATGATCCAAAGGTTTAGTCTTTCGTTTTCATGGATAGGTTTAAGGATCCCTAGATAAAGTGTTCGGTTGGGTAAATTCCTAATCAATAAGCTTTTACAACTAAGTTTTCTCAAAGTCGAAGGACTTGTTCAATATGATGCAAGGAGAATTGGTGTAGTATGAGAAAGTGGATCGATGGTGTATTCTACTTCCCGCTTCAGTGGTATCCCAGGTAAAATTTGAGAAATGACGCCAAAGATAGGCATCATTGTAACGTACTAGGGGTGGGTTCGGTTTCATTCGGTTCAGTTTTTTGCCAAAACCAAAACCGAACCAAAATTTTGGTTCGCTTTAATTTTCTTTCGGTTTGGTTTCGGTTCAGGTTCGGTATTTTTATTTTATTTTATAAAACTTGATCTTTTTTTTTTAATATAGAGTTTAGAAAAGAGGCTTGCATTGGTGGACTAATAATAAGAAAATGGGAAAGTAGGAAGGTAGTTGTACATATACAAGAAAATATAAACCAATCATATTCTATCAACAACCTTAATTGCAAAGAAAAATGATCACCATATCCATTCCAATAGCAAACAAATAGAGAAGCTCTTTCAAGTTTCAAAGCTTCCAAAATTTTCTTTTATAACCAATGGAATATCCTCCCTAATTGAACCAAGTATGCTCCTTGAAAAAGCTCTAGGCTTAGTATTAAAATTGGCAACAAAGTTTCACAAAAGAAACATCATGGACATACATTCATAAAGTATGAAGGCATTCGGTTTGGTTCTGTTCGGTTTTCAAACCTCCAAAACTGAAATTGAATCAATAAAGTTTGGTTCAGTTCGATTTTTCCTTTTTAGTTTTGGTTCGGTGTTCGGTCTACTTTTTTTTCGGTTTTCAATTTTTTGAACCCACCCATATGTTCAACACTACTTTCTTTCTCTATGCCACGTACTAAGAGGCCTTCACAACTTCCTCGACACTTATTTCGCTCTTACAGTGGGAAATATAACTTGTACGTCAATTTCTAACTTTCACATTATGGAAGTGACCATAGGGATGACCAGTAATCGAAAAATGACAATTTTCGATCAATGCTTCACCAAAGGGATAATTAAGATGTATTCAATTCATATATTGGATGACGTGGAAATCCATGATATCCAATGAAATGGATTAACTAGCATCTTCAGATTGGTAAAAAGAATGGTGCACCCACTATATTTGCACGGGACAAGACAACTTTTGCCTCGTGGCATTAGGATTCCTAAAACTTACCGACTAAGGTACCAGGTGATTGAAATATTTGAATAGTTAAAGATGATACGACGAACTGAATGGTACCCAGCTCAAATAAGGTCCTAACATAAGTGTCTTAAATTCGTACTCGTGACTAGTTAGGAATGTTCTGATTACCTAGATGAGTGATAGGGTCAACACAACTGTAAGTTTACTGTCTTCCTAAAAGGCTTGCTCCTAAGTTTTCATGATTTAATTTCTTCGACTTAGGTAGTCATTGTTAATCAGTTTATCAGTCGCACTGCTAATTAACGCATATATGATATTTTGATATTGTTCGTTGCCCTGAAACTGTGAACCGGCGTTCAAGCACAAAGGTATCACTATCAAATACAAGCATATGTCTAGTATCAGAAATCATACCGCCTGAATATTGGTTGACAGCTTCTGGATATCGGACATTATCGTCAATTAGTAGGACCACCGTAGGTTGATTATAGGTTAAAGCCCGCTTGGGTGGATGGTTTCAGATGATTGGTTAGGAATTGGTCTTATGATTTGGTTTCGTTGATTCTAGAAGGAATTGATTACTGCTAATCGAAGGTATGACAATATGTACTTCCATGCCTATACCCATCGTAATGACAAGTACAACATCTAAAGAAATTCTGGGAATTAATGCTGGTTGAAGTGTTCAAAGGTCAGAGAAATGAATTTTCCAATAACCTACTTTAGAATGGATATTACGGAAATTTATCTTGCTCCTGAAGATCCGAAATTATTACTACATTTGAGAGGTTAGTGTTGTTGGGAACCAAAAGTGGTTGTTCCCCAAATTTTCTTCTATCGAGTGTTACAACTTTAGCACCACATTGTCACTTGAGTGTTAAAACCTTTTCGAAAACATAATAACCCCTCACCGTAAAGCAAGTATAGCTTCCAAATATAACAAACTACGTATAGTATGAAAATACTTACTGTAGCCTACAATATCTCAAGAATCCAATACGTCACAGTAACTTATAAATAAACATCTAACGTCCGGTATTCACATAATCTTGTATAAACAAACATAACATATTAACTGCTCATCGACATATGCATAAACATGAGTTTAAGCAGAGATATTCTGACATGAATAGGACTAGGTGTAATAATGATTTACGCTCTAGTATTACAATCATGTGAAAACTAGCGCTGTGCGGGTCACATACGAGTCCTAATTGCCTATAGCAATCTAGAACAAGACTGACACCTATAATGGATCTAAAGTGAGCGTACGGTAGTATGTGAACATACACGTGAAGCCTGGCCCTGGCCAGGCTGAGTACTTACACCAGTGTAGCACAAGATGAGCAGATAACGTAAATATGGTCATACAGCGCGGTAAATCGATAATTCTAGTCAACAATACTATTCATAACCATAAATAAATTTAAGGCATCCCACTATAGTACGCATACCTGTGTGTCCCGTATGACGTAGAATAATTTCATAAATTCTGTTGATGCATTAATTTTATAAACGTTAATCAAATCTAGGCGTGCGTAGAAAAATCATTATAAAATATATAAATGGAAACTAAATGAATATGTATAATATTTAAAAGCAAAGACCCATTCACAAATCATGTCGTCGAGTCGAACCCGCCTCGCAAGCATCAAAGATCCTTACAAAGCATTTCACCTGGAAATGAAACCACTTACATAAATATATAACGTACTAATGTATAAACGCATTTTTTTACAAAGTACAGCTTATAAGAAACTATTTTAAAACGATCGAATTTCAAAAAATGGAGGACGGATTCGGGTTCGGCACGTCGAGAAACCTAAGGAGGAACCTCGGGTCCCTCCACAGGCCACCACAAGGTGGCTGCACTGGCAGCCACGCGCGGCAAGCGCCTGCGAGTAAGCTGGTTGTAGAGCCAACTTTCAGAGTTCCAATTGAGCTCATTTTTCAGTCATTTTCAGTGTTCTAAATATGGATTTGAAGCTAGGAATGAGAATGAGAAAGTTATACTAGTTTGAGATGCAACGGGTGCCGGACACGGCCGAAAAAGTCGTCTAAAAGTGGCGTGACAGCTATGATTTTGATTTTCCAGAAATCTGGGGAAACTCCCTTGCGTTGTTTTCTGTACCAAATCCCATCAAAGCGCACTTATGAACTCAAATATATACCCAGAACATAACAAGAAATTAGTTTAAGGTCGTTGAAGCCTTACTTTTGCCGGAAAGACGAGATTCTCGATGGAAAACTTAGGTTTAAACAGACCTTCATTTGAGCTTCTGTGCACCGTTCTATAACCCAAAGCTTGATTTAATGTCGTAGAGGTGAGAGGATGGTAGTGATGTGATGGTCTGGGGTTCGTCGGAGATAGCGAGGTGGTGCAGCTGTGTATTGGTGTACAGGAAGGAGTGACGAGATAGGGAGTTTGAGAAAGGAGATTTGAGGTGTACGAGAGAGATTAGATAAGACACCATGTAGGTGGCCTGCGAACTAGCTGAATCGGCAATAGTCGTAGGTGATGTGTGGTGAAGCCAGAAGTGGGGTGTGGGCCCCACGTGGCTCATAAGACAATCAATTCAAAATAGGGAGCTTTAATAAAAAGTGCTTGAACTAAGTTTATTTTAACCAAAAACTATCCTATAACTTTTTTTTAACCAAAAACCATCCCAGAACAAAGTAAAACCCACCAAACCAACAGACAGCTCGACCACCGGCCAGTCACTCATGACCTCTCCTTTGGCCCTCATCCTCCTCCTCCTCATCCTCCTCCTCTTCGTCTCGCTGAGTACTACAACTTTCCTTTTTGAATCACCCTATTTCGTTGAGTATTGAAGAAGTTATATCTATTTGAATCTTACCCAGTTTCCGGCGACCTCCGAGGCTTTCGAGGCATTTTCCGACCAAACCACAACGAGTTAGCCATCGTGCAAGGTACCATTTTCTTCGTCTCTTCGAGAACTACGATTTTCGTTTTTGAATCACTCGATTTCGTTGAGTATTGACAAAGTTATGAGCGTTTAAAGTTTGTCCAACCCAGTTTCCGGCGACCTCCGAGGCTTTCGAGGCGTTTTCCGGCCAAACCACAACGAGTTAACTATCGTACAAGGTACCATTCTCTTCGTCTCTACGAGAACTACAATTTTTCTTTTTGAATCACTTGATTTCATTGAGTATTGACAAAGTTATGAGCGTTTAAAGTTTGTCCAACTTTCCGGCCGAAATCCGGTCTTCCCTTCCGTTTAGCTCAGGCGAGCAGCAACCACACCAAGCCCTTTGGGCCATGCACAAACAAACACTGTATCTGGAAAGAAAATGAACATTAACACTGTCGCTGGAAAAATAACACTGTCGCTGGAAAAAATAACACTGTCGCTGGAAAAACATAACACTGTCGCTGGAAAAATAACACTGTCGCTGGAAAAAATAACACTTTCGCTGGAAATAAACTAACAGTGCAATGACTTAAATTCCAGAAACAGTGACTTAGATTCCAGAAACAGTGTTACTTAAAATCCAGAAACAGTGACTTAAATTCCAAAAACAGTGACTTAACTTATAACATGGTTTTTTTTTTTTATTAAAACTAAGACTTATAACATGGTTTTTTATTAAACAAAACTTATAACATGATTTTTTATTAAAACTAAAACTTTTCAAGCCCTTTTCATTAATTTTCCTTTCAAAATATCCTCCAAAATGAAGTTACAAACTTGCCCTTGGTATTTGGTGTTTCGTAAGATTTTAACAGTAACTTCAATTTCGATTCCGCTTGCGCCTATGCGTTTGTACAGTCGAGTACTTCGAAGATACAGTAAAATAATAGCTCATACGTGTCACAAAATAACAGTCAACGAAAATAAATAGTCTTGCCTCTAGGGGCATTTTCTTCAATTCACTTTTTTAAAATTAATAAAATCGTCAAATTAGGGACGGGTTGTTATATTTTTCATACCAATAAAATTTTTTTAGCTTTCTCCAAATAATTGTATTGCTATATTTTGTCTAATTTCTCTTATATGATTTAAAAGCCCCTCCTAAGTAGTGTGTAAAGAACCCTAAAGGCTAAACAACCATCTTTATAATACTACAGAAGATAAAAACCTACTTAGAAAAAGTTTTAGAATAAAACTAAGAAACATAGTAGAGTAAGGGGTTAATCTCATGTTACTATCCTCAAGTTTTTCGGTTTTCAACATTTGGTACATTATGTTTTTTTTTTCATCCCAAAGTGGTACCTAAAGTCAAAATTTTGGGACAATTTCATACATCCGTTAAGGTTGTTGTTAAGTCAACCGTTAACTGGTGACGTGACGCCTATGTGGACAATGACTTGGCACCACGTGTCAATCTGGGCCTACTTTAACATTAAAAAAAAAAAAAAAAAAAACCTTTTTGTTACTTCGATCCGCCCCTCCTTCCCTCCCCAATTTTCTTCTCCCTTCTTTCTTCCGCACCCCACCCATCATCCAGAGTGATGGAGCTTCGAGCTAGACAGATCATCGTCTGTGCAAAACTCTAGAAAATTACCTTCTCTTCTGTCTCTATTATGGAGAAAATGGATCATCAAGAGCGAACCGTAGAAAAATGCAATCACAATTAAGCCTTCCCCCCATCAAATCACCACCGTGAGCGTCCATCAACCGAACCCATATTTCCTCATCACTGACACTAACGGATATGTGGCCACATTTGGGGGTGAGCTTGGTGACAGCATCGAAGCAAGAGAAAAGAAAAGGGATGATGGGTTTTCGTCGTGCGTTAGAAGGCGGGCGAATTGGGAGGTGGTTTTGTGAGATCCCACATCGCCCAGGGGAGTGATCCTTATCTGTATATTCCCATCCCTACTTAGCACGAGGCCTTTTGAGAGCTCACTGGCTTCGGGTTCTGTAGGAACTCCGAAGTTAAGCGAGTAGCGCGCTAGAGCACTCACATGATGGGTGACCCACTGGGAAGTTCTCGTGTGAGTTCCCAGAAACAAAACCGTGAGGGCGTAGTCGGGGCCCAAAGCGGACAATATCGTGCTACGGTGGTGGTGCGGGCCCAGGATGTGGTGGACCCCGGGCCGGGATGTGACAATTTGGTATCAGAGCCTAACCCTGGTTGTGGTGTGCCGACGAGGACGTCGGGCCCCTGAGGGGGGTGGATTGTGAGATCCCACATCGTCCAGAAGAGTGATCCTTATATGTATATTCCCATCCCTACCTAGCACGAGGCCTTTTGGGAGCTCACTGGCTTCGGGTTCTCTAGGAACTCCGAAGTTAAGCGAGCAGCGCGCGAGAGCACTCCCATGATGGGTGACCCACTGGGAAGTTCTCGTGTAAGTTCCCAGAAACAAAACCGTGAGGGCGTAGTCGGGGCCCAAAGCGGACAATATCGTGCTACGATGGTGGTGCGGGCCCGGGATGTGGTGGACTCCGGGCCGGGATGTGACAGGGTTTTGGTCGACGATTGAAATGGAGCCCGACCCGAGTCTGTACAGGTCTTTTGAAAGACACGGTTGAAGATGGAGGTGTTGAAGGGTAAGCCGCAGTTGATGAAGTAGTAGCCTAAGGGAGTGAAGGAGGCTGAGGTGTGGATGAGAAAGAGGAGGATTAGATAGAGAAAGTGGAGATCGAGACGGGTTCGTCCCCGTGAAGCTCCCACCCAACTCAGGAATGGGCTCTGATTTTTGTATAAAAATCAAAGCTTTAATCTTTTTAGAAATTTTTGGGGGCTTTTAGCACACTGATTGGTGTTGCAGAGGTGTTAGGAGATACAACTTGTGCATGTTTCGGAGGAGAAAGACGAGGAGGAAGAAGGGGTGAGGGAGGACGACGGAGAGGATGTGGAAGAAGAGAAGAGATCAGTAGGTTCATCAACAATGGCGGAGGTGTTGCCACCGTTGTCCTCCGGGAAGAACAACAGAAGCAAACCCATCCCCCAAGATGGCTGTGACGGGGGAAAAACCCAAAACGTTTCCTTCCAAATCCAAAGTTGTAGTTTTTAAGTTTTTAATTTTTAATTTTTTTAATTTTTTTTAATATCCATGTGGGCCCAGATTGACATATGGTGCTCAATCATTGTTCAAGTGGGCGCCACATCACAGGATAACAAAGGGTTTAACATAAAGCATAACGAATGTATGAAATTGTCCCAGAATTATCACTTTGGTACCAAAATGGGATGAAAAAAAACTTGATGTATCAAATGTTGAAAACCAAGAAACGTTAGGGTAGTAAACTGAGATTAACCATATAATAAGATAACTAGAAAATACATTTCTATTCTAATTTTAGGAGATCTACCCAACCATAAAAAATCTCACGTTTCTAGATCTTCAGGGCTCCAAAACAGTCGTTTCCCGACATAATTGCGAAAGGTCTCAAACCCAAAAGACATTACCTTGGACGCTAAAAAGCCCAAATAAGCCCAAAACGTCACTTTGACAACACTGCACGCTGCTCCTTTATTTCTTTGTCAGAAAATAACTCGTTGGTAGAAAAATATGAAACTTTGATGCCAACAAGTTGAGGGACTCACAAACATCCTCCAATTGGAATCACTCCAAAATTTATCCGTTTGATCACTTTTTGATCAAGAGGAAGTCAGAAGTCCTGCATCAGAAATATACTTCATAAGTACCAAAATCTCACCAAAATAACCAATAAATTAATAAAATAACCAATAAATTAATACTGAGAATATGGTGAATTATATAATATAATATCGACTCATCAGTGGCCGTGCTAGGGCTTATTTTGAGGTGGGTTGAATTTGATTTGGAATTTGGGGGCCTGGTGGTTTGAGGTTGAGAGCTTCAAAGTGAGGGAGAAAGAGAAGAGTTAAGGGGAAGAGAGGTTTGTATCAATGGATGAGAACCATTGGTCTAGAGGATCCTTGCAAAATTAATCCGGAGCGGATCTAAATCCCTATTCATAATAGCTTAAAACCCATACAACATTCATAGAGAGAGAGAATGATAGAATAGTCAAATTTTAACTATTTATAACAACTTAAAGCCTATGTGGCATTCATCATATAATAACTTAGAACCTATGAGGCATTTATCATTTTTTTTTATCAAACGATAGATTTTGTTAGATTAGGAGTTAGATTAGCCACCGACGGAGTTTGAACCCACATCGTCATGCAAGGGCTCAACTCCTTTTAACCACTGTGGTAAAGAGCCACTTACCACAGTCCAAAACAAATATATCAATGATTAAGTCCAAAACAAATATATCAATGATTAAGTCCAAAACAAAAAATATATCAATGATTAATAAAAATATATCAACGATAGATTTTGTTAGAAAAGTCAAATTCCAACTTTTTATAATACATTAAAGCCTATGCAGCATTCAACCTTTTTTTATACCTAATTAATAAAAATATATCAATAATTAAGTCTAAAACAAAAAATATGTCATTCATGTATGACTCAATGGTAAAGTTTTTGTTGTCTTTTGGCTAAATTACCTAATTAAAAGCCTATTTTAGTGCATTTATATATTTGCATATTTCTAACTTCTCACTCAAATATTTTCTTATTTATTTAGTGTGAAACAAGAGGACGCAAACGCTGAAATGTTTTATTCCATGAAGCCTGCCTAAGCATGCACTCAGTTTAAGGATAATTGAGGAAGAGCCAATCTGGCTTACCGGGCTAATTAAATTGTCATTCCTTAATATTAAAAGTGTACGCAGAAGTTCGGCAAAAAAAAAAAGGTTACGCAGAACTATTCGAAGAATGAAAAATGTAACAGCTTTATTGTCAATTCTTTTATTCAAGCAAAGTAGATGAACATATATATATCAAGGCAATTCACATATTTCTTGACTCGAGAATCATATCGTGCCGTGCAGCACTCTTAGTCCTTTATTTTCCGAAAAGCTTTCAATTGTAAAATCGTCTTCCAAGGATTGTATTTGTAAAATAGAATAGCCTTATAACTTGCAGCAGAGGGCGTAGGTAGCGATTCATCCTTGGCCTTAACGATAAGTTCATAGTATGAACCTCCTAAAAGAAATGCGGATATCCCCGAATCCACGCGCTCAAACATTAACTTCTTCTTCGCTTCCTTGTTATGCTCTGAGACTGAGAACTGACCAAGTTTTATAATATCTGGATCGGTGGTGTTTACGGTTATCCAGCCCCCATCAAACTCTTGTGGGGTTATGTCAGCGGCGGCCAGGGCGACAGCGAATGGAAGGATGACGAGCGCAACAAGTGCGAGTAGGCAGGTGATAGAACGCATCGCGACTTTGATTTGTATTCGAGTTCCCTAAATTTCTAATGCTATTTGAGTTGTTCGACTCTAGTCCTCGTGGGAGTGGGAGAGACATGTTTGTGCATGATTTATATATAGCAGTGGTTGGGCACGGACAAAGAAAGAAAGCAATCAAAGGATGAATTTGGTGAATTATTTTTCACATTTTGTTTCTCCAATGGAAAATGAAATTAGGTAATAGGAAGTAATTGTGGATAGTTATTTCAAGATACATTGCACAAGTAGTGCTTTGTAGTTTTCGAATGAATCGAACTAGTCTTTTCGTTATGATTCTGATTCATATTCATTTATTTAATAGATAATATATGATTCATATTCATGGAAAATTTGATTATTTAGCGTACAAATTAATTTGATTGTTTTGTTGATAAGAAACGTTTTAAGCCCCGTTTCATGTGGTAATTAATGTTATTGATACAGAAGGCTGGTGGAAATCATTTCAAAAAAACTAATAGCCAAATCTGTCAAAATTGGTGTTGGAAATCATTTCAAGAAAACTAATAGCCAAATCTGTCAAAATGAATTTTGGCATATATCATATATATCAGACTATTACATTTGTTCCAAACTAAGTTTATTTTCAAATACTTTGATATTTCATAGATGTAGTACGCAGACACACCCAAACTAGTGTGATTGTGAGATTAAAAGCAATCCATGCAGCTAGAGTTTCTGGACTATCAACAACACAATATTTATAACTTTTTGTTAAATAATAGGATCTTACATCTGTTATATGACAAAATAACATATACAATTAATATATGAGAATTTCTACTTCTAATATCACCTAGGCTTTTTATTTATGTTGCTAGTGGACCTACATGGCCTATAAAGTTATCACTTTTCATTGGAAGTCTAAGGGGGTGTATTCAATTGAGATTTTAAGAGATTTTAATTCTTTTAATGAATTTAGGGGTATTCAATCAGGATTTTAAGTGATTCTCTGAAATTCAAGGTGTATTTAATTATGATTTTAAGATAGTTTTTTAAAATCCTTAGAAGTCCAGGTGTATACAATTAGGATTTTAAAGAAGTTTATAACATTCTATGTGTATTCAATTAGAAATTGATTCTAAAGAATTTGAGAAAGTTGAGGAATTAGAGGGAATTAGAGAGATTTCGTAGTGTATTTTAAGCATCCACACACCTCTCCCCATGAGATTTCGGGGGGTGTATTCAATTGAGAATTTGAGAGATTTTAATGGATTTATAAATTCATGGATTTTTATGGAGTTTGATTGATTTATAGAGATTCCATATAAAATTTTGACTCAATTCCCTCGAAATCTTATGGGAAGAGGTGAGATTTGTGGATGCTTAAAATACACTACGAAATCTCTCCAATTCCCTCTAATTCCTCAACTTTCTCAAATTCTTTAAAATCAATTCTTAATTGAATACACCTGGAATGTTATAAACTTCTTTAAAATCCTAATTGAATACACCCGGATTTCTAAGGATTTTAACAAACTATCTTAAAATCCTAATTGAATACACCGTGAATTTTAGAGAATCACTTAAAATTCTGATTGAATACCCCTAGATTAATTAAAAGAATTAAAATCCTTCAAAATCCCAATTGAATACACCCCCCCTTCGAGGGAATTGAATCAAAATTTTATATGGAATCTCTACAAATCAATTAAACTCCATAAAAATTCATGGATTTATAAATCCATTAAAGTCTCTCAAATTCTCAATTGAATACACCCTCCTAAGTTTATATCAGAATTCTTGAAGCTTTTAAAATTTAACCTAGACACATCAAAAGACCATTTAGGAATTAAAGCGAAACAAAGTCAATTTGTCAAGAACAATACCTGTTGTTTGAATTGAAATTGGGCATTGGGCCTGTCCAAAGCCCAATTTTTTTAAATTCACTTTGTTTACTTATTTGGTATTTAATTTTAACACATATGAACAATAGACGGCTCGAAGTTTGAAAGTGTTTTTGACGTTGCATGATTAGGCTGCAAGATCACCCTTGTTCACAATGAAAGACGAGATTTGCAATCGGGTTTTACAGTGAAAACATAGAAAACACTTTTTAGTGGTAAAATTGTAGATACAAGAGGATCAAAACTCAAGTATCCAAGTGGAAAACTCATCCTCCAACAAAATCACATCAACCACTCGAGCCATAACTAAGAACTTAGTTTGGAAGAAAGAGGCAGTTTCTATAAAAGGGCAGCAGAGAGAATGAAGAGAGGACACTCAACTCTGCATATTTGAACGTTGGATTAATACATATACGTACTATAGCCAAGTTTGTCAAGCGATCAAGGTCAAGTTTCTTTATGAATTTGTATTCTAGCTAATTACTCCCCTAAACTTTTATGAAAAGCCACATTGGGAACGCACTACAATCACCATCAAGGTCACTTATTGGATATTATATGGCTAGCTTGGCCTTTCCTCTATTAATTGGCACATGCCTCCGTACTTGCATTGGCCTTTTCCTCTTGCACTAGTCATCTTCATCACCATCGATTTCTTCAATAACCACACTACTTTGAGTCATAGGTTCAAATGACTTAATAAACTCCATCTCTTGAGAGGCACATTCTTCGGGTTTTATCTTCTCAATGTACACATCAATCACCCTGTGGTTTGGCACAAATTTGCACATGTTGATAACATCATAATCTGTCATCAAAGGCTTCAACCCATTTCGAATTTCCATCCCTGGGAACCTATACGGGTAGCTCATGAAGACATTTCCATATCCCAATTCATCAACCATATTGTCAACCTCCAGCAATGACTTGAAATCTTTGTCACAAAAGTCCACAAAAGTCCAAGAAATCCATCCTCCCTTCAACATAGAAGTATTCACTGAGTTCTCCACCGTGATACATTTTGATTGTGAATAGTTTGTTGTTCCCTAAAATTACAACATAAAAAACCCTATTTTAAACTGATGAAACCCAAATATCAACATAAAAAATAAAAAATAAAAAATAAAAATCCTATTTTAAAGTGATGAAACCCAAATTTTAGGACCTAGGACCACAAACCAAATCATAGCAAAAGGCACACCACAAATGACAATGTAGTGTCACAGATAAAGGCACATATAAAGGCATAAATAAAGCATCATTAACAAAAGGAATTGATAAAGGCTTAAACAAAGCACTAGCAAACATACATAACCCACAAGCTTTTTTTTCGACATGATTAAACAAAGACAAAAGTTCACCATTAACCGACAACACTCAACAATTTTTAGTTCCCCACCATTTTCGAACAAAGCAATTTAAAAATACGAAATATAGATCCAAAAATAAAAAATACAAACAATTTCAGGTCCCCACCATTTTCAAATACACCAACCATTATCGAACAACACAAAATAAAGAAACCAAAAAGCACTAACTGTATGTTCAGAATGGATCTAATGGATCCTCCCTCATTTCCCAGGTCATTTTCAACCTTCGAATCCTTCACTTCGAAGAACAAGATTATAGCTGCAATCGGGGGTTGGTTGTGGGTTGCGGGTCGCGGGTTAAGGGTAGTGGGTACGACGGTAACAGGGAATCAACGACGCTAGTGGATTGACGGAAATAGGGTTTCACGACAGAAGTAGGGTTTCAACGGCGGGACTAGGGTTCTCAGAACTTCAAGCTTATGGATTTTGGGTTTGGGAATGGGCTGCTCGATAATAGTGGGGTTGTGTTGGTTACTGGGATGGGAAAAGCGGGTTAGAGATTCAATAATTTTTTTTTAATTTTAAATTTGCCATGTTGTCAGTCCACGTGGCTCCACTTGAACTATTAAATTCTATGTGTGCAAGTTTTGGTTGGAGAACTGGGCCACGTGATGGGGTCCACTACTACCACGTCAGCTTATAACAGACTAACAGATGAAAAATCTCACAAACGTATTATATTGAAATAAAATAGTATGAGATGTATGAAAGTAAAATTTTTTGAAGATGTTGTATGAGGTTGCAATAGACCTCAAACCTGAGGTGGTAAAGTATAATTTACCCTTTTTTTTTAAATCTTATGATGTCGAAATTGTCATTACATATTAAGGTATATAAGTCATTTAATATTAAATTTTTATAGGATTTATAGGATGCTAGATGTATAGGGTGCTAATTAAAAAATAATAATAAAAAATAAAAAAGCCTATTTTAGTACATTTATATATTTGCATACTTTAATGTCTTACTCAAATTATATTATATTAGCCTTCCTGCATGTGCTCCCGTGCGTGCAAAAGGATTTTTTTTAATCACGGGCGTTACGCGCCACTATATATCTTGTATGTATACCTTTTATGTGTTCAACAGGGTTTGATAATAGGCAAGGCGACAGGTTGAACCCTATAGTCGCTACATTTCATTTATTAATTGTCGCTTTTGTCTCTGATAAGCGCTACCTGTACATATACATTTTTTGTGTTTGATAATAGGCAAGGCCACAGGGTTGAACCTTGTAGTCTCTACGATTCATTTATTAATTGTTGTTTTTTGTCTCTGACGGGGGCTACGCGCCCCTATAGATCTTGTACATATACATTTTTCGTGTTCAATTGGGTTTGCTAATAGGCAAGGCCAGAGATTGAACCTTGTAGTCGCTGTGATTCGTTTATTAATTGTCGCATTTGTCTCTATTGATTACTCGTACAACACTTTTTTTTTTCTTCTAAAGAATGCAAAATGTTTGTTTGTCCCAATGGGGATTGGTCATTGTCGGCCTATATGAATAAACTGCAAAAGAGAAGAATAAAAATCATATTAGATTCGCAAAGATGCAATTGCAAAGGTAGATAAGAATTTTGGTAGTCCATCAAAACTAAAAGCAGGCAGTTTGGTTTTTTTTTTTTTTTTTTAGGTACCGTGATAACAAACAACCTTTTGGCCAAAATCATGAAGAAAAATGTACAACCACTGCAGAACCAAATGCAATCTCGTATGAGATTTATTTCGGATATAATAGCCAAGTTGCTATTACTTCTAAGTTTCACTGGATGAATTGCATTCATTATTGATTTTGAATAAAATCCTAGGAAGTTTTGTTGAGAGGAACCTTAGAAAGAGCTCGTTTGGGTTAAAATTAAGGGAACTTTAACAAAAAGCTCTCGGTACTGTTCACTTTAACGAAAAACCACATTTTTACTAAAAATTCAATCCTATTACTATTCACTTTACCTTTTATTTTGTCCTTATCGTTAAAACTCAAAGTTTTCAAGGCCTTTTCATTAGTTTTCCTTAAAATTAATTGTGACTATTGGACATTAAAAGAAATGGCTGGATTAATAACTTGGCTATTCAATAGAGCACCTAATCTTATAGGATTTTGCATTTATTGAAAGAAATAAGATAAAGCAAAAGGAAACTAACATGAAATGGGTTTTCCTGCAAAAGAAAACTAACATGAAGAGGACTTTCCTGTCTTCCTTTTTTTTTCTTTGTTCCTGCGTTTTGAATATCTAAAAAATCAATCATAATTGTATGGATATTAATAGAAAGAGAATACTGCATAAAACCAAAAATATAAACGGCGCACATGAAAAATGGCTCCGATGTTGATTTCTGTGAAGATCATGAGGGAATCCAGAAGATCGAGGCCAGTTGACCTGAGGTTTGTACTGCTCTGTCCCTTCCTATCTCTCTTCTGTGTCTTGAAAATGTTGTACGTAAAATATGGTTTCGAATTTCTGTAGGAGGAGAGACTAAACCGTAGGAAAATGATCAAACAAACTTACTCAGAAGAAAAATGATGAATCAAAACTTTCCCTCTTCCTTCTTGTTTATTCTGCATTTATATTAAGAAGCAACAACGAAAAAAGAACAACTTTGGAAATGACTATCTGACAAAGAAATGGCAATTACATTTTCCTCAAATTTATTACAATGAACGTTTCTTCAAACCCATATGCAATTTTTCCCTTTTGGAATATATTCCATGCATAAAATTAAATAAGCACAACAGATCAAATTCATTGGAGTAACCATTAGGGAAAAATGTGACTCACATCTTGTAGTAAAAAACAGCGGCCTCGCAAATGTTTGAGATTTCCTCTGCCTTCACCGGTAACCCTTGATCAGTTTGACATTTGCTCATTTCTGTTAGACTCTTCCTTTCTCTGAATGGAAGACATGATGCGTCCAGAAGGTTGTCGAGCACCTATGGCATTTTTGTATCCCACAAAAAGAAGATTCCTCTCCTCTACAGTCAACTCAAGGTCAAGTTTCATAACTTGCTTCATACACTCAACAATTTTCTGCATCATTGAGTAAACATAACAATTCAGAGAGCAACTCAAATTAACATACAGTTAGTGACTCATTTTCACTCATTTCAACATTATGCATTAAAGTGTATACATTTGATTCTCCCTATATTCTGAAAAAATGGACAGAAAAAGGGACGAAGATATGTAACTCAAAACAGAAAAGGATGACTCAACAATATTTGTCTTCCCTTCTCTTCCGCTATTTATCTTCCTTCTTCTTTCGTATTTTCCCTGTGAAACCAACTACAAAACTAATTATACAAATAACAAAGCTTCAATCTTTTAATTACCCAAAAACCAAAAAAGAAAATTTGTACTAAATTAATTAAAATAAACTCATGGACAGGAGGAGGAACATTGACAACCTTTTGAATTAATCTAAAGATATACAAACCAAAAATATTAGTATGACAGAAGGAAAAAGATTGAGATTGAGAATTGAGACTAAAAGATGTAGATTGAGAGTTAAGAAGTTGTACCAAGGAAGTCCATCTGTCTTTCTGTTTTATCCGCAGCCTCGCCTTCATTCTCTTCTCCTTGTTTTGCTCTTTGTATACCCAAAACATTGAGATTGAGAAATAAAAATTAAGATGGATGGGAAATTAAAAGAAGATGATCAGTAAAAGCTTTTGATTAATGGAAGGCATTTTGATAGATGTCCATCGTTTTTTCCCCCTTGATTTGCTCCTCATGACCTTTTCGTTTCCAGCTAGATTGCAGAAAGATTAGACCGAGGAAGAACGTTTAGATTGAGAATTGAGAATAAAAGATTAAGATTGAAAGTTGAGAAGTTGTACCGTGGAAGACTCTTTGGCGATTTGTTTATCCCTCCACCTCGCCCTCATTCTCCTTCTCATTGATTTTTGCCAGTGTGCAAATGACTCTGAGAAACTAGCTTGTAGGCAGTTGAAGAGAAAAAAGGTCCTTAGTTTTTTCCACTTTTTTCTTATATTTTCCTATCTATTCCTGTTTTTTTTTTTTACTATTTTGTTTACAAATATAAATGGTGTTGGAGGTGAGATCTGAGAATTACCAAAGCAGAACGTGGATGAAGGAGAAGGACAATCATGGTCAAGCACGATCTCGTTATGATCGTAGGGCGTTGGATGTTGGAGTGTTCTATGTTAACTGCCAAAGCACGATGGGGAATGAATATCTCCTAAGTCCAGCACGTCCTTCCTTTTTCTCCTTTTAATAAAACGAATTTTAAATTTGACATTTTTTACAGAATTGCCCTTGCATTTTTTCATGTATCAAATTCGATTAGTTTGAAATTTTTTTATTTTAGGGGCTTTTCATTCCAATTACTTTTTGTGAAACCTTGAGACACCAAAGTGTGCTTCTAACTTTCTAATATTAAAGATTAAAGATTAAAGATATACTAGCCTCTCTGCACGCACTAACGTGCGTGCGAGAGGCATTTTTGCATCACGGGCGCTAGGCGCCCCTAAGGTGTATTGTGTTCATTTTTTTTTTTCCATTGTAATTGTTAAGTTAGTTTTTTTTTTTTCCATTGTAATTGTTAAGATATATTTTAAATGTATTGTGCAAAGATGAACTTTTTCTTTAGCATGCACGTCCTAAAAGGTTGTCATGTTTTTCATGTTCACTTTGCGTAAAGTAATGATTTAAATGTTATTCATGAAATTGTCAAACAACATGGGATTTTGGATGCAAGTTTCTACCTAAAGTCCATGAACAATAGTAAGTAGATGTAAATAAAAAAAGAGTAGATAAAAACATTAAGTACTCGCCCAGACTACTATAAAAAAAAAACAGTAAGTAGACATGCCAACGAAAGAGCTGACATCTATACAAATGTGTCTGTACCATAAAAAGGTAGGATTTTGTACGTTCCTACCCTTTTATGCAAGAGGTATTTTTTTATCACGGGTGCTACTCGTCCATTGAGATGTGTTGTGTTGGTTTTTTTTCCTTTGTAATTGTCAAGATATATTTTAAATGTATTGTGCAAAGAAGAACTTTTTTTTTACCATGCACTTCCTAAAAAGTTATCATGTTTTTCGTTTTTACTTTGCGTAAAGTAATGATTTAAATGTTATTCATGCTCATGCGAGAGACATTTTTTCATCACGGGAGCTACGCACCTCTAAGAATGTATTGCTTTAGTTGTTTTCTTATTTGCCCATCCAAAATTTTAAACTTTGAAATACTAACACTCATTTTTCCAATGAAATTGTGAGAGGCCAACACCCATGTTTCCTCCTACCTTTTTAATAGATACCTTCAAGTGTGTATTTTTCTTCTTCTTTTGATTAGAAGTAGTAAGCACAACCTTGGAATAGTATTTCTCCAAGTTGAATGAAATTGCATTCTGTTGAAAAAAAAACACACGTGCTCTACTTTTTTTAACCATTCAGAGATCGAATAAAATTGGTTCACTCGTTCGAGCGTTTTCTAACAACCTACACAGAAGAATAAGTATGATCGCAGTCAGCTACCACGAAAAATAGTTGAATTCCTCCTTGATCGAAAAGACTTAAACTCATTCAAATGTTATTTTGAGTTTAAAATTGACAAATAAATAAGACAAAATGACCTAACTATCCAATCTCTATTCTTTTCTTGATCCTCCCAAATTTGTATTTCAATGGGATAAATGTAGAGGTCAAAATTTTGTCTTTGAACTGAGATTGTTTAATCCTCCAAACCTAAAAAGAGAGAAGCACATAAATAGAATGAAGTTAAACATAATCTTTCAAATAAATCTCGTACATCACAAATGCCATTACAGAGTGGAAGATCTTTATATGTAAAACTCCACAACACCACCTTATACATTATGTTGGCTTTTTTGGGATCAATAATGTGAAAATTTTGATCTTTATCAATACAGTACATGTAAAATTACCAAGAAATTCCTTGTCGTCTTCTTCTTATTCAAATTTTTATCTCTTTGTCCAAACAGAGGCTCTGAAAATAAAAGTAAAATTGTAAAAGTCACAAAAAACAATCCAAGAGAGTCAATCGGAAACCGCAAATATCGCAAAGCAATCCAAAACCAAAACAAAATTAAAATAAAACTGCGGTAGAAACCCAATTAGAATATTGCGATGTCGAGGCCTGATGCTTCATCTCTGAAATGCCTTTTTTAACTTTTATGCTTTTAATCTCTTGGAAGTCCATAACATGGCAGTCTTGGAATTCCATCATAAAAAAACTCAAACCTTTTCTATCATTTTGACGCATGTACGAAAAATTGTTCAAAAGAATTAAAGGGTGATTTGAGTACAGATAGCCTAAGTTAAAGAGTATGTGAATACAATACCTTTACATTTTATTCACTTGGTGGTGCAGCCTTAATACATATAGCCTAAGTTAAATAATTTGACCATTTGTGTGACCACTCTTTTCGACCCATGTTGATCTCATCTCTAATGCATGAATTCCTTCTTTGTGAGAAATATCTACACGGGCCAATCCACCCATGTATATGCATTGCATCAAGAAGAGAACATGTACTCATATGTTGACATTTCATGTAAAGAGTGTGATTATTCGTGTCTCCTAACGGTCAATATTCATTTAGGTTTGTAACGGAACTCTATATCGATCAATTCAAAATTTCTCACCAAAGTTTCCATTTTCATGGATTAGAAACTGAGAATCTTGTTATTTCCCAACTGAATTTAAGTTTATCACCGGCGCTATATGCACCCCTAAACATCACTTTACATATGTTTCATGAATAGTAAAAGATAATGGTATTAACGTTAAACTATAGGACCTGGTGCAAACACTTTTACTAATCAAGCGTGGGACATATTTATCCTTATTTTGTGATAAGGATGATCATGCAAACAATGAATTACCGTGAATGGTCACCATTACTATAAGGAAACTCAAACACACCCATAATGCAAGCAAAACTCGTACGCAGAGGAATACAAAAGTTTATCTAATACAATATCATGTATATTTTCCACAAAAAAAATTGTGTTCAGCTTTCAAAATCGCATCCATATAATATATTTCAATATTAGTTCCGCAACTTTTAAATGTAAAGATTGGAGAATGCTTACCAAATCGTTCTTGAAGGTTAGAGATTTTAGGGGTTTGTGGGTTTTAAGATGTAAAAGAGGGAGTGTGTGTTCCTCATCCAGCAAGATTCTCAGTCTCTCATTAAAATGTTCATAAACCCAATTGAAAATAAGCACATTCACCTGCAAAATGTCTCCTTTGTAATTGAACCCATATATTGATGGACTCATTCAAGAGTCATCCACAAATGCTTCTCTCCATCATTTGAGCTCGCTCCAACTGGAACTGATCTCAGAAAATAAAAAATTCAAGGAATCAAGAACTACAGATGAAAGAAAATACAAATCGAATTTGATAAACTGTGAGACCTGTAAATGCCGATTGATTAACCCACCCAGGGTTGCATATGACGTCTTCACTGGCTTTTTGTAACATCTCTCGGGTAGTTACATTGAACGTTTTAACCATCGTTATTCCTTCATTGGCAATGTGAAGGTCTCATTTGAAGTTTTCCTTACTGAAACAATCTCTACACATTTGAAAACCTTACATTAATATCCAATTCAAAAGAAACTAACAATCCCACAAAAAAATAAAAATCTCCTTCCCCCTTCAATCTACTACTGATAAATTAATATGTAGAATCAAACACACACACTCATTCCTTCATACCTGATGATATTCAATGCAACTGGCAATTACACACTCATTCCACGAACGCGTCGAAGGAGAAGTACTCTTCATCCCTACTTTTGCAAGTCGTCGTTCCCATCGCAAAGGGGTGGGAGTAGATAAATTTTGGTTTGAAAGGAATCAAATTTCATGCCTGCATAAAACCCCATAGAATATGAAGATTTTTTTTTTTTTTTTATCGAAATAAAAGCAGATTAGGCACAAAGAAAAATAGAGATAAATCAAAACCTTTAAAACAAATCAACACGATATCCTGAACCCTTGATTATGATAAACTTTGTTCTTTGATTCATGTCAGTAAATACAAACTAAAATTGACTTGGAAATACTAAATACAAACTCATATATACATCCTCAAAGCTGCAGTAGAGTGCATCAAATTCATCACCTAAAAGATAAACCGTAAAAAAAACCTAAAAACTGAAAAAGGTAAATTTAGATTGAGATTTACCCAAAGTTACTCAAACCTTTGAACTTTAAAGCCTAATAGAATCGTCTTGACCCTATAACAAAAAGGAGAGAGAAAGGATTAAGAAAACTGAAATAAAAAGCACCAAGATTTTACAGAAGATGGATATGAATGGTTGGGAAAAGCCTTTTGAGTCAAGAATCTCACCAAATTAATTCAAATAGCATCGCATGTCTCTCTCTGTGTTTCCAAATAGCAGTTTGAAAACTGAACGTGTTTGTGTTAATGGTTGTGGAGAAAACTGCTTGGAAAGTTAGTGGAGATGGTGTTGGTAGTTTGCAGAACGTGAAGACTATTGAATCCCACGTTCGCAGAGCTTGTTGAACTCTCTGTTCTGATGCTTTTATCTCTTTTTCAGTTAAAGTATTTTTTTACCAGTTTGTCCTCATTTTTTCATTTTTTCTGATTTTGACTGTGAAGGAAAGAAAGGGTCATTCTTGGCATTTTAGAATGCTTCACCAAACTGGGGCTCTCCCTTTATATATATAGATTATCTATATACTAAAACCCAAACTCGGGTGGCACTGTTCACGGACAGTGCATGGACTAAAATGCCCTCCAAAAAAATCTTTATCGGCATTTTGTACCAGCTTCTTTACAGGGAAAAGACGGTTATGCCTTTTGTGTCGACGCGTCTCCTATCGTCGTGTTCTCTTCGTGCATCGAGTGGCTTCCCGATGTTTCTGTTGTTTTTCATTCCATTTGGTTGAGTAGCTTCCCTGTTATTTTCAAATATTTTGATATTTCATAGACACTAGTGAGTCCAGAAACTAGTGTAATTGTGAGATTAAAAGGAAGCCATGCTGCTAGAGTTTTCGGACTATCAACAACAGCACAGTACTTACTTTTTGTTGGAGAATAGAATCTCACATCGATCATATGATAAAATAATATATGCAATTTATATATAAGAGTTTCTACCTCTAATATCACTTACGCTTTTTTTTTTTTTTTTATGTGGGTAGTGGACATGCATGCCCTGTAAAGTTTATCACTTTTAATTTCATTGGAAGTTTGTTTATATCATAGTTTCTTGAAACTTTTAAAATTTAATCTTAGACACATCAAAAGCTCATTTAGAAATTAAAGAGAAACAAAGTCATTATGTCAAGAACAACGCCTATTGTTTAGGTTGAGATTGGGCATTGGGCCTGTCTGAAGCCCAATTCTTTGAAATTCACTTGGTTTCCTTAGTGAGTATTTAATTTTAACACAAATGAGCAGTAGGCATCCTAAATTTAAAAGTGCTTTTGACGTGGCATGATTGGGCGGCAAGATCACCCTCGTTCACAATGTAAAAGGAGATTTGTAGTCAGGTTTTACAGAGAAAAGCACTTTTCAATGACAAAACTGTAGATACAAGAGGATCAAAGCTCAAGTATCCAAGTGGGAAACTCATCATCTGGCAAAATCTCATCAACCACTTAGGCAGAATTGAGAACTTACTTTGGAAGAAAGAGGCAATTTCTATAAAAGGGTAGCGGAGAGAATGAAGAAATGACACTCAACACAACACACAAAAGGATTTCTAAAACCTCTGCAACCTATTTTTCTACATTCGTTTCGAAGTTCAAACACTTCTTTGTATTTATAGCTCTACTACCTCCTTTGTAGTATCGATATCCTGCAATAAAGTTTTCTTCTCAAAACACACCATGTACTCGCAAGAACATGCTTAATAACATCTAAACTTACCTGAGTAGGTTTAAACTTTGCTCGATTGCTTGTATTTATCATTTACTTTCAAGTTATTACCCTTTCATGCAATTTATTGTCATTTTGGCTAACACTTTATGTCACACCCCGATCCCAACATACGTCTAGGATCGATACATTTTGTCACCAATTACTCGTACATCAAACATATCCCGCCTCCGGGATATGGGCCAAGCATAACTCACGATTCGAAACAGGGAACAAGCCATTCGTAGTTCGTCCTTCACTACACTCGAACAATCATCACATAAATCACTATATCTCAACATAATACCACACAACTAGCATGTAACATCTCGAGGAACATTCGATGAAGCGCAACATAAATCTCTAGCCATATTAGTCAACGAGTCTAATCATAATGACAACAATCATAACCAACATCAATCCACAATCACAAAAATCAATAACACATACAATACACCGAAATGCAGGGGTAGAGCGACACAGTTCGGCCGAAGCCTACATCTCTAAAGCTATCACGAATTAATCAAATCCAATGAGTCAATCATCAACATCGGGTTTCGAACCACCAACTGAACCAAGACATCAAACGGGATTCCGGACCACTCAACGGAATCCAAACCAGGATACAATTCCAGACCACTCAACAGAACCAAGACACCAAACAGGATTCCAGACCACTCAATGAAATGCAAACCAGGATACGATTCAGGACCACTCAACGGAATCACGGAGTAAAAGGAATTCCAGACCTCTCAACTGAATCTGAGTGGATACGATTTCGAACCACACAACGGAATCGCGAAGTACAATGGATATCGGGCCACTCAACGAAATTCAGGCTGGATACGATTCTGAACCACTCAACGAAATCCAGACATAGCAAGGAACCGAACCACTCAACGGAACCCCAATGGAACCCAGTTCCGGATCACTCAACGGAACCGAGCGGAAGTCTATGGAATATAGCAATGGCTCGAAGAAGCAATACAAGAACTAAGTACTCAATTTAGAAGGCTGAACAAAATGAAACAAAGCGCAAGTACTAAGTTTAGAACGGATCAACGCAGCAACAAATGAAACGATATCGAAGCAACGAATCCCCATGACAGTGGGTTAACGGTCCACTACGAGCCCTCACATTTCATCACATCATACCAATCATACAAATCCACCACATTCCACAAACTATTCAATACACAAGTCAAATCACATAAAATAAACAAGTATAACATAATGTGAAGCCATCATTATGTAAATCGAGGTGCACGTCAATCGAGGAAGACACGTCATCATGTTTAGCCCAATAAGATCCATAGAATCTTAACAACACTCAAAGATCAGCAACAGGCTAGAATAACTCGGGCTAGTTGACTAAAAAGCCAACAGTCGATTAAGGTCGAGAGTAGGGTCCACAACCCTAGAAATCTAAACCGAAGATCCGCCAATCAGATTTTTGATCGGTAATTTCCCAAAGTCCACATTATGCTTCTAGAACAACATATTAAAATTTTATTACGATCCAATTCGGGAAGATCTGTATGTCGGATTCCCGATCCGTTAGTTTCTAATGTCTTTAAATATTACATACTATTACATATTAAAGTTCTGTGTCGATCCAACGGTCAAATCGTCAATTCATATTATTATTAAGTGACGGCCAAC
The DNA here is from genome assembly GCA_036320875.1 of Cotoneaster glaucophyllus. Classification (NCBI taxonomy): domain Eukaryota; kingdom Viridiplantae; phylum Streptophyta; class Magnoliopsida; order Rosales; family Rosaceae; genus Cotoneaster; species Cotoneaster glaucophyllus. Next base: position 40,237,763 of record CM070073.1, read on the forward strand.
TAGGTGGTCAACTACGAAACTATATTACAACATCATAATTTCACCACACGAATGTCAAATATGGAATCAAGGCATCAACATTAGCCTAGGTAGGTTAGGTGGGGTTTCGGCCCACGCAGCTGCCGACCGCCCCGACTTGCCAGAAAAATCAACTAATTCCAAAAATTACCAAATTTTATGAAAATGTAGATCTCAGCTAGGGGAACAACTTTCATACTTGGGCCGAAATCCAATTATGATGGGAAGCCCCTGAAATTGCCCACGATCCATTGGAACCCTAGAATTTGGGTGTCCTCGATTCGACCTCTATACAAGCTCTGAAGCCTCCACCACTACTTAGGCTTTGTTCCTAAGGTTGAGGGGAGCCTTTTAGTGGTGGTGTTTGATTGAGTTACCTTCAGGAATGGTGGATCGTCGACGAGGAACCACCACGCACCCACCGGTGCAATTCTTCACAATCTCAAGCCCAATCTCATCAAATTTGGTGTGGAAATGGTAGAGGGAAGGTCGTGGAGTGTTTTCCAGATGGTGTGTCGGTGTAATTCGTCGGAAATTAGTCAGAGAACTATCGGGTGCCATGGGTTCCGACCAGGTCGGGTCACAAGGGATATGGGCGGAATTGTCTGGTGCTTTCCTCCTCTTTCCCTTCCCGTTCTTTCTTCTCTCCCCCATTGGTCATTTATCTATCTCCCCATTTCCTATTTCTTCTTTTCTTTCCATCTGGACCTTCTATCTCTCTCCTTTCTCTTCTTTCCTTTCCATCTCAGCCACACATGTGGCACAATCTCACTACTCCAGATTTTGTTGGAGCCTTCTAGAAATAAAGGGCCAAATGAACAAAATGCCCTTATCTTGGTTTGTTTATATCTTTTTCGTTATAACTCCAAATTACATTCCGTCTACGCTCACGCGTTTGTATCGATGAATACTATCCAAATACGTAAAGAAAAGTAGAAAAATATATACACATCAAATATGTCCTAAAACTTTCAATTTAGTCCATTAAGGGTGTTTTCGTCCTTTTACTAAAAAAAATTATACTTTGCAAATATAAACGCGTCGAAATTAATAGTACGAAAATACGTAATAGTGAAATCCGGGGACGAAATTTTACACTTTACGAGTATTTATAAGATTTTACCATAACTTCTACTTATCTTCTGTTTCGCTTTACTTTTTGTCTTTACCTTTTCACAAAATTGCAAACTGGCTTGGATCATTCATTGCTGCTTGCCAACGTGGATCAGCTAAAGCCTCCTGCACATTGTTAGGAATAGATACAATAGATAATTGAAACACAAATGACTTATTTGATTATGATAGGTGGCTAGTAGACACATAATTACCTAACGGGTAAAACACATTAGATTCTTGGTTGGGTCTATTCACCGGGTACCTAGTTTTCCATTTAGGGTCAGCTTCGTAAGTAGGTTTAGGAATACCTCGGTTGACACGGTTAGGGAGACGATATGGTGGTGGTGTATCCGGGATCAAAGACGATTGATTATGGTTATTGGGGCTCAAGGGTGGTGAGACCGACTATGAGGTAGCTGGCGACAATGAGCTGTCCAATGGTGAGGAGGCTGGCAATGAGTTGTCCAACAATGAGGAAGGCAATGAATTTTCCGGCGATGTCGGTTCATCAACATTGTTTTCATGTGAATGATCACCACTTAACTTCAAGGCATTACCACTTGATTCCAAGTCATTCACATCATTATTTTCTAGTGAATCATCACCACTTGTTTCCAATACACCAC